>CM032456.1:73481624-73559012 GCA_019049505.1 Pachyrhynchus sulphureomaculatus
CAACAAGTCATTGATGTGAGAGAATAATTTAAACCCATGTAGTACATATGGTGTTTTTCAGGTGGTATTAGCTGTGTCGGGAAAGGCACTATACGAGGCCTATCTATTGGTACTAGTATCGTTAGCAATCATACGATGGGCTCTTGGGGTATTGGTTTAAAACAGAGATAGGGCTCTTTTTGGTAATATTATCGCTTTTAAAAGATAATAATTCTTCCGAATATCGACCATATCTGATTACAAATTCTAATTTAATAAACAACGTCTTTTCTGACTCTTATAAAATATACAGGCTTCATTAATTAAACAGTATTTTTGTTTTCTAATATTGACATGTTTTTTGTTGAATTAGGATTAAATGGTAAGTTACATATATTTTCGCTTGTATATTATTAAATGGCAACAGTTTGATACATATATTAATATTAAAAAGTTATAAAGATGGGAGATTTTGTTTAAATCTATAAAACTGAAAGTTTAAGTCTATAAATTGTAATCGGTCTTATCCTCATGACTGATAGATTCTGATTAAAAATCATGATTTTGGCGATTAGTCTGTATCAAATTAGAACGACTCTCCAATAATAACTGGAATATATATATATATATATATATATATATATATATATATATATATATCCAGCCTAAAAACTAATTTCCAATCAAGCTTTTTCAAAAAATATTTTATAAAATAAATATTCGAAAGGAAAATGAGGAAACAATAGCTTACGTAAGTTTATGTAATAATAAGGCAAAGTTTAGCATGGAATTTACTAAACTAACCAGAATTAACCTCTGCCTGTCACTAGCCAAGTTTTACCTAACCAAATTAGGTACTAGTAGAGAAGTTTGTTCAAATATAGTTAGATTTTACTACAATTCAATTAACAAACCAATTAAATTAATTTGCTTGAACTAACCTAAATTAACCAATTTTTTTTAGATATGAGCTTAGGTTGATTCAGGTAAACTAAATTATTAATTACAAAATTGATTTAATTTTAATGTAATAAAACAGCTTACTAGAAATTCTGTGAATACTATTTTACCATTTTTAAAAGTTCATATATAAAAAATTACATTTTTTGTCTAACTGAATCATATATTTTCCTATTCTATATACAAAGAAATTTTTTTTAGTACTAAACTTAGTTTGTTATGAAGAAACCAAATATGCTAACCAAAAATTTGTCAGTTTTGATAAATTACAAAGCTAACTAGCCTTTTTTAAATGGCACCATTAAATAGCATTTTTTAGTCCGTTTAAAAATATATATAACGCTTAATATTTATTTTCATCCGTTACATATACAGGACATTCAAATTATTGACCTGAATTTTACCTTTTAAGTGGCTCACTCAACCTACTTTTTTCCTATATGGGATATAAAAAAGTTATTTCACTTACAATTTTAGTTTCTGAGTTAAATATAATAACAAAAAATTTGTCACTTCCCAAATTTGTCAGATTACATAGGATTTTTTTTAAAATGGCACCCTCTACGTTTGAGCACACCATTAAATAGCATTTTTCAGTCTGTTTATAAAAATATATATAATTGATATTTATTTTCAGTCGTTACTGATAAATTGGACATTTAATTTAATGAATAGAATTTTAACTATTAAAAGCCTTACTCTACTTACTATCTTCCTATTTGGGACAACAAAAAAATTCGTTTATCAGCCAACCTAGTTTTTCGTGAGGAAGCCATATATGATAGCAAAAAATTTGTTGCTTTTCAAAACATATGTGGAGAATGCCATTTTAAAAAATCTAGTTTACTTTGCAATCTTTCAAGTTTGACAAGTGACTAATATTTCGGTGTCATATTTGGTTTCCTCATAAACTAAGTTTAGTAGTGAAAGAAATTTTTCGTTATGCCAAATAGGAAAATAGTAAATCGGGTAAGCCACTTAAAAGTTAAAATTCGGTTCAACAAATTGAATGCCCTATATATCGGTAAAGACTGAAAATAAAAATTAAGTATTATATATTTTTGTAAACGGACTGAAAAATGCCATTTAATAAGATCCTCATATATAGAGGGTACCCTTTAAAAAAATTCTAGTTGGTTTTGTAAACTGTCAAGTTTGACAAGTGACAAGTTTTGTGTTATTATATTTGCCTACCTCATAAAAAACTAAATTTAGTGCTGGATAATTTTTTGATATGTAGAATAGGAAAATTGTGACTTAGATGAGACACTTAAAGAAATGTCTCTGTACAAAAGTGTTTATAGCTAAATCGAACGAATTCATATGGATAAGACCAATTAACATTCACTATTTGAAGATTCGTTGAGGAAAATATCGTTAGTTATTTCATAACTTTTTAGAATGTTTTAGATCATGCAAGTATATTTAAAAAGTATTTATAATTTGGTAGGGTCAGTCTCAAAAAGTAACGTTTTAGACCAGTTTTAATAAGGTCTTTTTTTAATGTAGGACAGATATTTTTGCAAGACGCTTTATAAATCTGAACATTTAAATATAAGGTTATGACTTTTGTTGTAACACGTAATACTGAAGAGTAATTTTACTCTTTTCAATAACTAACCCTGGATATTTTCTCTACAACGTAAAAATCTACATACGTATTTCGTAATCACTACAACAAAACTCGTAACCCTATTTGTTGTAACATAATTTAAGCTTTACTGCTATATACTACAAGACCTTACTAAATAGCCATAAATTCTATACAATCAAAAGATAATCGTGAAAATACCTTTAAACATCTGGTCAGAGGTATAGTATAAACAATCTTTGAACATGAACACCCTTCTCCAGGGTAGTAGTTACACATTTAAATAAGGTTGTAACAATACCAATTTAATAATAATCAAAGATTCTGAGAATAACCTGTTGTTCCACGTATTTAAAGCCTGAATAAAGCTAGGTGCTTTGAAATTAAATTTTTAATTTAAAAAAAAATCGAAGAAAATGATTAAATTCGATCCATTATCTAATTAAAATCAACACAGTGAAAATTTTTTCAAAACAATTTTCCAATCAACGGTTTTGCAAACAAAATTTTTGAATGACAAAATTTACAGAAGTACAGTTTTTAAAAACGAAATTTTAGAATGTTGGAAAAAGCAAAGTTATAAATGGCTAAACTTTGAAATAACCAAATTTTTGACTATATTTCGGAAAGCAACAATAAAACACAACAATCTTGAATTAACTTTTATTTTAAAAATTTAACTTTTAAATAACATAGATGGGATTAGTTCAGGTAAGTACAAATTGAATTCATTAATTATTAGAGGTCAATTTAGATTTATATCAACATGAAGTATTCGTCGTTCATGACCAGTTTGTTTAGGTGATTCTTGTCTAGTCATGGATACAGGTTAGTTCAGGTTAGCTCCAGTGATTCGTAATTAACATCCAATTTAAATAATTTAATCTTACCTGTACTAATCTGAGCTAACCTCTGTTCGTGTCTAGTTAAGATCCACCTAACTACACCCAAAGCTTAAAATTAAAATTAGTTTAATTAAATCCAAATTTCACTATAATTGCATTAACTATTTAGCTGGCAATTAATCAGTTTTCTTTAAACTTACCAAGCTGATCTAAATTTACCTCAAACAAATTCTTTAAACAAATAATTTTGTTAGAACAAGATAGTTTAAATGGTGGTAATGAAGTTAATTAATGTAAAAATTCAAATGTAGTTTAATTTAAAACTATGTTAAACACCATAAACTCCTTTCTTATACAAGCTGGTTTGGCCAGATGAATCTTTGCTAACTCAAGATTGGTTCAGGTCAGTTCAAGTAATCTTAAATTAAGTTCTGATTTATTTATCAAGTCATTATTTCAAATTTCTAAACGAAATGAAACGAATTATTTTGTCATTTGTCACTTATTTTTTATTTATCTGCTACTGCAGTTTCGTAGGTTTTCTACATTGTCAAGCGGAATACTACAAAGTTTGTAGTAGTAAATGTAGAAAACTTACGAAACTGCAGTAGCAGATAAATAAAAAAAATAGGTGAGAAATAACAAATAATTCATTTCATTTCATTTAGAAATTTAAAATGTACTGTCATAAACCAGCGGACACCTCAATTATACGATTGCCATTATTTGAACTAACCTAAGCATACTTCCTACTTTTCAAAAATTTATCTATTCGAACCTTTGCCGGTTCGAAAATTTTGATTGAAAAATTGTGTTTTCGAAAAGTATTCAAATTAAACTGTACTTAGATCTATTTAACAAGCTCTTTGATTTTTATCTTTTAAAGATAGCACCCTGTACATTCAACATATAAACTTGGGTTAGTGATTATTGATCTTTTTGTTTTAAGATAACAGATAAACGTAAACTTAAATATTTTTACAGTTTAGTGTAAATGACAAGAAATTTAGTTTAATATTAATCTTTGATTATTACTAAACACCGAATGTACAACGTAAGACCTAAAAATTATTAACAGTTGCAATTTCCAGCTTGCTGGCCCTGAGGCGCATCCATTAGGCGTTGCCCTTTACCAGCTCCTGACATTAATGTGGGGTCGGTATCTAGGCTGTCTGACATCTTGTCACAGATAATATCTACTAAACGTTCAAAAACAGCCTGAAAATGGAAAAATTAGTGGTTATATGTTAACTATTGACGAAGTAGAATGAGTTTATACAGTGCGGCAATTAATAATTGTAAGAATTAGTTCTGTAAATATTAAGTGAAATAATGGCTTTCAATTTATATATCTTTTTTTTCATTTATTATTTTCTGCTCCTACAGTCCGTCAAGTAAGAATGTTTCCGCGATAATTCATTTTTGATACATGCCATTCTAGCGATTCAACAAAAAAAAACGTTAGGGCGAACCTTTGCCCACGAAACATTTTAGTAAAAATATCAGTTGAATCCGAACTTTCGTCGTAATCACGTAAAATCCGAAATGAGTCACTTGCTTGTGCGTCGTGTCGGTTCAAGACAGTCTTTCTTTCTAGTTTGTATTAATGTTCTGCAATAAATTATGACGCTAAAGTGTCCTTTAAAAGACGAAAACCTTAAACTGCAAGTAATAGGGTAAAAATATTTCCCGTGCGATAGTTGCAGTTTTAGGAGAATTAGAATTTTTAATTTTATTGATCATAAAACAAGTAACATAACTTGAAATCAAAAAATAAATGTTTAAATTCTTGTAATAATCTAACAAATATAATTCATATTCAAGAAATAAAAATTTCCTTGCGATTTTTATTGGTCCAAAACTGACCAAATACAATTTTAGTCCATTTTATTTAAAGTTTTGAAATACTGCCATAAAAAGCACTTCTAAAGACTTTTTTCTAATAAATATTTTGGTTGTTTTAACAGTGAGTGACTTTTAGACTTTAAACTTTGATAAATTCAAATTTTTCGCCAAAAGACAAATGACAATCGGTACTGCAAGATCATTTTTTTGGGTTTCAAGTGATGCAAAATCCACCCATAAACTTCCTTTTCTTCTAAATTTAAAAATAAAGAAAACTCCCATGTGTTGCACACTTTCTGCTTGTCACTTTTTGCTGGATACAGTCGAAATATCTAACCTACTTACTATTTACCACTTTACTTACCCTGTAAGTGTACGTTTTTTTTTTGCTTTTGCAGCATTTTAGATACATAATTATGGTAGCTGTTGTGGAATTTTCTATGTATGTTTTGTTACTAACATATGGACTAATTATTTTACTTAATTAATATTTTTTTAAAATAATCTACACAAATACCCTTTAGATACGAGAGAAACTGAAAATATTATGGGTCATCTTAATTTCTGCCTAGGATTATGTAAAATAATATCCAGAAGAAACAAACCTTCTGGCTTTTGATAATAAAATAATAACAATGATTTTTCCAATGTTTAATTTTATACCAGCAGTTCTCCCATCTTTATGCTACGCAAGTAGAATAGGCTGGCCAGTTGGTTGTAGCCACTTACACACACACGCAAGTAGGATAAAATTGGATTTTAAAACAATAAAAGCACAAGAAATTATTTTAGCTTTGTATTGATTAAGATTAGTTACTGAGCAAGTACTTTTCTGGAAAAATGTAAAATAAAGAAATAATTTGTGACAGTTACTTCTATTTTATTTATATTTAAAAAAAATTAAAACACTGGTGTGCTAGCTGGATCATAATTAGATATCGCTATTACTGAAAACTAGTCCAAAATGTAAAATTTCAGTTAACGATAACATACAAAAAGTCATCGTCATCCCAAATTATTTAGTGACGCATATCAGTAAATATGTAAATAATTTAACAAGCAGTGTTGTTTCTGCAACTTTTGCCATAATAAAGCATGATATGTTGTCCCCTGGATACGTAGTGTTCTTGCAAGTAGAGAAACCACTCTTTTATATAAATATAAGTAGGCTTTCAGATAAAGTAAAGATATGTTAATTGTCAAACAAAAACTTTAATCGGAGTCCAGGACGAATCTGGGAAATCTTAATCTTTACTTGGAACCATCGCGCCGTCCATATAAACCAACGCATACTGGATAGAAATCTATCATGAAAACCTAAGAAATTTAGTTTTACTACCTAAAGTGCTAGGTTTTAACAAGAATAAATATTATAATAGTTATTAATACTCATTATTTTTTGGAAAAAAAAAAAAAAAAACATTTTATGAAAAAACGATTACTCCTTTTCTAAAATCAAGATAAATGTTGCCAATATTGTAAGGGTATGGTAAAAATTAAAAATATTATTTATTTGTATTAATAATTATTCTAATCAAATGAGACACTTCTCCATATAAATTTTGTTGTTATTTTTGTCATTTGCAGCATCAACTTTTAAATTTTTTTTGTTAGGCTAAAGTGATACTTTTTAATTTGCTGCGCACCATCTGTAATTTAGAAAAAAACTTAAAATATGTTTTCATCATGCACACATCTTGGATAAAATTTTTCGACAAATTAAGAATATAACATATTTTCATATGACATATTTTAATAAAAATATAAGTATTATATAATGTACAAACTTACTTTAACGTTGATATTTTCTTTAGCGCTCGTTTCAAAGAATTCAACTCCCAGTTGTTCAGCCAACTGTTTTCCCCTTTCAAAACTAATAACTCTCTCATCTTCCATGTCACATTTGTTTCCGACTAAAATAACTTGGGCATTGTCCCACGAATACGTTTTTATTTGTGTTACCCTAAAATACAAAATATGTTTCAATTGCTCTTTTTTTTTGTAACTTTACTGACTTAGTCATTGTCTAAAGATAATAAGCAAAATTTACAGTTATGAATAATAGTTTAGTATAGAGAACAATGTCATAAAACGCAACATCCCTCTGTCTGTCTGTCTGCCTGTCGGTTAGAGCCGTTTGCTTATATTTAAATATTACCGGGTCTGAACAATGTTGTACACATGCAGCATCATTTATTGATTGCTTCCGAAGGCACTGAACTTGTTTTGATTCAGTAGCCGGTGATTGTAGACAATAATGTCCGCGAAAATCGTTACTCCCGCCAGTTGAGAATTGCGTGCTGTGATTCGATTTTTGTGCGGATCATCCAGCCGCTCAAATTTATCGGAAGTTGGGCCTACAGTAGTGAGTGAAGGAAAGGTTAGACAATGG
The DNA here is from genome assembly GCA_019049505.1 of Pachyrhynchus sulphureomaculatus. NCBI lineage: Eukaryota > Metazoa > Arthropoda > Insecta > Coleoptera > Curculionidae > Pachyrhynchus > Pachyrhynchus sulphureomaculatus. Next base: position 73,489,237 of record CM032456.1, read on the forward strand.
TGTCGAGACTTCAAAAATGGCCGCACAAATATGCATGATAAAGAGCGGAGTGACAGGCCCAGTATCCAGACTGATGAAATCGTTCAATAAGTGGACCAAAAACTGCGATCTGATCGACGATTATACTTGACACAGTGGCTTGGTGGTCAACGTCTAGTTCAATTTCCAGGCGGAGAACTTCTATGTAGAGGGATTAAGGAAGCTGGTGGAGTGTTACTAAAAGTGTTTAGAAGTGAACGGCAATTATGTGGAAAAGTGAAGTAGGTTTGTAGGAAACTAAAACGTATATATATTTTTTTACGAACAAACTGCCCTTACTTTTCGAATATGCCTCGTATTTTGTTACGTTAGGTAATATAAGGAATAAGCAATGACGATAATAGTGAATTAAGTCGGAAAAAAGTTTGCTGTCAGCGCGCTATCTTGCAAAAAAACCTAAACCATGATTCTGTAGTCCACGTTAGCGGAGCCGCGGGCACATATGTATATATATATATATATATATATATATATATATATATATATATATATATATATATATATATATATATATATATATATATATATACGAGGCTGGTTTGAAAAGTCCGTGCAAAAATAAAAACTTCTTATGTGTTTGAGGTAAACCTTTTTTATTTTTCGACATAGTCTCCTTTTAGGCGTATACACTTCGTCCAACGATGTTCTAGTTTGTTGATCCCTTCTGAATAATAGGATTTGTCCAAGTCTGCAAAATATCCATTAGTGTCTGCAATCACCTCCTCATTTGAATAAAATCTTTGTCCCGCCAGCGATTTCTTCAAATTGGGGAACAAATAGTAGTCCGAGGGAGACAAGTCTGGAGAATAGGGGGGATGTGAAACGAGTTGGAATCCTATTTCCATTAATTTTGCGACCACAACTGCTGAGGTGTGTGCTGGTGCGTTGTCGTGATGGAAAAGGACTTTCTTGTGGCCCAATCGCGGGCGTTTTTCTTGCAGCTCGGTTTTCAAACGGTCCAATAACGATGAATAATATTCACCTGTAATAGTTTTACCCTTTTCCAGATAGTCGATGAGGATTATCCCTTGCGAATCCCAAAAGACAGTCGCCATAACCTTTCCGGCCGAAGGAACGGTCTTCGCCTTTTTTGGTGCAGATTCCCCCTTGGTAACCCATTGTTTAGATTGTTGTTTGGTCTCAGGAGTATAGTAATGTATCCATGTTTCATCCACAGTGACGAAACGACGCTTAAAGTCCTATGGATTCTTCTGGAACTGCTGCAAACCATCCTTGCAACACTTCACACGATTCCGTTTTTGGTCAAGCGTGAGCAATCGCGCGCACCCATCTTGCGGATAGCTTTCTCATGTCCAAATGTTTATGCAAAATATTATGTACCCGTTCAGTCGAGATGCCCACAGCACTAGCAATCTCACGCACCTTAACTCTCCTGTCATCCATCACCATATCATGGATTTGATCAATGATTTCTGGAGTCGTAACCTCCACAGGCCGTCCAGAACGTTCAGCGTCACTTGTGCCCATATGGCCAGTTCGAAAATTTTGAAGCCACTTATAAACTGTTCTAATCGAAGGTGCAGAGTCACCATAATGTTTATCAAGCTTCTCTTTAGTCTCCTGAGGCGTTTTGCCTTTCATAAAGTAATGTTTAATCACCACACGAAATTCTTTTTCGTCCATTTCTTGAAAATCACTCGACTTCCTTGATTCACACGAATGCCAAACACAAAGAAATAGACCAATATGGCTGAGAAACTTGGTGTGCGTTCATTCAAGAGATGCTACTAACTAAACATGACCTCGATACGCGCCGGTGGTGCCATCTCTCGGACTTTGCACGGACTTTTCAAACCAGCCTCGTATATATATATATATATATATATATATATATATATATATATATATATATATATATATATAATATATATATATATATATATATATATATATATATATATATATACATATATATATATATATATATATATATATATATATATATATATATATATATATATATAATATATATATATATACATATATATATATATATATATATATATATATATATATATATATATATATAAATATATATATACATATATATATATATATATATATATATATATATATATATATATATATATATATATATATTTGGAGAAAAAGTTTATCTTATATATTACAAAAAAAAATTATTCTTGATAAAAAGTTCAGCATCACATGGAAATCCATAATCAAGTATCAAAGGTTTAAAATATTTAATGGTATACAGGGAAAATAAAAAATAATGATTTATAATGAAGAGTAAAGTGTGTTTAAATTTAAATACAGAGCAATATATTATTAAAAAATTATGCATTTGTGGCCCTCCTAGTTAAAAATTGCAAAAACTCTAGTAAACACGTCAGTAATTGTTGGATTAATTATTAAATAAATGGAAACGAAATCACTACAAATTTTATACTGAAAATAAATGAACATATATTTGGAAATATCTAATAAATGTCAATAAACTTCAAAGCTAACGTCAGTCTGTATTTGCAATAATTAGAAATGCCAGTGAAATTGAATGTTGAAGATAAACTTGAAATTGTTCTCATAGTTGGAGATAATTATAAAACTTTTAGAAAAGCAGCAGAAATCTTTAATAACAGACTCCCTGATAAAACTGTACACTTCAAAACAGTAGGACATCTAAAAAATAAATTCAAGATTTATGGAAGTGTTGGAAATAAACTTAAAAAGACACATCAGGCATGGATTTCAAATGAAGATAATGAAAATGAAGTAACGCTGTGGGTAATAGAAAAGCCAAAAGATTCGCGTCGGAAAAGATCAGTTTTATTAAATGTAAGTAAAACTACAGTTGCGAGAATTTTAAGATCAAATAAATTTAAACCATACAAACCCCAATTTACCCATACTTTAAAAGCAGGAGATTTTGAACGAAGATTTGAATTTTGTGCTTGGTTTCAAGGATAGTTGGACGATAACAGGTTTATGACGAGACAAATACTTTTCTCTGACAAAGCGACATTTACGTCTAATGGGACAGTAAGTTCTCAAAACTATCGCTAGTGGAGTGATGTTAATCCTTTCGAAATAATATGAATACTGAATGTTAACTAGAGCTTTTAAATAATGAATTCCGTGAGTTTCTTAATCACCTACAAATTGAAAGACAACGTATATGATACCAACATGATGGTACATCATGACACAGTACGAGAAATGTTCAAGATTATCTCCTCCACGTTTTTAACAGTAGAGTAATAGGGAAGTATGTGCAGTTTACTTCACACCTCCAAGGTCTCCGGACATCGCCCCTCTAGACTTTTTTTATTGAGCTACTTAAAAGAAAAGGTTTATTTTAAAAGGCCATTTCAAGATGTTGGTCATCTTGAAAGAGTTATTACGGAAACATGTGAAGCTATAACTCCTGGCGTAATTAAAGATGTAATAAAAGATTTTTCTCGAAGAACAATCACCAGTTTAAAAAGGGATGGTGGATACATTGAAGCTCTTGCGCAATAAAGTTAGAATTAATCTATATATTTCGTTGTTATGTTATATACGTAGTAATTCAGTAATGTTGCAATTTCAAAATAAAATGATATTAGCACAAATTTATTATGGATGTAATTATTGCAAAGCAGATAAAAATATGATACAATCAAAATCAGTGCACTAGTTTTTAATTAATTTCTTTTACCTTTATTCCATAAATAATCCGACAATTACTGATGTGTTTACTGGAGTTTTTTTGAATTTTTATCTAGGAAGGCCACAAATCTAAGTGTGAGCATAATTTTTTAGTTCCTATTAACCTTTTTGATTAATATTTTGCTCTACACTTAAATTTAAACACACTTTACTCTTCATTATAAATCATTATTTTTTATTTTCCCTGTATGCTATCAAATATTTTAAACTTTTGATGCTTAATTATGGATTTTCATGTGATGCAGAACTTTTTATATTAATATATAATATATTATATATAAATATATATATATATATATATATATATATATATATATATATATATATATATATATATATATATATATATGTATATATATATATATATATATATATATATATATATATATGTATATATATATATATATATATATATATATATATATATATATATATATATATATGTATATGTATATGTATATATATATATATATATATATATATATATATATATATATATATATATATATATATATATATATATATATATATATATATATATATATATATATATATATACATATATATATATATATATATATATATATATATATATATATATATATATATATATATATATTTATATATAATATATATATATATTAATATAAAAAGTTCTGCATCACATGGAAATCCATAATTAAGCATATACATATACATATACATATATATATATATATATATATATATATATATATATATATATATATATATATATATATATGTATATATATATATGTATATATATATATATATATATATATATATATATATATATATATATATATATATATATATATATATATATATATATATATATATATATATATATATATATATATATATATATATGTATATGTATATGTATATGTATATGTATATGTATATATATATATATATATATATATATATATATATATTTTTAAACTCAGTAAGTATTTGTTGGTTAACTTTCTTCTATTGTTTTAAAAGAAGCAACTTCAAAGACAAAATTTTCAAAGGTAGATTTTTAGATCATTTTTTAAAAATAAGTGTTTTGACAGCAGTAAAAATTACAGTAATTTCATTCAGTTGCATCAATATTAATTTATAGTTACGCTGTTAATTAAAACAAAAGTAAAAGAAGCTAATCGTATATGAGAAACATCACATTATATTAAAACTTTTATATATCGATTAAAAAGTGGAAATTAAATAAAATAAATTTTTTATCATGCCAAGCTGAAAAAATAAAATGAGCATGTCTTTTATGATTAATGAACTTGATACTTATGACTGACAAATTTAAAATGCTTATATCTACCATACTTATAAATTAAAAATTATTTATTTGTAGAACTCACCAGTCTTGTACACTATTAAACGATTCTTCATTTGTTATGTCATACATTAATATAAATCCCATTGCACCTCTGTAATAAGCTGTTGTAATTGTCCTATATCGTTCTTGACCAGCAGTATCCTGAGTGAAAAATTTTATGTAATTATTTTTTGTTTTTCTCAATAGTTTTAAACTACCGGAAACTGTTTAATTTTTTAAAATCATTTTTAAATTACATATAAGAAGTGTGACGGTTTTTTTATATTTTTGGAAAAAAGTTGGTTCAGGTTAGTTTTCTAAAATAACTCGTACTTTAATATTTAGTTACCTACTACGATCATAGTTTAAGTAAGTCTACATATTCTCATTATCTTATACGGTCTGTGAAGTAAGAACGTAACAGCTCGTAATCATGAAAAAATGTGTTTTGAGAACATTTTTTGATATCAATATATTCTTTGGTGTGCTAACAACGGCACAATTACCTTGGTAAGTTGTTCAAACGCCTCCTGTATCAAGAATCGCCTGGCTTCTTCGAAGTACGCTGTCGACGAGATTTTCTGCATACTCTGCAAATTTTTCGAATGTTGCCAGTCGACTCAGAGTCTGTCCTCTGAGCTTTCTTTTTATAAAGGACCAAACCTTTTCAATAGGGTTGGCGTCCGGCGATTGTGAGGGCCACTGTAATATTTTATCGTGAGCCCAAGCGAGCCGATTCGCGACGTGATTTTCACCCAATAAGGGTTTCTTCAAGGTCCTTCGAAATTTGACATCATGAGCACGAAGATGATCTCTAATGATCTCATAAGACACATTCAAACTCGAGTTTCTTAGTTTTCCCGTTCCTTAATATAGCGTCAAATTCAGATTCCTTGAAAACAAAGACACGATTGGTTGTTAGACTTTCGGAGTGACTTTGCCTACGGAGCCACGTTTTGGTAAGTCGTCGACATTATTCGTCTCATTAAAATGATTTACCCACTTCTTCACAAATGATACCGACTTCTTAATATATTTAGCGGCCGCCGAATGTGTCATTTAAGGCCCCTTTGGATGGGAACAAAGGAAGACTGCCTCGTACCGACGAACAAACAAGTGATTCATGTGGGATTTTACGTAATTTCAACGAAAGTTCGGAATCGACTGATACTTTTACTAAAATACGCCATAGACAAAAGTTCTCTCTACCATTCTTGTGTTGAATGGCCAGAATCGCATTTGCCAAATATGAACTACCGCGGACACGTTCTTACTTAACAGACTGTAGTTTTGAATACCTAATGATCTGATGTTGGCACAAGATACACAGCAAGCAAAAAAAAATTTAGAAAATAGTAAGACTGTTTTATTTCGTTTCAACATAACAGTTATTCCAATGAATATTCAGGAAAGACAAATTTATTTTTGTACTAGAACTTTCTATTGTTTCCCGCGATGTTTAATTAAGTCCTGTACTGCAGATAAAAAATTAATTTAAGATTTATATAGTATTTGACGCAAAGACTACACAATTTTATATGAAAAAAGTGTAAATTATAGACTGTAAACTCTTAGTTCTATATAGAGTGCTACATATGTATGGAATAATAATTCCACAGCATGTATTAATCAGTGTATCAAAAAAATGTTTAAATAAAAGTTATAGGGTGTTATACAGCGCATACGCAACGTCAGCAACGTTGACAATAAAATGGTTTGAACTGTCAGTTCGAAGAAATTAGGCCATCTTGATTTTTTTTCAAAATGGCAAGCCCGGTATATTATTTTATTTTTGAGTCTTTCTAAAAATTTGTCTACCATACCATACGTCTAAATTGAACTGTTTTGGAATTATTTTCATTTGAAATTTAAAATAAAAAAAAAAGACAAAAAGCTATTAATAAATATTCTAGGTTTATTTCTAAGGTAACAATTGCTCAAAATGGCTACCATTAACAGCGAAGCAATGACCCAATCTGTAATAAACAGCCTGAAATGAGTTTTGCAGAGAATCCGGGTCATCTGTGCTACTTCATATTGAATTCTTTGTTGTAAATCTTCTACAGTTTCAGATCGACTTCGGTAAACTTTGGTTTTCAAAAAATCGAATGGCGTAAGGTCGGGACTCCTTGCAGGCCATTCTACCGCACCTCTTCTGCCCATGCATCGATTAGGAAACATTGCATCCAAATATCTACGAACATTGATTTCATAGTGAGGAGGTGCTCAGTCCTGCTGATACCATAGATTCCTGTTAGGGGTATCCAAATTATTTTCATCGAAAAAAAGACTGCACAAGTTGGAATAACTTGCTCTTGGAGTAACTGTAAATACCGCCGTCCTGTAAGATTTCGATCGATAAAAAAGGGACCAACGATATGACGTCCATAAATCTCTGCTCACACGTTTATCTTTTGAGATCTTTGAGAATGACTGTCGATTATCTAGGCAGTTATGCCTGTTAACTCTTCCGTTAAGACAAAATCTGGCCTTGTCAGGAAATATTTATATATTAATATATAATATTATGACCTCGCAAAATTCAATACGTCTATAGTAGTCATCTTCAGATAATTCTTGTAATAGAATGGGTTTTGTATGGATTGTATTTTTGTTCATTCAGTATACGACTACTTATGTTGTGGTCTAGGCAAAACTGATGAGTGGCTGTATGGGGATTTTCTGTAATTTCCAATAAAATATCTAACTTTTTATCATCGCTTATTTTAACATTTGGAGGTCCAGATTTGGAACGATCCTTAACATGACCTGATTGTTTAAATCTTTTTACGGATTGTGTAATCGGTTCTCGATTCGGATATTCTGCGTTAAAAAGATAACACACCTCCTGTTGTGTTCTACGGTCTCCATAACCAACTATCATCAAAGTGATTCTTTCAGTTTCTGTTAAATGTACCATTATGATATTACGCTCAAATTGTAGTTTCATAAAATGCAGAATTAAACGTTTTCATCAATAAATCATTTTTTGACGAACTAAGTCGTTACCTGACAGTACATGTTTGACACAAGCCAGCTTAAAAAAATTTATCTTAATTTGATCTCCTTAATTTCAAATATCAATAATTCCAAAACAGTTCAATTTAGATATAAGGTATGTTATATAAATAATATCTAAAATTTTTTGTAGGATTCAAAAATAAAATAATGTATAGGGCTTTCCATTTAAAGAAATTTAAGATGGCATAATTTCTTCGAACACAGTTCAAAACATTTTATCGTCAGCGTCAGCATATACGCCATATAACACCTTATAACTTTTATTTAAACATTTTTTTGATAAATTGATTAATATATGCTGTGGAATCATTATTCCATACATATGGGGCAGACGGCATATAGGGTTGTATTAAGCTTTTTAAAGTTAAAATTGAGACAATTGTTTTTATATTATGAAAAAACTTTATTAGCTCAAACATATGCCATGTTATTCGACGACCTTCTGTCGTCTTTCTGGCAGCACCAACATTCTATCACTGTAGAACTTCTTCGGAAGCTTGCGCTGCATTTGCGCCTTTAACGAAATAAAATTGTAAAATTTAGAGCACTCTGGCAGAAATTTTACTTATTTTCAAGGCGCTCGAAATTAAGTCTGAACAAAATATCAGCTTTCAACTGACGCTAAGTACGACACGATGCGACTTATATTACATGGGATATGTGACACTAAAGCTACCTAACGAAAAAAGGGCTCAATACTTTGCCGGCAACCCCATATATTTTAGAAATTGGTTTGTTTTCATTGTTTCTTTGATATATCCTAAATGGGTCCATTTTATTGTTTAAGTATAAACTGACTTGTTTTTCACAAGGCTTATTGAGTTAATAATTTACGTGGCAAATATATTTGTAAATTAAAGTGCTCTATCTATTAGAGAAATGCGATTAGAGGTGAACTAAGAAATAAGCATTTAAAATACAACTTAAGATGATTTTTTTATGAATATTTTCAGTTAATGTTATTACCATAATACAGTATCGTAATTCTTATATTTTCGTCATTCGGACGTAGTTGTAGATCACTACTAGGAAAACAAAGAGTAAGCAAAGCAGCTCTTAGTAGACATAAATGAACACACTCCTGAATTTTTATAAACTACCTAGATAAAATCAATTTTGTTTCGAGGGGTATTCTTTAATACTCTAGTTATTTTCCAATTTACAAACACTATAAATATTTACCTCTATTGTACATTTAAAAATATGTTTTCATAATATATTACAAAATACTCAGTTCAAAATCGATATACATTGTTTAAATTTAATTAAACTGTAACACCTGTCAAAACAAAATATATAGCTTTTAATATTGCTGGTTGAGTTGTGACTAACATAAACGAATAAAGTGGAAAACTATTTTTTTTTTGTGTTTTACCTTTTGCATTGTTTGAATATTCTTACAATAAAAATCATTCCCATATAAGAAAAGAATATTAGGCATTTCAGAACGAAATGGAAAAATATAACGAATTGTACCAAGTACGCACACCTAAAACTCCATCGTAGGCTCACACAGCAGCCACAAGCTGACAGAGTGGTTGACTTCAACACAGGCGGTGTGGTTTTCGAGGGATCTCCTTTCAGGCATATGTGGATTTAGAGATCCCTCGAAAACCGAAGTGTTGACTTTATCAACCACCAGTATCAGGTGTACGTACTTTACAATTCGTTATATCTTACCATTTCGTTTCATAAATAAGGACTCGTAAATTCTATTCTCTGGTTTGGCGATCCTAGCTCGACTGACTCGGCAAAACGTGTTTCGTCATGACATGACAAATAAAAGAACGGTGGGTACTTTACTGAAATATGGACTTTGTCTGTTTTCAGTAGTTTTACATTAAATAAAACGAAGTCGTACTGGTAATTAAAGAAGTTTAAGCGTTGCTATAAAGCTTCTATATACATAGCTCGTACATTTTTTTGGGAGTATTCGTTTAAATATGTAAAAGAAAAAATAATAAATATAGAATTATTTATAATTCGTAATTACTAAAATTAAAGAAACAAGGATGTCTACCAACATTTTATAACCTATACTCATCATGAGGAAAGAACCGACAGAAGAACATCAGGTAGAAATTTAGTGTAATGCTGAGCAATAAGAGGGTATACGTATAAAATAATTCTATTAGCAATCAACCTAGATGTCATCCGAATACTAATTAATAACGAAGTTAACCGCATCGAATGAAAAGCTGCCAGTCAAGGTAAATAGGACGAAATATATGTTAACTAATCAATACAAAATAATGAACTTATCTATATAATTACAGCTGTAAATTTTCTTGTGTACTAGGTTAATGTTCTTAAAAAGTAATTCGAAAATTCTGTTTCAAATAAACGAATCCTTCTAGTAATCATTTATATAAAACTTGATCTTTAAACCCTCCGTATTATAGTATTTAATATTTCCTTACCCATATTTGCAGCTTTACCCTCTTATCGTGCCTGAATACAGTCTTTACTTTAAAATCAATTCCGACGGTGCTAACGAAGGCCGATGTGAAGCTGTCGTCAGCATACCGGAATAAAAATGATGTTTTTCCTACAGAACTGTTTCCAATAATCAGAAGTTTGAACATGTAGTCGAAGTTTTGATCCGCCGCATCTTTCTGCCATTTTGGATCTGCTCCAGCCATCTGGAAAATGGGGTAAACTGTTATACATTTAAGGCACGAATTTTGTAATGATACTAAACGTGATTGAATAACATTGTTGTCAACTAAAAACCTATTCTTTACGATTTAGACAATTAAAATAAATTTAGGGGAAACAGTTATAGAGGAGTAAATTCCATTGAATTTTAGCTAATATAGGTTAAATATATTAAGACCAGTTGATAAATTGTTTTAAATATCCCAGAAAAAAAATTAGGAAAATTTTATTTTGTTTGAAGTAAAGTATCATTAGTTTCATATAATACTTTGAAGTCCTGGTTCTAGAATTACATAAAAACGATACCAGGGACTGGTAGCCAATTACATTTATTACTTTGTAACCACACAAGTAGACATACAAAAAGAACATTATATGGGCTTGAGTATTTTACCAGTAGATAGTAACAAAGAAAAAAAAATTAAATACATTCTTTTCCTAATAACACAAGAATAAAATGATAGACTGCTCGCTAAATTGTGTCTTTATACAATCTAACGGCAAAATTTGTTAATTTTTTTTTTTTTTTTGATATGTTGTGTTGTGTACATTTTGATTTGTAAATGGTATTCGTAGGAAGAAGAAATTCTTTAAAAGGAACATTAATATTTTTTGTTAAATTTGTTGGATATATTTGCCGAATAACAGTTAAATATTGGATTCTAGCAATTGAAGCGTTTTTCTATGTACTACCCTATTAAACCACAAAGAATCACGTTCTTTTCTTTTAAACAGAATATCTCACAGTTAGGGTTTTTATAAAGATTTAATTAAGAATATGGGAAACCTAAAAGTGATTGACGAATAAATGTGCAAACCACCGATTTTTTATATTTGCATTCTTGAAGCACAAATACTGGGGATTAGAATGTTTAGAAGCTAATAATACTATTCCAAGGATTAGAAAATTGCCTAAATGTTATTTAGTATTACATATTAATATCAATTCATAGATGTAATAATTAAAATTATTAAAGATTACCAAGAAATCTTCTTTTCTAATGCCTTACAAGCATTTATGAAAGTTTAAAACCAAGTATGTCGGCCTCGGTAGCGCGGTGGGTTGAGAGCATACCAAGTAACCCGAAGGTTGCTGGTTCGAATCCAGAATTAACAATTTGGTATTGTGATATTCCAGATTTTAAATTAAAAATCAAATATATAATCGCGTGGCTAATACGGTAAGTTCTTGAGGCCAATAATAAAAAATACGATATATAAAATGATTCATTATTTAAAAGTTCGTTATCGGACAGTGGCATTGATATACTGTGTAAAGATTTTTAACATTATCTCGACTGTTTCACGTGCTAACTACCGCGTGTTCGTCTATTTTGTGGCTGCTTGCTATGTTACCTACAAAACTTTAAATGTCTCTTGCAGCTGACAATTTACTGCAAATAATAGCGTCAAGTTGCATTATTATCTGAAGACCTCAAAAGATCATCCCAAATTTTATCTTAAGGTAGAGCGCACAAGACCTAACTTATTTTCAGTAACAAACTAGATGCTTGTCTGATATTCGCATGCTTTTAGTATGGGAACATATTATTTTTTGACATTTATGTGTTTGCGTAGGTAAAAAACTTATACTTAAATAGTTGTGTGTTCGATTAATGTACTGTAGTTTATTAATATCTAAATACCATTAGTGAGACTAATTATTCTTATCTTTATATACATATTTATTAATTCATAAACACAACTTTGGTAATTTACTGCTTAAAAAGAAAGTTAGGCTTAATATATCAACGTGTCCATGAGGTAAAACTTTAACTATACCAGGTGTACAAGTATGAAATGCGGATTTCAGACAACAGATGGTGTACCAATGCAGTTTGTGATATAAAGATTTGATACTGCGCCATTTTGTTGTGTCATCGACAAGTGTCAGACGCGCACGAGTGATAAATTGGAAGAGTGTGTGCATAGTGTTGTGTTGTTGTGTTCAATATGTCGAAATTTATACCGAACAAAGAGCATTCGCGGACAGAATTAATTTTTCATTTGAAGAAAATTGCTGTTGAATCATACCGATTACTTCGAGAAGTTTATGGTGAACATGCTCCATAGCAAGATACGTGTGACCGATGGTCTCGGCGATTCAAAAGTGGTGACTTCGATGTTGCAGACAAGGAACGTGGAAAACCGCCAAAAAAAATACGAAGATGTGGAATTGCAAGCATTGTTGGACGAAGATGATTCGCAAACACAAAAACAACTTGCCAAGCAATTGGGCGTTAGTCAACAAGCTGTTTCCAATCGGCTGCGAGAGACGGGAAAGATTCAGAAGATCGGTAGATGGGTACCACCAGACGCACCATCCACATCGACCTCAAGACCGAATCGCTTTGGCAGAAAGACGATGCTCTGTGTTTGGTGGGACCAGAAGGGCGTGGTCTATTATGAGCTGTTAAAACCTGGGGAAACGGTTAATACTAAACGTTACCAACAATAATTGACCGATTTGAACCGTTCGCTGCTTGAAAAAATGCCAGAATACCGAAAGAGGCAAGACAAAGTCATTTTCTAAGTTGGGAATGTGGAATCTTTGGCACAATGATACTACTCAGTATATATCATCACTACACCAAACACTTTATTTTTGCACTCGACGCGCGTTTCACTAACCATGTTAGCTTCATCAGGAGCGATGAATGACGGTCAACGAAATTAAACCTTTATCGCAGTCAATCATCGCTCCTGATGAAGCTAACATGGTTAGCGAAACGCGCGTCGAGCGCAAAAATAAAGTGTTTGGTGTAGTGGTGATATATACTGAGTAGTAAAGTCATTTTCCTTCATGACAATGCTCCATCACATACGGCAAAAGCAATTCGCGACACGTTGGAAGCACTCAGCTGGGAAGTTCTACCCCATGCGGCTTACTCACCAGACTTGGCTCCTTCCGATTACCACTTGTTTGCATCGATGGGTCACGTACTTGCTGAGCAGCGCTTTGGTTCATACGAAGATGTGAAAAATGGCTCGATGAATGGTTCGCAGCAAAAGAGGAAGATTTATACTGGCGTGATATTCACAAATTGCCCGAAAGATGGGAAAAATGTATAACAAGCGATGGAGCATACTTACACTTTTTATCATTCTTCCGAATTTAACATGTTTTTTTTGAAAAAAAATCCGCATTTCATACTTGTACACCTGGTATATGCTTCATTGGAATAAATGAAATCGCTTTAATAGAATAGAATAAAATTCAAATAGGTATATATATCTAACGGTAAATACACAACCACAAGGGAATCGAAGGTAATAAAGAAAAAAAATATCAATTAAGGAGAACAATTCTCTTGTGGTTGTATCTTTATCTTTATAAAGTTTCCTATTTATTAATTGGTTTTGCTATTCTTTGACCGAAATTATTTTTCCTTATTAACAGAAAAAAATGGTGGGTTATTTTTTTATATTTGGCAGTATTATTTGTGAATGAATCTCAATAATTATTACATTAGATTACGAGTATATTTGCTGGAGAAATCTTGAAAAATAACCTAAATGCTATTGTAAGTGACTGAAAATGTACAAAAACTATAAACTCAGAATCCCGTGTAATCAAGTAAAAATAATTCTTCAAGTTTAGAATTTCATAACGGAAAACAAAATATTTTTACAAAGTTTAGTTGTTAAAAATTAATAAAGAAAAATATGTATATAGCTACAAAAACAAATTATTTGTAAAATAAAAACACAAATTTTAAAAAACTCATACCGGACCGTAAAAGACTTCGATATATATTAAATACATATGAATTGAAGATTTATTATATTATAGTAGTTAACTTAGTAGGGTAATAAACGTTAAAAGCAGATTTCATAGTACTTTTTAGGTATCGATACGTAAACTTTGTATTTTACACGTAAATTTATATGACTGTGTAACAGTGTGTTGATCAATTGAAAAAGAATTATGATAATTTATGAGTAAATATTTCTACTTATTTAGTGACACGATGTTGCACCTACAATTACATACTAAATATAACCGGCCAAGTGCAAGTTAACTTTGCGCAATTAGTGTTCCGCACGTTGATTGCTTTTAAAATAAAAAAAAAAAAATGTTACGGAGGTATAAAATGATCAATTACTTCACAAAATACACTCAGTTTTTAACAAAATTTGTTTCCGATCTTTGTTGGAAATTTATAACCTTGAAATTTTTGTTCTTTATATACCAGAAAAATTATTAAAAGTAATGCAGTCGTGATAATTTTCGTTTAACGTACCTTGTGGATAATATTCCAGAGTTTTTTCAAAAATTTTTATCAGTATTTTTCGAGATAAGTGGGGACAACGATTTTTGGCAATTTTTTAAAAATAATACAAAGAAAAGTGTGCGTAAGTATTACATTATATATATTTTGGAATCCTTACTCGATGACCTGGTAAATTTTTTTTTTCACTTCCGATTTCACCCCCCTTAAGTCAAAATTTAACTTTCAAAACTACACGGCTCTAATGGGGCCATCAATTCCTTTATTATTGCCACACTTCAGCTTTCTATGTCAAATAGTTTCGGAAAAAATCGGATTTGACAGACAGATGGACAGAGAGACAGAGAATTAATTTGATTTAACTACAATATTTTGCTTATGAAATAGACAAAGAGGGCGACCCGAAATTTTGACCTGTCGACGGGCGCGTCAAATAATAGCATTTAACGTTGATTTTTGGGCCCCCGTGTCCTGGAATGCCCGGATAATGTCCAAAATGTTACATCCAAAAATGGACTGTTTTTTAATCACTTGGATCAAGTACCATAACAGTTGTTGACACTATGTTAAAAACAAGTCGAGCGCCCCAAAGGGCAGACGCCACTGAGACCGGACCCAGCTTTAGGGCCCAAAAAAAAAAAACGTCGATTCAAAAATGGACTCTCATTTAACCGTATAAAATCAATAAAATTAGTTTGTTCTTGATAAAATAATAGGGAACCTGCAAAAAGCAGATGCCGCCAATACCGGAGGACGAAGCTGGACCCGCTTTTTCCAGCCAAGAACGGTCTTTTTTTGAGTTCAAAATAACTATTATTGTACTTGATTCAAGTGGTTAAACGACAGTCCATTTTTGGATGTAGCATTTTGGGCTTTCTCTGGGCATTCCAGGGCACGGGGCTCGCAAAATTAAGGCTTAAGGCTTTTATTCGACTCGCCCGATGGAATAAACAACTAGGCAGACCATTAGTCGACAGGTCAAAATTTCAGGTCGCCCTCTTGTTCTAGAAAAAGGTAAAAAGAATAATATTAAGTTCCTAGTTAGAACAGTTAATTACATATCTTTAAAATACCAATCTTACTAAACCAATGACGTACTTCACATCATTATGAAGCATAAAATATCCAAGATTGCTTACTATTTATTACCTATAAAATTAAGTAGAATACTAAATTCTCTGAAGCTTAAGCACCTGACTGTAATATCAAGTTTTGGTAATTTATAAAGTGTAGGGTAGAAACTTTATAACTCTGATAAAAAGTTACTTTTCCGATAAGAGCTTCATCATGAAGTGTTAAAGTTAAAACTCTATAGTTTATATAACTTATTATTTATATTATTATAGATAAAGATAATTCGTTTACGTGTCTATATATTTCTGATTTCGTTTTTATAAAGTGAAAATTTTCCGTAATAAAATATAAAATTTGTGTACTAAATTGCATGGTATAATAACTTAATGCGTAAAAAGATCACCACCCTAAAATTGGTTATTTTTTGATACCAGAGGGTTAACACCACATTAATCTTAATTAACGTGGGTAAATCAACATTCATGAAAATTTTTCGATTAAAATTTTGTGCTAATTGCAAAATTATCGTCACTGTCCTGAATTGCGCAGAATTTAAACATACAGGGTTGGAATTTTTCTAATAGGTTATAACCAGTGCCTAGCCAGGTTTAAGGAACAGGAGAGCATAGAGATATAAGGGATGTTCCTTTGGGGAAGAAGAGCTCTCCAAAGGCGGAGCTGCTTATAAAGCGGAGGCATTAATCGACAAACAGAAGAGCATCAAACAATAATTGAGGAGTGAAACTCCTTGGTGGAAAAAAAAGCATCTTGCACTGAATCTCTAAAAGCATAGAGTCCTCTCCACATAGTAAATATAAAATCAATAACTGAGGGGGGTTGATTTTTCGCAAAAAAAAGAATCCCTACCAACAGTGGAACTCTAACAATTTAACATTTAATTTAATAATCGATGACTAGGAGGTGATATTATTCACAAAACACAATCCCTAATTAAAAATAGATTGCCTCTTCTAAGGGGAATATTTTCTGTAGAGCGAGGTGGGAGTCCCCTCTACACTCCTTTGTCTACGCTACAGGTTATAGCTAATTAAAACAAATCAATTCAAATCCACACATTTTCTATACAAAAATCAAAAGCAGAAATACATAATTTCTAGTTGGGGCTTTATGCGTGTTGATTCTAATTTCCTTATTTTATTCTACAGAATATCCGTTCTTAATTTAACTATTTATTAAAACCAGTTCCTTTGTTTCTTCTTTGAATATATATATATATATATATATATATATATATATATATATATATATATATATACATATATATATATATATATATATATATATATATATATATATATATATATATATATATATATATATATATATATATATATATATATATATACATGCACACTACCGTCAGAAAGTATTTGCTCACCTAGAAATTTCAATGTAACTGCCAAAATTTAGTACCTAATTAAGCCCTTTTATTATATTAGGTAAATTTAATTGTTCTTAACAAGTGTCCATCATAAAATTGTTTAGATAAGTCTCTTTGGTAAAATCACAAATTAAAAACCAATTAGAACAAATTTCCAAGTTTTGCATGATAATTGTTTTGAGGCGATTTCTGCGAATTCCAGTTGAAGTAAGAACTCATTTTAAATTTCTAGGGATTATGGAAATTCCTAATGACATTTTATGATAAAAATTATGCTAGAAATACCATTGCCCTTTTGGAAATTAACCATTCGCAAACAGTACTTTGTCACTGATACAGGCTCAATTGTTTTGTGAAAATGCCAAAAACGGAAGAAGTTTCCGTTGAAAATCGGGCTCTGATAATTGCGAGACATCAAAATGGTCACTCGAGTCAACAAATCGCGAGTGATATGTGGATGCCCAGGAGAACGGTGGACTGCATCGTAAAAAAATTTTGTGCGGGTCATGGAATTTCCAACCAAAAACGTTCAGGAAGGCCTCGAAAAAACGACTCTCGCTGAAGACAGAGCTACAACAATGTCCAGCAGACGTAATCGCCGCCTAACCGTACTAGAAATCACGACTAAAGCAAACCTTGGGCGGCTCATCCCCATCAGCGTGACAACCGTGAAGAACAGGTTAGCAGAAGGTGGACTACACGAGAGAGTTGCAGTGAGGAAACCACTTCTTAGGAAAATGAATAAATGTAAACGATTAGAATGGGCCCGAGAACATGAAAACTGGACATTAGACCAATGGAATTCCGTCCTTTGGAGCGACGAATCTAAATTCGAAATTTCCGGTTGAAATCGACAAGTTTACGTGCGGCAGTCAGCTGCAGAGCGGATGTTGGAAGCCTGTCAGTTGCCTACAGTAAAACATGGTGGAGGTTCAGTAATGGTTTGGGGTTGTGTTGGCAACGGTAAAGTTGAAAAAATCTTTAGGATAGAAGGAATCATGTGAAAAGAACAGTATCAAGAAATTTTGCTAACTCAAATGTTTCCTTCTGGAAGAGATATTTTTCAGGAGAAATTTATTTTTCAGCATGACAACGACCCTAAACATTCTGCTAAACAAATTAGAGAACTTTTGGACCAATGGAAATCCGATGACGTCCTGGAAGTGATGACTCCAGAATCACCCGACTCGAACCCCGTCGAATTGCTGTGGGACCATTTGGACAGGTGTGTTCGAAAACTCAAGCCAACATCAGAAAATCACTTGTGGGAACTTTTACAAGCAGAATGGGTTAAAATAACCGAAGAAACTCTGAAGAAGCTACTGGAAAGAATGCCGAAACTCTGTAAAGCGGTAATCAAAAACAAAGGAGGTCACATAGATGAGAAAAATCCTAGAAAATTCTGATTATTTTTCTGATTTTCTAGACTGTAAATAATGTGAAAATAAATAATAATTTACTAAAATTAAAAAAAATATATTATCTGGGTTTTTGTTGTCTTGGGATTGAAATAACTATGTGGTCAAATACTTTCTGACGGTAGTATATATATATATATATATATATATATATATATATATATATATATATATATATATATATATATATATGTATATATATGCATTAAAAACAACAGCAAAAGCACTTGAAAATGCCAAATGAAATTTTGGCGAAACGTTGTGCAAGTTCTTTGTTAGACGAACGGATTGAAACCCGGAATTTTAATATATTACAAATCACCATCCGTGGAAACCTCTATTGTAACATATATATATATATATATATATATATATATATATATATATATATATATATATATATATATATATATATATATACAATGGTTAAACCGATTACTCTCCTTTCATATGCAATGGCAAACTGATTCATCTAGTACTTCCCTTTTCAAATTTTCAGGTAAATAGATAATGTTTAGGCCACTCTGTAATCACATCCCAATTTCCCCTATATACTATTTACGTTACGATTGAAGAAAATAAAATTTAACAGGCTTCTTAAATTTTCCAATACCAAAAAATCGTAGAAAGCGTATGTAACATAATATATTCAATGTTATCTCCTCTCTCTACCGGATATATTACTGATTAAAATTTGTTCATTCTTTTAACCCCAAACCAAGGAAACATTTCGATAATACTATTGAAATTCTACAAACTATTTTAATATAAACACCTATAATCCCCCTTTTCTGAAGCAATATCGCTTAAAAACTATAATTTCCTTTCTTACTTCTATATTTTCCTCTAACTACCATTTATCGATCTAATTTCCGATTACTATATTTCATTCAAGAATTATTGCAGCAACAAATAGATCACGAGACTCCAAAAACACCGAAAAGGGCATTTAACATGATACATTTAGAATAACTCCCGCTATCATCCCTTGTATGTTTGACTCTAAGTATTATTTCTTACAGTTTTTTTCATTATCTTACCGAAACACCGGGAAAATCGTCATATTATCATTGAAACTATACAAATCTATCGACTTTCACCTCTTTCACTTCCTTACGATGAGGAAATATTACTCAAAATCTATAATTTCGTTTCCCCACTTCAAGTATTATATGTCAGTCAAATTTAAAATTCCTATATCGTTTTGTTCAAGAGATAGACAGACATATAAACCGACAACAGACATTCCAACAGACTGACGAAAAGTATACTGAAGAGAGTATAAAAATCTCTGAAAAATTTTTTTATAAGTACTTGGGAAAACAAGGAAAGTACACCATATGTCATGCTATCGACTTAAATAGAATATCATCGATTTCTTCGTTGATAAAATTATTTTAAAATATACAATAGAACGTATGTAGATTAAAAAAGTAGGTCAGAGAAATTTCTTTTTCATCTCGTTTACCCCTGGGTAATATAGAACGAAACTTTCCCTGTCTCATGCTTTTTATAGTGCTTCGCATACTATATTGCTCAGTTTGTCTCCTGTCTTTACATATCGAACTGAACCTGCCGATGGTGCAGCGATAAAGATCTCCGATTTTTTACTTTCCTTGTTTAGAGGATATATTGTATTTGGGACAAATCACTTCTTGGGATATTTATATTTTTTATCGTTTCATAGGCCCTAAATCACGAAAAACAGATTTTCTCGTTTCAGACGGTATGTATGTCTGCTTCTCTATTTATTGTCCTGTTCGCACGACAACTCCTGAACGAAATGACACGTCGACTTTAAATTTAGTGCACATATAATACAGTCTGTCAAGTAAGAATGTGTCCGTGATAATTCATTAATGGTAGATGCGATTCTAGCAATTCAACAAAAAATCGGTAGAGGGAACTTTTGTCTACGACGCATTTTATTAAAAGTATCAGTCGATTCCGACCTTTCGTCGAAATCACCTAAAATCCAAAATGAGTCACGTGTTTGCGCGTTGGTTCGAGGCAGTCTTTGTTTGTTTCCATCAAAAAAGGCCTAAAATGATACACTCAGCGGGCGTGAAATATATTAAAAAGTCGATATCGTTTGTGAAGAAGTGGGTAAATCGTTTTAACGAGATGAAAAATGTCGATGACTTGCCAAAACGTGGCTCGACAGGCAAAGTCACTTCGAAAGTCGAAAAACGAGTCGTGTCTTGTTTTCACGGGACCCAAAATTGAGGCTGAGACAAAATTAAGAAAATCGGCTTTGAACGTGTCCCATGAGACCATTCAACAACATCTTCGTCCTCATGATGTCAAATTCCGAAGCACGTTGGAGAAAACCTTTGCTGGGTGATAATCATATCGCGAAACGTCGCTCTTGGGCACACGATAAGATACCTCCCAATCACCGGACGTCAATCCTATTAAAAACGGTTGGTCCCTTGTAAAGAGACAGTTCAGAGAAAGACTCTGAGTTGTCTCGCGAGACTGGAAAAATTTGGAGATCAATGCAGAAAATCTCGTCGACAGTACACAGCACACATTTTTTCATACATTCATACAAGCGGTCATATTCTTATTTGGCAGACTCTACTTGAAGTAGGAAAGAAACTTATATAGATGGTGATGATGAGCGAAATCGCTTTGAGGGAACGGGAGTCGTTAAATATTGTATAAATTCAGTATTGACATACTATTATAATGAGATTTTTTTATGATGTTGGTTGAATGATCGAAAATTTTAAGCTCTAATCATTTACAGTAGTATATATTTATAGGTATAAAAGTGTTAAAGGGAATTGCCTGTTACATATCGTATTATCTGTCCATTTTGGGTTTCTGAACCTACACTAAACTTAAATCGGATCCTAATGAATCAGGCAATAAATTGTACAGGGTGAGTCAACGGTACAGTAAAGTTCATAATCTCATTTGTTTCGGGAATGACGAACAAATGTTAAATACAATAGAAATGTTAAGGTGCACAGTTTAAAATTATTTTTGAGTATACAGGGTACTTCAAAAAAGTGCGGCCGATATAACATATGCTTTTTTAAATGGAACATCCTATTTTCTAATTTATTTTTCAATTCTGCGTAAAATCTTATAACTTTTTTTTATTAATAATGTTATATACCTAAACCTAGTAGTTTTGCTAATATTTCAATTTTTTTTAAAAAAAATACTAGTTTTCAGTTTTGTAAAAAAAATTGCCAGTAGCGCCTTTCTGATGGTGGAATACTCATTATAATAAGTAGGAGCGTTCTATAGAGATGAAAAAAAAAATGTATGTAAAGAAATTTGAGTTAGATGCTACAGGGTGTTGAAAATAAATTTATGCATTTCGACTATTTTAAATAGAAAATTTTCAAATTTTTTAAGTGGCACACACGGTATATTATTATTTTTTCTGATAGATTTTACAAAACCCTCCAACTTGTATGTCATATACTTATTTCTAATAGTTTTCGATTTATTTTGAATTTTTCAATTTTTACCCTTGTTTTTAATACACTTACGCTATTGTGAAAACATAAACAAATAGTTAATAATAATTTTAATATAGTTTAACTTATTTAATGATTAATTATTATGACTTAATAAATTTACTATATTTTCCTTCGCTTTCCTTAGCATAAAGGGCGTTATTGTCCTGCACGCATCCTGTATACTATTTTCCATATCTACTGGTGTCGTAGGAGGATTCATATAAACACGATCTTTAACAAAAAGAAGTCTGAAGGTGTTAAGTCACATGATCGAGGGGGCCACTGAATGAATCCATCCCTACCGATCCATTTTTGTGGGTATCGATCTTTTAAAAATTCCAGAACTACTCGGTGGTAATGAGCAGAAGCTCCGTCTTGTTGAATCCACATTTGTTCCCTTTCAAAGTTATCAACTTCGTTAAGAAGCTGGGGTAATTCGTTTTGCAAAAAATTTAGATATCTAGGTCCATCAAGCGGTTCGTGGAAAAAATATGGACCAATAATTCGGACATTTAATATCCACACCATACATTAAGCGATCAATGGTTTTGGTTTTGAACTTCCCGGACCCAAAATGGATTAACTGTAGAATAATAATGCATGTTATGGCTGTTAACTGCTCCATTACTGCGAAAAGTAGCTTCATCAGAAAATATTATTTTGGATTTGGATCGGCCTCTATTGCTCCATTCATGGTGGTACAAAAGTTTGCTCGTCGTTCAAAATCACGATCTTGAAGTTCTTGGTGTAGATCCATATGAAAGGGATGATACTTGTATTTTCTCGTGATGCGATTAACCGTAGATTGGGATGTGTCAGATAAGTCAGCTAGTTGACGGCTGTTGACCTCGGGATTATCTTCAACATGAAGTAAAATCTCCATTTCTTTTTCCTCATTGGTACCATTCTGGTTTACTACTTTCCGTTTCGTGTACTCAACGCTATCACTACCATAAAAAGATTTTCTAGGTGGTATACGTCTATTAGGGTAGATCCCTCCGTAAAGCTTTACTGCCAAAAGACAATTTTTTCCTGCCCCGCCTAGTATATAAACCATATCAATTAATTAATTGAAAAAATTTGGGATTTTTGAATTTAAAATAGTCGAAATGCATAAATTTATTTTGAACACCCTGTAGCATCTAACTCAAATTTCTTTACATTTATCTTTTATTTCATCTCTATAGAATGCTCGTACCAAATTAAGAGTATTCCACCTTCAGAAACAATAGCGCCACTGGCAATTATTTACAAAACTGAAAACTAGTATTTTTTTAAAAAAAATTGAAATATTAGAAAAACTATTAGGTTTAGGTATATAACATTATTAATAAAAAAGTTATAAAATTTTACGCAGAATATTAAAATAAATTAGAAAATATGATGTTTTATTTAAAAAAAAACATATGTTATATCGGCCACACTTTTTTGAAGTACCCTGTATAGTCAA
The DNA here is from genome assembly GCA_019049505.1 of Pachyrhynchus sulphureomaculatus. Lineage (NCBI taxonomy): Eukaryota > Metazoa > Arthropoda > Insecta > Coleoptera > Curculionidae > Pachyrhynchus > Pachyrhynchus sulphureomaculatus. The sequence goes on from CM032456.1 coordinate 73,513,039, forward strand.
AAATAATTTTAAACTGTGCACCTTAACATTCCGTAAACTATTGTATTTAACGTTTTTTTCGTTATTCCCGAAATAAATGAGATAATGAACTTTACTCTATGATTGACTCACCCTGTACTGATGTTTTAAATATTGGTTAATAACTTTTGTGACTACTAAGTGAAAGTTTAAGGGTTTGGTTAGTTACTTACTTTTTAAGATATTTTTTTTTTCAAAATAATCTATTACTTCAAACGATTATTATATGAGGGCTTTTTTTAAGTTGTCTACCGGGCCATGAAAATGAAACCATTTAAAAAAATTGCCTGGTTGTCAAATTACTGTTGCTGTTCTAAGTTCTTTGACCAAGTTTCTTGCGGTTTTTATGATTTTCTTTCTTCCGAAATATGAATAAAAACAATCTGAATGCGTAGTTATAACAATTTGTCTTCTCGATGGGGCCGATACCCAATTAAAAATTACCCCATATTAGGAAGACTTATTTTTCGAGAATTATCATTGCATTGATAACTGTTCTCAACCTCCAAGAAGGTGAAAACTCAGTCATGTTTTGAAAAGTTTATTGCGATCGTTTTTTTGGGGACTGCGAGGAAGTTTACTTATTGAAATAAAAAACGCTGGACTGAGTGTTTTAAACCCAACGAATTTTCCTCGATAGCTAGATAGATAACTCTTCCGTAAATGAACGAATACCAACAAAATAAAACAAAAAATAAAAGTATAAGTAACGGATAAAAGCCTCTCCAAAATATAGATTTAGTTTGTAATTTTTATGTATTCACTTTTTTTAGTGACAGCAGATATACCCCTCTGTCCAAAAATAGATCGAACTTTATATAGAAAGTTAAATATGGGTTAATTATAAAGGTTTCAATTATTTTGTTTCAACTGATATACCTCTCCTCAGCTGTAACACAGTTTTTAACATGGTTAGTTCATTAGCTAAATGTATTTTTTGTATTAGCTTTTGTGATACCCGTAAAGATCTTGGTCATTGGCAGTTCAACATTTTTATCTGTATCGTCGCTCCTTTCATTCATCAGCAAGTGATATCGCGGGAGGAGAAAAAGTCGCGGGATGCTAAAACATATATATATATATATATATATATATATATATATATATATATATATAATATATATATATATATATATATATACATATATATAATACGGTGAGTAATCCAACAAATAAACGAACGAACTACGTTTCATAGTCAATAATGATCGCTTGAGTCCTTATGAGTGGCAAAAATGACGAAAGATTTTGTGTGCGTTTCTATTTTTAATTATAACAAAAAAGTCAAACGTAGCTCTTGCCATAAAAATGATTTTTCGATCGTTCGTTGAAACTTTTTATCACCATAACGAGCCATCTAATGGAATATCTATGTATATACGCTAATGCTACTTTTTTACTGTTTTAGAAAAATCTAATTTCTTTTTGGACGGAGGGTGTACATATTAATACATACTAACTGAAGAAAATAATTATTACAAAAAAAAAAACACTTACTGTTTGATCAGTAAAGTATCCCAACGGAATATCAACCCAGGACAAAAAGCGAGATCGCTGAGTTTTTAATTCAAATTGGTGATCACCTGCTATGAAATAAAAGAATATTTAAGATAACCTAAAATACATTGAAAAAAAATTATGTCAATAAATACATAGTACTACTCAGTATACCATATATCACCACTACACCAAACACTTTATTTTTGCACTCGGCATGCGTTTCGCTAACCACGTTAGCTTCATCAGGAGAGATGATTGAATAAACAGGCAATCACAGCTTCTGATAAGGCTAACATGGTTAGCGAAACGCGGGTCGAGCGCAAAAATACAATGTTTGCTGTAGTGGTGATATATACTGAGCAGTGTCATTATGACAAAGATTCCACATTTCCAACATTATATATATATATATATATATATATATATATATATATATATATATATATATATATATATATTATAATATACTATATTTTATATACATACTATATATTTATATACATATTATGAAAAAACTTGTTTAAATTAATATTAACCAACGAGGATTAGTTTTAAAAACAACTACAGAACATTTTATTTAGAAGTTACAACAAAATTAATGTCAAAAAAGTCTCCATACACTTAACAATTACCAATAATAGTTTGACGGAGTTTAACGGAAAATAACTACTTCGTTTAAACTAATATTTAGTGGGACCGCCGTTGGCCTTGATAATCTCCTGTAACCTTTTGGTCATGCTTGCAACCAGTTTTCTAGTAACTTCTGCTGGCATGTTCTGCCATTCGTTCAATATTCTGTTTTTTTTTAATTCTTCTTTACTTGAAACATTATATTTGCGAACGCGCCGTTTAAGTTTCTCCCATAAATGCTCGATGGGGTTAACGTCGCGGAGGTGTATGAAACTGCTGCCGCACATTATGGATCATCCATTCTCGCACCAAGTTTGCGGTATGTTTCAGATCATTGTCCTGTTGGAAAATGTATCCTTTTTCGAGTGCTAATTTTTGGACACTTTCTCTTACATTATCTCTTAAGATGTTCAGATAAACATGCATTAATAAAATGTAAATTTCCACCCCCTCCATCGGACAGCATCCAAAAAGAAGAACACTGCCACCCCTTGTCTCACCGTGGAACAACCGTTTTTAATATCGAATGCGGTATTCTTCTTTCTCCAAATTTTAGTTCTGCCATTAGACCCAAAAATGCTAATTTTTGTTTCATCACTAAAGATTATGGATTCCAAAATTCAGGAGGTTTAGTATAGCTTCTTGCGATTAACTTCCGAAATTAACGGGTTCTTCCTGGCTGCATACCCCTTATAGCCTGCCCTGCGCAAACAATTTCTCACTGTTTGTGAACAAACTTTTTTCGAAAATAGTTTCCGTACTTCTTTTTTTAATTTTGGTGCACTTCTCTGTGGATCTATAATTATTTGTCTAACAATCCTGGCCTCTTCACTTGGAGTCAGTTTCTTGGGATGATCGGAGCGAGGTCGAATTTCATAGGAACCCGTTGATTTATACTGGTTTTCAATGTACTGAACGTACCATGTTACTTTTTAACAATTTTTCCTATATTTCTGTACGATTTTCCATCTTTCCACAAATCAATTATGATCTTTCGAACTTCAAATGAAATTTCACGATTTCTCCCGCTCATTTTTAATACTGCTTTGAAAACCCACTACAAAATTACTAGCAACAAGTGACAGATTGTAAAGTATGGCCGAAAATTATTCATTTCTTTTCAGTTTAGCAAGCAATAGATAGCTAGATAAAATGCGGCTGCTTATAACGTGTTTTTTTCAGTGCAGTTCTTGAGTGTATGGAGACTTTTTGGACATTAATTTTATTTACGTTTTTATAACAATGATGTAAGTTCTAAATAAAATGTTCCGTAGTTAATTTTGTTACTAATCCTGGTTGGTTAAGTTTCAAACATTAATTTAAACATGTTTTCTCATAGTTCCAATTAATTAGTTAAACATAACAGAAAAATAGTATAGACAGCAGGTGGTGATATATATATATATATATATATATATATATATATATATATATATATATATATATATATATATATATATATATATATATATATATATATATATATATATATATATATATTATATAGTTATATATATATAGATTATAATGGGATAAGCAAGCAATTTTTTGTATGACGTCATTTTCATGGATAGGTAGATAATTTAAAAAAACAGTCTGGTATACAGAGAGAAGTGTTAATTCGGAAATACATCGATTCATTTGTTATATTCCGGATGGAATTTTGCAAGTGTTTCGCCAATGTATCAATTGGCATTTTCAATGCTGACTTGTCTAAAGTCAGTGACTTACTGAGAGATTACGTTGCTGCCGAAGATTTATATTAGCGCAGGAGGTTGTAGCAACTCTGACTGTTCGTAGTTGGTTCCGTTGTCGTTTCAAAAGCTTCGGTTCCAGTCATTTGTGTTCTGTGTGTCGGTTTTAAAGGTTTCTTTTTTAATTATCATTTTCCACATATTAAATAGGTTTAGTGCGTCTTCTCTTCTGTAATTTTCTGATTTTGTTTTGCTATACAGGTTATCTGTTTGCAGCTGTTGAAATCTATTTTATGGCCTGTCTAAGGTTGGTGTTGGAAAACGGCAGATGTGGTTTCTTTAATTTTGATGGCCAATTTATGCTCTTCTAATCTGACAGACATTCTTCTTTAGTTTGTCTAACATATCATTTGCTACATGTTTTAAATGATATGCAGAATATACACTGCTTCTTCACTTGGATTTTATCCTTGAAATTCAATTGATATGCTAGGTCTGGACGGAATGAGTCTAATCCTGTCGATGTCCCTTGAATGAATGGTAGAATGGCTTTTGGTCTGTTATACAGAACTTCCATTTGATTCGCTTCATGGATTTTGTTGTTGATCTGGAAACTAATGTGTTTGCCACAACCTGCAATTATGAGGGGTGGTGGTGGGATTCAGCACTCAGATATCTATTTCTCTAATGGTTTTCTGTATGTTGTATACTTCAACCTCCTCTCTTCAGTTTTGGTCTTGCACTATTTCTCAGATCAACTAAACTCTTTGATGAACTAAGGTTATAGTAGATGGTCTAGAAAGTTGAAGATTTTTTTTCTATCGAAAAATTATTAAAAATAATTTAAACCATCGTGTAGTGATTTCTCGCTAAAAATGCACCAAAATTTATTTTAAAGTAATATTTTTAGTTAAAATTGTTTGGATCGGGCTCAAACTCAATTTAGATTAGGGAGCCTGTTTGGGAGTTCTAGCTTTTCAGGATTTCCTGTTGTTAGAACGACGAATATGGACCCTAGGGATTATTAAAGCAGTTGGAGTATGCGAAACTACAGCTATTAAGATTATGCACGAAGATTCAGGAATAAAAAAAGTTTTTGTCCCGTGGATCTCCAAACTTCTTACATCAAAGCAAAAACTTTCAAGAAAGGCTTTCTCAACATTTCTTTTTAAGAATTATGGCACGCAGTGAGACTTGGGTGTCCTACTGAGATTCTTCCAAAAAGCAAGAGTCGATGCTATATCGTCATAAAGGCTCTCATCTCCAAAGAAAGCTAGACTTCAGTCATTTTCTGGAAAGTTGATGGACACTATTTTTTGAGACTGCGAAGGAAATTTACGTATTGAACATATGGAAAGAGGGTGTACAATTAATGCAGAGGTTTACAGAAGGACAATCTTAAATATAAAGTAAGCCAAATCTTTGCTGTTTACATAATAACAGCATACGCCTAGCAGGAACAAGCCATTACCGAAGGCTGTGGTTTCGCCAAGTTACAACGTCTAACCTGGAGTCCTAATTTAGCACCCCGTGACATCTTCGTCCTAAAATATGTAGACAATTGTCTCAGATATGTCCGTCATGGCGTCGTTTTTTGGGACGCAAACAATAGACAACTTAAAAACACCCTCGTATTTATATATATACATATATATATATATATATATATATATATATATATATATATATATATATATATATATATATATATATATATATATATATATATATATATATATATATATTATATATATGTATATTTATATATATATATATATATATATATATATATATATATATATATATATATATATTATATATATATATATATATATATATATATATATATATATATATATATTTATATATATATAGATATATATACATATATATATATATATATATATATATATATATATATATAATATATATATATATATATATATATATATATATATATATAAATATAGATTAGATAGATAGCTATAGATAAAAGCTTTAATGGAAACAAACAATCCTAATAGCTAAATCTGTTGATATTTACCGGATTTCGGCATATTTCGTGACAAAATGTAATAAAATTGTGCACAGAACAAACACTAATTTAAAAACTGCCACATGACCGACAGATAGCGATACTATGTATATGTTAAATTTGTTACTTCCACCGTTCGAATGCTAATTTATACGATAAAATTTAGTTGTTATCTATGTTTCAGTGTTCTACTGACTTCGATTTATTTTAAACGTAACGTCGCTGCTATCTCTATAAATATTATACTGGCAAACGCAATTCGTAAAAACTTTATGTAAAAGAATTTACAAAGGATAAAAAACAATTCTAGCCAGAGTTTTTAGATGCATATATAACTGCTGTTTAGGGTAGCGGGTAAATCTCTCTGTGATCTCGACAGAAATGGTTTGCTTCAGGGATGTGAACCTGCCTGCGTAAGCCTTGATACCCTCCCTACTAACCCCCCCCCCCCCGAAGGGTACCATGTCCCTCTTATCAATCGTTCTACCAATATACCTCTTTAAAATTCCGTACCCAAACCCCTCCCCCTTTGCCAACACGTATAGGCTAGCGCGGCACTGTAAATCAGAGACACGAAACATCCAAAATCTCACACTGGCTATAGGTCAGTCTGTCCCAAGGATTCTGTGAGGACAAAAATTTAACAGGAGGATCATTTAAGAAACCAGTAGTTTTGAGACCAAGAGTCTGCTATCAGAAGAGAAATTCGTTGAAATGGAAATGAACTGGATAATATAAAATGACACATCGTCGGCGGCAGCGAAGTCAGAAGACGAGATGAAAACCTGGAAACTCTTAAATAGGGTCACATCTCTTACCAAAACGGCGAAGAAAATGAATCTCTATCTTTTCTATAATATATATAAAATGGCCATGTCTCTCTGTCTCTGTCTGTCCGTTAGTGCGTTCATCCCTCGAGATCCACTTATCCGATTTACGTGTTTTTTTAATTCATACATATGTTCTCTGGCCAGGTTATCATATAATCATAATAATAATATAATATATATAAAACGCAACGTCTGTCCATTAGGGCGCTTATCACTCGAGAACCACTTATCCGATTTACGGTTTTTTTTTCATTCATATACATATATGTTCTCTGGCGAGGTTATAGGATAAATTTTATTATGTTAGGTAACATAAGAATAAGCAGTGACGATAATAATGAATCAAGCCGGAAAAAAGTTTGCCGCTAGCGCTCTCTCTTGCAATACTCTGCCTAAACGTTAAATATGGAATAATATCATGTAGCAAGAAATATAATACTCGTATATATAAAATGCAACGTCTCTCTGTCTCTCTGTCCGTTAGTGCACTTATAATTCCAGAATCGCTTATACAAATTATGTGTTTTTTGTTTAATTCATACATACGTACCAGGTTATATAATATTAATAATAATCTATATAATATATAAAAACGCAACGTCTCTCTGTCTGTCTGTTTGTCCATTAGTACGCCTATGACTCGAGAACCACTTAACTGACTTACGTGTTTTTTTCTTTAATTCATTCACAGTTCTCTGGCCAGGTTATAGGATATATTTTAATACGTTAGGTAACATAAGAAATAAGCAGTGACGGTAATAGTGAATCAAGTCCACTTGAGCCGAGCAGCGGGCATGGCTAGTCATACATAAAAAACTTTCAGAAAACATAATAATCATACAAGCAATATCCACCAGAGTTATATACCTTATTCTGAGACTAAACACAAGATACAATTTAAAAATTGTCCCAGTCTATCCTCCGACTACAGCTCAGACTGATGAAGAGGTGGAAATCTTCTACAACAACATATGTAAAGCGATGACGAAAAATTTCACTTCACAATTTTGATGGTGATTTTAATGCCAGGATAAGAATAAAATTAAATCAGCAGGAAACCGGCCTTGGAAATTCTGGTAGTCCCGGAAGAAACAAGTGAGATGATATCTTATTAAAGTTCCTACTGGAAAATAATCTATACCAAATGAATAGCTTCTTCTACAAGAAGTTACATAGAAAGTGGACCTGGAAAACTCCCGATGGGAGAACAAGAAATGAAATAGACTACTTCCTAACAGAAGCATGTATTTAAAGATCTCACGGTACTAAATAAATTTGCAATAACCAGCGACCATCGATGGGTGAGAGTGACAATTGAAATACGGACTAACCAAGAAAGATATGAAATGGTTAGGAACAAAAGAACTACTATTTGGACTCAACCCAAAATAGAAGAAAAATTCGAAAAGAGTGCCAGTATAACTTTACAGGAATAAATCAACAAAAAATGATTCTAACAAGCTAAACCTCTTAATAACAAAATCAGTAATGGAAGCATAAGAAAAACTCTGTAAAAAAAAATAGCGATTTAGCCAAGAAATGAAAACAAAAATGGAACAAAGAGGAAAACTAAAGTCTGACAGAAACACAAGTCGAACTAATATTAGAAACAAGGAAATCTTAAGGCCGTAAAGAAATATTTAAGAAAATACAAAAACGAGAAAATAACACAAGCAACTGAAAAAATAAAATCATCAATATCATGAAAAAGGAAATTCACCAACGGGAGAAAAGAAATCTTTGAACTGAAAAATGAAAGTGGCGGAGTAACGAACAACAGAGAAGAATTACTACGTATAGTCGAGAAATTCTGTGACACGCTATACACCAGTAAGTCAACACTGGATGAAACAGAACATGAAAGAAGACAGGTCCTCAATCAAGGCTCGGACAACGTCTCTGATATTTCTGTAGAAGAATTACTCTGGGCTAGGCAGCCTATGGGAAGATGAGAGATGAGTTTAAGGGAGACATTCCGATAAAATTGAAGCGAAAGGCATCATACCAGTTTGTTATATGGCACAGAGACTTTAACTCTCACTAAATCATCTATAAGGAAATTACAAGTGAGGCAAAGGAACATGAAAAGGTTGGGTTGAGTCTTAGAGACCGGGTGAAGAAAGAAGAGGTCCTCGAATGGAGTCTAAAGGCCGACATGATGATGATGATGATATGTACATATATATATATATATATATATATATATATATATATATATATATATATATATATATATATATATATATATATATATATATATATATATATATATATTATATATATATATATATGTATATATATATATATATATATATATATATATATATATATATATATATATATATATATATATATACATAGGAAAAAATCAAACTAATTTGCTTTTTAAGGTTTCAATATTTAATCAAGAAAAATTCGACATGTTTTGCCTTGTTAGGGCTTTTGCAAATGCAATACTGAAATTGTATTCTTAAAAATTACCCTCGAACGGCCAATATCTGTAAAATGTTTAAAACAGATATTGTCTAAAGGTTATTAATTTAAGAAAGAATCAATTCTCAATCTTTTAAGAATTTTTTTTCCTTATGGATGGTATGTTCCGGCCCATATTTTTTCTATTTCTAGCTGTTCTAAGAGGTCTCGAATAAAATATTTCAAGCATAACTGAAAATCTGTTTCGCCTTGTTAGGGCTTTTTCAAGAGTACTCGTAAATGCGATACTGAAGTTGTATTCTTAAGAAACACTTCGAACGGCAAAATCTGTAAGATGTCGTCTAAAGGTTATAAATTTAAGAGATAATCAATCATTGAAGTTAAAAAGCAAATGAGTCTAACTTTCTCCTTTTAAATATTCCAACAATGTTTCACAAGGATCAAACTGCTGAATTCGTTGAAGTTTTATATATATATATATATATATATATATATATATATATATAATGTCTCTCTGTCTGTCCGTTGTTGCGCTTATCACCCGAGTACCACTTATCCGATTTACGTGTTTTTTTTTTTTTAATTCATACATATGTTCTATGGCCAGGTTATATAATAATATAATATATATAAAAACGCAACGTCTGTCCGTTAGGGCGCTTATCACTCGAGGTCTCTCTCTCTGGTCAGGTTATAGGATATATTTTATTACATTAGGTAACATAAGGAATAAGCAATGACGATAATAGTGAATCAAGTCGGATAAAAGTTTGCCGCTAGTTCACTCTCTTACAAAACGCTGGCTAAACCGTTAAACATCATGTAGTAAAGAATATAATATAAATATATATATATATATATATATATATATATATATATATATATATATATATATATATATATATATATATATATTATATATATAAAAACGTCTCTCTCTGTCTGTCTGTCCGTTAGCGCGCTTATCATACATATATTCTCTGGCCAGGTTATATAATAAGAATAACAACAATCTATATTATATATATATATAAATATATATATATATATATATAACGCAACCTCTCTCTGTCTATCTGTCTGTTAATGCGCTTTTCACTCGAGAACCACTTATCCAATTTAAGGATTTTTTTTAAATTCATACATAACATTATGTCTCTGGCCAGGTTATAGGATATATTTTATTACGTTAGGTAACATAAGTGACTATAATAATGAATCAAGTCTACGCAGACGGAGCCACGGGCCCGGCTAGTAAATAGACTGTAAATGCTAAATGTTAGTCTCTGTTATATCCTAAGGTTTTCTCTTGTGGCCGTTTAGAGGATATTTGTTAAAGTTAATAAAAAAAAAAACACCAAACATTAAAATGTTCACAACCTTGTTTGACAAACTGCACGAAAATTATTTTAATTTTAATAAAATATTCCATGAACAAACGTGAAGAAAATGTACCCCGCAAAAATGAGAAAAAAGTTTGATATTTCATTAAAAATATCCATTATCATTATTCTTCATTAAAAATAACTTTGGCGCACTCACGTACTTGTCATCTTCCAACTGTGTTTCGAACATTTTAATATTTTATATTTTAGACATTTTATGGGAACGAAAAGATTATACTGTTTTCTCTGTCTACAGATAGTTGTAAACAAATTTTATTTTATTTGAATTGAGAGCAATATGCAAGTTTTGAAATATGCAGGCGCGTCTGTAATGAATATTAAAATTTTAGGACTAGTTAGGCCTAGCCTCATGAAACAAATGTTTTATAACATTTCAGTCCACAATTAATGAAATAAATAAATTGAACTTTATTGTCCATACAAAATAATGAATGATATAAGTAGTGGTGGTGAGATCTTCTATGGCTGTTTACCTAAAAACTTTTAATGAAACAAATTTTTAACACCATTAAAATTAACACTAGGAAAAAAAACTGGAGAAAACAGAAACTAATTTAAAAAATGCTAATACTAGAAAGAAATAACAGAAAATACAGAAGTTATAAGAGGAAAACAGTTATCATATATTAATAACAATGGTAGTAACAACAATTATAACCAAAAATAAGTTGAGCAAATTTATTACACAAATTATCAGCCGTTTTTAGTACTTTACATATTTCCTTATCTTTTATTTACAGCTACTGACTATGTCATAAAATTTGATGTCGTTAGGTAATAATTAAAAATTTTCCTAAATATAAACGATGCAGATTTACGCCAAGAGATATCAAATCCAGAAGAGGGAAAAAAAAATAAAATATTAAAATCATAATTCCCAAGATAAATCAGGTTATTTATACAACGGTTTCCCGCTGAATCGATCATACATTTAAAATTCAATTACTACAGTGATGACAGGTGGAAAATATTTCCGATATATGTTACATCACGTCCTATCCGTATGTAACAGGTTTCTTCATCTTAAGTCAATTGGAGTAACAACGCAGGAAAACAGAAGGGTTACCTGTTGTTTGCAGTAAAAAAATGTTGTGGATACTGTAGCAGCCATTTATTAATTTTAATAGCTGGTTATGTAAGGTTGCATATGAGATATTAAAATACAAACTTACAGAATATTAAGCTGTTCAGTTATATAATATTACTTTCTTCTCTATTAGGTACAACTCTGCACTTTACTAGGTTAAACTTTTAAGGATATTGTAAAAGCAAGTGAGTGAAGAAATCTTTCAAATTTCGGAAGTCCGACAACATAATATATTTAACCGATGCGTTACTAACCGACGCAGTCAACCAGTTTTGAGAGTATATTAGATGATTGATTTTCAATATATATATATATATATATATATATATATATATATATATATATATATATATATATATATATATATATATATATATATATATATATATATATATATATATATATATATATATATACATATATCTGTGTGTGTGTGTGTATGTATGAAGCAAAAAAGGTCGGTTTAGAGATGAACATCACAAAAACCAAGTTCACGACGAACTAACAAACAACCATTAATGACGTAATATCCATAATCTGGCAACTAGTGGAAGGGGTGGATTCATATGTATATTTGGGACAGGAAGTTACAATTGGAAAAGTGAATCAAGAATTGGAAGTCAAGCTAAGGATTCGCCGGGGATGAGCGGCTTACGGTAAAATGAAGCAAGTCCTTCAGTCCAAACTGCCCTTAAAACTGAAAAGTAAGGTATATAACGAATGTATTCTACCAGTAACAACATATGGTAGCGAAACTTGGGTTCTAACACGGAAAGTTATTAGAAAGGTTCACCAAAAACCAATTGAGGTATATCATTTTGGGACTGCAAACCAAACGATTGGATCAGGAAAAAAACAGCGATCCACGACGAGAATATCTTCCTCTTAAGTGGAACTGGGCTGGCCATGTGGCCAGAAATACTGATAACTAGAGCGGAAAAGTGACCAGATGGAGACCATGAGGGGAAAAAAGGAGTACTGGCAGACCTCAACAATGTTGATATGACGGTATTTAAAAATCAATCCAATTGGTATCAAATTGCTCAAAACAGGGACATATGGAAGTACATGAGGGAGAGGCCTATATCCAAAGGATAGATAGAGAAAAATATGGCTATATAGAAAGATAAAATATATATATATATATATATATATATATATATATATATATATATATATATATATATATGTATGATTTTTTTTTTAAATCACTGAGAACAATAGGAAAAAAAAGAGAATAAAAAATACTAACCGCTATGAGCCAAATATATATGGCAGTACTATAAATGCAGTCTACATGTTGTGTTCGTCCCAATTTTTAAATTAAAATAAAATAAATGACAATGAAAACTAATTAACATATGGTTCGTGTAACGAAAAACGAAAAAAAAAAGAGTACGTTGTGATTCAGTGAAATTGGCAAAGATAAATATTAACCTAAGCATCCACGTCCAAGGTAAGAACACTCATATAATTAATTATTTTAGTTTTAATAAATTAATAATATGCATTTTAAAATAGCATTTTACGGATAAAATATGTACAATTTTAGCCAAACCTGACAAAAAAAAAAAAAATTTTGAGGAAGGCAAACTGTGCCGAAACGTCAATAAAAGGAAAGGATCACAATAAAATTTAGGAAGTTCCATTCTATAATTGACCTCCAAACCCAAGAAAATTTAAAAATAAAAATATGTATATATATATATATATATATATATATATATATATATATATATATATATATATATATATATATATATATATATACATATATATATATATATATATATATATATATATATATATATATATATATATATATATATATATATATATATATATATATATATATATATATATATATATATAGCTCTTCTTCCAGTTGGTATATATCTGCATTTTGAAGCAACGTTTGGACATTAACCAATCCGATTGCCAATTTCGTCAATCAGCCATAGCCTTTATTTACCCGGGGATTCTTCACACTCCTGGTATTCTGTCCTAATCGCTGTCTTGGTCAGGGATTTGCAGACCGGAGCCATTGGAAGAGAAATCGAATAAAGTGAGCTTGAAAATGAATTTGTAAAAGTCGAAAATCATGTGTAACGGAGACCCACACATTACAATTAGGAACTGCCACATCAAAAATGTCAAATAACATATTTACCGGGGCCACCAAATATCACTAGGAAGAAAAAGTTAGTGAAATATATAAATGGATAAGTCATAGTCTGCATTTAGAAAACTATCATGTATACTTAATAATAAGAACATTGCCTTCAAACTTAGATTGAGAGTGTTCGACCAATGTATTCTTCCAGTGCTTACGTACGGATGATAAACTTGGACTTGGACAAAATAAACAATAAAAAAAAAGTTGTTACACAAAGGGCTACGGAAAGGCAAATGATTGGCATATTTCTAAAGGACAGGAAGATCAAGGAGTGGATTAGAAGAACAACAGGGATGGAAGACGCAGTTTAAACAATCACCACTCTAAAGTGGAATTATGCAGGATATGTAAGAAGATGTAGTGATTCTAAATGTAACTGGAGACCTTAGACTGGAATAGAGAAAGAGGACGCTAATATGTTAGACAAATGACCGACTTGAAACTAACCGCGGGTCTGAACTGGACGAGAGAAGCACAAGATAGAAACAAATGGGGTACAGTGAGGAAGGCCTATGTTCATAAATGGACGGTCGATATAGACCTTTCATATTGAAATAATAAAAGTAGATCTATAAATTTTTTTACTGTTCATCTCTCTCTAACCTGAATAGAGATTTAGCCCTACATTATATCATACAGATATATCAGAAAGGATGTTATGCGAAACATATATTTATATTTCACTGTACCTTTAGGAAAACGCGGTAGCATTGCTTTGAGCGTTATTGCATTTCTACCTTTGTATGTGGCCAGGCCCAAAATACTTAAATAAATAAGCACACTGACCTGCCGCGATACTGTATGCTGAAATTATACCACGAAGGTGGGACCGTAGATTGTCAGCATATTGGTGAATGTTATAGATGGTGAAGAAAAAAGAATTTTGATTATGTTCACTGTTTTTACTTAATTTTTATCAAATTTGGGCAATTTTGATAAACCCATATTTATACCTATATTATATTTAGAAAAAGTGTTAAGAGTGACCATTATTTTAATAAATAAATAAATAATTTTAAAAATAGCAAGCTCTAAATCTTAGTTAGTTAGATTAAACACTACTGATCATGGTGCTCGAAACACTAGATCCGACAGGGGAGGAGTACTACAATCAGGGAGCGGGGCCTCTCAGGTCGTTATCCAACGAAACCCATGTTCAAGAAACGAGATAATAAGATCGAATATCTCAAAAGCTGTCCTAAATATCAAAGAAACGTTACACGTAGGAACTTGGAATGTACGAAGTATGTTTCAAGCAGGCAAAGTTGCCAATGTGATACAGGAGATCTTAATATAAATATATTAGGGTGGCCGGATTCGGGGAAATGTGAAGTATCAGGACTCCAAATTTATTACTCAGATAATGACAAAAATCACCATACAAATAGTGTAGCAATTATAGTTCCCAAGAAGATCGATGAGTCAGTTACAGGCTTCCATCCTGTGAGTGATAGACTTGTTATTCTGAGAATAAATGCCCCACCAGTCAACATAAATATCATTCAGATGTACAAAAGACGACGAGATTGATCAATTTTATGTTGAACTGGAGGATGCTATGAAAAGTGTGAAAAAGCAACGAAATCGCTTATATCATCGGAGATCTTAATGCTAACGTCGGACAAGGAATAGATGGGGATGTAGTAGGAAGGTTTGGACTAGGCTGCGAAAACGCGATAGCGAAACGATAGAGGAGAAAAACTGGTGCAGTTTTGCAGGGAGTATGATCTAATCATTATAAATACCTTATTTGATTTACCAACAAGATTATATACATGGTGATCACCGGCCGACTCAAATGGGTATATTACTAAGAATCAAATAGACTATATCCTAGCAAATAAGCCATACAGAAATACTGTGAAATTCACCAAAACATGTCCTGGGGCTAACGTTGCATCAGATCATAACCAGCCGGTAACTACAATTAAGACTACGTCTAAAGAGAATTAAAGCAACACCTGTGTCACCAAACGTAGACGGGAAAAAACTAAAAGATAAATACACATAAGAAAATATCAGATCAGCAATTAATAGAAAGTTCGTGGAACTGACTGATGTACCTGTAGAGGACAAATGGGTGGCTATCAAAACTACAATTACCGATACACAGACAGAATATTTAAGAACAACTAGAAAAAAAACCAAGAATGAATGGATGACGCAAGAAATTTGAGATTTAATGACTGAAAGAAGAACACATAAGAACAAAAACAACGCAGAGTATCAATAACATAATAAAGAAGAAGATCAAAGATGCGAAAGAACATTGTTGATACAACAATGCAGCGAAATACAATGTCTAGATCAGAAGCATGATATTTTCAATCTCCAAAAGAAAATTAAACTAGCAGAGGGTATACTTAAAACAAAATCCGTTACAGTGATTGTAGACAAGAAAGGCAAGACTATTTGGGATGAAAATTAAAGGTTGATTAGGTGGAATACATAAAAGAACTATTCCAAAACAGAGAGGAAACAAAAATGAGTGACGTCCATATAGAATTTAGTATCAGTAGAGATGAGGTAATAAAAGCCATTGGAAGACTAAAAGATGGTAAAGCACCAGGAGTGGATCAAGTACGAGGAGAGCTTCTGACACTATTACAAGAACAGTATATTGATACCCTAGTTAATCTATTTAACGCCATCTATAAATCTGGCCAAATTCCTCACGATTAGCTTATATCCACCTTTATACCTATACCCAGAAATGTGAAGAACATCGCATAATTAGTCTTATGAGTCATGTTTTAAAAGTTTTCTTGTATGTCATCCATGAACGCATATATCCATTACTTAGGAACCAGAGAAGTGCTCTTCAACATTCAGGTTCTTGCTCAAAGGGCAAGCGATATGAACTGCGATGCCTTCCTATGTTTTCTCGACTTCAAGAAAGCTTTCGATAAGGTAAAGCATGAGAAGTTGATGGAAGTCTTGCAGTCGGTAGGTATGAGACGAGAGGATATTCGTATCATTTCCAACTTGTACTGGCAAGAGACAGCTGAAATCAGAGTTGGAGCCAAGCAATCTGAAGAGATCAGTATACAGAAAGGGGGTTAGAAAAGGGTACGTTTCGTCCCCGTTGCTCTTTAACATGTACTCGAACAGCTTTTCACTGAAGCCTTGAGTGGTTGCGAGGATGGTGTGGTTGTTAATGGGCATATCATTAACAATTGGAGATATGCAAACGACACCATTGTATTGGCCGACACTGCAGATAGAGTTCAAAGGCTGATAACTCGAATATAATATCAGTGTGAACAGTATGGCATGAGTTTGATTATATCTAAGACCATAGTAAGTAAAAACCCCAAACTGAGTGCCAACTTTAACATCAACGGCAAACCAATATAACGGATAAATCAGTTTACGTACTTGGGCTGTAATCTTAATGAGAAATGGGACCATGCAAAAGAAAATATCAGTTCGTATAGAGAAAGCAAGATCAGCTTTTTTCCGCTTAAAAAAGGTTCTATGTAGTATGCATTTCAACATAAAGATTAGAATGCGGGTTTTAAGGTGCTATGTATTCTCTGTTCTACTGTATGGCGTTGAAGCGTGGGCATTATCCGAAATAACAACAAAGAAGCTCCAAGCGGTTGAATTGTGGTGTTATCGCCGTATGTTGCGAGTTTCTTGGATACATCACGTTACCAACGATACCATACTACCCCCGGATGAACAAGGCAATGGAGATCGTACATACGGTGAAGAAACGAAAACTGTCATACTTTGGCCTCGTTATGAGGAACGACAAGTATCATCTCCTCTCACTGATGCTGCAGGGAAAAGTTAAAGGGAAAAGACCTTCGGGAAAATCTTGAATCTCTTGGCTGCACAACCTTAGAAAACGGACAGGAAAAAGTAGTGTAGAATTGTTTAGATCGACTATAAATAAAGTAATTGCGAATCATAAAGTGTATTTTAATGAAGCTAGACACCAAAAAGGCTTCTGGCGCTGACGGAATACCTGCCATAGTTTTCAAAAACTGTGCGAGGAAACTAACACCAGTTTTCTGTAGACTTTTCAACCTATCCTACAGAAAGGGAATATTTCCTTCCTGCTGGAAATGTGCCACAGTTTAGCCAATACCTAAAAAAGGCAAGAAGACCTTGCCAAATAACTACCGACCAGTCGCACTGGTCGGCATCTTCTACAATATCTTGAAGGATTCAACATTATTAGCGATCACCAATATGGCTTTCGTAAACATAGATCAACAGGAGATCTTCTGACTTATGTAACACATGTTTGGAACAACGCAATTGAACACTTTGGAGAGTCTCGAGCGGTTGCTCTTGACATATACAAGGCATTTGACCGTGTTTGGCACGATGGACTGTTGGCTAAGCTACGCTCTTATGGTATGTCTGAAAAGTTCTCTTTGTGGGTCTCATGTTTCCTCAGAGAGCGTTCTTTACGAGTGGCGGTTGACGGATTTCTTTCTAACACCTTCACTATCAATGCCGGTGTGTCCCAAGGCTCCATACTGTCTCCTACTCTTTTTCTCATTTACATTAACGATCTGCTGGAAAAGACCGGAAATCGAATCTACAGCTTTGCAGATGACAGTACACTTATCTCTTCATTCACTTTGAACGTTCGGACATCGGCTATTAAGGCGAATATCCGCAGACAACAGAAGGTCGTTCAACTTAACAAAGACCTGGAAGAAATTCTATCTTGAGGTGACAATAACCAAGAGAAATTTAACGCTACAAAAACACAGGCGGCATTTTTTTCTAAATATGTTAACGTTGCTGAACCCGACATAGTCATGTCGGGGCACTCCATTCCCCTAGCATCGTCACTCAATTTGTTGGGCGTTAATTTTGGAGCAAATATGTCCTAGCATGAACATGTTGCAGGCATAACAAGGAGAGCTTCTCAAAAGTTGGGAATATTATTTCGAACCAGAAAGCTTTACACTCCACAACAACTGTTAATTCTTTACAAAGCTCAAATTCGACCAACTATGAAATACTGCTCCCATGTTTGGGACTCCGCTCCCAACCACATACTGCATTTGTTGGATTCTGTTCAGAGAAGAGCTGTTCGTTTGACTGGAGACCCGAAACTGCCCGGCGGCCTTGATTCGCTGGAAAATCGAAGAACGGTTGGTGACTTGAGTCTGTTCTACAAGTATTTTCATGGAAAGTGTTCAAGGGATGTAGCCCGCTTAATTCCTCCCAGAGCGGTGCATGTTAGAAATACACGTCGCGCTAATACTTCACATCCGTATGAGGTTCAGCTTGTTACTCAGCGTACAATGCTTTTCAAGCAGTCTTTTATATGGAGAACATCATCCCTTTGAAATAATATGCCCAGGGCTGTGTTTCCCACCGAGTACAATTTATAGCGATTCAAGAACAACGTGAATAGCTTTTTCCGCACACGTACCGCTCCTGGAGCGCTTTAGTGTTCTAGACCCATAAAAAAAAAATAAAATTTGGACCAGAATAATTGCTAACGTCTAAAGAAGACACAGCACCAGAAGAAGAAGAAATCATAGCTTCTTTATTGAACAATCAATAAAATATGAAGTTTCTGTATTTTAAGCTAATCATACAAACTACACCAAACACTTTATTTTTGCATTGGACGCGCGTTTCGCTAACCATGTTAGCTTCATTAGGAGCTTCATCATTGACTATCATCGCTCCTGATGAAGCTAACATGGTTAGCGAAACGCACGTCCAGCGCAAAAATAAAGTGTTTGGTGTAGTGGTGATATATACTGAGTAGTGTCATTGTGCCAAAGATTTCACATTCCCAGCTTAGTTAATCATAAAAATATAATACATAAAGCCAATAATAAGAATCAATAAAATAATTTTATATATGTAATACCAGGGGTTAAGCAACTAGGGTTTAAATAGTTTAGATGGACGGGACAAAAATCTTAAATCATATTCAATGGATTGGGAAGCTTTAAAGTTCCTAAAGTCAATGCAAAATTATTACTGCTCTTTTTTTAGAGCAAATTTTATATTTTTACAAAATAAATTATTGTATTTGTAATATGGTTTTTTCTTAAGTGGTAAACGAACCTACATTATTAAATTAAAATAATAACAAAGTCGCTATAAAGAAAATCTTAAAATCGTATATCTAGGCCAATCAAACCAATTTCTCGCGCATCAATGTTTTCCAGGGTCAGGTAATACGGTCAATGTTTCCACATAAATAATAGATTATTTTAAAGTTCTACAATTGAAACGTCAAATAAAATTACATCCTATTCTAAAAATAAAGTAATTGTCTAGTACAATATACTTTAGGTTGTAAGAACAAAAAATATATATTATTAAAATATCTGTATCGATAAATAACTCTCTTTCTGTAGTTGCCTCTTTTATACGTTCATCCTTGGGATAAATTGCACGAAACAATAGAACACAATAAACATTGTACTATATAATAAACAAAAGAAAACATGGGTGTCTACGTTAAAAAAAAAACAATTACCTCAGCACTAGTTCTTCAAAACTCTTGTAGATATTTTTATATCTCAGCAACGGTTTTCAAGGCCAACTAACTAATTTACTCTGTAAATTTTAGCACAGAAAAATAATATTCACTGAGCTTTTTAATAGTGTTTCGGGGCAAAACTGGCGGGGAGCTTTCGCTGGTTCACTCGAAATCGATCAGCTGGCTATACGCTCAGCCTCAAGGAAAAGCATCGCGGTCGCCCGGAAAATCGATAAAATGGCGGTCGTGCGATAAGTGGTGATAGGCTGGGTCAGATAATGGCGGGTAAATTAAATTAGTTCTGGAAAACTTGGAGGAAAAATGAGAAACTATTACAAAAAAAATATTTGAAATATTTCAACAGAAATGAAAATGCCGTTAAAATGTACAAAAGTCAATCACACTTAATTACAAAGCGATTTAGCATATTATTTAACAAACATAGTAGTATATATATATATATATATATATATATATATATATATATATATATATATATATAAATATATATATATATATATATATATATATATATACAGTGGCGAACAAAAGTATAGAAACATTTTCTTAATCAAAAGTATAAAATACTATCCTTTAGGAATAAAAAAACTGGTCTTGTTTTGTTGACAATTTCTTTATAGAATTTATTATCGACTATAAAAACTTTGTTTGCCTTTTCTGGTAGATAAGGTTTTAAGAAACGCGTTTTGTCCTTATCGAAAGCATTAAAATAATTTTATCATTCTGCTTTAAGAGTACGTTATTGTTGATACGAAGTATTTTTAGTAGCATTATTTGAGAGTGCGGTGTTTGTTAAAATGCCAAAGTGCAAATATTACAGTTCAGATCTGAAACATAAAATTATTTCTCTGTATCAAAGTGGAAAGAAGCAAATTGAAATAGCAAAATTTTTAAACATGAATAGTGGCACTGTCAGCAACATTGTTAAGAAGTTCTTGGAAAGGGGAACTGTTGATCCGGCATTTAAAAGTGGTAGACCTCGAAAAAAAGTAAGAGAGTAGACAAAATTATAATTCGAAAAGCCAAAAAAATGATCCCAAGAAAACTGCTGTTGATATTAATAAAGGACTAAGGCAGGAATATCAGGGTGTATTGGTGTCAGACATGACTATTAGGCGTCGTCTGTTATCTGAAAATCTTCATGGTAGGCGTCCTGTTAAAAAGCCACTCCTTACAAAGCATCACAGATAAGAGAGATTGAAATTTCCTAAGGAACATAAAGACTGGACTCAAAATTAGTAGTCTCTAGTAATCTTTAGTAACGAAAGTAGGTTCAATCTCTTTGGAAGTGATTCTAGTGGTTATGTAAGAAGACCAGTTGGTCTAAGATATGACCCAAAGTACCTTGTACCTACTGTTAAACATGGCGGTGGAAATATCATGGTATGGGGTTGTTTTCGACGGTCTGGTACGGGGCCAGTGGCAAATGTATCTTGAGATATTGAAAAATAATTTGATTCCTTATGAAGAAGATTTGCCACTGTCATGGATTTTTCAACAAGACAATGTCCCAAAATACACATCTTGCTTGGCCAACAATTGGTTTTCTGAACAAAGAATTCGGGTGATGCGCTGGCCTTCACAATCACCTGATTTGAACCCGATAGAGAATCTTCGGCACTATCTGGATAAACAAATTAGGAAAAGAAATATAAAAAACCGGGACGAACTTTGGATCACATTAAAACAAGAATGGGAAAAAATACCACCCGATTTTTGTTCTAGGCTTATTGACTTTATGGACAGAAGATGACAAGCAGTAATTGACGCAAAAGGATATCCCACTAAATATTAAATATTTTTGACATCTTAGTCGTCTTAGTTGAATTTTTATTTTATAACAAAAATGTTTCCATACATTTGTTTGTGCATAATTTTGTTACGTTAAAAACCAAGCACATTTCTAATAAACAATAACTGTTTTAGTCTTCAAAATGTTTGTTAGCATGTACACGATTAATAAATAAATATTATAATTGTAAACCGTTTAAGACTAGAAATGGGAATTTAAATGTTAATACTTTTGTTCGTCACTGTATATATATATATATATATATATATATATATATATATATATATATATATATTATATATATATATACGAGGCTGGTTTGAAAAGTCCGTGCAAAAATAAAAAGTGTTACCCCAAACACTTATGTGTTTGGGGTAAACCTTTTAGGCTTATACACTTCGTCCAACGATGTTCTAGTTTGTTGATCCCTTCCGAATAATAGGATTTGTCCAAGTCTGCAAAATATCCATTAGTGTCTGCAATCACCTCCTCGTTTGAATAAAATCTTTGTCCCGCCAGCCATTTCTTCAAATTGGGGAACAAATAGTAATCCGAGGGAGCCAAGTCTGGAGAATAGGGGGGATGTGAAACGAGTTGGAATCCTATTTCCATTAATTTTGCGACCACAACTGCTGAGGTGTATGCTGGTGCGTTGTCGTGATGGAAAAGGACTTTCTTATGGGCCAATCGCGGGCGTTTTTCTTGCAGCTCGGTTTTCAAACGGTCCAATAACGATTAATAATATTCACCTGTAATAGTTTTACCCTTTTCCAGATAGTCGATGAGGATTATCCCTTGCGAATCCCAAAAGACAGTCGCCATAACCTTTCCGGCCGAAGGAACGGTCTTCGCCTTTTTTGGTGCAGATTCCCCCTTGGTAACCCATTGTTTAGATTGTTGTTTGGTCTCAGGAGTATAGTAATGTACCCATGTTTCATCTACAGTGACGAAACGACGCTTAAAGTCCTCCGGATTCTTCTGGAATAGCTGCAAAACCGTCCCTGCAACATTTCACACGATTCCGTTTTTGGTCAAGCGTGAGCAATCGCGGCACCCATCTTGCGGATAGCTTTCTCATGTCCAAATGTTTATGCAAAATATTATGTACCCGTTCAGTCGAGATGCCCACAGCACTAGCAATCTCACGCACCTTAACTCTTCTGTCATCCATCACCATATCATGGATTTGATCAATGATTTCTGGAGTCGTAACCTCCACAGGCCGTCCAGAAGTTTCAGCGTCACTTGTGCCCATATGGCCAGTCCGAAAATTTTGAAACCACTTATAAACTGTTCTAATCGAAGGTGCAGAGTCACCATAATGTTTATCAAGCTTCTCTTTAGTCTCCTGAGGCGTTTTGCCTTTCATAAAGTAATGTTTAATCACCACACGAAATTCTTTTTCGTCCATTTCTTGAAAATCACTCGACTTCCTTGATTCACACGAATGCCAAACACAAAGAAATAGACCAATATGGCTGAAACTTGGTGTGCGTTCATTCAAGAGATGCTACTAACTAAACATGACCTCGATACGCGCCGGTGGTGCCATCTCTCGGACTTTGCACGAACTTTTCAAACCAGCCTCGTATATATATATATATATATATATATATATATATATATATATATACATATATATATATATATATATATATATATATATATATATATATATATATATATATATATATATATATATATATATATGGTTATATATATAAAAATATATATATATATATATATATATATATATACATATATACATATATATGGTTCAATAAAAAACAACTGAAAACGGACTAAGGTCCATATTTCAGCAGTCTGCCTACGGTTCTCTTATTTGTCAAAGCCATCCCGAGACGAATTTCGCCGTATCACGGCTCATCAGTCGGGCTAGGATCGACAAACAAGAGAACAGAATTTTCTGGTACTTGAGCCAGTACTGACGGCCAATAATGGTAAGTTATATCGCATATCTCGTATTGGATACTCCATCGGAGGATGACTTGCTGCAGCCATACGTGCCCACAGAGTATTTAGCAGACTGCCAACACTTCACCTCCGGTAATGCATTTTTCATCTCCCCCTAAGGCATGTGTGGTTCAATGTAAAACAGCTGAAAATGGACTAAGGTCCATATTTATATTATATAAAAATAAAAAAAATTGTTCACCCCCCAAAACTAACCCTTTAAGTCAAAATTTATCTTTCAAAACTACAAGGCTCTGATGAGGCCATCAATTTCTATATAAGTGAAAAAATTTCAACTTTTTATGTCAAATACTTTCGGAGAAAATCGGGTGTGACAGACAGACAGACGGACGGACGGATACCAAAATGATCTTATAAGTGTTCCGTACGGAAGACTAAAAATGACCTAATTTTTAACTTCCCGACTATAAAAACCTCAAAAAAGACGAATAACGCTGTATTTACGAAGCAAGCCTTCTAACCTGCTTTTCCACCCTTTTCACCTTTTGTATGTTACCATAAATATTTGCACAAAATGTTGGTTTCAACAGAAAACCAGGAAAAATTGCCATATTAATATTAAAAACCGAACCAAAATGTATTGACATTCACCCCCTTCACCTCAATTGATATTGCTCTAAATCTATAGGCCTCAGCTCCTCTTTAGGTATTCATCATCACCATCAGCCACTTCTCGTCCAGTCCTGGATATAGGCCTCTCCCAAGCTCAATCGCTCGTCCCTATTCTGAGCCCTCCCACACCAATATTTTCCATCTATTCTGCACGTCGTTTACCCAGCTCGTTGGCGGTCTTCCTCGTTCTCGTGTTGCTTGAGTAGGCCGACAAAAGATTATTCTTGACGTCCATTTATTACCATTATCCCTTGCAATATGTCCTGCCCAACTCCATTTCATTTTTGTAATTCGTTCAATAATATCTTTTATACCCGTCCTGTGTCTTACCTCTTCGTTTGTGATCTTAACTCTGAGAGAAACTCTCAGCATTATTTTCTCCATGACTCTTTGCATTATTCTCAACCTATTTGCACTTCTCTGTGTCAGAGCCGTTTCTAGTCCGTAGGTGGTCAAAGCCCAAATGCAAGAATCAAACACTTGTCTTTTTAGATTTATGTGAATGTCTCCATTCTTTAATATATAGTTCAATCTCCCGGAGGCAGCTCACGATAGTACAATTCTGCGGGAAATTTCTAATGTTTGGTTTTCTTTCCCGATTGTAATATTATATCCCAGGTATTCGTTTACGTTTTCCATGTTGTTACCATCTGAAGACTGTCCTTGCCATTATCTTTATCTTATTAAAGTTCCTCCTAAGACCAACCTTCCGGGACGCTGAGTTTAGTTCTATTATCATCTGTTCTATTTCGTTGATGTTCGAGAAGTTTAAAACTATGTCATCTGCATAGCTATTAAATACATGAATATATATATATATATATATATATATATATATATATATATATATATATATATATATATATATATATACATATATATATATATATATATATATATATATATATATATATATATATATATATATATCTTCATTTCATTCGAGAGTTGTAGTGCCAACAGGCCGAAAGACCGTCGGAAATGACAGAATATATTTTTGGTAATCTAGGAACGTTAAATGTAAAAAAAACCAAGAAATCCCACAATGTGATTTTTTTACGAATAAAATATATTCCAAGGAAAGTAAAAATAATAACTTCCATTAAAATTTGTTACTAATTTACCTACTGTAGAAGAACGCACAAATTTTTTTAATTGAGGCTGTATACGTATTTATCAAAACCTCAGAAAGTGCAGAGATGAAAATCTACCTCTAAAAATATCAATTTTTATTGTTAAAAAATAGTCACATCTTTCATTGTATATGCCTAAAATAAATTGCATCTTATTTTGTATTCAATATTATCATTAAAATGATGCAAGATGTTTTTATAATTATTTTTCTTTGCCGAAATAACGATAAACAAAATTAAGAGACTAGAGTATTCAATGAGCTCGAAACAGAACAAGTCATGTGTTGATATCTTAGGATTAAAGTGTTTGTAAATTTCAGTTCCCTAGTCTTTCGTTTATAGAACTTGGAGACTGAAGCAAAAATTGAAGAGGGTTGATGTTCAGCTCCAGCTGATTGTACAGGGTGAGTCAACGATAGAGTAAAGTTCATTATCTCATTTGTTTCGGAAATGATGAAAAAATGTTATATATAATAGTTTTAGGGAACGTTAAGGTGCACAGTTTAAAATTATTTTTGAGTATACAGGGTACTTCAAAAAAGCGTGGCCGATATAACATATGTTTTTTAAATAGAACATCCTATTTTCTAATTTATTTTTAAATTCTGCGTAAAATTTTATAACTTTTTTATTTATAATATTATATACCTCAACCTAGTAGTTTTTCTAATATTTCATTTTTTTTTTTTAAAAAAATACTTTTTAGTTTTGTAAAAAATTACCAGTAGTTCCATTGTTTCTGAAGGTAGAATACTCATAATTGGTAC
This sequence comes from Pachyrhynchus sulphureomaculatus, assembly GCA_019049505.1. Lineage (NCBI taxonomy): Eukaryota > Metazoa > Arthropoda > Insecta > Coleoptera > Curculionidae > Pachyrhynchus > Pachyrhynchus sulphureomaculatus. Next base: position 73,539,643 of record CM032456.1, read on the forward strand.
GAGCGTTCTATAGAGGTGAAAAAAAGGTATATGTAAAGAAATTTGAGTTAAGTGCTACAAGGTCTTGAAAATAAATTTATACATTTCGACTATTTTAAACTGAAAAATCTCAAATTTTATATGGCATTCCCTGTATAATATTACTTTTTCTGATAGATTTTATAAAACCCTCCAACTTTTATTAAATATATCATATACCTATTTCTGATAGTTTTCGATTTATTTTGAATTATTCAATTTTTACACTTGTTTTTAATACATTTCCGCTACAACATCATAGTTGCCAAGATAAAACAAAAATGTAGGCATTGTCAAATTTTGACATCTCTATTAAGCAAGTAAAAAATAATTTAATTAATAAAATTTTACGCAGAATTTAAAAATAAATTAGAAAATAGGATGGTCCACTTAAAAAAATATATGTTATATTGGCCACACTTTTTTGAAGTTCCCTGTATATCCAAAAAGAATTTTAAACTGTGCAACTTAACATTCCCTAAAACTATTGTATTTAACATTTTTTCGTCATTCCCGAAACAAAATGAGATAATGAACTTTACTCTATCGTTGACTCACCCTGTACAGTTTAATTCTTTTTATACATTTTTTATATTCCTTAATTCTAGTTAATAGTGATCTATCAGTTCTTTTTAGGTACACCATACCATACGCACAGGTAATTTTAAAGATATCTTCCACACGTAAAGGAGTTGTCCATTTAGGTGATCTCAAACATGGTCCAATTTTTTTACACATGTTGAAGATTGTGCTAATCGGAAGGTGTCTATAAAATTTCCTATTCATGTGGTCTGGTTTATGTAGGAGAAATTGGTAAATCAATAGCAACTAGAATTAAGTAGCATGAGGGATGTATCAAAAAGAAACAAATTGTATAAACGACTGTAATTAAACATCAACACTCTACATTGAGTAAAAGAAATCAAAGTTCTTTCTTCAACTTCTAATTTTTGTAAACGAAAGTACAGGAAAGCAGTCGGAATTTTTTAACACCCTAACAACATTAACGGTGTGTCGGGTTGTAGTCTATAATATATATAAAATGCAACGTCCCTCTGTCTGTCTGTCCGTTAGTGGCTTATCACTGGAGAAGCACTTATCCGATTTACGTGCTTGTTTTTTAAAAACATAAATATGTCCTCTGGCCAGGTTATAGGATATATTTTATTACGTTAGGTAACATAAGAAATAAGCAGTGACGATAATAGTGAATCAAGCCGAAAAAATGTTTGCCGCTAGCGCCTTCTCTTGCAATACACTGCCTAAACCATCAAATATTGGACAATATCATGTAGCAAAGAATAATAATATCTACAAAATGCAATGCCTCTCTGCCTGTTTATCTGTCCGTTAATGCACTTATCACTCGAGAACCACTTATCCGATTTACGTGTTTTTTCTTAATTCATATCTATGTTCTCTGCCAGGTTATCTATAAAATATATAAAATACAATGTCTCTCTGTCTGTCTGTCTGCTTGCCTGTCTGCCTGCCTGTCTGTCCGTTAGTGTGCTTATTAGTCGAGAACCACTTATCCGATTTACGTGTTTTTTGTTAATTCATACATATGTTCTCTGGCCAGATTATCTATATTCTGTAATATATAAACATATAACGACTATCTGTATCTCTGTCTGTCTATCTGCCTGTCTGTCTGTCCATTAGTGCGCTTATCACTCAAAGATCACTTATCCGATTTAAGTGTTTTTTTTTAAATATACCTATGTTCTGTGGCCAGGACATAGGATATATTTTATTACGTTAGGTAATATAAGAAATAAGCAGACGATAGTGAATCAAGTCGCAAGAAAGTTTGCCGCTAGCGCGTTCTCCTGCAATGTACTGCCTAAACAAAATCATGTAATCATCAAAGAATATAATATATTACTCAAGAACCACTTATCCAATTTACGTGTTTTTCTTTAATTCATACATATGTTCAATGGCCAAATTTTCTATAATCTATAATATATATAAAATACAACGTCTCTCTGTCTCTCTATCTGTCTGTCTGCCTAGATGTCTGTCCACTAGTGTGCTTATCACTCGAGAACCACTTATCTGATTTACGTGTTTTTTTTTAAAACATACATATGTTCTCTGGCCAGGTTATTGGATATATTTTATTACGTTAGGTAACATAAGGAATCAGCAGTGACGATAACAGTGAATCAATAAACCATTAAATATGGAACAATATTATGTAGTAATGAATATAATATGTATAAAATGCAACGTCTATCTATCTGTCTGTCTGTTCGTTAATGCGCTTATCATTCGAGAACCACTTATCCGATTTACGTTTTTTTTTTTTTTTAATCCATACATATATTCTCTTTACGTTTTTTTTTTAATCCATACATATGTTCTCTGGCCAGGTTATATAATAATAATAATCTATATAATGTGGAAACATGGAACCACATTGACCAAATGTGAGAAAGAAGAACCAAAATAATAATAAGCTGACTTGGCTTAGGCCCGTCAGCTAAACATGGAACCACATTGATTGTGAGAAAGAACAAAAACAAAAACAATAATAATAAAATAAAAACCAACAACATTCACATCTCACTTAGTACAATTGCGGCTCAACACAAACATATACAAAAACATTCAGAAGTCAGTGATTTTGAAAATATGTGACATTGTCAGGTCATTCCTTAATACATAATGGTAATAACGTTTGTGTTGACTTGGCTTAGGCCCGTCAGCCGAACAGGGACCACGTTGACCAAATGTGAGAAAGAACATCTATGCAATTATATATATATATATATATATATATATATATATATATATATATATATATATATATATATATATATATATAAACGTAACGTCTCTCTGTCTCTCTGTCTCTCTTTCCGTTAGTGCGCTTATGACTCGAGAACCACTTCTTCGATTTACGTGTTTTTTTTTTTAATTCATACATATGTTCTTTGGCCAGGTAATAGGATATATTTTAATACGTGAGGTAATATAAGGAATGAGCAGTTACGATAATAGTGAACCAAGCCCACGCGAGCGGAGCTGCGGGCACGGCTAGTCTATGTTTTATGTGGAATAGAATTATTACCCTTAGTCACGGTTCGGTGAACACCGGAGAGGTATAAATACGAGTGTTGTATGATAAGTACCTGGTCTCGGCCAGAGATGGCGCTACTACTATTTAAAGAATTATATTTTTCGTAAACATTACCTTTCACAAGAATCCTGTCAAATTTTTAAGTCGCTTGGTGATTTAGTTTGTGAGTGGCAGTCATTTAAATAGAACAACTTTTGTGATTTTACAACAATGGAAAAAAATGAATATCGGGCGGTGATAAAATATTTGTTTTTGAAAAAGAAAACGACTGATGAGATAAAAGCGGAACTCAGCAAAGTTTATGGGGACTTTACACCTTAGTTATCGACCATAAAATATTGGACAGCTGAATTCAAACCCTACCGTTCAAGCATTTTTGATGAAGAATGTCCAGGTCGTCCAAATGAGATCACCACATCAGAAATGATCCACGATATAGTGATAAATGATTGAAGTATGAAAGTGCGTTAGATTACTGGGACTGTGGGCATCTCAATTGAACTGGTGCAGAACATTTTAACAAATCATTTAAATATGAGAAAGCTTTCCGCAAATTGAGTGCCGCTATTGCTCATAATTGACAAACACTCACGTATGTCAATTTCAAAATAATGTTTGGCGATGTTAAAGTGCAATCGGAAGAATTTTTGGCGTCGATTCTGTTGACGAAACATGGATTCATCCCATCACAGCAGAGACAAAAAAACAGTCCAAACAGTGAATTTTCCGTGGCAAATTGGCGCCAAAGAAGTCGACTTTATCGGCCAACAAAGTCATGGCTACAGTGTTTTGGGATGCGCACTGCATAATTTATGTCGATTACCTTGGAAAGGGCAAAACGATTAATGAAGAGTATTTTCTCAACTTATTGTATCGTTTCAATCATGCTGTGAAAGAGAAATTACCGCATTTGGCGAGAAAAAATTCTCTTTCATCAAGACAATCCACGCGTGCACACTTGTGTCATCGCCATGGCAAAATTCCATGAGTTAGGAGACTTCCGCATCCACCATATTCGCCAGATTTAGCCTGTGGCTGTGGGGAAAATTTGGCTCACACGATAAGATGATTGCTGAAACAAATGCCTAGTTTGAATAATTAGAGAGACCGTATTTTTTAGATAGGAAAACATTCGACTAAGTGTATCGAGATAAAAGGAGACTATGTTGAAAAATAAAATAAATGTTTTTTTCTTGTCAAGACCAGATACTTATCATACAACCCTCGTAATTGACTTATGCTCTTATAGCTTATGTTGTTGTAATTTTGAAGAGTGAAGATCAGTGAAGATATATCCTACAATCGTAGGCGACAAGTCGGAAAATAACGCATTTGATAAAATGTAATCCCAAAAAGCCTCACTGTTTAAATAAAAATCTCAACAGACAACAAAAACCCGAAACAGTTTAATAAATGTCTTTTAATACCTACACGGCAATGTACACTTTTATTCCGTAAATATGAAAAATTTTTCTTCGTTTAAATCCATAAAAAATGTTTGACAACACTCTTAGATCAGCGATAAAAAATAGAACAACCATTTTATTTCATTTTGTATAATAATTCAATATTGAAATCGCTTGCGACATCTACCTCTACAACCTTAAAGTTTAGGTTTATTGGATTATAATATTTACACGCTAGCTTTTGAAATTTCGGTGATAGTTTCAACATCGTACGGTAGATAACATGCCTAGAAGGTTTTCCCAATTACAAAATATCTCCAATACTTTAGAGAAAATAATATGAAAATTATATAAAGTTAGATATTTTGCTGCAGTTGAAAATGATGGTCAGTCAAATTGGAATTCCGTAGAAATCACAAGGAATTGTCAGTTACTTGAAGCTCTCCTGATTGAATTGGTAATATTTTGGACGAGGTTCTTGAAAAGGATCTCGTACAAAATAATAGAAAGAAAATTATACCTTTCATTTCTATAACGCTATACCAAGATATGTATAAGTCAAAATTAAAATATTTTTAAAATGTCTTTGCCGCTGCTTAGATTTTCAAATAATTACTGTTACCTTTTTGCTATACATACCTAAGAATATTTTCGCCATTATTTGTTTGATTTTTAGAATTTTAACTGTGTAGCAAGAAAATATTATAATCATATACACTAAACACATGTAGTAAAATTGAAACACCCAGTAATTATTTAATTATTTTTTTTTTAATTAACTCGCCGAATACCCAAGGGAAATGATATTTTTCGCATCTATAATATATATAAAATGCAACGTCTCTCTGTCTGTCTGTTTGCCTGTCTGTCTGTCTGTCCGTTAGTGCGCCTATCACTGAAGAACCACTTATCCGATTTACGTACTTTTTTTTTTTTAAAACATACATATGTTCTCTAGCCAGGTTATAGGCTATATTTTATTACGATAGGTAGCATAAGGAATGAGCAGTGACGTAAAATAGTGAATGATGTCGGAAATAAGTTTGCCGCTAGCGCGTGCCTTTGCAATACACAGCCTAAACCATTAAATATGAAACAATATTATGTACCAAAGAATATCTGTAATGTATAATCTATAATATATATAAAATGCAATGTCTCTCTGTCTGTCCATTAGTTCGTTTATCACGCGGGAACCACTTATCCGATTTACCTGTCTTTTTTTAAATTCATACATATATTCTTTGGCCAAGTTATATAATGATAATAATAATCTGTATCTATAGTATATATAAAATGCAATGTTTATCTGTCTGTCTGTCTGTTAATGCGCTTATCCCTCGAGAACCACTTATCCGATTTACGTGATTTTTTAAATTCATATATATGTTCTCTGACCAGGTTATAGGTATATCTTTTATTACATCTATAATATATATAAAATGCAATGTATCTGTCTGTCCGTCAGTGAGCTTATCACTGGAGAACCACTTATACGATTTTCGTACTTTTTTTTTTAAAACATACATATGTTCTTCGGCCAGGTTATAGGCTATATTTTATTACGATAGGTAGCATAAGGAATGAGCAGTGACAATAATAGTAAATGAAGTCGGACAAAGTTTGCCGCTAGCGCGTTCTCTTGCAGTACACAGTCCAAACCATTAAATATGGAACAATATTATGTAGCAGAGAATATCTATAATATATATAAAATGCAATGTCTCTCTGTCCGTCTGTCTGTCTGTCCGTCCGTTAGTGTGCTTATCACTGGAGAACCACTTATCCGATTTACGTGCTTTTTTTTAAACATACGTATGTTCTCTGGCCAGGTTATAGGATATATTTTATTAGGTGACATAAGGAATAAGCAGTGACGATAATAGTGAATCAAGTTGGAGAAAAGTTTGCCGCTAGCGCGTTCTCTTGCAACACATTCCCTGAAGCATTAAATATGGAACAATATCATGTAGCAAAGAATACAATATATATAAAATGCAACGTCTCTCTGTCTGTCTGTCTGTCCGCTAGTGCGCTTATCACTCGAGAACCACTTATCCGATTTACGTGTTTTTATAAATTTATACATATGTTCTATATAGTTCGATATAAGCCTAGATAATGGGAGATAAGGTGAGATAATGAGAGATAAGGAGAAATAATGGGAGATAAGTCGAGATAAGCCTCGATAATGGGAGATAAGGTGAGATAATGGGAGATAAGTATAAATAATGGGAGATAAGGAGAGATAATGGGAGATAAGCAGAGATAAGTCTAGATAATGGGAGTTATGGTGAGATAATGGGAGATAAGGAGAAATAATGGGAGATAACTCGAGATAAGCCTAGATAATGGGAAATAAGGTGAGATAATGGGAGATAAGGAGAAATAATGGGAGATAAGGAGAAATAATGGGAGATGAGCAGAGATAAGCCTAGATAATGGAAATTATGTAGACATAATGGGAAATAAGGAGAAATAATGGGAGATATTTTTATTACGTTGGGTAACATAAGGAATAAGCAGTGACAATAGTAGTGAATCAAGTCCACGCGAGCGGAGCCGCGGGCCCGGCTAGTGTAATATATACCATAACCCAAATTACTCTTAATGTTGTTAGGGCCTTGATAATTTTGATTGATTTCCTAAAGTGTCGTTTATAAGAATTAGAGGCTGAAGCAAGAACTTTCGTTAAGTAAATGGTATGTCCTATAAAGTGATGATGTTTACCTATAGCTGCTCGTACAAATCTGAATTGATCATCATAAGTGGACAAATGCCGACTAGAGGAGAAGAAAGAAGAATAACCCACCAGGATTATCATTTTACTTTTGTAATCTTTACAGCTTTCTTGCTGTTACTGTTCATATAACTATCTCAGTGAACGTAAAAAAGCATAAAACTTATTTGACACATTTTCCAAGGTATGAGGAAAAAATAAAATAGAGAATAAAAACATTATAGTAATTGAACATATGTAACTTGGATTTGTAGGCAGTTTAACTTTACTGCATGGAAATTCGTAACGTAAGGCAATAATTTTGAAATAATTTTTTTTTACTCTCATTGATTTTATTCACTTTTATTGTATGCGATTCTGAGGATGATATAAAATTTGATATCTTTTCTTTTATTCTATAAGCTCCCTGATTTTATTTTAGATTTAAAATGATTGAAAAATCAATAATCAGGTTTTCAATTAAATGTTCTGTTGTCTTAGCTACTTCTAAAGGTTTAGGTAAAAAATTAGGTCAAAGAAAATTAAAGACAGTTCCTGCTCATTAAAACTGTAATTTACTTGTTGCCAGCATTTATTCAGTGATTTAGAAAAACTTACTTAAACCCTTTCTTAGCAAAAGTTAAAACTTCAATGTAGGTAAATTGTACAGTAAGTGTTTAAAAATTTAAAGGGGTAAAAAAGTTTTAAAATTAACTGAACTCTGTTTTCTTTTTTTAATATTCCCATTTTAACAATATTGACAGTAAATATAACGATAATAAAGAAATTATGTTGTTTATTTAAGTTTTAGACTTATTTACAGATATTCTAAAGATACCATCTATATGATGTTGAAACACAGCATCTGCTAAAATAATAATAAGTACATAAAATAGAAAGCGGAGCCAGTATTATCTCTAGATCATGTAGATTAGATCCCACTCCCAGACATTACCCAGACAGTTAAGGCAAAATATTTTTCTGGTCTACTTGCATGGGTTTGAGCTTCTTTTATATATATATATATATATATATATATATATATATATATATATATATATATATATATATATATATTTATATATATATATATATATATGTGTGTGTGTGTGTGTGTGTGTGTGTGTGTGTATCTGTAATCTATATAATATATAAAATGCAACGTCTCTGTCTGTCTGTCTGTCCGTTAGTACGGTTATCACTGGAGAAACACTTATCCGATTTACTTGCTTTTTTTAAAACGTACATATGTTCTCTGGCCAGGTTATAGGATATATTTTATTACGTTAGGAAACATTAAAAATAAGCAGTGACGATAATAGTGAATCAAATCGAAAAAAAGTTTGCCGCTAGCGCGTTCTCTTGCAATACACTGCCTAAAACCGTTAAATATGGACCAATATCATGTAGCAAAGAATATAACATATATATAATGCAACGTCTCTCTGTCTGTCTGTCCGTTAGTGCGGTTATCACTCGGGAACCACTAATCCGATTTACTTGTTTTTTTTTAATTCATACATTTGTTCTCTGGCCAGCTTTTCTATAATCTTCTATAATATATATAAAATGCATCGTCTCTCTGTCTGTTTGTCTGTCTGTCTGCCTACTTGTCCGTTCGTGCGCTTATCACTCAAAAACCACTTATCCGATTTACGTGCTTTTTTTTTTTTAAACATACATATGTTCTCTGGCTAGGTTATATGTAGGATATATTTCATTATGTTAGATAACATAAAGAGTAAGCAGTGACGATAATAGTGAATCAAGTCGGAAAAAAAGTTTGCCGCTAGCGCGTTCTCTTGCAATACACTGCCTAATTCATTAAATATGGAACAATATTATGTACCAAAGAATATAATACACAAAAAATGCAACGTCTCTCTGTCTGCTTGTCTGTCCGTTAGTGCGCAGCACCTTGAAAAAATCTTTGCTGGGCTAAAATCACATCACAAAGCGGCTCGCTTGGGATCACGGTTAGATGCTGGCAACAACGTTTCGGTGAATAGAGTGCATTATAGAAACATGATAACTGATTTTTTGTGGTCGATTTGAAATTGGAGGAATTGTGGTCTAGTAGAATGGCGCACTAGCTGTGCCATCTTTTGCGCAGTAATTTAGCCGTTTTGGAGATGTGCCATGGCTACCACGCAGCTGCGATTTGACGAGGTTAGACTTTTTTTATGTGAAACTGTTAACGACCGTTGTTACTCTAACAATCCACAAACAATCCAAGCACTTAAGGAAAATATGTATCGACCTATTTGGTAAATAGAGCCACAAACTATGAAAAATATGCTAAAAAATGCCCTACTGTCAAGCCGCCGTGGCAGTCATCCAAAGGAAATTATATTTCGTAATTATGTACATATGTATATATATATAATATATATATATATATATATATATATATATATATATATATATATAAATATATCTAATATATATATATATATATATATATATATATATATATATATATATATATATATATATATATATTTATTTTTTATATATATGTTTATTAGAAATCAAAAATGAGTATAGAGAACGCGTTTGAATATTTTTTTCCAGAAAAATGCATGACTTTTTAGATTAAAATCCGACGTCAACGCTAAATCGGTCAATGACGTCCTTTGATTTCTAACTGCATAAAAATCCACAAAGATTTTAGAAACGTGCTTTCTGGTTATCGCGAGCTTTAGCGGATTTATGTGCATCCAATCTTTCTTAGTTATGAACGAAAACACCAATAAAACCGCAAAACCTGTAAAGCGTGAGGAATTTATTTCGTTTTTATGTAAAATATGTTGGCGTATTGTTGAATAAATAACGCCGTATTGATACAACCAGAAATATGAAAAGGTTTTCTTTTGTCGAAAAAGGTAAAAATTCAAATATAGGAGTGTTGTATCCAAAATATAACGAGCGAGCATGTAAAAAAGGGTACAAGCGACTGAACCCTTAATATTTAATAAGTAGTAACTCAGAATTTTAACGATATAACTCTGTTTAAAAACTCTGCGAAATTGAATAAATGCAAATTTATGCCAAATCAACCAATTTCGAAACTAAAATTGAATTAGTGATTCTACCATGCATTCTCTCGCGTAGACACAAAAATAGATTTTTTAGCATAGTACTGATTACTGATGTTGGTCTCCCTCTCTTAAAAGTACTGTATCACCTATCGACATTAGATTTTTGTCAGTCGTTACAATAAATAGCACAAAAAAAAATTAAGAACTTTGAGTATTCTAGTGGTAAGGTAGGTTTCAGAATACATGTTTTCCATTTGGTCTTTGTACAAGAACACCTTTTTTTTGTGTACCTATGTAATTGGACACTGAATTGAAAATCACAGAAATAGTTCACAAAACAGGGTTTGTTAATTTATTTATGGGTTTAGTCAGAGAACTTAGTATTTTATTGACCACAACTGACTTCACCAGGAAGGCAACAACCCATCCAAACTCGACGTAGGAAGGAATATCTTTTCTTTCAATTTATTGCTTCTCCGCTGCAAACTTTTTTGTACTCGGTTTGTGTTTGATAATGTAGCAACGACCAAGAAACTGCGGTCAAGCTGAAAATTTTTTTTAATATAGTAACTTTAACAAAATAAATGCATTTTTCATTTACATTATATTATATACTATTAACTGGTTATTATTTTCCTTTAGTAAATAGTATAATTTAAAAATATAACTTTAAAAACTCATTAATTTTTAAACTTAAAAGTTATGAACGTTCCTTTTAAATTTGAAAAGGATCGGTCCGTACCAATCATATTTTACACTCAATAATTCTCACGACATGAAGGATATTGAGTATTTTAAGATATTTTCAATGTTTGGATGTTCCCAAGGGATTTTTATTCCTTTCTCGTTCGTTTAAGAAAATACGAGAGTTTAAGGTATGATAGGTAGTGCTCTAAAAAAGGAATGTGAAAATGGACTGGATTATATGAGATTTTTAAATAAACAGAAGATATGCGAACATTTTACTAAACAGCTGAATGCTCTCTGAAACTAAAAACGGAATAATGTGTAATAAAAAAGTAGAACAACAGAGTGTACTACTCTAACCTAGGGCATTTCGTCGGAGAGTGTCCATCGTACTAATATCGGGTCTCTCTCTCTTTTTTTTTTTTTTTTATGGGTCTAGCACACGTGCTGCAGGAAAGTCCCTAAAGCGCTCCAGGAGCTGCATGTGTACGGCAAAAGCGATTCACGTTGTTCTTGAATCGATGTAAATTGTACTTGCTGGGAAACACAGCGCTGGGCAATTATTCCAAAGGGATGATGTTCTCCAAATAAAAAATTGCTTGAAAAGCGTTGTACGCGGAGTAATAAGCTGAACCTCATACGGATGTGAAGCACCAGCGCGACGTGTATTTCTAACATGCTCCGCTTTGGGAGGAATTAAGCGGGCTACATCCTTTGAACACTTTCCATGAAAATACTTGTAGAACAGACTCAAGTCGCCAACCGTTCTTCGATGTTCCAGCGAATCAAATTCAAAATCAAAATAAATTCAAATTTATTTGATAGTGTGAGGGCACAGAGTGGAGCGTTGTTCAAAGAGCAGTAACTACGACCCTCAACAGGATCTTAATCAGTATTGAAGCTGAGAGGGAGGATAAATGACTTCAGCAATGGCAACTGATTTACGTTTAACCTCCTGTTAAAAGTAAAAGTTTCTTTTCTTTTTAGACAGGTATAGTAGTATCAAATGAGAAAATGCTTTATTTTTAATGTTTTAATAATAGCCTATAGAACAAGTTTCATATTGTTGCTATCATAATTCTGCAAGTAAGGTGCTTGTTAGTCTCCCAAGTTGCTTTATTTGGTTAATATATACGTAAAGGTATTTCGTTTTGTACTCAAACATTACTTTATTAAAAACGAAACGATTCAAGAAAGTAAAGGAAAGCTTGGCGAATACTATGGGGAATCTACACCTTCGACTTGGATGGTTTACAAATGGTTTGGGCTCGAATTGGTTATATAAGGACGGATAAATTTATGATTTATGATTATGTTAGATGACAGAAGAATGCAGATTCATGAAATTGTTAAGGTCCTGGATATTTCTAATGACCGGATTCACAATATCAAACATGAGAAAATTCTCGGCAAGGTGACTGCTGCGATTGTTCTCTATCGACGAGAAACATGAACGTGTCCGATTGTGTTTGACCAATTTAAAGTTGTACTCAAGAAATCTCAATGAATTTTTGTAACTACTTATTACTCTGGAGGAAGCTTGGATTCACCATTACCAATAAGAAATCAAAGAACAGGAAGTACACTAGGAAAATTTGTTGTTGATGGTTGACAACTGTTATAAAGACATCCATAATGTAGAAAACCCAAGAAACATCGCTTTAAGGAATAAGAAATATTAGTAACTGACATAAAGAATATAAAAAAAATCGAAAAGTTGAAGAATTTTTTTTTTGCCTAAAACACTATTTATACGAATCAACCTCTAACAAAAATGAAAAAATCTTGTGTGGGTGATTTATCAGAAATCAAATAGTAGGTAAGGAAAGTTCAAAGATAATAATCCCTTACATGCTTAAGGATTATGGATAAGGTTGCTTTAAAAACCTAAAGTAATATGTGCCAATTTTTGAATCTAAATAAAATATTTTATTTGGGAGATACGATTAGCATCGTTAAGGTAATAAAGGCCACAAAAAAGTTCTACTTCACTATCTATGTATTTGCATTAAAAGATGCATCGAAATGCAATTAATATTCTACTATTTACATATATCATACTTGATTAACAAAGTGCAAGATTTTTGTATTCTTTTTACAGATACCGGCATATATATCTGTATTTCTTAAATTATCTCAAAAAAAAGAAAAGCGAAAAAAGTCTTGAAATGAAATTCATGAATAAAAATAATATATCTTCAATTTCAGTGTCGAAAACTTTAGCTCAAAAGAATACCGGATGTCAAAGATAAAATGAAAAAATCGACTTAAAATGAATTTTATTATACGGAAACAACTTAAAGTATCGTTTTCCGGTTACTTAATAAAACACGATTACGTTTGAAATATAGTTAAAGTGTTATTATGGTTCAAAGCATGTTTTAGTTTTAAAAGCTTATTTCATCTTATTTTTTTTTCGTATATTTTACCGAGAGCATTAATTGTACGATATCTTTTATTAAAAATATAAATTGGCTACAAAATAAAAACTAGTAACTGCACAAGTAAGTCGGTAACAATAATATCTGGCATTAGACAGGAAGGCAGCCTAATCCCAACCCTCTTCAATATCATCGTGAACGGAATTATACAAAGCGTAAAATAAGTCAACGTAGAATATAAAATGAGAAATCGAGTTATAAAAACCCTCTGTTACGCCGACGACGTCGTTCTCATCTCTGAAAATGACCTACAGCGGTTGCTGTATAGATTCACACAAAGAGGAGATAAATTTAACCTGATTATCTCAACTCATTCAAGAAGAGTAAAAAGCTGATAAGAACACCACAGAAAAAGAAAAACGAAAGACTAGATAAGATAGACAATTTGATAGAAATGATCAGAGAGCTACTGTTAGATATAAAGGATATGAAAACAAATCAGAAGAGATACCAACAAGAGTTAAAGGAACTAAGAAAGGAGAATGAAGTATTGAAAAAGGGAAATAAGATAATTAGAGAAAACATAAGAAGTATGGATTTGAAGATGAGTAGACTGACAAAAAAAATACGCGCATATGAAAGTAGCGTAAGTAGAGAAAAGATGCTTCATAGTAAAAGCTTGCTATTTTCCTTTGTGACCATCCTTTTTGTGGTAATTTTAATTAGTCCTGAAAATGAGAACATATATCACTAAAGCTAAACAATCACAATAAAGAATCAACAAGCCATTTTTGTATTTTTGATTGCAGTTTAGCAATCAATTTGAAATTACTTCCCGCCGCCGTCTCGTCTGTCAATCTTCAGATATAACCATAAGAAAGTATATACCTTACAATTTGTAGTTAAAATGGTAATTAACTGTGGTTAAACCAATTCAAAAAAAAGTTTAAAACTCCTAGATGTTCCTCCAGGAATAAAAATGATATGTTTATATATATACACGTTAGTAAATTGTTTTATATTTTTGTTATGGTGTAATATTTTAAATGTCCGAGTGTGCGTAAAAATGCTATATGTTTTTAAAAGTGTAATTTGACTTAAAGGATTTTAACCCTATGTTTTCTAATTTTAGAATGAATATTAAAAAATAAAGAATTTTTGAAAATGCCTAAAAAAAATAAGGCGAAACGTCAAATAAACTAGTTTGTGTTTTCCAAAAGAACCTAAGTACCCAAGAAAAACCAATCAAGTTTATATATATATATATATATATATATATATATATATACTATATATATATATATATATATATATATATATATATATATATATATATATATATATATATATATATGTATATATATATATATATATATATATATATATATATATATATATATATATATATATATATATATACATATGTTTATATATATATATATATATATATATATATATATATATATATATATATATATATATATATATATATATACAGTAATACCCCCGCTTAGCGCGACCCCCCCGTTACGCCCGCGGTTTCACTATAACGCGAATTTCAAATTTCGCGCTCATGTAGTCATTAACTTCTCTATGGTCGCGGGGGGATCCCCGCTTTCTCTGAATATGATGTATTTTTCCGTAAAAAATAAGAGTATGTATTGCATAAAGTGTTCTTAGAATTAAAGTGATTGATTAAAATGATTTGTATTTTTTTGTATTAAATTTTGACTATGTTTAATCATAAACCTCGATATACGCGAATTTCAGTTAACGCGATTTTTTTTCGGAACGTATCCCTCGCGTAAAGCGGGGTATTACTGTATATATATATATATATATATATATATATATATACATATATATATATATATATATATATATATATATATATATATATATATATATATGTATATATATATATATATATATATATATATATATATATATATATATATATATACATATACATATACATATATATAGTTTTCCAACGTCACGTCGCTGGTATGTAAAATTTTTGTCCATTCCAAAACCGAAATAGAAATAAAACTACCCTTCACTTAGTCTGCTTACTCTAGAGGTACTTTTCTCCTTAATAGTCCTTCAAAAAGTGCTTATCGCAGACAGACAGATATATATATATATATATATATGTATATATATATATATATATATATATATATATATATATATATATATATATATATATATATATATATATATATATATATATACATATACATATATATAGTTTTCCAACGTCACGTCGCTGGTATGTAAAATTTTTTGTCCATTCCAAAACCGAAATAGAAATAAACTACCCTTCACTTAGTCTGCTTACTCCAGAGGTACTTTTCTCCTTAATAGTCCTTCAAAAAGTGCTTATCGCAGACTTTCTACATTGTTATATTGCTTTACCTTAAAACAGGATATTCTTAAAGCCGCCATATTTTATATAAGAATAACCTATTGTTAATAATGACGCATACAGCTATTGAAATTTCTGAATTCTTTCTTTAGAAAGCATACATGAGACTATACATAATTTTTTTTTTATGAAGGGTAAATTGGCTCAAAAACCCGTTATTACTGGGAGGCTATGGGAAAAATGGATTAATTTAACCAAAATTTGCTAAAAAGGTATTATTTAGGGGAGATTATGGAAAAAATGGGTCTTATTTTAATAAAAATTGGCCAAAACGGCATTATTTAGGGGAGGTTATGGAAAAATGGATCTTATTTTAGCAAACATTAGCCAAAAAGGGAGCATTTAGGGGAGGGTTATGGAAAAATGTGTCTTTTTGGTAAAAGTTGACCAAAAAGACATTATTTAGGAGATATAGGAACAATGTGTCTTATTTGAGTAAATATTTGTCAAAAAGGCATTACTTAGGTGAAGTTATGGGAAAAATGGATTTTATTTGAGCCAAAAAGGGCCTTATTATTGCTACATTATGGTACTTTTAATAAAAATCTGTCCCTCCGTTTCTTTCACTGGTCGATCCTTTTTTTGGAAAGTTGATATCGATGGTATTTCGTCCACTATGTCGATCTACATATGCAGGTCATGGGAAGGCATGGGAAGCCAAAATAGACGATTAGGGATGAAGAGGGATGGCAGCCATAAAATTCTTCTCCAGAAACGTTGAGTACCGAAAGAATTGTGGGCTGGTGCATTGTCGTGATGCAGGAGGAAACGCGCTCAATAACCAATAAAGTGTTTATCAAAGTGCTCAGAATTGTCCGACTATAGTTTTCACTAATAGTTTGGTGATGATTTCAGGCGTAGTTGCAGTCGAAGATCTTCCGGAACTCTCGTCTCGAATTGATTTTCGAAAATCACGTAAGACTCGTCCAAAAATGCTTCTTGAACTATTTCATACATTTTATTAGCACTTTTTCCGAGTTTAGTACAAAATTTCAAACATATACGCTGTTCTTTTTTCGTATCTGTTGTAAAAATAGCAGAGAAACACAATTCGATTTTTAAGCAACTGTTCATACAGAACAAACTAAACGAACTAGCAAGGTGAAACTTGCTACGTTGTTAGGGAAGTTCTTACCGCAACCTACTGGCGCGAGTCAATTTTGTCTAGCGTCTTTACTATATATTTATCTTCAAGAATTTAAGAATATTTTTGCTTATGCTGCGTTAAACAGGAAACACTTAAATACAATTATCTGCATTAAGTCAATTGTCGATAATCAAATAGATATGAGGATGTCGTAACTTCACAGAGAGCTATGGAGAGAAGCATGCTTGGTATCTTTCTTAGGGATAGAACGAGCAGATAAGGAGAAGAACCAAAGTCATTGAGATAACTTTGGAGGCGGCAAAGATGAAGTGGCAATGGGCAGGTCATGTGGCTAGATCATCCGGAGACCGATAGATAAAGGAATGAAGACCCAGAGAAATAGGAAGAAACATCGGACGTCCACAGAAACGATGGGTCGATGATATAAGACTAATAGCGGGCAAGCAGTGGTTAAAGGTGGCAAAAGACAGGGAAGCCTGGAAGAGAATAGAAGAGAGTTACGTCCAGAAATGGACAAACTTAGGTTGAGAAGAAGAAGAACTATTTTAATCAGTCTACAGCTTTTATATGACTCATTTATTTTATTTGCAGTTGTTTACAGATAACATTAATTTTATAACAAAACATGGAATGGTTTAAATTCAGATAACACCTACGGCTGAATAAGACAGTTCTTTAAAATGGAAGTAGTTGGGTGAAGACGCCTTCCTTTAAAATATTTTATCTAATTTTAAAGTAGAATTAATAATATTTTTTTTTTTGGTTTTAATTTAACTAATATAAAATACTTTTTTTTGCAGAACAAAAAACCAATTGAAGAAGAAAAATATTTTCGAACTTGGAAAAATCTATAAGTGGACTAGTTTCAGATAATGATGTAAAGTTTTACAACTAGAACTGTATATTCCAAAATTTTATCAATTGATCTTTACGCCTACAAAGATATAGTTTTTCACTTGTGTCATGTATATCTTAAATGATCAAGGGCACTTTAAAGTCTGATTGTACAGGTAATGATTTCTTATAAGAGTGATAACTTGAACTAACCTTTCATTTGAATAATGAAAATTCATCATTTAAACGTTATCTGAAATTTGTATCATATTTGGGTAGTGTTAGGTATATATTTGGGCTGGCAAGCCGCTCAATGGTAGATTTCCTAACGTGAGCCTGTGATGTTCTTATATTTTGGCTGGAAAGCCGCTGTGACCTTTTAGCGCTAGACTTGTCGTATTCTAGCCGCCCTCGCCTCAGACGTTTTTCTAGAAAGTTGTGATTTTCTTTTAGGCATAATGGTCTTTAGATACTATTTAATCTTTAATAGCAACGATACATGCACACTTTCCTAACAGTAAAAAAAACTATTTAAAAAAGCCAAATGAAAGAATGTTCCAGATTTTTTTAAAAAATTTTTGAATAGCACTCTTAGAGGCAGGGGGGGCGCAGCTATTTTTGGCGTTTTTTTTTTTTAATTATAAAAAAAAGTTTTCCGCTAGTCATCATATATATTTTTAAACTACTGTCTGATGGTTGGATTCACTTGATGACTCATACTTCCATTATATATTATCTATGTATCAAGTTTGAAATTGATATCTCATTTCTTTCGAGAGTTATTATGCCGACAGACTGACATTCAGACCGACGGAAATGAGTGGTCTAGGAACTCTAACACGTTAAGAAAAGCAAAAATCTCGGATTGTGATTTTTTACGAATTCAATACAAGGACAGTAAAAAGAGAAATTATTTTTTAAATTTAGGTACACATAAAGTAGAAATATTGAGGACCGAAATAAGTAGAAATATATTGATGTGCAAAGCAATTAAATTAAGAGAAACAAACTGGTCAAGTGTAAGTTGGACTTGCGCAATTAGGGTGTAACAGGCAGACAGACACCAAAGTGATCCCATAAGTATAAGGAACAGTAAAAAACACCATATAAAACACTGTAATCAAATGAATGGGCAGAAGTTCACAGCTACCAGAATTTGGTGGGATTAATAGTAACAATTGCCTGCTTTGATTGTTATTGTTAATACCGGCCAAACTCTGGTTGTTATAAACATCTTCCCTTTTTTGTTTGTGACATTTTTATTAATTACAAACGCCCGTATTCTAAAGTTATTTGATATTTAAAAATGACTAAAAACAAATAATCAGAAGCCATAATAAGAAATAACAGGTCAAGTGTAAGTTGGACTTGCGCAATTAATGTTCCGTACGTTGGTTGTTTTTAATATAAAAATTTTTGTTATGAAGGTATAAAGTGGTAAATAACTTCACAAAAGACACCTCTAATGAGTTTTCAACAAAGTTTGTTTCTGATCTTTACTGAAAACTGATGACCTTGAAATTTCCGTTTTTTTTTATACACTAGATAAATCACTAAAGATAATGCACTCGTGATAATTTTCGTTCAATCTACACCATGTGTAGAATATTCTAGAGTTTTTTTTTTTCAAAATTTTTTGGTCAGTACTTTTCGAGAT
>CM032456.1:73559112-73564112 GCA_019049505.1 Pachyrhynchus sulphureomaculatus
TATATCTTTTTTTGTCGTTAATTGACCGTGTATTTTTTTGTATTTATATATATATATATATATATATATATACATATGTGTGTATATATATATATATATATATATATATATATATATATATATATATATATATATATTTATACTCTTCCATTATTTAAACAATGACTTTTCCAATGTGAAGGTGTTGTTCCCTTTCTTATCGGATTATCAGATACTTATATAATTGGAAAAACTTTATAAGTAGTAATATATGTTAGGCTCAAATCTAGCAACAAATTGGCACAGTCAATTAAATGTATCGAGTAGATTTATTACTACTATTATACGATTTAAATTTGGCCATGCATGGTACCCTTCTCATCTTAAAAAAAACTTGCCAAGTGCAAGTCGAACTTACGCTATTAGTGTTCCGCACGATGATTGCTTTTGAAATAAAATCAAATTGAATCTTACTAGAAAAGCGACTCACCAATCGGTTACAGTTACCTCCACCATACGTCAAAAAACATAGTGATAGTTTTTGCGCAATCTACACTTTATGGAGAATATTCTATGATTTTATTCAAAAATTTTTTTATCATTACTTTTCGAAATAAGGAGGGGAATTGATTTTTGGCAATTTTTTAAAAAAAATAAACAAACAAAAGTGCGCGAAAGTATAACATCATATATTTTTTTGAACGCATATTTTCACAAGATTTTATTTGACACCCCACTGAACAACCTGGTAATTTTTTTTTTATTTCCATTTCACCCCCCCCCCCCCCAAACTAGCCCCTTAAGTCAAAATCTAACTTTCAAAACTACACGGCTCTGATTGGGCCATTAATTCCTATATTTGTGCCAAATTTTGACTTTCTATGTCGAACAATCTCGGAGAAAATCGGGTGTGACACATGTACGAACAGACGGACAGACACCGAAGTGATCCCATAAGTGTTCCGTAGGGCACACTAATTAATGTGATAGAATCCGACTTACGCGAGTTATATGGAACTGTTGGCGACTTCATCATATTTTTTGAATGTTATAATAAATTTAATAAAGGATACAACTGTTAAACTTTCTATATGTACTCAACCTTCAGATAATTTTTGAATTCAATGGACCGTTACGTCGTATTAACACGAAAACAATATTAAACTTTGAATTCTGGATATAACTATTGTGTTGTTTAGAAAAAATACTCATGTAATTCCAAATTTATATATTACCCCAGGCCCAGAACGAGAACCTATTTATACTCTTATTTCTATTAGGCAGATAGTTTTTTAAATCATTTTGTAGTAAGTAGCAACTGCTCAATCTCTATTCGAATAGCTTCTGATACACTGAAAATTCAATATAGAGTGTTCCAATTGCCGACTGGCAGTATGGCAGAGCTGCCTAGGCTAAACTTTAAAAAAAAGTTGACCGAAATTTAAACTTTGTAGAAATTTTGTAATTTTGTAGCGATATGCCTTCCAGAACATTTTGATCTATATTTTACTTACCTGCAAAAATTTAACAGGGCAAACACCCTGTCGGTTGTCTCCAGAACGGATCATAACCATGCCGTCAACTTCATCTCCAATTTGAATAACAATTTGGTCCCTCAGCAACATTAATCCATTATCACCATCAGATACTTGCAAGTTATGTGTAACCTGTAAAAAAAATAATAAAGATAAATTAATAGATTACTGCTAATAAAAGGAAGTAAATCACGTTTTGCAATATAAATTATGCAAATAATATTTTTATAATAGGTCTTTCGCGCTTTTCTTAAAAGAAACGTATTTATTTACAAGTTTTGAATAATTTTAATATAACTCAAGTCTCTTCCGACTTTTGCTAGAGTCTGCAATGAAACAAATGGCAATTAAAGTTGTCATTTGGCATAGAAATTGACTCTGAAATTAGTTTTTCGAACTCTTGTGTTGCAACAACAGCTTCTGGAAAGGTCGAAAAATTGGTTCTTTTTCTGAGAAAGGGTTCTAGAAGAGGATGATATGAGTAAGGAAGTCTCTAGTCCGAACTAGTATTTCGAGCTTGAAAAACTTTCTTTGCTATGTATGCAACATGATCGTATCAGGAGTTACATGTTCCCAAGTTAATACCTAGCGAGTGATGCTGCTAGTGGAATACCACATCATGAAATAATTATCTCAAGTTTTAGAACAAGAATAAACTGCTGCCTGAGTTGTTATAGCGTCAAATTTTACTTGGTTACTGTCGTCCTAATACAGAAGTTCTTTCAGATTTTTTTTAACTTATATAACTTCTACGTTAGGCCAAGCTAATGTTATAGCGTTTAGAACAACACAAGCATATAGGTTAGATTTTCAGTTGATAGTTAAGGCAAAGAAGAAGAGGAGGAGGAAAGTCCTTTTGTATTTTTATAATGCAATATCAAGCTATACTATACCATTTGAGAAAAATTAAGGATTTAAAAAATAATTTTCTTGCTTACTGTTCTTGTAGCTCCTGCAGGTCAATATACTTATTTATTTAGGTATATTTGACTAGGCTAGATACTACGTTAAACTGCTAAGCAGCAATCATCGACAAACTTTCAAAGCTGAAATTGTAATAAAAGCATGTTGCTGGAGGGTGACCGCTCGTACTAGAAAAGATCGATATAAAGACAGTGTCTTTTTTGTTTTCAATGGGACGAATATCTGAAACTGGATTGGATGGAGTTAGGGCCTCCGCCAACATAAACATACTTCCTGGTAATTCCCCAAAAACGTTTGATAGTCGCTTGGATTTGTCAAAGTTCGCAGTAGATGTAAAGAGTAAAACGAGACTGCAAAAACGTTTAATAGTCGGTTGAATTCGTCAAAGTTCGTGGTACACGGAAAGAGTAGGATATGACCGCAAAACACCGGACTAAGAATAGCAGATCTATTTACCTGTCTATCAGGCTTGCTATATCGT
Source organism: Pachyrhynchus sulphureomaculatus (assembly GCA_019049505.1). NCBI lineage: Eukaryota > Metazoa > Arthropoda > Insecta > Coleoptera > Curculionidae > Pachyrhynchus > Pachyrhynchus sulphureomaculatus. The sequence continues at coordinate 73,562,032 of CM032456.1, forward strand.
ACCATACTGTAATCTACACCTACCTGTAAAGGCTTTTCACCAGATGATAACTTAGAAACATATTTTGAAGGGAAATATCCAATTTTTCCGAAACATTTTCCTTTCCACCAGTCTGGATCAGATGTTTCGATTACTGTAACTTTGTAACCAGCTTTCAGATCCAACTCATCTTGATGCCTTGCTTTGAAATTATAAAGTACCACATACAGATTGGTTGGTAGTAGTCTATTGGTTTTCTAGAAAACACGGAAATAGTTACTAATTCAAGAAAAAATATATTGTTAATTCTACTGTAATGTAGTTCGGAATGCACCTAATGTTTTTATTCAATATTATTTCAAAACAATATTATGTTTGTTTTTTAACATAACTAATAAAAAACGTTCCTTTAAAGTTATATGGGGATATAATTCTGTAAGCAAACTTTTTGGCAGTTTTCTTTATCTCTTTCAAGAGAGTGACAAACTTATGCCGTTTAACCGAAGCAAAAACGACAAATAGTCTTTATTTTGATATTCTTATTCTTTATTTGTTTACAGAATCTTAGTTCAGGTACCTTCTTTGAGTCCTAATTGCATGTTATAGGTTGTTACATGTTTTGTTGTTTTATATATGCATATATGCGTTTAAAAATAGTTCTTCAAATTCATCTCTGGACTTGATACATAATTCTTAAGTTTTCTTTTTGATTTTATTTAACTTCCGATTTTAGTTATACTTAAAAATAAGTTTCAATCTCTTTAGCTTATTGCGTTAAAGCATTAAAAATTAATTTTTTTTTATGGGGCACCTCGTATTCAAATAAAATTTGACTTGATTTAACGGGGCACTAGGATCGTTCTCGGCTTTCGAGTATGCTTATTAAATTTTATTTCGGAACTTTTAACTTCCGATAAAGTCCCATTTCTTTCGTATAAAGCTTGAAATATATTTGATTTAAATTGAATCCGATAGCGTCGACCATTTAAACATAATTCAAGCAGTAAATCTCTGTCACTTAAATGAAATATATATGCAAGGACATGTTTTTTTTTATTATCTTACAACAGTTAGAAATATTTTTCTTGGTGAATTGAAATATTTAAAATTAATAAATCGGAACTTGAACTAACCTATACTAACCCAAAACTAATCTAAAATACAGTCGGTCAAGTAAGAATGTAACTTGTAATCGGTAAAAGGAATTCCTTTTTTTGAGGTTATTATTGGCACCCCTCTAAACAATGCTTTGATGGAAAGAGATTCATTTCTAACCTTATTTATGGTTAAATGGTACATTATTGAACCTAAGTGCTGCATATGCTTCGCGTTTCGAGGCTGTATTCCTAGATCTGAAATTGACGCCTTCAGCGGCTGCAATGTTTATGGGCAAGTTGAGGGCATTCGTTAGCAAGTGGACGAAACGATACTTCCAGTTAAAAAGTGTTGATGGTTTGTCAGAACGTTGTTCGAGAGGAAAAGTGTAGCACAAAGACCAAAAAATGATTATGAATATGTTTTTCTGAAACCTTCAATTAACTTTGCGCCAAGAGGCGCAAAAACTGTAGCAGACAGGTTTAGATGTATTGTATAAAACGATTCACAGTCATCTCCGTGGTAACGATTTAAAGTGGCGGAGTACAATGAAGAAACCATTGTTGAGCGAAAAACACAAGGAGAAACGACTCGCGTGGGCAGAGGAAACATATATCGAGACTACTTAACTTTTTCCGATGAAGCTTCACGTTGGGGTTATGTTATCACCCCATAAGCCTGGTCAATTTCCATTAATCGATTGACTCAGCGCACCGTGAAACACCCTATGAAGATCTATGTTTGGGGATGTCTTTCGGAAAAAGGTTTTCGGAGACTCTTCTCTTTACTACAATTTGAAAGCTGAAAAAATACTTTAGAGTTACAAGAAGACATTAAGTACCGACGGCCAAACGGTGATTTGGCGATAAAAATGAAAAGTGGATTCCTCGAGAGGATAACGACCCCAAACATCGGAGTAAAACGTGTAGCCAGTCGAAAGGGGAATCCGGTATCGTCAAACTCGATTTGCCATTCCAGCCAATCGATGCAAACTCAATCGTAAACTT
>CM032456.1:73569112-73611612 GCA_019049505.1 Pachyrhynchus sulphureomaculatus
GATGCCTATCTGTTATTACAGTGTCACTCAAAATTTGTTTATAAATAAATTAATAAACCTCAATTTCTAACAATTTCAAACTCCTTACATTTTCTTTTACGTATTTTAATTATATATCTTTCGTTATTTTTGCAGTAATTTACATCGTTTTAATGTTATTTTGGTATTGTTAATTATTTACATCGTTAAAAATTTTGATAATTCTCAGTACATGAGCCTGCCAACTTAAGAAAGAATGTAGAATAATATAGATATAAATCCTGTATTTTACTCGGTATTATTGCAAATAAAACGGTCTGTAAAATTCTGTATATGAACGTTTTCACATCTACTGGCAACGGCACCGACACGACATCGTTACAGCACCGGCTCCAACACGACACCAGGGAAACATTTTCACACCTGCACGGCAGACCCTCGACACGACACCGACAAAGTGCAAAGCCTTTTCTGGTAAAATTTTATTTTTATAATTTTCGTTGAATTTATCCCAAAGACAGGATTTAGTTTCCACAAGTTCAAATAACCTGACAATATTAAACTTGAAGACATGGTACCAGCTTGAAGAGCACTCAGTACTTTCATTAAATTTTTAAAAATCGGGACGAGTGGAGAGACTGCTCTTCGACGACAGCCGGCGATTGCAACGAGATGACACCGATATGTCGTTGAGTATGAAATCACTTCCATTTATTTAAATGTTATTTTTAGTCCACCGGCATCGTTGTCGCTGCTGTGTCGTTGTGGTGTCGATATCATGTCGGCAGATGTGAAAACGCCCATTCTCAACAGTGGAACCCAACTAGAATTCACCTAATCAATATTACACTCGCAATAAATTTAAGTCGTAAATATGATTGGAGGGCAGCTATGCTTGAAACCCTTCATAGCGGAAGATCACTCATGAAAATGATCGCTGGGCTATAAGCAAATACAAGTTTACTATATAACTAAAAAGTTTTGGAGTCTAGTAGCCAAGAAGATTTAACCGCTGACAGAACAAAATACAGAAAGCGTTTTAATCGCCAGAAGAACCGTGAAATTAGTGGCCGAATTTAAACAGCAGATCGATCAGAAACCTGGGCGGAAAATAAATGAACTAGCTAAAGGAGTGAATGACTACACGAGGAACTAAGACTCTGTTCCAACTCACAATATAAGAAAAACACAAATCTGGCTGGCAATCTCTTGAACTAGTGCTGGTGGAGCAGCGAAGTAAAGCTAAATAAGAAGCATTGTACTACCAGAGATGCTGTAAGGGCTGCTATCAAAGAAGTAATAACAAATATGAATAAGGAAGAGGCCAACTTCAAGTATATATTTCAGAAGGTCGTGACACTCAATAGAGGTTATCGAATAACTTTATTCGTTGTATTACTTAACATTGGTTTCTTCCCTACGCGTTTTTTTTCTTACAATTATCTTTCTGGATTTATCTCGACTGCCCTGTATAATAAAAACAGTTTGCTAGCTAGACCTTTATATTTAAAGAAAAGACCACGAACTAAATGTACATAAAAATTTAAAAAATTTAAATTGAAAAATTACTTCCCATGCAGATAAAAGGTTTCTGTAGTGAAGTTTTTTCGCAGGATGATAAACAATACAGTTACGGAAGAAATATTGTGCAACTGGCCCTCATTTATAAAATAAAATGTAAGGTAAGAGTTTTCTGTAAATTAAATTGAGAAAAACATCCATACATATATATATATATATATATATATATATATATATATATATATATATATGTATATATATATATATATATATATATATATATATATATATATATATATATATATACACATATATATATATATATATATATATATATATATATATATATATATATACATATATATATAAATATATATATGTATATATATATTAAAAAGTCGGTATCGTTTGTGAAGAAGTGGGTAAATCGTTTTAACGAGACGAAAAATGTCGACGACTTGCCAAGACGTGGCTCGGTAGGCAAAGTCACTTTGAAAGTCGAAAAAACGAATCGTGTCTTTATTTTCACGGCACCCGAAATTGACGCTGCGCCACGGAGCGGTAAAATTAAGAAAATCGAGTTTTAACGAGTCCCATGAGACCATTCGAGAACATCTTCGTGCTCGTGATGTCAAATTCCAAAGCACGTTGGAGAAACCTTTCCCGGGGTGAAAATCACGTCGCGAAGCGGCTCGCTTGAGCCCACGATAAGATACCAGAGTGACCCTCACAATAGCTGTTGAAAACGTTTGGTCCCTTGTAAAGAGAAAAATCAAAGGAAAGACTCTAAGGACTTTGAGTCAGTTGTTACGCGAGATTTGAAAAATTTGGAAATGATTGTCGTAGTATGCCGAAAATCTCGTCGACAGCATGCCTCGAAGATGCGAGGTGATTGGACAACTTACTAAGGTAATTACGCCGTTGTTAGCACATCATACATTGATGGCAAGAAATTTTCTCGAAACACATTTTTTCAAAAATACTAGCGGTCACGTTTTTACTTGACAGACTGTATACAGCAGAAAAGTAACGAGACTGGCTACGCTATGCTCAAACCAAACATTCTGTCGCCAGCCCCTTTTCCTGACAGTTACGAGGGTTGATTGAAGTTGCGGGAAATTTTGTTATGCGGCACCACTGTTGGTAAGCGTGATTCATGTAACGGTTGTGTTTAAAGTTTCAAATAAATGCAATACACAGTGGTTTGTTAGCAGCTATTGTAAGTGATTGGTCACACGTTTCGTAGAAATGGATAAAGCCGAGTATCGTGCCGTGATAAAACATTTTTATTTAAAGAGTGCACTATGGCCTTAACAGAAAGTGCATTGCACTGCACCGGCACTCAAGGCAATTCCTGGAGAAGTAAATAGAAACGTGGCCACGCGACCACTCGAGATGCTGGAAGCCTGATTGAGGTTTCTTCTGAAGAAATTATCAATAAAATTCATGTATCGTGGTTGAAGATTGTCGTATTAAATTTCGTGAAATTGCTGAGATGGTAGGCATTTTATATGGATACATAATATCCTGTTTGAAGTTCTAAAAATCAAAACGCTCGATGGGTATTCCAAGCCAAAAACGCCCGAGTAAGGACATTTCAAAATTGTGTTTGGAAAAGCTGCAGCATAATCGACAGCGAAGGTCTTCAGCGTCATTTTGTGACTGTAGACCAAATGTTAATCCTTCATTACACCTGACAAAATGGCAGTCTGTCAGTTGACGAAGGTAAAAGGTCACCGAAAAAAGCGAAAACAGATTTATCGGCGGGAAGAGTCATGGTACCATCATGACTGACTATTTAGAAAAGGGCGAAACAGTGACTGGCTCTTATTACGTGACGTCATTATACCGTTTATATAGTGAGTTGAAGCAAAAGTGACCAAGATTGGCAACCAAAAAATGCTGCTTCACGAGAACAATGCGCCTACTTAAACATTGGCAGTGGGAGTAGTAAAAGGGCACGAGCTGGGCTTCGAAATAGTTCTCCGCCATTTTCCAGATTTGACCCTAAGTGACTTTTTGGTTTTTAACTTCAAAAATTGACTTTGGGAAGAACGTTTCGTCGAGTGAAAAGGTTATCTGTGCTGTAAACGAGTAATATGTACAGCTCAAAAGATTTTTTTCTAAGGAAAAAAAAATTGGAATCTGGCTGGACTAAATGTATTTTTTTATGGGTCTAGCACACGTGCTGCAGGGAAGTCCCTAAAGCGCTACAGGAGCGACATGTGTGCGGAAAAAGCGATTCACGTTATTCTTGAATCGCTGTAAATTGTACTCGGTGGGAAAGATAGTCTTGGGCAAATTATTCTAAAGAGATGATGTTCTCCATATAAAAGACTGCTTGAAAAGCGTTGTACGAGGAGTAACAAGCTGAACCTCATATAGATGTGAAGTACCAAACGCGACGTGTATTTCTAACATGCACTGCTCTGGGAGGAATTAAGCGGGCTACATCCTTCGAACATTTTTCATGAAACTACTTGTAGAATAGGCTGAAGTCGCCAACCATTCTTTGATGTTCTAGCGAATCAAGGCCGCCAGTCTGTTCCGGGTCTCCAATCAGACGAACAGCTCTTCTCTGAATAGAATCCAATAAATGCAGTGTATTTTTGGGAGCGAACCCCAAACATGGAAGCAGTATTCCATAGTTAGTCGAATTTGAGCTTTGTAAAGTATTAACAGTTGTTGTGGCGTGTAAAGCTTTTTGGTTCGAAATAATATTCCCAATTTTTAAGAAGCTCTCCTTGCTATGCCTGCAACATGTTCATGCCAGAACATATTTGCTCCCAAAATAACGCCCAACAAATTGAGTGACGATGTTAGAGAAATCGACTGCCCCGACATAACTATGTCGGGTTCAGCAACGTTAACTTTTTTAGAAAAAACTGCAGCCTGGCTTTTTGTAGCGTTAAATTCCACTTGGTTACTGTCACCCCAAGATAGAATTTCTTCCAGGTCTTTGTTAAGTTAAATTCTTCCTTCTTGCTGTTTGCAGATTTTCGTAGTAGCTGATGTCCGAGCGTTTAAAGTGAATGAAGAGATAAGCGTACTGTCATCTGCAAAGCTGTAGATTGGATTCCCGGTCTTTTCCAGCGGATCGTTAATGTAAATGAGAAAGAGAGTAGGAGACAGTATGGAGCCTTGGGGCACACCGGCGTTGATAGTGAAGGTGAAGAAATCCGTCGACTGCCACTCGTAAAGAATGTTCTCTGAGGAGACATGAGAGCCACAAACAGAACTCTTCAGACATACCATAAGAGCGTAGCTTAGCCAACAGTCCATCGTGCCAAACACGGTCGAATGTTTTGGATGTGCCAAGAGCAACCGCTCGAGATTCTCCAAAGTGTTCAATTGCGTTGTTCCAAACATATGTTACATAAGTCAAAAGATCTCCTGTTGATCTATGTTTACGAAAGCCATATTGGTGATCGCTAATAATGTTGCATCGTTCAAGGTATTTTAGAAGATGCTGATTTATAACCTTTTCCATGACTTTCGATATTATTGAAAGCAGTGCGACTGGTCGGTAGTTATTTGGCAAGATCTTCTTGCCTTTTTTAGGTATCGGCTGAACTGTGTCTACAGAAAACTGGTGTTAGTTCCATCGCACAGTTTTTTAGAACTATGGTAGGTATTCCGCCAGCGCCAGAAGCTTTTTTGGTGTCTAGCTTCATTAAAATACGTTTTATGATACGCTGTCCGAAGACAATATCGGGCATCCTTGACTGCACTATGGGAATACTAGGTGGTGTTTTTCCTTGGAAATGGATAGTAGAATGTGAAGCAAAGAGTTCAGCCATCAAATTCGTTTTCTCAACAGATTTTGTTGCAATAGAATTATTATTGTGCCTCCTTGGTTTCATCGATAATTTCTTTGTACCTGTTCCGGGCACGAACAAAGGTGTTACGATGTATGGTGTTAAGATTTTCACGTTATTGTCGGTAGGCAAGATGTTTAGAAGCAACAGCTTCTTTGCATTGTTGGTCAAACCAAGGGCATTTCTTCGAAAAGGGGATGTAAGCTTCCATACCAGCCAAAATAACATCGGAAACCTCCTTGGCGCAGTCAGATGGGTCGTCGGATCGAAAACAAACGTCTAACCAAGGGAAAGTTCGAAAATATTCGATGAGATCTTCCTATTTAGCAGATTTGTAGTGCCAAATCTTGCGCGGTTTAGGCTCCTCTCTGCCACTGATTGGTAGAATACTCTATGTCGAAAGCAGTTTATGGTCGGAAGAACCTAACGGTGGATTTACGGTGACCGTGTAAATCTTCGGATTGGTGGTTAAAAACAGATCAAGAAGACTGGTGAACTCCCCGTCTCGATCAGATATCCGTGTTGGTTCGTCAATAAGCTGAGTTAAGCCACAACTGATTGAGAATGATTCAGCTTCACGACCTTGTTCGTCGGTGGTATTTGAATATTTAAGCCAGTTGATGTTGTGGACATTAAAGTCGCCCAGAATGGCAATTTCGGCAATTGGATAGTTAATTCGTAAATGATCGATGGTGTCTGCAAGAGAAGCGAAAAGTGTTCTAAAGTTAGTATCACTTGGTGGTCGATAGAGGATGCAGATGAACCTTGTGGTTTGTTGAGCCGTTATTTTTAACCACATAAAGTCAAAGTTTGGGGGCTCCAGAGCCTCTTCTCGTTGGGAAGAGAGGTCGCTTCTGATAAAAAGTTAGATTCCAAAGTTACGCCTAAATCGGGCAAGGTATTGAGTTCAATGGAAATTATGTTGAGAAATAAATTTTTGTTTCTGCAAAAAAAATGTTATTTCTCCTTGTTTTTTACGAGATTTGTCAATCTACTGTCGTAGGGTAACACCTGCTGTATACTTAGAAACTTACTACAGTTACTACACGACTGCTGAAAATCAAATGAACTTGCATTCATTACGAAAACCGACAGGCAAAATATTGAGTAACGTTTGTCTAAAATTATTTGATAGAGTCAAATGGTGCCGCGCTCTCTCTCGATTGATTAAAAACTGACTCTGTTTCACCGTAATCCAAAGGAATTTTTACGCCTGAGTCCAATAGGTAGCCCGCAGAGTGGCTGGAACCACATGAAAGCCGACCGAAGCGTTTAAAAACACAAACATCAGCTGGAAAGGTTTTGGCAAGTATTTTTGAGATTCGCTTGGAATAACACTGATCGACTATCTTGGAAAGGGACGAACAATCACCGGAGACTATTATGTTGGTTTAGTGGATCGTTTGAATGGTGAAATCGAGAAGAAAAAAAGGCCGCATTTAGCGAAGAAGAAAGTGTTGTTCCACCAAGATAATGCACCAGATCCTAACTCCATCAAATCGATGATGAAATTGGACCAATTGGGCTATGAATTGCTCCCTCATCTACCGTGTTCACCAGATCTGACCCCCAGCGTTTATTACCGCTTTCCAAATTTGAAAAGGTGGCTCGAGGGAAACAGATTTTGCCCAATTGGAGAAGTCGAATGGGAGTTAGAATTTTAAACTGAATTTCGAGATACTACGTACGAGAATAAACGTACTAAATTAATTTGTATAACTAATAATACATTTACTTAGGTCAAGGTTAAATTTGATAAATGTATACAATTGTAGAAATGGTCTATTGATATAAGTTTCCCTATACTTCCTGCGTAAATGTTTCCCGAAATTGTTTTAAAATATTGTCATATTAGATACTGCAATTTTCCGAAATGGATGCTTAAGTACAAGTTGAATTTGTGGCGACTTTTGATATTCTAATTTAACTAGAACTTAATTATCGTAAAAATTCTGTACTATTATTTTTATCTCACCTAATAAATATTCTTTGAATTATGGAATATCGTTGGCTTAACGTGAAATTATAATATATCCCAATATTATAAAAGAGCGTAGAAATATATGATTTTGACTTTCATCAAAGTAATTTTAGTCAGTGTAGTAAGTTAATGCCAATTTATTTCATTCTTCTGATATAACAATTTGAAATATATTAAAATTATTTTAGTTTATGATTAAAAAAACATAAAAAAAAAATTACAAAAGCAATAATGCTTTGCAAATTTTAAATTAAAAAAATGTAGGGCCTGAGACATGTACTCCCTCTTTCACTAATTTAATTTTAACACTGGTTTAATTAGGCAATTTGGAGTTCAAATTGACAAGGGTACCAGTAAACTTTCTAAAGTAGTGATGCTGTGTAGTACAATAGACTAAAATTTATTTTTAGTTACCCTTAAACCCATACTTTATAATTCCAAGAACTTTTAATTTCTCCACCTGCCCCAAAGTAATATTAGGCTATTTTTATTTTAAAATTCCTTATAAAAATCTTTCTTAGGGACATTTACTGTATAAAATATGGTAATATCGAAAACAAAAACCAGTTGGACAATTAAAAGTTTTAAATTCTATGACAATTAAATCAGGTCCAACTTTTACACTCTTTTAATATCGAGCTGCTAAGGGCTAAGGCCAATTCGGGTCCCAGAAAAAAGTCTCATTTCGGGAATTTTTTTCAAGAGTATAATGAAGGCAGTCCAAAATTTGTTTAAAGTACTTTATCACACAAATATTTAAGTACACAAAAATAGTATTTTATCTTTTTAATTCAAAATGGCCGCGCCAGAATAAAAGACGACAAGGCACCTTTTATGCGAGACCTGAAACGGGCGAAACGATTGCTTCCGTAGATTTCAACTTAGAATAAAAAAACAGAAAATTTTCATTAATATATGTTGAAAGATTCGAAAACATTGTTGTTTTGAAAAATTGTGTGCATTTGAAAAAAAAAATGTTCATTTTCATACAATTTCACGAAAAATTGAGCGAAATGACAGCCGCTACAAATCTTTATCCATTCGCTGGGAATTTTGAGAATAACTTTTCAGATATATTACACAGGGGAACAGCTGTTTTGGTGTCGAGGTTTTTTGAGCTGATTCTATATCAGTTTGATGTCCTGAATTCAAATAACGTATTCATTTGTACCTAGGAGCTCAAATTTTTAAGATATACAATTTTAGAGAAATATAAGTTACATTATTGTAACTCAAATCCGTAAGTGTAGTAAACAAAAGTAGATACGAAATTTTTATTTTAGTTATACAAAATACAATATTATGTCGTACTTACAAACAAAAAAAAAAACATTGAAGAAATGAAATAGTTACTCAACACTTGGAAAGCTTTTTTCCGCGACATTCTTGAATGTTTTTTTTAAACAGTCCCTTTTTAAACTCCAGCAGTAATCTGCCATCATGTGCATGTCCCATCTTCCTTGGTAGCGGTCCTCCATAACTTTAATATCTTGGTCAAATCTTTCACCTTGTTCCTCACTCATTTTCTGGAAAACGGTCTAAGTGGCTGTGTAAATAGTGTATTTTAATACTCATATTGCACCCTAAGGATTTGAAACTATTAAGCATCTTGTTAACCATTTCAACATAGTTTTGAGCTTTATGTTTGCCTAGAAAATTTTCTACAACTGCAACAAATGATGTCCAAGCTTCTCGTTCAACTTGATTCATTGAATTTATGAAGGCAGGATCCTTAATTAATTGTCTTATTTGTGGGCCGTCAAATATCCCTGCTTTGAGTTTTTCTGTGCTCAACTGATGCATTTTTACCCCTATATATGCAAGACCCATTCTTATCAAGAGCCTTTACAAATTGCTTCATTAAGCCCAACTTTATATGTAACGGAGGAAGTATGATTTTTTCTCTTTCAACCAAAGCGTCGTTAATGACATTCTTTTCCCCAACGTCCATGTTTTCTCTCTGAGGCCAATCTTTTCTAACCCAGTGGTGTGTTTTGTCCCTACTATCTCAGACGCACAAGAAACACGGATATTTCGTGTAACCACTTTGCTGCCCAAGAAGAAAGTTTACCATTTTTAAGTCTACACAAACCATTCATTGATGTTCGTAATACTTTATCTTCTGCAAGACCAAAGCTATGGTATTATATTCTTCTTTCAGTTTCGTTGAGTGAGCTAGTGGTATTGAACCATATTTATTCCCATTATGTAGAAGGACAGATTTTAAACTTCGCTTTGAACTGTCAATAAATAGGCGCCAATCATCTGGAATATATTCAGAAAGTCCCATTTTCTTTCATGAGTCCCCTAATTTCGTGACAAAATACAAGATTGTCTTCTTGAGAAAAGAATGGTAGCAGATCTTTTTCTCTTGTACGGTAAAAGGTAAGTTTGGTTCCTTGTTCCAGTAAATTTTTTGTCGTTCAACCTAGAAGCCAGTACTTCAGAAGCTTTTTTCGATAAATTGAGATCCCTGGTGAGATCATTTAATTCATTTTGATTGAAGCGTTGAGGAACTGATGACGTCCCATCATAGTCACTGTTAGTTTCATTAGCATCAGAACTTTTATTAGCATCAGAAGAGCGATCAGAGGGAAAATATTCGTCATCAGAGATATGTGGTAGCTGATGAAATGTCGGAATCGGTATTTCATCTGAGTGCGGGCTAGGGCGTATTGCCGAGTCTAAATTGGGATAAATCCACTTACTGCGGTTATTATTAGTATTTACTAAACAGAAATAACAATCATTGAAGTGGTTTTTTTGTTCTCTCCAAACCATTGGTACGCCGAATTTTAGACATTTTCTTTTCCCGGTAGTCCACTGCCGTAAATGCTCTGTACAAGTTTTACATACGAGATGCGGGGCCCACGTTTTGTCCTGATCACCAAGCTTAACTCCAAAGTATCCAAGATACGCTCGCTTTACAAAGTCAGTAATAGTTTGTCTGTTTTGTTGAAACATGTATTCTCCGCATATATAGCAAAACACATCAGGTTGATTTACACAACTTCTTCTTGAACTGGAACCTGAACTCATTTTAATTCTGTTCAATAATACAAAAACACTCTTTTCTTAACATAAAATAACACGCCGAATTCGATCTACTCTCATTAGTAAGAACGCACAAACTGACGAGACTTACCCGAGTTAGGTGATTAAAAGGGTCAGTTTCAGGTACCTGATAGGGCATGGTTCCACTATTTATAGATTTACCTGGAATTTACTCAATTACAGACTGACAATAAAACCATTGTACCTACATTAATGAATATATAATAATTTTAGAACTCTCATAAATGAATAGACTGAATAAAAATCACATTGGTAGATAAGTTGATGTATCTAAAAAAGTAGAGCTGATAGAGAAAAACGAATTGCATGTATAGATTTAGCGTCCCAAATATAGTTAAAATCAGCTCTAAAATCCCAGGCACCAAAACAAAAATATTTCTTTGTTGCCCTGTGGTATCTAAGGGAAAGCGTACGGATTTTGTGATCAGTTTTAACTAAACTTCCTTTTTTCATAAACAATTTTTCGTGAAATTTTTGGGTGAAGAATGAACATTTTTTTTTTCAAATGTGCACTATTTTTCAAAAAAAAAAAACATTTTCAAGTTATCCACTAGCTTTTGGCATACATTAATAATTTTTTTTTTTTGTTCTAGGTTGAAATCTACGGAAGCAATCGTTTTGCCCGTTTCAGGCCTCGGATAAAAAGTGCCTTGTTGTCTTGGATTCTGGAGCCGCCATTTTATATTAAAACGATAAGAAAACTATTTTTGTACACTTAAATATTTATTCAATAAAGTATTGTAAATAAATTTTTGACTACTTTTATTATACTCTTGAAAAAAATTTCCGAAATTAACCTTTTTTGTTGGACCTGGAGTGGCCTTACCTCTTAAAATAAAAAAAAAATATATAATGTTTTACCAAAAGTTCTGAGATCTTTCTGCTGGGTCGATATTAAACTTTTTATTAGCGATTATATAAATCACAACAAAACTAGGTAATATAGTACATTTTTGTTTCCTGCACCAGACAGAAAATGTAAACTTACACTTGCATATTAAGCCCACTATATGGATACAAATGGAATCATTTTTATTTCGTAAAAAGTTTATCATAATTAGCAACTACTAAAATAAAATAAAAAATGCATACTTGACTGCGTTTTGAGTTCTTTTCTTACGGGAGCGGTTGGAAGAGATCTTGGAGGAACGGTAGATGCAACAACTGTGAAACATGCAAGTTAATAAAGTTGGTAAAACAAAAAGTATTATAAAAGAAACTCTTAATAGAGATCAATAGGATATTAAGATAAGGACACAAATGTGCAGAGAGAAATCAATTGTAAAGTGGAGCAAAGCCGTGCAGCAGGCGAGTCCGAATTCGCAAAGACAAGCTGTAAAATAATTTAAATAAGTTGTAGAAAGCATGACAAAATTATTTTGAAAATAAAATTCATTCATCTTTTCTATTCTATTTGTCTTTTTCATAATCGTTAAAAAAAACCGGCCAAGTGCAAGTCGGACTTGCGCAGTTAGTGTTCCGTACGTTGATTACTTTTAAAATAAAAATTTTTGTTACGGGGGTATAAAATGATTAATGACTTCACAAAACACACCCCAAATGAGTTTTGAGTTTGTTTCCGATCTTTGTTGAAAACTGATTACCTTAAAATTTTTTTTTTTTTTATATATACCGGATAAATTATTAAAGGTAATGCACTCGTGATAATTTCCGTTTAATCTACACGCTGGGGAGAATATTTCAGAATTTTTTCAAAATTTTTTGACAATACTTTTCGAGATAAGGGGGGGACAGCGATTTTTGGCAATGCGCATTATATATATTTTTGTGTTTTCACAAGCTTTCATTTGACACCCCAATGACCTGGTAATTTTCTTTTCACTTCCGATTTCACTCCCCAAAACTAACCCTTTAAGTCAAACTTTGACTTTCAAAACTACACGGCTCTGATGGGGCCATCAATTACTATATTAGTGCCAAATGTCAACTTTCTATGTCAAATAATTTCGGAGAAAATCGGGTGTGACAGACGGACAGACAGACAGATGGCCACGTACACACGGAAGTGGTCTTATAAGTGTTTCGTATGGTATACTAATTAAGTGGAGAGAACTTGTTGCTTTAATTATAATTTCGTTATTTTAAAGGTCTTCCGACATAAGAAATATTTAGGCATTAGTGTATCCGACGCTGTTTTATATGTAAGTGTATTTCCGCTATTAATTTGAAAAGCAATAAGTATTCTCTGAAGGGTAACTAATCAATAAATTTTACGCACATTCAGGCTTCAGTGGCTCCCTACTGAAGCACTCTGCTATAATGAGATTTTGTCTTGAATACGTTGTAGTTTCAAAAGGATTTTTACATAGTTTTTTGGCATTTTATTTTACTAATTATTTGTAGTAACAGGAAGAAAGTGTGCGGCATGCAGGATTTTCCTTTATTATTAAATTTAGAAGAAAAGTGAACTTATAACCACTTATACGCAGCTTATAAGCTCCTGACACCCAAAAAAATGATTTCACAGTGCCGATGGTCATTTAGCAGGAGATTTGAATTAGAGTTCAGAAGTCCCTCTGTTTGTATTACGACAGTTGCGGTTTTACAAAATTTTTTCTTAATTATTGCTTGTAAAATAAGTTACACATAACTTTCAATCAAAAAATAAATGTTTAAATTCATTTACCAATCTAAGTATATTCTAATTTAAATTCAATAAAAATTTCCTTGTGTTCATATTTTTATTAGTCAAAAGTTGACAAAATGCGATTTTTGTCCAGTCTATCTAAAATTCTGCATACTACTATACAATGAAATTCCAAACAGTCTTTCCTAATAAATGTTTTCGATATTTTAACACTTTTAATTTTAGAAAATTCAAATGTCCCGCTAAGCGGCAATCAACACTGTAAAATTTTGGCTTTTTGTTTCAAGTGATGCAGAATCCACCTATAGACTCAATTTTCTTCTAAATTTAACAATAAAGACAAATCCCACGTCACAATTCAAAAACTGAGGAACATACTTTACTTTTTAAAGAAACTCTCTACAGGTTATTATGTCATGATTTCTACAAAAGGGAGAAAAATCAACGAGATAAAGGCAGTGAAAAACACAGAACAGATAAAAAATCACTTTTCCTCCATACACTGAATCTTAGATGAAGAACTGTGATTAGAATGAGGATCGCTGGCAGCATTAGCACCATGGCGTTGTCTTCTTTGGGCGTGTTCAGTACTCTCCGGTGAGTCCAATGATAAACTTTTCATTCGAAGATTGAGTTTTTGCCTTCTTGGAGAATGAGGAGCTAGAGTAGAAGTTAAAAAATATATTATTATTAGGTACTTTTGTGACCTTGCTTTTAAATCCTATTGAATTTTTTAAAAAGTTGCCTGTTTCGATAAAATCAAACTTTTATTAATAAATCTAATATTTTCTTCAAAAAATACATTCATGATAAGAAATAATTTTAAAAAGGGCTTCGATTAATACTCGAACAAACTTTATCTATTCGTTTTTTTTATTTTTAATTTTCGTCAACTATTTATCTAAATCTAATAATAGTTATATTGTGATAAATTCATTGTTCATATTCACAAGGTCCTGCAGTAAGCTACACCATTGTTCTTTATTTTTTAAGATAAATATCTAAAATCGAAAACCAGCCGGCTCGATGTCCCCACATCATTTGCACTTGTTTATTAGATGTCTCTAAGTTGACTTAGTTGAGAGGGTAAGACCCTAGGGTAATACCTAATTCAGAAGCAGAAGCGTAGTATGTGGTCATTTGGTCCTAGTATTAGCAGCTGTATCTGCGACCTCCTAAGGTGTGAAAGGAGATTATTTACTATTTATTACAATATTTAAAACTTAAATACTTATATTCACCTTCAATGAATGCAAACTAAAATTATGAATAAACATAAAATAAGTTATATGAGCATAAGTTAAAAATCTACGGTTTAACTAAGAAAGCTTTATTTAATTTGTCCGAAAATTCAAACTTCGCTTATGAATGGCCTTTATGGCCTGTTATTTTCCAGAGAGTTCTGTGATTAAAAAAGTAGAAAAACAACTATGGATAACGTATACAGAGGTACCATATGCAAAGGAGTCACAATCATAGATGTAAGAAAGATTCCTTCTATCTAAGCGTACCTAGAGTGAGTAAGGCGGTGCAGTGTGAGAATAACCAAGTCCAAACAACATGCAATTGTCGTCATAACCTGCCTTTGGGTGTAAAATTATCCGTAGAGTACATGCCCTAAATACTGTACGGAAAACATAACCACTTCGGCATAGTTAAGCGACAACTCAACATGTTGTAGGGATTTGAGATCTCCTGGCAACTTACTAGTAGCGGATACATCTAAAACTGCTTAAGGAGGTAAGATAAGGTATCTGCTACTAGTAAGTTGCTAGGAGATCTTAAATCCCTACGACATGTTGAGTTGTCGCTTAACTATGCCGAAGTGGTTATGTTTTCCGTACAGTATTTAGGGCATGTACTGCATGGATAATTTTACACCTAAAGGCAGGTTATGACAACAATTGCATGTTGTTTGGACTTGGTTATTCTCGTGACTGATTGGTAGTTCGCTACACTGCACCGCCGTACTCACTCTAGGTACGCTTAGATAGAAGGAATCTTTTTGACATCCATGATTGCGACTCCTTTGTATATAGTACCTCTGTATACGTCATTCATAGTTGTTTTTCTACTTTTTTAATATTCCGTGTTACCTGTAAGGTAGATTTAAGTTCCTAGGGCATTCTCGATGCCTTCTCATGTTGCACAAATACGCACAGTTCTGTGATTATGCGAAGTTCGTAAATGTGCATTTGTTAGAATAACATATTTTGTATAACAGAAAATAAAAAAGATGACTTACAGAATAGGTTATACTAAACGTATCTTTCTAACAAATATTTTTAATTGAGGCAAATTTTTTTTTTATCAACTAAAAAGTATTATCCCCGTAAAGAATTTTAAAATTGCTAAGTAAAAAGTGGGCTAAAACAAATACTCATCAAACTTGTTTTTAAGTAAACTGACAGTAAAGGCACGTTTAAAATTCAAAGTTAATTTTTATCCTAAAACAGACAACTTCTTTTTAATGAAACCTTTTTGGATACAAGCCTTATTGGAAAAAACCTTTTTACAGTAAGTCAAAACAAAAACAGTTTGGGTAAAAACAAAAAAAACGTGCAAATTAGCATTCTGTGAGAGATAGGCTAAAGCTAAAATATACTAATTTTATTTTTACTAAGGGATTTCTATCTTCTGTTGTTTATGCTTAAGATTAATTGAAGTAATTTTGGAGGTTTAACAATATTATATATACAGTGTGAGCCAAACTGAATAGTCTTTTCTTCGAAGTTTAATAATTTATGACGAACTTTTTAGAATTTTGTTGAGACTTTCTAAAACATAAATGGGAAAATAAAGAAAAACAATTAATTGTAAGAATTCATTTAAGTATAACATTAAAAATGAAGAAAACACTATATTGGTGTCTCTTTCGGAAATAATATTCTTCCTGAATTTTTTAATAGTTTTCCTAATATTTAAAACAATATTGCATTACTCATTTATAGTAACAGACATTTTATTAAGGCTATTTATTTAAGAAACCACATAACAGCAAATTCATCTTACATAAGCATAAAAAAATTTACATTTTCCGTAATGAATCGCAATAACTAGAAATATTTGTTGGGACATATTCTTAAAAGACAAAAAAGTTAATGAAAGAATATATTTTTTAATACTATTTAAATATTATTGTGTATAATGATTGCTTCTAAATATTTTTGTAAAAAGTTCAAACGCCTACAGTTTTTTTTTTGTATTTATAATGTGATTTTTAAAAATGCAAGATGCAGTTGTACTGGTCAGTCAATAAGTTTTGAAAGCGGAAATGAAACAAGATAAATTAATAAGACGAAATACACTTATTCTTCAGTATAATATCCCGTAAGCTCAATACATTTTTTCCAGCGATTTTCCGATTCAGTTACCCCATCTTTGAAGTGGTTTTCCGGAAGACCTTTAAAATACCCATCGACTGATGCTATCACCTCATCATTTGTTGAAAAACGCTTCATACGTAGACATCTTCTGAAGTTGGGAACAGATGGAAGTGAGACGGAGTCAGATATGGCGAGTAGGGTGGATGTTCCAACAATTCGTACTTTAATCCGACTACTTTTTCCGTTGCCAAAGCACCCCTGTGAGCAAGTGCATTGTCATGATGAAAGATGATTTTTTTTCTTCTATAAACCTGGGCTTTTGTCACCAATTTTCTCATCCAGATGGTCCAAAAAGTTGCAATCACACTCACCTTGTTTTACTGGTTTAAAGGTAATTAATTAATAAAATTCCTTTTTTTACCACTTTGGCTGCTTTGGAGCTGAACAACCGGGCTCAGTCCACTGTGCGGTTTGCTGTCGCAGTTCAGGATCATAGTTTCAAATTGACGCATAAAATCAGTTTTATTCTTTGTGGAACGAGCCCCGAACGTTTTTCTCGAGTGCGCTTTTGTTCCGATGTTAGCAAATGCGGCACCCATATTGTAAATAGCCGTCTCATACCCAGAACATTAGCTAAGATCTCATGAACTGATCCATGTGAGATTCCTATAGCCCTAGCTAATCACGGTTAATTGACAGTCTTCCAGTACCATATCTTGCACTTGTATAACAGTTTCTTCAGTTGTTGCAGTTTTTGGACGTCCTGAACGTGGGGCATCATTGACGCTTGTATGACCACGTTTAAACTCGAGTCCATCTATGAACAGTTGGAAATGAAGGAGCAGACTCTTTTAACACTTTCACTAACTTTGTATGGCTTTCAGTTGCCGATAAACCTTCCAAAACAAAGAATTTTATCATTACACGATATTCGATTTTTTCTATTTTTAAAAAGAGCTGATAAACAAAGAATTACTTGACAGATCGACTTGAAATTTAGAGTATGTTTATATAACAAATGAAGCTTCAAAACGTCAATATTTTGTGCAAGTGATGATCTATAGGTGTCGCTTTCAAAACCTATTGGCTGACCTGGTACTTAGAAATGTTTCCTCTATCATAAATTCAAAAAAATCGTTAAAAAAGTACTAGTATTGTTTGACTTCAAATAATTACTATTAGTTTGACTCACAAAGTATACATAAGATTTTTTTACGCGAATTAAAACACATTAATATTATTGAAAAATAACAGTGTTAAAGTTATTGTGTTGATTTCAAAAAGATTTTCGATATAGTGTCTTAAATATTCAATCCATTTAGACTGACAGCCATCGGCATTCGATCATACATCATTTTGTAGCAATAGTAAAGTAAATCCCAAGATATAAGATCCTGCCTTTTTGCTTTTTCAATGGGGCAATAAACGACCTTATTAAGGTTTTGTGCATAGTTACCAGGTATTACGATAAACGAATTTTTATTTTACCTGCTTTGTATACCGCCTTCACTTGCACCTGCAATCATATTGGATCTATTTTTACCTATATATTTACTACCTGGCAACCCGGTTTGGAGCCCTTTAAGTATTTGATAATATAGGCCTAATGACCACAGGTCCCAATTAAGATTCGAAAGATACTTTTTATTATTTTTTAGTTCAGGTCAGTCAGAAAAATTTGAATAAATAAAGTTTTTTGCAAGAAACCAGTGAACTAGCAAAACTCCCAATTTCCACGATTAAGGGTATTGTAGGAAAACCATCACTCAGGAACAGGAAAAAATGGAAAGATTTTCAAATGCATCATGTAGACGATTGTGAAGAAGACATCATCAGGAAAAAAATATATTCTATGTATGCAGAGTAGTGGGTGCCGACACTAGACAAAATAAAATTAGGACTGGTGCAGGACGGGACCAACATACATTGTGGCCGATCAACCCTTCACAGAATTCTCTTAAGAGTGGGATTCACGCTCCGAAAAATCAACAAAAGGCACGTAGTGATGGAGTCACAAAGATTATTACTCTTATGACATACTTATTTACAAGAAATTAAAAAGTATCGATCAGAGAATTGGCCAGTAATTTACCTTGACGAAACATGGTTCGATACCCATGACACTGTGCAAAAAGGGTGGGTTGACAGCAGTACAAAAAGTGATCTTTTGGAAGTTTTAAAAGACTATAAATTGAAAAAGAAATATATTGCACTGACTTAGCCGTTACTCGATGGAGATCCATAATAACTAGGAATAAAATTTAAGCAACTGTTACCACTTATGTTTATTATATCATTGCTGACAATTGTTTGGACATACTGTGTCTTCTTCTGGAGCGAGATGTAAATTAACTACAAAGTATGTTATAGAATATATAATTTACCTAGTTACAATGTTAATGAATTTAGTACTTGTAACTAGGTAAATTATATATTGTGTAACATACTTTGTAGTTAATTTACATCATCAGAAGAAGACACAAAATGTTTCTCCTACTTTAAGCGTGTCAGTGGTTGAACTAGTAAAAAAAGTTATAAATGATATACCTTGTGAAAGCTGGAGGAATTCCATTCAGCACGTTGTTAAAGTTGAAGATTCATATATTTATGCAAATAATATAAAACCACTGATAATTACCTCAGCTGATGACAGTGATAGTGAACTCGAATTTGGCTTAAGTTAAAATATATTTTTCTTTATACAATATGTCCCATCTTGTAAATCCCATTCATTCAAACTGTATATTTGTACTTCTTATCCATTTGTTTTTACATACATCTATAAATAAACATCTCCAAAAACACTCATAATTTTATTTATTAGCATTGGTGAATAAAATTCTTAAGTCCATTTCTGCAACCTATCATAAACAAAAGGTCAGAATTTTTATACTGCCTCATTTAAAACGGCAAAACTCAGTATCTGATATTTTGGGACAGGCTAGGCGTTCATATTTTTGAACCGTTTTGGATACTGTCTTAAAAATCTAATAGATAGATAGGCGCTGTCGTAAAAATCTAGATCCATTTTCTATTTTTCGA
Organism: Pachyrhynchus sulphureomaculatus; assembly: GCA_019049505.1. NCBI lineage: Eukaryota > Metazoa > Arthropoda > Insecta > Coleoptera > Curculionidae > Pachyrhynchus > Pachyrhynchus sulphureomaculatus. Next base: position 73,588,463 of record CM032456.1, read on the forward strand.
TTTGTGCGGTATCTTTAAATCAAAGTTGATGAACGTTAATTTTCTTTGAAGGGTTAAAAAGAAAAATATTCTATCGTATTCGTTCAATAACCAGGCAATATTAATAAAAATTTGTCACAAAATGCTGTAAGTTTATACGCTACTGGCTGTTTATCTAGCTTGCCCAGATAATGTTTCTAAAATAAGATAATAGATTAAAACCGATGTTTCCATCAATGAGCTTGGAAAAATTCAGATATCATACATAAGCATTATTTAAGTACCTCATTGTGGATTAAAAATAGAATGCTTATACAGTCGGTCAAGTAAAAATGTGTCGCGTATAACTTGTAGTCGGTAAAAGAAATTTCTTTTTTTTGAGGTTATTGTTGGCACGTTTGTAAACAATGCTTTGTGGAAAAAGATTCATTTCTAACCTCATCTATGGTTACATATTACATCATCGAACATGAGTGCGGCATACATTTCGTGCTTCGAGGCTGTGTATATAATCATCCAAAAGGTTCGATAATGACTCTTATAGCGGCTGCTGAGTATATGGGCAACTCGAAGGCATCCATTAGCAAGTGGGTGAAATGATACTGGGTGGTTCGAGAGGAAAAGTGTAGGACAAGGACGAAAAAATGATGGTTAACATGTTTTCCCGAAGTCCTCAATTAACTTTGCTCTATGGGGCGCAAAAACTAAAGCAGAGAGGTTTGGATATATCATCTCAAATGATTCGCAGTCCTCTCCGTGGTAATGATTTGAAGTAGCAGAGTGCCATCATTGCTAAGCGAACAACATAGAAAGAAACAACTCGCGTGGGCAGAGTAAAACATAGATCGGGACTGGGGTAATGTCATTTTTTCCGGTGAAGCTACCGGTATCGTCACTCTAAATGGGCCATCCCAGTCACACGATGCAAGTCCAAACTAAGCAAAAGTTTCGTAGTAAAAGGTGTACAGAGTGCAGCAGCTGTCACGGCGAACTACTGAATCATCAGCATTTTAATGGCAATCCTTTGCTGTCGAAAAAAAACTTTTAAATAAAAACACGTTCTTACTTGGCCGACTGTACATTCCAGGAGAGAGATGCCGATGATAGTCAATGGTAAGTCAATAGATTTGTGTTTAAAACAACTTTAGCTGCCGAAGCTTTAAGTTATTCTTTCTATGCATATGTCAATGACATAAATAAAACTCGGTAATCACGCGAATCGAGAAAGTTTTTAATATGACAGTTTTTGCCTTCTCTAGACTTTCATTATTGAGCATATATTTTGAAAAAAATTATTTGTCGAAAGTGTTTTGGATTCTAAAGAGAAGGTTTTTTAAGTATTAATTGAATCTTCAGGGATATTGCGTGTTGAGCTTAACGTGACTTTACTACGTTGGGATTTTGGGCACAAGTTAGCACTACTACACACCAAACACTTCATTTTTGCACTCGACATATATTTAGCTATCCATATTTGGGGGAGCAATAATTGATGCTAGAAGAGAATATGCATTCAAACCACAGCAAGCTATTTCTATTAATTGAACCAAAATTCACCTTTAAAGGGGGTGAAAAGTACCTCTAAAACTCAAATAACGCACGTGAGTTTAAAAAATATGTACAAAGGACAAATTCTTGTAGTTCTTAGGGCAAGATATCTGAATCTGGTGTGACAACCGGACATTACTCTTAAAGGATTTAGACTCACCCCTATAGGATGTAAAAACCACCTCACCTACGGAGATATCTCATAAGTTTCAATAACAACGAAAAAAGTTCAGGCTTTTGTAGTTTTAGGCAAGGGAAAAAATATGGAGTAAAGTCGCTTGAACCACCAATACTTGAGTATAAACTACCCTTAGAGAATGGTGGAAATTACCCTGAGAGAGTGGTAGAAACTACCCCTACGCTCTAATGATGCACATGGATGTTATTGAAATTCGGAAAGGATCAAGTACTAGATCTCCTTTCTAATAAGGTCGAAAATCATCCCTAGGAGGAGGAACTACCCCCTGGGATTGATGGATCTTAGAAGTTATAGCATCTGAGAAAAAAATACAGGCTTTCATAGTCTCAGGCACGATGAGCAAATACAGCCTGTATTTTTTTCTTAGATGCTAGAACTTCTAAGATCCATCAATCCTAGGAGGTAGTTCCCCCCTCCTAGGAATTATTTTCGACCTTACATCCTATAGGAGTGAGTCTCAACCCTTTAAGAGTAATGTGTGGTTGTCACATGATTCAGATATTTTATCCTAAGACCTACAAGAATTTGTCCTTTGTACATGTTATTTAAACTCACTTGCGTTATTTGAGTTTTAGAGGTATTTTTCACCCCTTATAAGGGTGGATTTTGGTTTAAATAATAGAAATAGCTTGCTGTGGTTTGAATGCATATTCTCTTCTCTAGACTATAAAATATCTACATTAAGATCACTACATTATTACTATAGCCCATTAGCCCAATTCAAGGGATGTTTTTAACCAAAAAAAATTAAACGATAAATCTTTTTTTTAACTACGGATTCGAATTGGAAAAATATACTGGGTCCAAATATTTTAGTTCGTGGTAATGAACTTTCATCCTTTTTTGTGGGGCTGTGTAATTATTATGTAATGTGACCACATGAACTTTTACTTCCACAGTGAAAATACAGTAATCATTTTAGATCAGCGGGCTTAGTATTACATCATTAACATAGCTACAAGAATCTTTGACTATGATTGGTTTTTACCTGTCATGTTCGAATTTTTGAAAATGTAATTATTTTAAATAATATCATCTTAAACATTTCTTTTAAAATGTTCCTTTTACTAGAAAATTAATGTTTAATTTTTCTTTTTTATTGTTCAATTCTTTTTAAAATTATTTTAACGTAGCATAAACAACATTTCTCTAACGTGGCTAATAAAGCCGCTTAAACTTTTGCTGGCACATTCTAATAGTACAGACCAACAGTGTGGCTTCCAAACATCGGGCAAAAAAATCCCTGAACTTGAAGAAGGTAGCTTTATGCAATTTCCTAAATAAAACAACATTGAAAAGATGAAAACAATTGCAAAAAGATTAACAAATAAAATTCTTGTATCAAAGCAACTACACACTGAATGCTCGTTTAAATATTATCTACAATAATTATTAAAAATATTAATTACTCTCAAGCAGTACAAAGCGCAGCAAAAAAGTTTAGACGCTACCTTTTTAATTTAAAAATATTTTTTTATGTGCTTCAATAAAGTCCTCCAGTTTTTTTGTAACCTAGTTATAAAACTTAATTCATATGTATAGTAATTAGTGCAATAGTATTGTGAGTTTTGCTAAAACTATTTTTTACTGGTGAAAGGTATATTTAACTCTTAAAAGTCTACTAAAAATTTTGTTGTAAAAATGTATCTTTCGTAAAATTCTTCGACATAATTACACTTTATTGTTAGAGTTATTACTTTTTTTGTCTATTATTCATATGCATACCAGACTTTATAGAAACACCGAATATCTGTTTATGTTTTTCTATGCAAAACTGTTATTTGATATATGATATAAACATTTATGTAACTGAAGCAACTGTATATAACATTTACGTAAATGAAGCAAAAGCTCAACATAATATCGCTATACACCAGTATATTAAAATGCATGCTAAACTAAGGTTTGGTATTATATCTATTATTAGGAGCAGAGAATATTACCCAATTCGCATTAAGACGTAAGGAAAACAGAGAATAGTACTCGCATATTCGGGGGCTTAACCAAATACTGATAATTAAAAATAATCATAAAGCGCAGTAAAAAAAATCAACCGCCTTTTAAATATCTATTGTCGTATTAAGATATTAGTTCAACAATTCAATTCTCAGTAAACTGTATCGACTACTCATTACTTATATTTTCTAGCTACGAGAAGAAATGCAATTTAAATAGACATAATTCAATACTGTCATATCTTGACAGTATTGAATTACTGTTATATAGAACTTTTTCTTTTTACGTAATTTTATGTAACAAACATCAACCGAAATGTCGTAAAAATTAGAAAAAAATTTCATATAATGAACATATTTCCACCTATGTTAGGAATTTGGAATTTTTGGCACAATGGTACTACTCAGTATATATCACCACTATATCAAACATTTTATTTTTGCACTCGACGCGCTTTTCGCTAACCATGTTAGCTTCATCAGGAGGGATGATTGACTAAAGTTAAAGTACAAATCTACCTTATTTATATTTAGCTTAACCCCTGAATTACTCAAGCGCAACTAATGAAATGGGCGGGGCCATCAGTTCTGGTCAAGTAACCAGTAGAAGGGACTATAAGGAATAGGCCCTCTGTATTTATTTAAACTATTTTTACATTTTATAATTTCCATACTTTCGTATGCGTTCTCCTATCAGATACATCTTTAATTAATCTTAAATTATCTAATGTTACAATATGATCAGCTTCAAGGGCATGTTCGGCAATGCTAGACTTTTCTGTTCTATCTTATCTTAAATGAATAGAACACAAAAGTCTAGCATTGCCGAGCATGCCCTTGAAGCTGATCATACTGTAACATTAGATAATCTAAGATTACTTAAAGAAGTATGATTATAAAATGTGAAACTTGTTTAAATAAATACAGAGATTCCTTATAGTCCCTTCTACTGCTAACTTGACCAGAACTGATAGTCCCGCCCATGCCATTAGTTTCGCTTGAGTAATTCATAGGCTAGGCTAAGTATAAATAAGATAGATTTGTAGTTTAGCTTTAGTCAGTCATGGCTCCTGATAAAGTTAACATGGTTAGCGAAACGCACGTCGAGCGCGAAAATAAAGTGTATGGTTTAGTGGTGATAGATACTGTGTAGTACATATTCTCACATATATTTGAGAAAATGATTGTAAAATAGTTAGTAAAGGGTATTTAAATTATATTATACTTCGTAAGTAACTAGTAGCTGATACACTTATCTCAGAATCTGAAGACTGTTGATACGCTAAAAATAAAATATGAAACGTTTTATTAGTTCTTCACTCCAAACTGTTAAGTATAGAAAGTCCAACAAAATAACTTACGTTTATACAAAACTTATTTTTATATATTTAGGAAGAAGGGGAAATATAAACGCCAAAAATATTTAACCTGTTTATTATCACAGTCGGATAAAAATAACAATCAAAAAATAAAATTTTCCTTTACTTTCCCGGTTTTTCAGGGCGACGATATATAAGGTATGTGTATTTAAAATCTAGTATTATAAAAATATTTATCTTTCAACAACTGTCACTGAGCCTTTTTATTATAACTACTCTGTTGGAACTTGAGAACATATTTAGTTCAAAATTTAGCAAGTTTTAATTATGATGTCAATAAATTACAGAAACAAAAAATCTCTTATATAATAATTTTTGTTTACGAAGTATGTTTTTCACTAACATTTTTTGTAGCGAATTTTTGAACTAAACGTTTTCGAGTGTTTATTAAATCCTCAACGTTCAAATTTTCATAAAATTTTTGTCATAATTATTTTCTCGTACTTTTCTTCCAAAAAATCCTTCATACAAGTTTGCCTTAGTCATTCTATATTATTGATTAGATATACAAAGCTATTGTAGAAGGAATTTAAAAAATACGAGTTGTTTTTTTAGTTGATGTTTTTTGGACAGGGTATATTACTAAATAAAATACGTCAATACACCACATATAAAAACAGAATACATAGTTCCGCTTAGAAAAAGAATTACAAGATATGAACCCTTAATGTGGGCAGTTGTATTCTAGGTGCTAATAAATATTATACTCAAAAGAATTTAAAAAAAAAGTAAATAAACTTCTCTGTCTGCCTAGTATCACAACACGTCAATAATGGTCTATGGTTACGATTTTTTCTTTATTTTCTTAAATTTTAAATTTCTAGCACTTAGAATTATGAAAAATTTAATGCTCTATCAAAAACAATAAAAAAAACGAACGAGAAAGATAAAAACAGAACATAAAATTTACAGAAGTAGAAAATAACAAGCAGTGAAAAGTAATTTTATTCTTGTATAAAGAAATTAATATAAAGTTATTTCATAATAATTTTCTATATTCTAAATTATCCTTTTGACATTTCTACTTGTTATCTCATAATTTGAGAATAGCAATCATTATTTTTATGTTTGGTATATTGTATATATTTTAACTACAATTGTGAAGATATTTCTTATGTTTATCTAGTGAAAACTAATGTAGCAAAAAAGACAAAATTAGAAACATCTATTGTCTACCTCCATTAAGCATATTCTTGTAATTTAAGATAATTTAGCTTCGATGCTTTAAACCTTATTGGATATGAATTCCTATTTAATGAAGTTCATTCAAATATTTCCCTACGCGTCCGTCCCTGATAATAATTCTCTATTGAAATTTTACTGCCTCAAAAATAGAAACTGTATAACAGATAAATCGTTAGAGTAGTTTATTTTAGTGAGTATTACAACCTGTTAAAAATGCACCAACTTAAATAAGATATTCAAGTATATTTAAGGTAAAGTTGTCTTGATAAAAGGAGCCCAGTTACAAAAAAAATCTCAAAAAGTTATATTTCTCACATAACATACGAGCAACCAGGGCAAAAATACGTTTAATCCAAATTATATCTAATTTTTATTATTTTTATGAATTTTATTTAGGGATTTTTTGGAACCCGAAGGCGTTGTTTTTCCCTTGGAAGGAGAAGGAGATGGTGAAGATGGAATTGGAGACTTAGGGGGTAAATCTAAAATATCTTCATTATCAAATTGAGGACCTAAACACAATGGTTGACCAAATGGGCGATTCCCAGAACCATCTTGTGAATTTCTTTCTGAAAAGTTAGTAGCAAAATATAACGTTAAAATTAGTCTCCTCTTGAATGGGTATAGATTTATTAATATTATTTCGTAAATTAGTATTGTAAAAAAGAACAGGTCTCCATGGATAAAAAAATATTTTATTGTCCTTATTTAAATAATCACTGCAATAAGAGGGCATTAACTTTTAAATAAAAATTTCCTTATAACTTTTTCTGAGGTAAAATTAGCTACTGATTAAGTTGTTTTTAAAAATGAAATCCTCATTTTTGAGAGTGTTTTTTATTGAAATCTACAAGCTTTATTTAAGAAAATAAAAAAAATAATATAAAAATTATTTGGGCTATTTTATGGTTAATCCAAAACGAAATACGTGTAGATTAACATTTTGGATATAACATTTTATTGTATGAAGCTACGAGAAGCATATTCAACAGGATTGTTAAGTAAATATAGGAGTCAACAATTTGAGACCAAAATATTGTATAGTTCATTTGAGCAAAATATTTCGCACAGGTGAACCTGCTTATTCTAAGCATACTGTATTTGAAATAATTTATACTGTTGTATGTAATTAATTGTACCGCCGTGTTTGCAATAATTTTGGAAATTAAAAGATTTATTTTATTTCTCAATCTTACCAACAAACATATAGCAAATTTTTTAACAACTGAAAAGTTTTTAACACATTAAAATTACGTATTTAAAATTAGTAAAAATTATTATTAGATAAAATACATAACGTTAGGCTGTTTCATTAAATATAATAGATTTGGTAAATTGGTGGTTTAGCGTATTTGTCTCTTATGTATATTTAGGAACAATAACTGTTTCTACTGCCTATGTACATAAGTTAAACTTATACTTCTCATTTAAAGTTGAACTATAAGCCCGGTAAAACTATTGCATTAATGAATATAAATACTATTTATCTAAATACTATTTCCTAGAAAAACAGAGATCTGTATTTAGAAGCTTTGGTTTTTGAAGTTTTATGTTAAAAGGATTTGATTCCTGATCTGTCTCACATTGGTATAAAATTAGCTTTGTAAAAAATATAGTTTCATAAATAATGAATTGTCCCTAATACTATTGGTTTTGATATTTTGTATTAAATTTTAGCAAATTTATAAAAATTGCAGCGACAGGACAGTCACGGTATTATTAATGCAGGCTTAGTAAGAGTAACCATCAGAATATATTAAGCGAATTTAGTAAATTTAATGGAATTTTGAGTAGACTGACGTATTTCTCCTTGTTGTTGCTTATTAATTTTACCTATTAAAGCCTTAATCTCTTTATTGACCAAACAGAACAAGAAAAACTGCCAACAGCTAAGAAATTTGACGAAATCTAAATTTAGGTAATATTTAGAACTCGCGAGCTCTTTTAAGTTGTGTTTAAAATATGCAACTAAATAACACCTAATTGACATCACAATGACAAAGTTTTTAACAAAAAGCTTTAAAACTTAGTTGGCATTCTTAGAAAATGTATATTACAAAAAACATACAGTCGCACTTCAAAAATAATTAATAAACACTTTAGAAAATATTCTTTATATATATTTTTTTCAGTTTAATGCATATTTAATTTTGGAAATATTAAATTATATAATATTTTTCAATTAAATGGATTTAGTAAAGTGATACTTTAGATAGGATTATTTAATATCATTAAAAATAATTTTATAATAACCTACAATTTGTTTTTTTTTTGTATTATTTAAGTCATACTCTTACTAAGCAGTCACTACAAGGCTTTCTCGGACACCTAAAACATAAAAAAAGTTAAAATATCTTGAACTTGAAAAGCTGAAATTACAAATCACTTTCAAAAGCTAAATTTAGCTTGAGTAACATCTATTAAAAGCTCACCACATCGTAGATCAAGAGTAATTAGCTTTCTTATTAGGGTAAAAATAGACTAATATATATAGTAATTGAATTATCAAAGGCTTTAAAAATTAACAGTTAAAAGAAAACATAGATTTTTCTAAATAAAAGTTCAAGTAGGTGTTGTAGATATTCCATAAATAATTTGTTTATCTCTTACTTTGTTTCTTTTATTTATTTCATTATATATTAACAATTTTTGTACGCTTATTAACCAATTTTTATGAAACAGCCTGATTAAAGCTTTTTATTTAATTATTATTTGTCCAATTTTATTTAATTTCAATGCTTAATTTGAATAACAAAGAATAATCCATCAGTTTATTAGCACTTTCAATCCCTCAAACTTAGCCACACTGATGCACAGTCAATCTGGCATTTTGAAGGTACAGATAAGCAAATATTAAACATGAAAACAATTAAAAAATAGTCGTTATTTGACCTTTTGCTGTCACCTGTCGGTTCCTTTTGTTTTACTCAAACTCCATCTTCCTGCCAGAAACCTGTTAAAAGTCTAACTACTTAAAAATTAAGTTAACTTTCAAAACTACAAATGGTATTTACACAGCTAACACAACCAGGGTATTTATCTACCCAAACTTTAATTAAGATGGTTAAATGGTTAAAGAAAAAGTAAACACGATAGAAACAATAGTATGTTAGGGAAAAAGCGGTTTTTGGTATAAATACATATTTTCTATAAAATTATGCTACAATATATATTCATAGTAACACTTTTGATTTTTTAGTACGTTTCTCTAATTCTTTTAAACAGTGATATTTAATTCTCTAGAGAACTAACATGATTTGATGTTGGCAGCAATGCTTTTATCGCGTATTTTTTTTATTTAGTTGAGCTTATATCTGGAAATATTTAATGCTAAATACTTTTTTCAATATAGAATTTACAGTTTCTTAGGCCTATTTATTTGTCACTTTCACAAGTTTTTGTTTTAAAATTAAAGAGAAAGAAAAATAACTTAAAAAAAAAACTAAGCATAAATTAATTAATTTATTAAAATAACAGTAGTTAACAGATAAAAACTAATGGAACTATTTACTGCATATTCACTTCGATAATTTAACATTTTTTAAATATATTTTAAACTACGTATAAATATATCCTACAGAACAAATATATATATATATATATATATATATATATATATATATATATATATATATATATATATATATATATATATTAAGTATATATCAAGTAATATATCTATGTAATATTAATATAAAAAAATATTTCATTTAATGGTCTAAATCAAAATTTATATATTTCCCTTCACATAGATTCAGGATACGAATCGTTTTAATTATTAAAATTTGCGAAGAAAATTAGAGTTTGTAAGTTAAATTTAAACATGCCATTTTTCTGTCTCATGCAAGGTTAAAAAAAGGTCTTTGTAGTCTTATAAAAGTGTTACTAATTTTCTACAAATTATAATATTTTGTTTACCCTATTTGCTAAAATTTGGCCTGTGTAAATACGCAATACTCAAAAGTTTAAAAAACAAAATGCTAAAAATGGCAATTGAGTAAAACAAATTGGAGTCTACTACAAGCCAAACTGCATATTTATTTCAAACATGTTAGTATATTTACTATCAGTTTTCATTGGTTTAGTTGTATTTTTTTTAAAAAATTATTTTATTTAATTCCTAACGGCTAAATTTTCAATTCATTTCGAAGAAAAGGGACTTGTTTTCCTCTAGCCTTCGGTGTTATTCTATACTTGGTAAGAAAGGAGGCATATCAATGATTGTGAAATATATTTGAAAGCTTAGCAACGAGAGTTCTATTCGCTATTATATTTTTTAACTACTAAGGTTAAGTTGCACTTAAATAACGCCTTAACTCACTCAACAAAAACAAGCAACTATTTTTTTTTTAAACAATTTAAGCCATAGCTCTATTTTTGAGTTTTGGAAAATGCCTAAAATAACTGCATTGTTACTTAAAAAAGAAAATATGAAATGTGTAATCAATATTGGGTGAAGGTTAGAATACATTAGACAAATTGATTGTAGTGCCAGTAAGTAATTTTCAATGAAATTAAGAGCCAAAAATTAGCAATATTTTTACAGGAATATCAAAGTATTAATATATTTTTTATTGTCTTATATTAGATAAGTTATTTAAAAAACACAACAAAAATATAACACATGGCAGATGTCATTACATTTCTAAGTTATTGCTTAAAAAAACACGTTATGCTTCTTTTAGCGCGTTAAGACTAGTAGGAACCGATACATTGAAGTGAATATCCCTTTTCTTACTACTTCCAAAATGAGGTTTAGAACGACAATATTCGGTCTTACCAACATTTCATATACTTCGAACCCAATATTTTTTTTAGGTATATTAATTCTAGTCTAAACCTCTATTTTGGATTATCACAGGAGACAGGAGGGACTAAATAGGTTGTAAATTACAAGTGTTAAGCAGTAAGCGACAATGAATAAAGCAATTTATAATGATGACGCAATGATATTTGAATATGTGCGAATAATTACTGCATGAGGATTAGTGCATGCAAAATTAAAAAAAAAAATATTAACATAAACAAGCGAAAACTAACACTAAGTATATGTATATAGAACGTACTTTTTGGACTAAACAAAATACATTTTAAGATTTTTTGAAATAGTCTTAAATTTATCACATTTTAAGAAAAAATTATATAAAGTATTAAATCTCGAAGAAAAATGTTAAACTATGAATAAATATGTGTGTTTTATTTTCTTTTATTTTATTATTATTGTTTAATTCTGAATTGTTGTCCATGTAATCTAATTACCACAAGTATTTGATTTTATAGTCAGGGAAATCATATTGTTGCAGTACACTATTAACTGGTACTCGCAGTTATGCCCGCATTGATATTATTGTTCAGGAAACTTTATCCCATCCTTACCTCGTATCTATATCATTAACGGCATTTATTTGTATTATAAAGAAACAAAATAATATATATTATCGAGGTCAATTTTAAATGAGCATTTTTTTTTAACGGACTCTGCGAATGAATGCATTTCGTTACTTTGCGACAATAACATAATGGCTCATTCGTGCACATCCTATATACCACCCTTAAGAATGGTAAAAGTTTGGCTTATTTTATGTTTCTCATACAAATAAAAGTTTCTTTTTTCTATTCTGTAGAAATCTGATATTGCTGTGTGTAATAATATTGTGTCACACCTTGTATATAAATTATATGTGAGAAATAACTGTAGAGCCTTGACCCATCCGATATATTTATAGAAGTGGCAGTTTTCTGTTGATCATGAGATCTTTCGAACCCTTTTAGCACCAATAACGGCCTATCATTATACTTGAATAAGTTACATGTTACATGAGTACTAGCTCTAATAATTATATATCACTCGTGTAAATACAAGCTTCCATACAGTAAATTTTCGAATTTATAAGTAATTATTTATTTTTGTGACATATCCTTTATATGACCTATAAGAGTTATAAGCTGTAGTAACAATACTACCTTAGATCATTTATAATTAAGTAATAATTTTTTGTTGATGATATTTTTATTACAAATACTCCTTTACCTTTATGATATATTCTATTAGTGCGTTACATGACTAATAGTTTTAGTAATTACATTAATCTACATCAGTAATATAAGCACAAGTTTTCTGTTGGTTCAAGAAATTTTTCAAATCGGATCAATAGACATATCGGTTTTCGCTGTATGTCTGTATGCAACTGTTTCTGATAATATGTAGAGTACATTTTGATACGAGACCTATTATATCGTTTGGGTCAAGATTCGTACAGAGAAACATCTATCAATGGTAGTCCAGGCCTCTACAAGCGTAAAACCAAAATTTTTGTCTTTTCGAAAAAGTAGTCATTGTCCAGGAACAGTTCCAGTTACGACCTTATTGGATATATAGAACTATGATGTAGGACATTTACACACATATATATATATATATATATATATATATATATATATATATATATATATATATATATTATTTTAAGTCAAAAATAATAATGTGACTACCGACAGATTATACCAACGAATATAGAATGGAATGTTTTTAATTTAATTTAAGATACCCAGAAATAGGTTTCGCACAAATCAAAAGGGTCAATTTCCTAAAGTCCAATGCATTTGGGTTTATTTTTACGGCTACCGACTGAAATCTCAAAATTAATCAGATGTGAAAGAATTTTCGTGGGATAGAATTTTCTGCCAGTGGCGTAAAAAACTTACTTAGGTATCTGGTAGCATTAAAAGTTTCAACTGTGTGTCCTTTCCTCCTTAAGTAGTAATAAATCGTATACGTTGAAAGTATGTAATGATAACAAGAATTCTGCGGTATCAAAAAAAATAATTTTTTGTTATTTATGTATTATATAAGTTGTGTATCCCTATGGGTGAGTGTATGAGAGTGGCCATAGGTGGAGGGAATTATCCAGAAACGATCAGTTAGAGGGAATTATCTGAAAAACTAAATTTCACGATATTCGAAACGAGCACACGACTAAGAAGAAGATGTATTATTTCGGATGTTGATTGGGTATTCATTTATTGATACCGCAGCAGTTCCAAGACTAATACAACAATACATTAACAACATAATTTAATCTATTTAGGTTTTTAGACTTGTAACTTGATAATAACTCTAAAACGGTATATGCAATTTATGTCACAAACTGTATACATTATATATACCGGGTGTTATGGAATTCACTACATATATTGGAACTGGTGGATCCTTGTAGCAAGACTGATTGCAGAAAATTCACCTTAAATAGCGGATCTCAATAATAAGGAAAAAGTCGGCCCTAAAAAAATAATACCATGAACATTTTTTTCACACCCCACTGATGAACGCTGAACACAATATCCTTCAGTTGCCTTTTCTCAAATAAATTTGATAAAAAAAATATTAAATTATTTTTCTATTCTAAAACCGCATTCCAGAGATTAAAGCGTTTATGCTGCGATTGCGGTGTTTTCTTTTCAGTGAATGTTTATCAATTACGGGGGTAAGGTGTCATAAAAGTCAATTAAGAAATTTGCAGAAAGTGTAGAATATAGCAACAAGTGAAATAGATTGTGTCATTAGTACAGTTGGTTAAGTTTTAATTTGGTCACAGTTATTTTATATAGAGGTACATTAATTTATTTATTAATTTCATATGGATGTACATTGCATACAGCACAATTGAAGTTGAATAAAATTACCAAAATGAATTATATCAAAAAAATGGTTTACCATTTAGGTATTTATCTTGACAAAGGTCAGAGAAAAATCTATTTGAAATTCTGTTTTATTTTGTCCCCAAACAGCTGTTTAATAAAAATAGCGGATTTTAATAATAAAAGAAAAAATCGACCAAAAACCAATTTAATAATAAAAAAAAATAATATATAAAAATTGTTATATTTTAAAATAATTACTTATTACTTATACAACGTTTTAAAGTTAAGTATTATAAAGTAAAAATTTTAACAGGTAATTCATCAAGATTTTATTTGCTTCCTTTGGTAAAAAATATACTAAAATAATTGTTGGGATTCCCCTTTATTTATTATAGATTAGAAAGAAATTTTTGTCAGACGTCGACAAAAAATTGTTTTATTATCGCCGACAGGCGGGGGCTTCAGTTTTAGGAGACGCTCGTGTATATTTTATTTCACGTCTTTTGTTTATTGATTCTTTCAACATATTTTTGTAAGGAATTAATGTAATTTCCACAGTTTTTTGTATAATATTTTAGTAGTATTGGACTTAAAGATTTAATTTTTTTTTAAGGCTTTAGCGTTAAATCTCGAAATAGACGGTTCACTATTTAAATGTGGATTTTTCATTATTGATAACAACAGAAGCGTATTGTAAGATCAATGTGCTTTGATTACTTGACTGTGTGCATTTATATTTTCAGCTGCATTTTAAACAAATGTTCAGAAAAGACCAAAGACGTTCTTGTCCCTGGGACAAACTCTATCCGCTTGAAATCCGTTTACAATGATGACAATGATAGCAGGTATCTGGTAAGCTTTTGCAAATAAACTTGCAACTTGATATTGCGTTACTTGAGGAATTTACTTAAATATAATGAGAGCTCATAGTTTTAAAAAAGGGCACGTCGAGTGGCTGAAGCCGGTGAGTAGTAATGCCTGGTAATTGTAACATTAGGCTTTGCTATGTCCAACGCTTCCTGGTTCTTCGAATGCGTTGTACTTCCATCAAGCCGAAGTAACACTTTATTTTTAAGGGTTAGCTTTACGATGCTTATAAAATGTTTCATTCATTTTACAAGTTTTACATTTTCCGGTTTGAGTTAATATAACCAGTGGCTGGAATGGTGACAATACTCTCAGAAGATTTCCTGTTTCCCAATTTAGGATTTGGTTTCATTTTTTTGAATATTTAATCTTAAAACTTTTTGTGTTTTTTTCTAAACGGTAAAAAATCCACTTTTATCAACATTAGATATTTTTGGAGACGAAAATTTATTTTTATTTGACATTGTTTTAAGGAGGGTGATCGGTTTGCCCTACTCTTCCTACTTGAAAATACCTATTAAGGGGGAATGATCTAGTTGTTCCGGCGCCTTATCAAGGTCAAGGTTAGTCTTTCACGGGCGGGATGGTTCTGTAAATATTTGATTAAAAGGAGTTTTGGCTTTTTTTTTAATTTATCAAAAATCTTTTCAAATTTGAAAAAAAAAAGTACTAAATGTGCTTCTAGATGGCCTCACGAGTCACCCATTTCAATATATGCAGTGAATTTCATAACACTGTGTGTATATATATATATATATATATATATATATATATATATATATATATATATATATATATATTATATATATATATATTAAATATATATGTTCTCTCGGGTGCGAAATGTAGTAGTGGTTTTTCGGGTATCCCGTGTTAGCTTGAAGTCCCTTGATGGACGGTTTCGCTGACGTTTCGATGGAATCTCATCCATCTTTTTCAAAGCGTTGATCACTGGTCGGTGTATATTTATATATATATATATATATTATATATATATATATATATATATATATACACACATTATATATATATATATATATATATATATATATATATATATATATAAAGATATATATATATATATATATATACATATAATAGCAGTAATTTAAACATTTAAAATCTTACAAATGCATCGTGATCCATTTATGCTGTTGATTATTTACCAGATTCTTAAAAAACATATTTACGATAAACTTGTACTGTAAACTGTTGTTTTTTCATTCTAATTTATAATTAATAAATGATTTTTTAGTTATTTTAATACAGCTTATACAAAATATAAATTCTTGGTACGACTCTGGTTTTAACGTGGCATCAAGTCTCGGGCATCCTGAAACAGACAAATTCAGTTTCATATCCATCAGTAAAATGGAGTTCTATCTAATATTGCTTTCCTCTGTCATCCTGTCCATTTGCGGTAAAATCAATTGAAACGGGATTTTCAAAAATAAATGGCTTTGTTTAGGGAATATTATTTATGTAGTTGTGTTCAATACACTTGCGATATAGAATATTTATTTAAATATTATATACATTAAATAGCATTTATGAAGTTGAAAGATGAGACATTTTAAACTTTCTCTCTGTACCTATCTGATTTTCACCGATACTCTGCGTAAACATAAAGGGAACCAAGGAGAAGTTTGCCTAATTTACTACTACGATAATAATATGGACATGCACGGTAACATGACTTGAAATACAAACGAGCCCTTTGGGGAAACCCTTTACAATATTTAAGAGTACATAGTTAATGTTGATATTACGCTTTATGCAGTAATATACGTAACTAACAACCACAGGGGAAGCTGCTAAAATATAAGTAAATGTGGGAGAGCGCAATACCTTCTGTTAATTATATAAATCGCAAACTTCAAAGAACAAATGTAAAATGTCAGAGGAACATCAATATTTGGTTGGGTTATTGTGCACACAATTTGTTTTTCTGTTTTCAACGCTACTTCCTAAATTATTTTTTTGTCTTTTTGTTTAAGTAATACGATTATATTTCGTGTTCCCAAAAACATACAGCAAAATATATTTTGGCTAGTAAATGCATGTTTATCATTTTCAGTAAATTGCATTTCATTATCGAATGTGGAGGGAAAACCTTGTTAAATACAATATCTTATTTAAACCAGTTGATACTTATTGTTGATGATGATTTTTTACTTACATTAAAACACACATATTTTAGTAGTTTAGCTTTTCCTCTAGGACAATAAAGAAACCTAGGTCTTTCGCTGTTTCTCTTTTTGATATTAAATTTGATGCAAATATCAGACAAGTATAGTACAATACAAAAGTGTTTGGTGGTGCAATAAGGAAATAGGAAACACGGCCTGTTTTAAATTTTTTGTGTCTCCTTTAAAAGAGTTTAGGATTCTGATATCGCAAGAACGTAGAGGTATATTAAATTTTAGCAAAAAGCTGTAAGTATATTTATTGTTGTGACCTAAAATGTAATAGATAATGCGACAAAAAATTCAGCAAAGCTTATTTTTGAAGCATTTTTCTTTAATTATTTTTTTTATAACTTTGCAAAAGGACTAACCTAATGCCAAGCTAAACGCCAAGAAAAATATTACATTTTATATGTATTTCGTTTAAACGGTTCTAAATATAGGTGTTTTTTTTGTTATGACAGCGAGAGGTATTGGTTAAAAAGTAAATCAATATTTGCTGAAATGAAACGCACTACCTTTAAAGAAATCATTAACTTAATTCGTTGTTTCATGTTGTTTTAGTTTTTGTTACTGTTTTAGTATTGCAACTTCTATATAATATCTTAGTTTTTAGTGTTTCTAATAATCACACCTAAATTACAAAAGCTGGCGACAAAACAACACATAAATCCTGTCTTTTCCTTTATTTCTATTATTTATATTTAACAATCCTTTAAATTCTCGCCTTATTATTTCAATTTTTTATCTTGTATCTTACTATAAGAATTATCCCGTATCAAAAATATAAACGTCTAAATATAAGATCATGACTAAATGTTAAGTAAATATATATATATATATATATATATATATATATATATATATATATATATATATATATATATATATATATGTATATATACATATATATATATATTTGTGTATAAATATATATATATATATATATATATATATATATATATATATATATAATATATATACATATACATATATATTCTGCTAGTTATACGTAAGATTTTAAGTATAATGAAGCATTTTTACGAATATTTTAATAAAAATTACAATAAAAGAATGATCAAGGTGGGTACGAATTTTACCTTAATACCTTAACGACTAATTATTAAAGTTACAACGATCAATAAGAATATCAGTAACCGAGATTTTCCTTCAGAACTCGCAAATATTATTATTTTCATTAAGAGCTATCTTCCATTGCTAATTTAAGAAATTATAAAAGTTTGTAGTCTTAAATTAAATAAATATATAATAACATATTTCTTAAAAATAAATGAAAAAGACAGGATACGGCCACAACATCAACAACCAGTGGCGTGCGTTGCGTACTTTCTGGCAGAGAGATGGAGCGATGACCCGGACTTCCATGTCTCGACCTGGAACCAAATCCTGTGAGACTTTTCATTCCTGCGAAGAGACGCCGTCGCATTGACGTGGCATCCTGTGACGGTGTGGTGGATTGAGAGGAATGTGCACTTGAGCCTTGGTGTTTACTACGCGGATGTCTGCACAGAGCCGAGTTAGAGTTTGTGTGTTAATGGACATAATTTTAATAGTTACTTTCTCCACAAAATTTCACAAAATATTAAAACTATAGGTATTCTCAAGAAAATTGTTTCCAAAATATGCCTTACAAGTATGTAAAACTACTTAGACAATCATAGGAAATATCAGCTTAATTTTTCATGATATTTTACACTAATTTATTTCTAGCTAGAAAAATTCAATAACAAATTTAGGATTACGCGGTAAAGTTACACAAGTATTGTTACTCAGAGTTGTTTAAAGAAAGGCTTGCGCTGATGCTGTTGTTTAAGATAGTCGACGAATTTTTAGTCTTGCTGATGCTATTGAGAGTTGTTGATAACGTCATCTTAAAATATTTGCACATAGGCATATATACTTACACCTTAGGAAGGTAAGTGTTTTTATTTTCCCTAATTATTATTTGATCTTAATTATTAGCTATGTTTTATGTAATTATATCTGTTATACAAATGTAAATATTAATACAAAAAATATAGAAAGGATAACTAACCTAAAAGTCAACTATATTGTTTTTGCAATATTCGTACCTATAATAAAAGAAAAATATTGCTTAAAAAACTAATTCATAAATTAAAATGTATCCATAGCTCAACAGCTGGTATTTTATAGTTAAGGTGTTACTTAATTCTCAAACTGAAAGGGAAACCGCCTATGTTAAAAATTAAAAAAATATATTGGCACACAATTAGAGCAAATAGAATCGGTATTCTTCCTAATTCGATCAAATTCTGTAAAACCTAGCGGAGAAAGAATTAAATATATTAATTACACTCCTCATGTATGACTATCAGGAACGTAATATCTCTATCCATAAGTCTTTTTTAAATCATATCTATTCCAAACACGATACGGGCGTATTCGTGGATGGCGTAGGGGCAAAGATAGAACGTTCTTAGCTTATGGATTTTAATTGTCTTTTGTATTAAAAATGGAGTTCTTCAACATTTAGGCGAATTGTTTTAATTTTTTATCTCACTTCATTAAGTTATGACAAAATGTCTATGATCATCATTTGGCATGTTACGAAATATATTTAATGCTAACAGTTTCTTAAAATTGTATTAAAATAAAACCATTATATACATTAATTTTTCCTAATTAAGATTTACTAATTAGACAGGCATGACCCAACTTAAAACAAGTATAAGTTGGTAGATTTTTTTTTGGGTTACTTGCTTTTTAATTCTAATGTGTTTGATTTTCACTTTTATTTTTAAATGTTATTGCTTGTTCCTTGTCATATTTAATATCTGATGTATTAAATTACAGAACCTGCAATTTATGTACTTCTCATTTTTGTACATTCAATGGAGTTTATTAGTTTAATTTTATATATATTTTACACAATTTGCAAATTACGTATTTGAGAGCTGTTAATTAAACAAACTTATAAAAATTAAACTGAAAGTTGGATTAATATAAAACATATACAAAAGGCTTGTATAATTTTGCAAACCTACATTAAATTATATTAACAACTTTTAACATTCTTAATAATTAGAATTAGATGTCAACTTTAAAACAAGCGCCTGGTTTGTAATGTATCGATAAAACGCACGAAACGTAGTGTCTGTTCAGGTTCAAGTTACCTCGACTCGAATTTTGAATGTGTTTTAATAATCCAATTAGTTTGAAACACAAGCTTTCATGTCTTGGATTAGATAGTTAATTATACAGTTTATTGCTCTTGTATATATATGTATATATATATATATATATATATATATATATATATATATATATATATATATATATATTTATATATATATATATATATATAGTTCTGGTGGATATTTATGTTATCTTGATTTTGTTAAAGACTTGTTTCTTGTGATTACGTCAAGCATTCAATAATTTATTACTGGTCTGTCGTTATTGCAACCTTGCCTGGGAATTGAGATTTTCAAACCGTTAAAAGAGTATAAAATATTATTAGTACAATACTCTTTGTTTTATTAATAATTTAAAATTTTCTTTGGAATATAAAATATGTTCACGACAAGCACGCATTTATTAAATTTATCGGAGATGAGTAAACATTATTGTCCCTCTGTCAAAATATGTCTGATACAGGAACTGAATTCGATAAAACATGATTTTTCAATGCAACTAGTTGACGCTAAGCTACTTACATTAACGACCTTAAAATATTGTAAACCTATATCATTTGACCTTACATAGACATTTTCTCAAGAAAACACCAAATAGCAGGAATACACTAAGTTCGCGTGTTATTGTCAGTAGTATGCGCTTATTCTGAGATTTTGGCTGTGTTTATATAATTAAATATAAATTCGAATTCAATAAATTATTAGCTTAGTAATGGATATAAAGTTCAGGTAAAATTAAATACGTTTATTAAAATTTAAATTCTAGTTTATATCGTTATTGAAAATGTCCTCTAATAGTTATTAAATAGTAAACATTATTTGCATATGTTAATTTCTGTATCGTTAATGTATAATTATACAATATTGTAATAATATACCTGAAAAACAATTTATTTCATGTTATGTTATATTTGAATGCTAAATAATGTTTAAAAAGACTTCATAATTTTTTTTTTAATTATATCCTTATCCTAAAAATATGGACTAGAATCAGTTTATGACACGTTTTAACGGAAATCATTAGGCCATAAGTTAATCTTCAATATTTCTAGTTCACTTATAAATAAATTATCAAAATCGGAACAAATACATGTTTAACTTTTCAAATACTAGTAATTTTCACGATCATATTATTATAATTTCAGGACTTATATTTTTTTGCAATAAAGGGTATCAAAAATAAAAAAGCGCAGCCACGATTTTCCTGTTTAGCCAAATCTGATTTATGTGAAAACATAAAAAAATAACTTTTTTCTAAACATAACACTTGTAACAATTTGGCCATTTTTTTTTAAGAAAGTCTTAATTAAAATAGTATGGATTTTTGAAAAATTATTACCGGTTTTTTTTTATTTTTTTCATCGATAGGGCAATTAACTGTGTGGAAGCAACCTAATCACTTAACATTATTCACTTTCATAAAAGAGACGCCGTTACGTTTCGTATTGTTAGTAATACAAAACAAGCCTGTTGTTTAACAAAACTACTATTAATATTCATGCAGTTTTGTTAAAACCTGCAAAATGGATGAAATGATTGCTTTTAAGCAACAAATAAATCATTGTTATACTTACCTATATATATATATATATATATATATATATATATATATATATATATATATATATATATATATATATATATATTTATATATATATATATATATATATATATATATATATATATATATATATATATTTATATTCTATAAAAAATTTCTTTTTTCTTTAAACCTTCTTTACCTTTACCTTATATATATATATATATATATATATATATATATATATATATATATATATATATATATATATATATATGATTCTGTGCTTTTTTTTTGTTTCTTAGAATTTTGGTTCTACTTATTAAAACAACTTATTTTATTTTATTTTATCTTTACTGACGTTTCACCCATTTTTTTGTGGGCATTCTCAAAGTATCTAAACATTTTTTAAAAAGTTTCAGGACACATTTGACAATTTAAAATTAAAAATTAAAATTTCGGTACAATTCACGTCACGCTATAAAAACAGTTTACACAGATTTTTTTTTTTTATATATAACTAATTTAAAAATATATACGCTAATTATATTGTTTTTAAAATTAATACAAAAAATATTTACTGAAATATTTGATTTGGTATATGGTACGTACCTAATAAACTCAGTATTTTTCATACACAGGTCGTTATTGATCGAAATATTGGATGTTTACTAGTTTGTTTGTAGAAGCAGTAAACCTCACCCTATCCACAAACTACTGTCAATACAAAGACACTTTCTATAAACAAATTGACGGTTTGCGCAATGGGTTCACCAATATCTTCCACAATTGCACAATTGGTAATGGAATATTTGGAAGAAGGTGTGCTCGGTAAACTAACGTTTAATACAGTGTTTTACAAACGATTCGTTGATGATTGCATTACAGCAATTCCAGCGGACAAAACTGAAGAATTGCTGCATGAATTTAATAAATTTCATTGCAAATTACAATTCAGAACTGAAATTGAGGAAAACGGCAAATTAAACTTTCTTGACATGACTCTATATAGGAACAACGAAAATAACAAAGTAGAAACTAAATGGTACACCAAACCAACATGGTCTGGTAGATACCTAAATAACGATTCAAATCATTCAAAAAAAACAAAAAACTAGTGCCATAATAGGTTTGACGGATAGAGCCATAATACTAACATCCCCAATATAAAGATCTGAATGCCTAAAAAAAGTAAAAGAAGTCTTAATATCCAATGGCTACAAGGAAAAAACGCATAGAACATATATTTAACAAAAAGAACTTATAGATTGTACAACCAACTCAAAAAAAAAAAACCATTAATAAACACGACCAAAAACGATATCACAAAACGTTTAATACTGCCCTACATAAATGAACTATCAGAAAGAATACAATTCGCCTTAAAGGAACATATTATTACATGCCACAAAAGTCATAATAAATTAAGTACATTATTCACACAACTAAAAAGCAAAACACCAAAAATGAAACAATCAAATGTCATTTATTCCAT
>CM032456.1:73614112-73626612 GCA_019049505.1 Pachyrhynchus sulphureomaculatus
GACGTGAATTCATTATTACCCCGGAGATAAAACGGCAGTCCAAACAGTGGATTAGCGAAGATAAAAGCGAAGACAGTTTGATGGTCGGGAAAGTGATGACAACTGTTTCTTGGGACTCAAGGGTATTATCATGATTGACTTTGTGAAAAAAAACGATAAAACAGTGCTCTTTTTACGCGTTATTGAACCATTTGTACAGTGAGTTAAAGCGACCAAGATTAACGCGCAAAAAAGTGTTCTTTCACCAGGACAATGCGTCTGCTTACATCTCGGCAATGGTAAAAGTGCACGAGCTGGACTTCAAAACATTTCTTCACCCGCCCTAATTTGACATAAGTGACTTTTCCTTGTTTCCTAACCTCAAAAATTGGCTTGGGGAATAAAACAATTAGAATCTCGCTGGATAAAATATATTGAGCTCAATGGAGATTATGTTAAGAAATATATGTTTCATTGAATTATTGATTTAAAGTAACAGCATGGAAATTTGTTGTTTCTTAGGACCTTAATATTTTATTCTTAAAAAATGAGGGAGAAAGTTGAACCAATATAAAGATCAATTGCCATCATTTCCGCTTACATTATTCTTTATCCTGTTATAACTTGCTTCATTAGTTTTACTTTTCGAACTCTGCCTACTTTTCTGTCAATGTTCTTTAAAAATACATTTTTAAAAATGTATAAGACAAATTTAATAGTAAAAAATTAAGGTTTTAATAAATTAAATATCAAAATTTGTTTAGAAAACAGTTGTTAAGAGTTTAATTAATCAACTGTATTTTTAAAATATGAGTTTTTAACACCTTCAGTTAAAAGTTGTAAGAAAATTAAAAGAGCATTAACTACTGAATTAATAAACAAAGAAAATATTTTCTGCCATTGAATTTATTTAAAAAAGCTTAATTACAGATTCGAATAAGGACTTAATATATTTTTTAATTATTCAAATTGTAGAATTAACAAAAGATCTCGTTTTTCTAAATTAATATGTTAAAAAAATTTAGAAAAAATTTACATTATTCTTTATCCTGTTATAACTTGCTTCATTAGTTTTACTTTTCGAACTCTGCCCACTTTTCTGTCAATGTTCTTTAAAAATACATTTTTAAAAATGTATAAGACAAATTTAATAGTAAAAAATTAAGGTTTTAATAAATTAAATATCAAAATTTGTTTAGAAAACAGTTGTTAAGGGTTTAATTAATCAACTGTATTTTTAAAATATGAGTTTTTAACACCTTCAGTTAAAAGTTGTAAGAAAATAAAAAGAGCAGTAACTACTGAATTAATAAACAAAGAAAATATTTTCTGCCATTGAATTTATTGAAAAAAGCTTAATTACAGATTCGAATAAGGACTTAATATATTTTTTAATTATTCAAATTGTAGAATTAACAAAAGATCTCGTTTTTCTAAATTAATATGTTAAAAAATTTAGAAAAAATTTATATTAGTTACATGAGCCTATAAAATTTTCCCGACATTTTTTTTAGTGGGGTTTTAAAGTGACAATAAGTATCATATAAAAAAAAACTGAGTATTATATTAATCACAATTTTGTTAACTACTTCATTATGATGGTGACAGTGAGTAGTATATAAAAGTATAAGTACCATATAAACAAAAATTGTGTGTTTGGTAGAGAGACTGCGTAATATAAAATAAAATTGTGTATTTAGTAGGGACAGTAAGTATTATATAAAATTAAATTGTGTATTTGGTAGGGACAGTATCATATAAAATAAAATTGTGTATCATATAAAATAACATTGTGTATTTGATGGTGACAGTTCATATAAAATAAAATTGTGTATTTGTAGGGACAGTGAGTAACATATAAAATAAAATTGTGTTTTTCGTAGTGACCGTATCATATAAAATTAAAATATTTTTCAAAATATAATGATTATAACAATGAAAACGAACGCATAGACATAGCCTTAATGAAAACAATTAATAAATGACTAAGTTGGTGATAGGTTTCGTTTAACGTGACACAATCAGACCATTATTATTAGTTCAAAGGTCAAAAATTGAAAGAATAAAGTTATAGAGTCCAAAGAAAAAGGAGGAACCAAAACACAGTATGGGATATAAGGCACATTTACTCACGAAACGATAAAAAAAGTAAAAAGTCATCGCTGCTCTCCCAGACTACAATTTAATAGTGACAGCGTTGGTATATCCATTTATATATCTTGTTATGTTTATTTACTTATATTTTAAAATATTTAGAATTTCTGTTTCAGTATTTATAATTTCCGAATATTTAATATTAAGTTGGATTTTTAATCCTATATGTGTTTTTTTCTTCAAGATTTACACTTCAATTGTATTAAGGTTTTTGATTTGTTATAATTAAACTGTTGAATATGTTTTCTATTTCTCATTAGCAAACCTGTTTCATTTTTTGTCAACATATAAACATTAATTTATTTATTTCAATTTATTAATAGCCGAAAAACCTGTTAGCGTTAAGAACCTTCGCATTTTACTTTTCCGACAAATTGGAGTAAAAGAACGTTGAACTAATGTACCTATCAATTATCATCTTTTCCTCTACTTAACCTTTTTGCCTTATTATAACTTTCTCTATTGCTTTTACTTTTTTAACCTTTGCCTTTTTTCACTTTCAGACTTTTTAAAAAACATTTCATGTAACAAAAAAGAAAAGTTGCTCCTATAATTAAATATTAAACTTAATTCAGTTATTAATGGAATAAATAAACCTATAAGTTTACCATGTCTTTTGTGAAAAGCACTTAAAAAATTAGAAAAAAACTAAGTGCCGAATTAATTAATAGAAAATAAGAACCTAGTTTGAAATATATAGTTTAAGTTTTTTATTGACAAATTGATACTTTAGCATATTAGAAAACTGCAATAAAATTTCATGTAATTTTACCATAATGTAATCATCTTTTATAAATTTTCATATATTTAAAATGATCTTCCGTAACAGAGCTTGAGGTATATTACAGCTTCAAAATGTGACAGCGATAAATAATAAAATCGTGGTAGACGCCATAAAATGCTAACACGAATAAATGGATATTTTTTTAGGTGAACGAAAAAAACTACCCTATTTTTACTCGAAATTTCCATTATGTTCCACTACACTGTAGTTTCTTCAGATAGTACATGTATTCACATTTACCAGTGTACAGAAATATATCATGGACATTTTAATCAAACATATTGTCAAGCAAAAATTTTATTTTACTCGGTTTATCTAAAATTAGTTATGAATTTCCACCAAGTATCAGCTCTAAGACAAAGTGAACGTAAGTTATGAATAATTGAGCGTATGCCTAACTGTAGTTAGATTAGAACAGTTTAAGTTAACTTGGGTTAGCTTAGGTCAGTTTCATCAATGTTAACACAGTTATATTAGGAAATTGTATCCACGAGTTATTTTGTTCAAAACTTAGTCTTGGGTTATCTTGCCACACTGTCATATAGTCATACATGCTATTTGGCTCAGTATTTTTTTTTTTGAAAAAAAAAACATTTAAGAAATATGCTGTGTTCTAAATAACCATTCAAAGGTCTTTTAAACAGTGGAAATTAAAAAGATACTTTTATTTTCCTTTTTAATCCTCTTACAACAACGTGATATTTTGCATGTGAAACAACAATTAGCAGTAAACGCTCATTTAGTGTTGTTTCAATTGGCATTTTAGGTTTAAATAAGCCCCCAAATTACGAAGGAAATCAGGTAAATTGGAAGAAGTAGGAAACAGCGGAATATCATTGTGTGAGTAAATTAAGGTTAGGTACGAGGGAAATTGGACCTAAAGAAAATTAGAAAGTGAAATTGGAACATGCAATTTAAAACGAACTACGATCTATTAAGGTTTTCGTAGAGCTGGTAAAAGACAATTTGAAATTGCTTAGAAGTCCTCTAGTGGCACAACCGGACTATATTTAATTAACGTCTGCAGTTAATTGAATAAGTTGTGATTAACCAATGAATTATAATGAACGCACATTAGTTTAGGTTAGTTTTTTAACGACTATCTTATATAAGAATCACGCATATATATAAATAATATATATATATATATATATATATATATATATATATATATATATATATATATATATATATATATATATACATATATAATATATATATATATATATATATATATATATATATATATATATATATATATATATATATATATATATATATATATATATATATATATAATATATATATATATTATATATATATATATATACATATATAATATATATATATATATATATATATATATATATATATATATATATATACATATATACATGTATATATATATATATATATATATATATATATATATATATATATATATATATATATATATATATATATATATATATATATATATATATATATATATATATATATATATATATATGTATATATATATATATATATATATATATATATATATTTATATATATATATATATATATATATACATGTATATATATATATATATATATATATATATATATATATATATATATATGTATATATATATATATATGTATATATATATATATATATATATATATATATATATATATATATATATATGTATATATATGTATATATATATATATATATATATATATATATATATATATATATATATATATATATATATATATATATATAGCCCAGAAGAACTTATACACGAAGTATATACTTAGTACTCCGTAAAAAATATGGTGAAAAATATATAGTGACACTATATTTTTCGATGTATTTTTCACGGACACTAAACACGTATCTCGTTGATAAAAATCATACTTCATTATATTTTGTTTTATGTTTATACTGTATAAAAGAATGTGAATAAGTATTTGTTAATATACTGACCATTCCATTCCAAAATTAACAAGATATTATCAGGGTTATGAGAACCAAAAAAATTTCATTTTTATCTCAAAGACAACTTGCATGACAACACAATATTGCTTGCTGATAAAATATTCGGTCTGATTATTGGATTTTCTCTCAACTGTATATGGTGTTTTTTAAATAATACTTTGTATCTTTACTTTCCATCTATACGCCTGTTCTTGCTAAAAATCACTTTTGTTTTAGATTGAGATCTGTTGAAAATAACTATAATTTTCGTCAGTTTTATTCTTTTAAAGATAACCATGAATTATTATATGCTAATTAAAATTCAAAACTCTAATAATATGTTTTGCAACGTAAATTCTTAAAATAATTATAAGGGAGGAGTGAACACCACTAAAGTATTAAATCCTGTTTATGATGTAGCATGTAGCATAAAGCGTTCTAAGAGTAATATACTTTGCCAAAATGCTCATCAATCATTTTCCTGAAATATCTCATTTGGTATTTAACAGGGCGTAAAATAATTTTTGGAGAAATTTGCTGATAAATAAACGTTAAAATATTTTGACAACAGCCTCAGTAATTCAGCATTCTAATCTCTATTAACTTTAATTGAAAATTTTCGAAATGCTTTTACACATTTTGCTAGGAGTTAATATTTTTAGAAATCATAATACGCACACATTATTGGCAAAATCAAAGTAGTTCTCACTGTAAAGTTTCATAAGTCCGCTAGTTTCAAGCCAATTTGGGGAAATATAAGTGAAAATTAAAACAACGTTTTTTTTTAAACAATGTACAAATGTACTTCATTAAGTTTTAAGCTGAGGCTAGTTACTTTCATATTGATAGAGAAAACTGATTAAGATACTAAGGGAAAAAAATTTGGATATGAAATAGCAAAATGTAACCTGCTTTATAAAATTTTCAAGTAAAGGTTATATGCAGAAATATGATAGAATATTGAAAATATACAAAAAATTTTTTCAAGACTTTAAAGAGTTATAGTTAGTTTCTGAACTAAGAATGGAAAACTAATCATTTCCTGGATCTTAGTAAGAAACTTCAAACTCTTTAATTTTTTACTTCATGGGTATTCTACTATCCATGAATTAAAATCATACACTTGGCGTCCAAAAGTGCCTCTTAGCATAAATGTGTGCTTCCCTAAAGCGGAATGAGAGAGAAAAATTTAGATTCGCAGTAAATAAAGTGTGATCGTGACTTATCAAATTGTGAACAAGATTGTTATGTATATAAACGTGACATAATAATTGGGAACAAGTTTTTAAACAGAATTAATATCGTTTCCTAAAGTTCCCTAAGATAGTAGCTTTCAATTTTATATTTCACTATCTATGAAGGTACGTATTATGACTATACACTTGGGAGTTTAAAATTGTCTCTTACCACAATGTAGTTCAATAAGGATATGTTAATTATCAAAATGTATTTTTCATTAACAATAAATTCAAAATTATGCGGATAACATCCTTTAAATATAGATATTGACTCACAAGAAAGCTGCCTAAGTGACCGCCTCTGATTTTCGACAAATTTCAACATGTTGCTGAGTATCAAAATCCTAGAAGCAATTGTTTTTATACTTGAAAAAATCATTTTTAAGAAGTAAGATTATCTCTCAGATATCTAAAAACTCTTTTTTTTGTTCCCCATAATGATATGTCAAATTTCAAGTACATTTGGTGTTGGATAATAAATTTAAATACCTTCAAAAGAGTTACCATACTTTCTTTTTGTTCACACATTTGTTACTACTAGAATGACGCTTTGATAAGTAAAAAAAAGAAAAATACAAGAAGTCCTGTGTGACACTTCATTGTAAAGACATATATATTTCATATTCAGTTATAAACTTGTGTTTGGAATTGTGGCAGTTGATCATGGAGTAATAAAGTATTTCACCATTTTTAATTTTAGGTAAAAGAAGAGATTTAAATTCAAATTTCCACTATATTTAATTAAAATATTCATGACATGGTTCATTATACTGATTAAACTGCAGTTTCTTTAGATGTCAAGTGAAATCTTATATTAACAACTGAATACTACCTAAAGAGTATAATAAAATATTGGGGGTGTTACAATAATTTGATTTTCACAGTTTTTGTTAGTAAAATAATTTTTATCTTCAACTCATACAGCTTGTCAAATAAAAACGTGATCGCTCGTATTCTTGAAAAAATGTGTTTCGAGAATTTTTTGCCAGCAATGTATTCTTTGGTATACTAACAACGGCGTAATTACCTTAGTCAGTTGTCCTATCGCCTCCTGCATCAATAACCGTCTGGCATGCTGTCGACGAGATTTTCTGTAATGATCTCCAAATTTTTCGAATCTTTCGAGATAACTGAGTGAAAGTCCTTAGAGACTTTCCTCTAAGCTTTCTCTTAACGAGAAACCAAACGTTTTCAATAGGGTTGCCGCCACTCTAGTATCTTATGGTGGACCTAAGCGAGCCACTTCGCGACGTAATTTTCGCCCAGCAAAGGTTCCTCTAACGTGACAAGACAAAATTCGTTTTCGACTTTTGGAGTGACTTTGCCTACCGAGCTACGTTTTGCCACGTTTTCGTTTCGTTTAAAACGACTTATCCACTTCTTCTCAAACGACACCGACTTTTTAATATATTTAAAGGCCGCGGAATGTGTTATTATAGGCCTCGTTGGATGGGAACAAAGAAAGACTACCTCGAACCGACGCGCAAACAAGTGACTCATTTTGGATTTTACGTAATTTCGATAAAAGTTCGGAATCGACTGATACTTTCACTAAAATGCGTCGTGGACAAAGGTTTCCTCTACTGATTTTTTGTTGAATCGCTAGAATCGCATCTACCAAAAATGAATTATCGCGGACACGTTCTTACTTGACAGACTGTATAGTACATTTTCAAACTCATTAAACATATAGGATTTAATAACGGTGATTTATTCAAATCAATCTGGTCCTAAAGTAACATATTAAGATAGTTTATTATTTTCCAGAGTCTAAAACAGATTTTGTTTAATACCTCTTGTTTAAGGATGTAAAATTTTGAATTTCTTACCAGGGCTATGTTGTAATTAATTCAAATTTAAATTCTAATTATGCAAATCAAGTCTTTTTTCTTTTAAATGAAGAAGGCAGAGTGTTCCTGTATTATTTTAATGAAGAATTTACTAAAATTAATTTACATAAAAAAGTACTTTGTTGCTAAACAATGTATTAAAAACTAAAAAAAATTATATCGGTCACTTCAGTCAGTTTTTTTGTTGGTTAGTAGTAGAATGTATTTTAAATTTTTCTCCCTTGCATTCACAGTTTAGTCCGTTCTATACTTACAAATTTTGAAAGAAAAATGTTTATCCAATTTTCCTCCAACAGGAGTTTCTAATTCAACCTCGGAAGCTAAATGAAATTAAAGTTTGGCCGGAAATCTCGTTATTACTAATTAAGTTAAAAGCTTTCAGATTAATCTCATATGAGTGTATTCAATTTAATTCTTAGGAAATAAAAAATGTATCATATGAAAATTACATAAATATAGTATATCGGGTCTTCCATTAAGGACTTGACAACTTTTTTTTAAAATAAAACGCAACCCATTTGAGACATTTCGAAAATTTTACTATCGGCTTGAAGTACAATCAAAACATTTATGTATGGAATTCGACTTCATTCATATGTTCACCACGGGCACGTTTGCAGCGGTCGATTCGTTGAACCCAATTTTCGATGACTCGGCCACACATTTCGACGGAAACGGCCGCTATCTCTCTTTCAATATTGGCTCTGAGCTCCTCTAACGACGCAGGCTTGTTAGCATAGACCAATGATTTAACGTCCCCCATAAAAAGAAGTCTAGAGGTGTTAAATCACACGATCTAGGCGGCCTTCGACGGGACCATTTCTCGATATAACACGTTCACCGAATTTAGATTGCAGTAAGTCGATTGTTACATCCGCTGTGTGGCTTGTGGCGCCGTCTTGTTGAAACCACATATCATTAATGTCTAGCCCATGCAATTGATCAAAGAAATAACGTTGCAACATGCCTCTGTAGCGATCTCCATTGACTGTAATGTGACGGTTATTTTCATCAACGAAAAAAAACGACCCAATGACACTACCGGCATGAAAACCTCACCAAACAGTAATTTTTTGTGGATGAAGTGATGTTTCTTCAAGCACATGAGGGTTTTCACCTGACCAATAACGCATATTCTGTTTGTTGACGAAGCCGTTTATCCAAAAATGCGCTTCATCACTAAAAATGATTTTGCGATGAAATTGGTCATCTTCTTCCAACATTTCTAGAGCCCAATTCGAGAACGTACGTCGCTTCACATGATCGGCTTTAGTTCTTGAGTTAACTTTAACTTATAAGGCTGCAGGCCAAGATCCTTTCGCAAAATTCGCCATAGTGTGGTCTGAGCAATGCCCAATTCTTGAGAACGCCGTAAAATCGACTGTTTTGGTTCGTTTGAGATGGACGCTTGAACGGCAGCAATATTCTGGCCACTTCGACCAACCCGTTGTCTCGCTGGCACGGGAACATCCAGCAGTGAATATGTTAACTCAAATTTTTCAGTAGACTATGAATTGCTTGTCTACTGGGACGAGAATTACGACCAAAAATTGGCGTTAACGCTCTTAAAGTTGCCGACTCCAAATTTTGGTAGTAAATTTTTATTATTTGTAAACGTTGTTCGTTCGTGTACTTCACCATGATGAAAATGTTGAGTTTACTGAATGTTTTGACGTTGACAGTTCGGTGATTGGCTTAAGGGTGCGTTCACAGTGAAATTTCAAAGTTGTCAAGTCCCAAATGGAAGACCCATACGTAGGTCAAATTATTTAGTTATCAGTTAGTTATAAAAAAAGCAACAACATTTTTATGAGGTGTTAAAGAACAATATAAATTTCCTTAAGAAGATAAGGATTGTCGCTTGTGAAGAAACCACAGAGAAAAACGACTCTTTTAAGTACCAGATCTAGAGAGATCATTTCCATTATTAACATTTTGCATTATGTATGGTTTACGAATCTGGATGCAATTAATACTACGATCAACTTTCTAGGTGTCAGTTTTTATCTGATCCAACAAATAAAATATTTGAAAAATAAGGCGTTGCCACTGTCAAAGCAACGTATGATAATTGCACACCAGCTAAATATCCAGTTTATCAGTCAGTGATTGATATGTAGAGGTGAGAGTTGTGTTATTGTCTAAGTCCTTCAAAAATATTGAAATATGTTTAAAACATATCTTCTACAGTATTTGACTGTAGCTCAGGAAGTTATGTACATGTATCGATAAAAGTATATGGTGTGCATAATATGGCAGGAATTAGTACTTTTAATATAACAATAATTTACTAACTTGTTCGTACTAGTAAAATTTTTATAGCTGGTGAGTTAGAGCAACCAAAAAATAAGTAATACCTCTGCGTCTGTCCATTAGGCCATTACTAATGACCACCACTAAGAGCCCCAATATTGATAATATTCTCCGAATTGCCTTTTAACAGTAAGTTAGTACTGGTAAAAATAACATTAAATTTTTTAAAAAGAAATCCCCTACCAGAACTTAAGGTGTACGTAGCCAAACTTCAGGACGTAATTTCTTATTTAAATTTAAAACAAAAAGTTCTTATATAATATGAGTGCCAGGAAACTTGCACTGTGAGATTCTTCTTCTTCGAGTGCCTATCCGTGCTGGATGTTGGTAATCATTAGAGCTATCTTCACTCTATCCAATGTTGTGCGAAACAGACCTGTTTTTGATGTGGAAAATTAAGTTCTCAAATTTTTATGCCATGAAATTCGACTTCTGCTGACACCTCTCTTTTCAGCGCCTTCCTCCTGTAATACTAACTGAAGCAGACCATATTCTGTTGATTACGCATAATATGCCCGAGATATTCTAATTTCCATACATTGATGTTCGTCAAGATTTTTGTTTGTCTTTCCATCTTTTTTAATACTTGTATATTTGTGACATGATCCACTCAAGATATTTGCCATATTCGTCTATACATCCACATCTCAAAAGCATTAATCCTTTTGCTGGCTGCTTCAGCTATTGTCCAACTTTATACCTCGTTTAATAATACTGTGAACACGTAACAACGAAGAAGTCTGATTTTGTGTCTAATTTGAGATGATCGCTTTTAAAGAGAGGGCTTAGTTTGTTGGAAGCTGTTCTTACCTTTTCTGTACGGGCTTTGATTTCTATAAAGTGGTCCCACTGATTATTAGCATACTGTACCCAAGTATACGTACTTTTTTACCTGTTCTATTTTCGTGGATCATAAGAGTAGTTGGCTATTGTTAACATTGCTCTTGCTCATAACCATATATTTGGTTTTCTGTTCGTTGAGCCGAAGTCCGTATTCTTGACTGTGGTTGCCACCTTATTTAAGAGTTGCTGTGCTGTCCACCTTTCACTGAGTTTGCGACAATTACAGTGTCGTCTGCATACCTGGTGTTATTTATGTATTCTCTATTGACGATTATTCTAGTATTTACATTCTGGCAAGTCTCACTGAATATGGCTTCAGAATAAATATTAAATACCAATAGCAAAATGCATCCCTGTCGGACACCTCGTTCCATTAGTATATCCTCCGAACTCTTCCACACTAATTGTTGCACTCTGGTTCCAATAAAGATTTTTGATAGGCTTCAGATCTTTCTCATTGATTCCAATGTCGCTTAAGACACATTTTTTTTATCGTTCACCTTCACGCCTGAGTAGGGATTGTTACCCTTTTTCATATCCTAAGGATATCGCCGAAGATGTCGTAATATCCGTTAACGTTGTCCAAGTGCCGGAACATACATTTCTATATTTCACTGCACTTTTTAGATAACGCGGTAGTGCTGCCTCGGACGTTATTGCATATCTGTGAACAACTACTACTTATGTGCTTAAGACTTCGATAAGTTTAGAGTGTTTTACACTGTCGAATGCTTTTTGATAATCTATAAAACATGCGTATATGTCATAGTGCATATCTCGACATCATTGGAATAATACCTGAATACAGAAGAGCGCTTCTCGTGTACCAACAGCATTTCTGAAACCAAACTGAGTTTTGGATATGCCTTCTTCACCTTGACGATAAATTCTGTTATGAATAATTTTGAGAAACTATGAGATAAGGGTAGTAAAAGTTTTAGTATTTTTTCGATTCTCCTAATAGGTATTTTTCAAAAGAGCTAATTCAAATTCAGTAGATACTTTTCGAGGTCCGAATATACTCTTTTTTACCATAAGAAACATCTTTTAAGTTAATGTTTTTCTCACAGTCACGGCTTCTTCTACGCCATGAACTTTCCTCGGGTAAGCCACTGGAGAAATTGTGTATACAACCAATACCTTCATTTTATGCCATTTCTGTAATCTCTGAATTTGTCATCTATTACGCTATTTGGTTAATATCCCGAAAAATAAAAGATACATTTTTAATGCATTTTATAATATACAAAGTTTATTTGAGGTTTTTAGCTAAATATTGCCCATAATTTAGTTTATTTTTAAATCATATTTTATCAAATATAAATATAATATATATATATATATATATATATATATATATATATATATATA
>CM032456.1:73634112-73659112 GCA_019049505.1 Pachyrhynchus sulphureomaculatus
TAATTTTTTCCATAGAATTAATACAACCTGATATTGTCCTGCTCATATTTTGCGAAAACTTTTAAAAATTCCAAAAAAAAAACTACTAAATTGTCTTTAAAGGGGAGTCGCAGGATAGCTAGATAAATAAAAGTTAGAGGCTATAGCCCAAAAAAATTTTACACATTTTTCTAAAATTTATTTAAACACCATACTGGGCGGTCTCATAATAAAGTGACCTGATTAGGATATAAGAAGAAAAATCAATTGTTTTGTATTGCAATAAGTCAGTGAATTAACATTCTAATTCCCTAGTAGAAGTACTTAGAAACTTTGTCTACAAAACGGCCTCCTGCATTTCATCCTTACTGGACAATTTTATTCCACGGCGGTCCCTCTTTAAATTCGGGGATAACAGGAGCATTATCGTGCAACAGAAGGACATCCTAAAGCAATTTTCACCGAAGTTTTTCCTTAATATTTTCTCTTGGCCCTTGTAAAGAGAGTTGTATAATAAATTCCGTTTACAATGATGTTTCATTCTTTAAATACACCTTCGGGATTTCTTATGAATCCTAAACAATTATACATATGACTATGAGAATGAATTGGGATACTCTTGCCTTCCTTGGGTGTGCTTTTTCCTTATAACACCACTCCACCGAATCGTGTTTTTTACCAAGGTAATATTAAAGCGCCATGCTTTTCGTCACATAGGTCCAAAAATGTTGAAGAGCATCGGAGGCATTTCTGCGTTTGAATAACATTCAGTTGTTTCAGGACTCATTCTACACACACCTTATTTAATATGGACCTGCAGAGTACGAAGAACACAACTTTTTGAATAAATCACTAGATACTTCCTTTTCAATAAAGTAAATTGTTTCAGAAGTTAGCACAACTGATGGGTCATGAACAATATCTACCTCGATATATCTACCCCTGCAAACAATGCTTTGTGGAAAGAGATTCATTTCTAATCTTATTTATTGATCAACAGTACATTACCGTACGTGAGTGCTGCATACGCTTCACGTTTTGAGGCGTGTGTGTTCCTATATAACCATCGAAAATGTTCGAAAATGACGCTTACAGCGGCTGCTAAGTCGAGGGCATTCATTAGCAAATGGGTGAAATGAAACTCTCAGTTAAAAATGTTGATGATCTACCAGAGCGTCGGCCAAGGACGATTTTTTTTTTTTTATGGGTCTAGCACACGTGCTACAAGAAAGTCCCTAAAGCGCTACAGGAGCGACACGTGTGCGGAGAAAGCGATTCACGTTGTTCTTAAATCGCTGTAAATTGTACTCGGTGGGAAACACAGTCCTGGGCAAATTATTCCAAAGGGATGATGTTCTCCATATAAATGACTGCTTGAAAAGCATTGTACGAGAAGTAACAAGCTGAACCTCATACGGATGTGAAGTATTAGCGTGACGTGTATTTCTAACATGCACCGCTCTGGGAGGAATTAAGCGGGCCACATCCTTCGAACATTTTCCATGAAAATACTTGTAGAATAGGCTCAAGTTGCCAACCATTCTTCAATGTTCCAGCGAATCAAGGCCACCTGTCAGTTCCGGGTCTCCAATCAGACGAACAGCTCTTCTCTGAATAGAATCCAACAAATGCAGTGTATGTTTGGGAGCGGAGCCCCAAACAAGGGAGCAGTATTCCATAGTTGGTCGAATTTGAGCTTTGTAAAGAATTAAACACTTGTTGTGAAGTGTAAAGCTTTCTGGTTCGAAATAATATTCCCAACTTCTGAGAAGCTCTCCTTGCTATGCCTGCAACATGTTCATGCCAGGACATATTTGCTAACAAATTTACGCCCAACAATTTGAGTGACGATGTTAGAGGAATGGAGTGCCCCGACATAACTATGTCGGGTTCAGCAACGTTAACTTTTTTAGAAAAAACTGCCGCCTGGGTTTTTGCAGCGTTAAATTCCACTTGGTTACTGTCACCCCAAGATAGAATTTCTTCCAGGTCTTTGTTAAGTTGAATGACTTCCTGCTGTCTACGGATATTCGCCACATCCTTCGAACATTTTCCATGAAAATACTTGTAGAATAGGCTCAAGTCGCCAACCATTCTTCAATGTTCCATCGAATCAAGGCCACCTGTCAGTTCCGGGTCTCCAATCAGACGAACAGCTCTTCTCTAAATAGAATCCAACAAATGCAGTGTATGTTTGGGAGCGGAGCCCCAAACAAGGGAGCAGTATTCCATAGTTGGTCGAATTTGAGCTTTGTAAAGAATTAACACTTGTTGTGAAGTGTAAAGCTTTCTGGTTCGAAATAATATTCCCAACTTCTGAGAAGCTCTCCTTGCTATGCCTGCAACATGTTCATGCCAGGACATATTTGCTAACAAATTTACGCCCAACAATTTGAGTGACGATGTTAGAGGAATGGAGTGCCCCGACATAACTATGTCGGGTTCAGCAACGTTAACTTTTTTAGAAAAAACTGCCGCCTGGGTTTTTGCAGCGTTAAATTCCACTTGGTTACTGTCACCCCAAGATAGAATTTCTTCCAGGTCTTTGTTAAGTTGAATGACTTCCTGCTGTCTACGGATATTCGTCTGAGTAGTCGATGTCCGAGCGTTCAAAGTGAGTGAGAGTCAAAGTTAACATGTTTCCTCTTCTTAATGCACTTTGCGCCAAGAGGCGCGAAACCTAAAGCAGAAAGGTTTGGATATATCGTAGGAAACGATTTGCACTCATCTTCATTCTAACAATTTGAAGTGATGGAGTAAAATTAAGAAACCGTTGTTGAGTAAAAAACACTTAAAGAAACGACTCGCATGGGCAGGAAAAATATGGATCGGGACTGGAGCAATGTAATTTTTTCGGCTTTCTTTTAGGGTTATGTTATTAGCCCGTAAGAATGGTCAATTTCTCCTAAACGACTGGTTCAACGCAGCGTGAAACGCGTGTTTGGGGATGTCTTTCGGAAAAACAGTTTTGGGAGACTTTTCTTCTTTACCTACAATTTGAACGCTGAAAAAATGCTTCAGATTTACAAGAAGACATTAGTACTGACGATAAAAATAAGGAGTGGATTTTTCAAAAGGATAACGACCCCAAACATAGGAGTATAACATGCATCCACTGGAAAGGGGAATCCGGTATCGTCACCCTAGACTGCCCCTCCCAGTTGTCCGATGCAAACTCAACCGAGAACGTGTTGTCATACATCAACCAGAAGCTTCGTGGTAAAAGGGTGTACGCAATGAAGCAGCTGTTACGGCAAATTCGGGCAATTGGGAAATCTTTGCCCCAAGAATACGCGGAAAATCTCGTCGAAAGAATGCCTTGAGGATGTCAGACTATCATTGATGCTGATGAGGACTGGACGAACTACTGAATCATTAGCATTTTAATAGCAATCCTTTGCACTAAAATGATGTGAAAAACTTTAAAATAATTACATTTTTTAATGAACAGTCCACGATACGTCCTTCCTTGACCTACTGTACCATGGTTCCTGGTCTAAAACAAAACTTTTTTACCTTGTTTTTATTTCCACAATTGTTTACAAATCGCTGAGCGGATTAACAAAAGATATGAACATGCCATATGCAGTGTTACATGTAAGCAGCAACTACCCGATCTTTTTTTATCCATGTGCGAAACGAAATTTTTTTTTCATTTTAGTACATCGTAAAATTAATAAATTTTCTACTTAACCGATTCCTTTCTGGTACAATTCAAATAAAACAATAAAATTATTAAGATTATTTTTGATTGCGAAAGCTGGATGATAAATACGAATGAAATCATTTGTTGGCTCATTTTTCATTAGACAGATTTGATAGAAGTTCTATTACTGTGAAAAAAAAAATCTAGTACAATTGAATTTTTCCTATGAAAATGTCTGTAGTCGACACTTCAAAAACAAAATAATGATAAATTAATACATATTTTTCTAAATTAAAATTTAAAAAATAAACCAACAAAGCTTCGAGAAGCTCTTTTTACTTGTTAATAAGTCAACGGCAGACATATAAATGCATACGTTTTAATATTGAATTTAACATACATTGTTAGTTGAACAAAAGACTAATTAATTTTACGTTTCAACTTGACCCTTCGGGTATATGCATTTATAGGTTTTTTACAATTGGCCAAAGTTTATATGGCAAACAACCAGCCTTTTGAAGGCACACACTAACAAAAGTCACAAACAATTCAAAATACCTAAATTATTATCTGTTGGCGGTGGATAAAGTCGATTGATGTCGATCTTTACCGATATTCGCCTATTTATGGTTGGCATAAAGCCATCTGGTAAACCTAGATATATAAAATAATAGAAATAAATATTGTAAATACATAGTGTTAATCTTGTAATAATAAAAATACACTATGCCTATATATATATATATATATATATATATATATATATATATATATATATATATATATATATATATATATACATATATATATACTAACAGGTAGAAAGTCTACGATATATTAGATTTTTTCATTATTACTAGAGTTAGAAAAAAAAGTGAATTAATAAGTGATTGTCATTTCTGGTTTGCCGGGAAATTTGAATTTCTGACGTCCAACAGCCGTTCTGTTAAACTATCGAAAATATTAATTAGTGTTTGGAAACTCGTTTTATAGTAATGTGCAAAATTTTAGATCGATTGCACAAAGTGTTCTTTACGAGTGGCAGTCGACGGATTTCTTTCTAAAACCTTCACTATCAACGCCGGTGTGCTCTAAGGCTCCATACTATCTCTTACTCTCTTTCTCATTTACATTAACAATCTGCTCGAAAAGACCGGTAACCCAATCTACAGCTTTGCAGAAGACAGTATTATCTCTTCATTAACTTGGAACGCTCGGACATCGGCTACTCAGACGAATATCCGCAGAGAGCGGGAAGTCGTTCAACTTAACAAAGACCGAGAAGAAATTCTATTTTGGGGTGACAGTAACCAAGTGGAATTTAACGCTACAAAAACCCAGACGGCAGTTTTTTCTAAAAAAGTTAACGTTGCTTAACCCGACATAGTTATGGCGGGGCACTCCATTCCTCTAGCATCGTCACTCAATTTGTTGAGCGTTAAATTGGGAGCAAATATATCCTGTCATGAACAACTGGCTTCTCAAAAGTTGGGAATATTATTTCGAACCACAACAACTGTTAATTCTTTACAAAGCTGAAATCCGACCAACTATGGAATACTGCTCCCATGTTTGGAGCTCCGCTCCCAAACATACATTGCATTTGTTGGATTCTATTCAGAGAAGAGCTGTTCGTCTGACTGGAGACCGGGAACTGACCGGCGGCCTTGATTCACTGGAACATCGAAGAACGGTTGGCGACTTGAGCCTATTCTACAAATATTTTCATGGAAAGTGTTCGAAGGATGTAGCCGGCTTAATTCCTCCCAGCGCGGTGCATGTTAGAAATACACGTCGCGTTAGTACTTCACATCGGTATGAGGTTCAGCTCGTACAATGCTTTTCAAGCAAATCATCCCTTTGGAATAATTTGCCCAGGAGTACAATTTACAGCGGTTCAAGAACAACGTGAATCGTTTTTCCGCACAAGATTTTTATTTCTCGAATTTGAAATACAGTTGTTAGATTGGTACAAGAATTTAAACATTGTTTTTGGATTTCAAATTCTGTTTTACTTCTTTCACAACCAATAATTAAAAAATGATGATAGGTATAAAACCGCAGCTGTTGCACGGACAATTATCGAATATTTTTACCCTGTTGCATGTTTTGTTTTTTTAAGAATACTCTAGCGTCACAATTTCATTGCAAAATAAATAAAAAATTAATGAATAAAAGTAACAAAGACATTGCCTATACAGCACAAAAAAAAAATAAATTACAGCCACTTCAAAAATTAAATAAACAAAAAACATATACTTAAAAAAATTATCTAGTTTGAATTTGGACTTGCTCACCGTCCAAATTCTATGCACTGAATTGTTCGCGAATGTAATTCTCTTAAAACATTTATTAACATGTGTAGAATGAGCTATTTACGCACTGCCTTATTGCATTTTCCAAAGGTCCAACATTTCTAAAAGGTCTCAGTGTATAAACTTTGTTCTTGAGGTAGCCTCATAAAAAATCAAGCGGTGTTAACTCCAGAGATCTCGCTGGCCAAAGATTAGTAGAATAACGTCTAATCCACTGGTCTTCAAATCGTTTATCCAGCCATTCTCGCACTTGCAGCGTACTGTGAATGGACGCATCATCTTTCTGAAAAAATATTTCCCTGTGCTGCTGAAGTGGAAGTTCATAGAAAAATTAAACATTTCTGGCTTTGAGAATTGTAGGCAGCTTTTCGAAGTTAAATTTGGTCGAAAAAAGAAAGGGCTAAGAATTTGAGTGTTTTACATCCCACATCACACGTTCACTTTAAAGTAGTAATGATTTTTAGTTTCTAATACAAAATTTGGATTTTCGTCTGCCCACGATCTGCAATTCTGTGAGCTAACCACACCCTTAGAAAAAAACGTAGCCTCGTCAGTAAAAAGGATGTCTCCGTAAAAATGTATGTCTTGTTCCTTCTTATCTTGTAGTCAAAAAAAAAATCTAGTCGAGCAGCATAATCCCTTTCTTGTAAAATGTGAATAAAGTTTGGTTTGTAAACACGGAATTTATTTTGTACTAAAACTCGTCTGATCGACCACTTTCGAATTCCAACTTGTTCATGTCTTTCAGATAACGCCATTTGAGGATTTTCCATAGTTGATAACATTACATTAAAATTTGCTACTTTGTTAGTAACAGGCCTCTGATGATAGACTTTGTATCGGCTTTCTACAGAATCATGTTCTTCTATAATATACATAAAATGCAGCGTCTCTCTGTCTGTCCGTCCGTTAGTGCGCTTATCATTCGAGAACCACTTATACGAAACGATGTTATAGGATCTATTTTATTACGCTAGGAAACATAAGGACATGACGATAATAGTGAATCTTCACGCGAGCGGAGCCATGGGTACGGCTAGTTAAAGATATTTAAGAGCCTCGTCATTTTTACGTTAAATGTTCCAGCAGCATTTCGCAAACTTATAATTTTTTTATTATTTATTATATTTACTTATATAAATTATTTATATATTAATTATCGCCACATATTAAAATGATTTCAATTCTTTCAGAGATAATTTTTCAGCAGCTATTGTACACATATACAATCTGACGTATAGTAAAATTAAAGGATAGCCTTAGTAAAGAGACGATACAAATATAATTCTTTTGTTTCATCCATATTCAACTTGATGAAAAGCTAAAGTAAAATTGCAATTTGCGGCAAGTATCAGGAAAAAAGATGAATTATTTGGCGTTCATTTAGCTCTTTGGTCTTCGAGACCTAAAATGTTTTAACATTTTTAGGAAAAAATATTTACTTAAATATTGTGAATGGGTTGTATGCTTTGTCTATTTGTATATACAGCATGTCAATGTACGTGAATACAAATTTGTACTGTAAGGAAAATCTTGAAAGCATTCAAAGTATTGAAATAAATCAATCGTTCGTTAATAAATATTAATTTATTTGTTTTTCTTTACGTTTTCCAATAAATTATGACGCTACAGCATTCTTAAAAAAACCAAAATCTCAAACTGCAAGTACAAGGGTAAAAATAATCTATAATTGTCCGTGCGACAGCTGCTGTTTTAGGAAAATTGTAATTTTATAATTATTGATTGTAAAACAAATAAAACACAACTAGAAATCAAAAAATAAATGTTTAAATAAAAATAAATGTTTAGATTCTTGTACTAATCTAACAACTGTATGTCAAATTTAAAAAAAACAATTCCTTGTGATCATTTTGGCCAAAAACTGACAAAAAACTTTTGTCCAGTCTGCTTCAAGTTTTGCATTCTACCTTGAAATAAAAGTTCAAACACTTGTTCCTCGTAAATGTTTCGACATTTTAACAAACAGCGAGACTTTTGGACTTTAAACTTTAGAAAATTCAAATCTCCTGCCAAACGACAATTGGCACTGCAAAATCATATTTTGGGTTTCAAGTGATGCAGAATCCACTTATAAGCTCACTTTTCTTCTACATTTAATAATAAAGAAAAATCCTATATAACGTATACTTTCTGCCTATACCCATGTGAAAAAGATTTGTTGGGATTGCGCGACCCGACGTCAGGTAAAACAAGAAAGAAGACAGATGGAAAATAAAAAAACCACATTAAAAAAAATTCCCTCGTGATCTCTAAATATTTCAACAATGTATGATATATATATATATATATATATATATATATATATATATATATATATATATATATATATATATATACATACATATATATATATATATATATATATATATATATATATATATATATATATATATATATATGATAATGATTATTTCATG
Organism: Pachyrhynchus sulphureomaculatus; assembly: GCA_019049505.1. Classification (NCBI taxonomy): domain Eukaryota; kingdom Metazoa; phylum Arthropoda; class Insecta; order Coleoptera; family Curculionidae; genus Pachyrhynchus; species Pachyrhynchus sulphureomaculatus. The sequence continues at coordinate 73,642,491 of CM032456.1, forward strand.
TTGTTTTTTTTGTTGACTTCAACAATTGTCAGCACTACACCAAACACTTTATTTTTGCATTCGACGCGCATTTCGATAACCATGTTAGCATCATCAGAAGCGATGATTGCCTACAACTTGGAATTATTCGAGTGAAACTAATTACATCCGGAGCATTAGTTTCGGTCCGGTACCCCGTAGAGAGAAATGTGAGGAATAGGTTCTATTTTAACGGTTTATTATTTCAATACTTTCGTTTGCGTCTTATAATTTCCTATCACATATATTCTTTATTGACCTTATATTATCTAATATTACAGTATGATTCTGTTCAAAAGCATATTCGGCACCTTCTTGTTTGTCCAACATACTTTTTGTTACAACTTATTCTGTAAATTCCACTTCTATCACGTTTTTTCAGTTATATCCGTCGGTATTTTTTAAATTGTCTGATGACTTATAGATTAACGTGAGGCTTACATTATTAAATACCCTATTAAGTCCTCTGGTATATTTTGAATTATATGGTATTGAAAGATATTTCGTCAAATTCTGGTCACGAATAAAGAAGGTGGAATTATGATTATTTAACCTAAACTTATGTCTATTTAGTAACTTGTTTATTAAGTTTTCGTCATAATAATTGATTTTCGAACGATTACCTTCATTTCTGAATCTGACTTCATTCAACAGTGACTAAGCGATGGTCTAGAAAGTGTAATGCGGCAAGTTTAGATTGTTTACAATGAAATAAACCGTTAAGCATATATTATATGTTACGGTATGTTTTTTTATAGATATCAGATTCTAATTTATTATTAAAATTTGATAACTAAAATATTTAGGAATGGTAACTGTTCGTTGTTCTCTATTTCAAAACCCCTCAGGGGCTAGGGGTAATTCTATGCCCCTAGTACGGGATTTGACATTCCCGAGGTACCCGAGTCATGTTGTGTATGTCTGGTGTAGTCCTTTCTGTCAGTCCTGTTTCGTGTTCACTTTTGCAATCTCAAGGTGTAAGATACCGTGCCGAGGGGATGTGTGGCTCAGCACAATGAGTCTCAAACGGTTCCTCCGGATACCAGGCGCCCTCCGGAAGTAAGCAGCCTTGCTACAGTATCCACGCTCTGCTGTAGTCGACAGTTTTTCCTAGGTCTCTCGTGGGATTTATATGCCTAACTTAAATTTAAAAACAAGCGGGTCCAAAAGACCCAGAATAGAGTCTAATCCTTCGTCTCCTGAAATAAACACATATGACAGATTTTTCAAGATAACCATGTCCACTGGTTCTTTTAAAAATGTTTCACCGTTTTTATTACATAAAGCGCTTCAATCGATATTTGGTACATTGTCTGATACAAAGAAATTAGCTGATGGTTCTCTTCTTATAGAAGTATCTAATGAAAAACAGTCAAAGATCGCTTCCTCCCTGTGTTTGCTACATAACTATGAAGTAATAACCCAACCCCACAAGTCCCTCAATATTATCAAAGGTGTCGTATCTTGTTCTGACCTGAGCAATTGCTCTGATGATGAAATTTTAGATAATCTAAAGAGTCAGGGTGTTACAGAGCTGTTTCGTTTACCTCCCAGAAAAGATGCTTCTGGCCCGTCCTCCACCTTCATACTCTCATTTAGACTTCACCAACTACCCTCCAAAATATATGCCGGTTGGTCGTGTACGTCCTTACTTTCCGAGTCCGATGCGTTGTTTCCAGTGCCAGAGGTTTGGCCATACTGCTCCAAAATGCGAGCAAGAATCCCTTTGTCCCTCGTGTGGACACAGTCAACACCTGGGATCCGCATGTACTTCTCCTCCTATTTGTGTGAACTGTAAGGGCAATCATTCACCCAGATACAGGGGCTGTCCACTTTACAAGCAGGAGTTCGAAATCCAAAAAAATACGCACTTTGGAAAAAATATCTTATTTTGACGCCAAAAGAAAATATTTAGCTCAAAACCCCTCTTTCTCTATGTCCTTCAGTTCTGTCACTAAGGGTATCAAACCCAAAATGATATCTACATACACTCAGTGTGACCTCTCCAACTTCACTTCTCAGACCTCCTCTCAATCTTCAGAGGACACTTTTTATCCCACCAACCAAACCCCGATCACCCCTTCGCCCCAATTACTCCTTCCTACTCCCGCCCCTATCCATCCTACCTCCCATTCTTCCCTTCCTCCCCCTAAACCTCCCTCAATACTCAAAAACCTCAATATACCCATAACCCCAACCCCCACCAAGCCCTCCCCCTCTAAATCCCCCATCACTCAACCAAAACACTCACAACAACAAAAAAAAAAGTTAGTTAGAACTACCAAAATCTAACACTTCCTCGTCCAATGAGTCTATCCTGGAGATATCCACACCAGATAACTTAATGGAACTAGATCCTTCAGCTTCTTCTAAAAATACTTCTAAGAAGAAGACTTAATCCTTTTCATACACATTCAATCCCATTATTCAATGGAACTTGAATGGCTTTTCACCAAGATCTGAGGATCTATCACTACTCTTAAAATCTATCAAGCCTTCCATACTTGCCCTTCAAGAAACAAATTTTAAAAATACCCATTGCTTTAAACTCAAAAATTATCAGGCAGTCACCTTCAACAGAACTGATCAATTAAGAGCCTCAGGTGGCGTAGCATTATATATACACAACTCTATGGATTTTGAGCAGATCCATCTTCAAACTCCGTTGGAGGCTGTAGCGATAAGAACCACATACAACTCTCCCACTACTATTTGCTCTCTCTATCTTCCTCCATCTTTGTCCCTCTCGCTAAGTGCTCTCGATTCCCTAATTTCCCAACTCCCTTCACCAATACTTTTACTGGGAGATTTCAATGCCCACAATCCCATTTGGGGATCATCTCACACCTCCCCCAGAGGCACCATCATTGAAGAATTTCTCTCTAATCACCCTCTGACTCTTTTAAATCAGCCCTCCCCAACTTTTTATATGCTCGTCTTCTGGATCCTTTTCTTCAATTGACCTCTCTATATGTAGCTCCAACATCTCCACGTCCTTCCAATGGGATATCTCTCACGACACTCATGGAAGCGACCATTTCCCAATCATTATTCGCTCCCTTATTCAAATTCCCAATAATATAAACTCCATTGTAAAACTGAACTTAGCAAAGGCTGATTGGCCCAAATTTTCATCATTAGTTAAACTCCCCACTTCTCCAGTGCAAGATTTCAACCTATTCATATCCCAACTTACAAACAACATACTTATCGCTGCCAATAATTCTATTCCAAAAGTTCATCCTCATCACTCAAAGCTACCTGTTCCTTGGTGGTCCAAAGAATGTGCTAGGGCCATCCGTCAGAGGAAAACAGCCCTAAATCTTTTTAAAAGACACCCTAATCAAGAGCACTTCATTAATTTTAAAAAAGCAAGAGCCCAGGCTAAAAAAATAATCAAAGAGGCTAAAACCAACTCCTGGCGCTCTTTCACATCCGCAATCAAGCAACCCATCTCTTCCAAACTTCTTTGGCGATCTATAAAAAGAATGAAGGGTGTTAACCCTTCCGTCCCTTCAAATTGGCAGTTCTTTCATCACTGATCATCAAGACATCTGCAACACTTTAGCCTCACACTTTCAAAGTAAATCCGTCACCTCTTCTCTCAACTCTGATACTCTCTCCCTTTCATTCTCTTTCAACACTTCTACTCAACATCACTACAATGATCCTTTTACTCTTCTAGAACTAAACATTGCAATAGCTCAATCAAAAAAAACTGCCCCCGGTCCTGATTATATTCACACATTAATGATCCAACATATTCCCTCGGACACCTTAAAAGCGCTACTAAACTACTACAATCATCTCTGGTTGAACTCCTGCTTTCCCTCTTCATGGCTTCATTCCACCATTATACCTGTTCATAAACCAGGTAAGCCCAGATCCCTCCCTGATAGTTACAGACCTATTTCCCTAACTAATCAACTTTGCAAAATAATGGAAAGAATGGTCTTACACAGGCTATCATGGTTTCTTGAAAAAAATAATCACTTGTCTCCTTACCAATATGGCTTTAGAAAACACAGATCTGCCATGGACCACCTTTCATCATTGGAAACCAATATAAGATCTGCATTTAATCAACATCATCATCTAGGATTACTATCTCTCGATCTTTCTAATGCTTTTGATACCACAAACAAAAATACCATTCTTACGCAATTAAAGGAAATGGGCTTGGAGGGTTCCCTCCCTAACTTCATACAAGGCTTTCTCACCCCCGCGCACATTCAGAGTAAGGGCAAATGGCCATCTATCCGATCCTTTAGTGCTTTCTCTTGGAGTTCCTCAGGGTTCGGTACTTAGTCCTACTCTGTTCAACATTGCGATGCTGTCTCTCACCAATGTGATTCCTCATCATATAAAGTACAAATTATTTGCCGATGATATCATATTATATTATTCCTCACCCTCGTCCTCAAACATCACAGACAATCTCCAGAGAACTCTAGACGTTCTATACGAATGGTCCAACACCTATGGTTACTCTTTCTCCCCCAAAAAATCTGTTTTTATACATTTCTGTAAAAAAAAAAGAAACTGCCCTAGACTCAATCCTCTCAATATCAATGGATCTCCCATATCTATTCAAAACTCTCACAATATCCTAGGGCTAATTTTCGATTCGGGTTTGACTTGGAACTCACACATTAATTACTTAAGATCACGCACAGTCCAAGATCTTAATCTACTGCGCTTACTTGCTCATTCAAAATGGGGTTCTGATCTTAGCTCAATCATAATCATTTATAAATCCCTTATCTTATCTAAACTAAACTATGGAGATTTCATATACGACTCAGCGAGTCACTCAATCAAAAAAAAGCTAGACACCATTCAGAATCAGGCTTTGCGGTTAGCCACGGGAGCTTTTAGAACTTCACCTATCTCCAGTTTACAGTGTGTTTCCTCTATTCCACCCCTCTATCTTAACAGACAATTCTCTCTCATGAAATTTTATGCTCTTTCAATGAACCGTCCTCACTTTAAATCTTCATTAAATCTAACTTATCTTCATCTTTCTCGTACTATATCGCTATCATCCAACTCCATTCCTTCCAGGCTCAAACACCTTTTGACTCTACACAATTTCACCCTTCCCCGATTTGAATACCCTCTTACCACATCTTTTCCTCCTTGGCAATCTTCAAGCCCCCATATAGACTTCTCCATGTGCACACTGGATAGAGAGATTACTCCGAATAAAATTATCAACTCCATATTCAATGATAAATTAAAAAACCAATATTCTGATTACTTCGCTATCTATACAGATGGCTCCAAGTCATGCTCAGGGTTGGCGCCGCCTTTATTGCTCAAAATATTCAGAAAACTTTCAAATTACCTCTTTACTCATCTATTTTCTCAGCTGAGCTTCTTGCCATCAGGGAGAGCATAAGATATGCGATTACTACTCTTCCTAATTTCAAATTCCTAGTTGCTTCGGATTCTCAGAGCGCTCTGAAATCCATTCAACACGCGAACCTTGATGACGCTTACATCAGACAAATAAAGGATTTACTATATGTTGCTAGACTAAAAAACAAATCCTTTACACTCATTTGGATACCAGGACACTGTGACATTGAGGGAAATGACAAAGCTGATACTTTTGCGAAGGAGGCCTCTCTCTCTGGTGCTCCTGTTCTGGGCGAAAATCATCCCAGAGATTACATAAAACATCTATCTCAGGAATTTAGGAAATTATTCCAATTACAGTGGGATCTTGAGGACACCACCAATAAACTCTGGGACCTCAAAACTGACGTCTATCCTCCATTACATCATCAAACACTGAATAGAAAGGAAAACACCATTGTCAGAAGACTAGCCATTGGACATACATATCAGACCCATTCTTTCCTTTTGAACAAAGTGGATCCCCCAATTGTCCATCATGTCATCTACCACTTACTGTTAAACACATATTCGAATCACAACATTTATCTGATATCCGTGAAAAGTATCACATTCCTCCCAACCTAAAATCTGTCATCCAATCCTACAACATCATTCACAGACAAATTGGTGAATACTTAAAGGAAATAAATTTTAAAGTATAAAATTCTAATACATTCGGGCGCTAAATGACCGTTGCAGTCGACGCGCCTTAACCCCTTAAATCCTCTCTCTCTCTCTCTCTCTCTCTATTTCAAAAATAAATTTAATGGAGTCGTATCGGCTATTTAGTTTAGAAACAAAATCATCTAGATTTGGTTTTTTTGTATCGAAAATCGCGAATACGTCATCCACATACCTATACCATACTCTCGGAAATACTCAAAATCTAAACTAGTCTAGTCAAACTTATACATGAATAATTTTTTCCTGAAAGGTGATAAGCAATTACTCATTACTGTGCCTTCTTTTTGAACAAAAAAATTGATCGTTAGATTCAAAACAATTTTGTTAAATACAACGTTCGAAGTCATTCATTTTAAGCAATTATTTATTATTTATATTTAATTTCGCCTTTGTCCAGAACTAGATCTTTCGTTTTGTTAATGAATTCTAAAGAATTTTTCATTGAAAATGTGTTCTCTCCTCAAGGTTAATTTTTAGATTCATTTACCAACCATTTAGGAATGAAGTATATAGGTAATCTTATCGTCGATACAATAGGTTGCATTGCTTGTTCAGGTTTATGAATTTTGGCCATAATACAACTTTGGTACAGTCGGATTACTCACATTTAATTTAAATTTTAGCGAGTTGGAGATAAGGTTCCTACATTTTTTAAAGAGTTTTAGACTACTACTACTGTCATTTTAGGTAATGAGTTTTTTACTATTTTTTCACAAGAACCTCTTTTAAATAGGCTATCTACACGTTTAAAGTATTCTTCTTGTCTAATATAACAATTTTACTGCCTTTATCCGCTTTTAGATAGAAAACATCTTTCGTTCTTAACTCTCAAGTTATTTTGTTGTTCTTTTGTGAATGTGAATTTGTATTATTGATTATGTTTTATATTTGGTTACGGCATGCCTTCCTAATAACGAGCGTCGAGTGAAAAAAAAGTGTCCGATGTAGTGGAGATAACTGCTATGTAGTGTGCCAAAAATTTCAAGGTACCAACGTAGTTTAATAGATTACAAGAAAAATTGTATTTTTTTAACAATATTTTCATTATATGGTAGTGTTTAGTTGTCGTTTCCGACGTTATATTATTTATAACTAGGAAACCAATATAGATGACGACGTACACAAATAGAGAATATAACATATATAACTTACTTTCATCATCGGCATTCATATCAGGTACCCTCGTTTCAATTTCCGATGTAGATTTCTGTCTTCGAAGGAGTTTAGCTTTAGTCTGGCATTTCTGGGCTTCTTTTACACAATCCACATGGACGTTCATCTTACATATTCTGCATTTTAGACCCTGACGCGTATGACCTGAAAATTAAATCGAATTTTAATTGAGGGTGTGGCAATGGGTACTGGCATTATTAGATATGTTTTATATTTATATTGAAAATACCTTACGTATATTGAAAATTATTAGCTTAAGAAAAGTATGCATTTTTCATTTTTTTTTTTCTAAATTTTTCGTAAAGCTGAATAAAAGAATATAAAAAAATTATCCAGGAAAACATACGAGGGTGAGTGATAATTCTGGTAAATTTCTACAAGATGGCTGGATATTTTTTTAAGTGACATGACTGTTAGTAAGCATGATTGTTGTAATGAGTGTGTTTAAATTTCAAACAGCGCCACGGAAGGTGAAAGTGCACCGAGAAAAGCGACAAGAGTTTTATTGGTGGGAAAAGTGATAGCGACTGTTTTTGGGAGTCACAGGGTATCATTATGACTGAATATTTCGAAAAGGGTAAAGCAGGGAATGATTCTTATTATGCAATATTACTGGACCGTTTGCATAGTGAGTTAAAGTAGAGGCGACCAATTTTAAGGCCGCAAAAAGTGCTCCTTCACTAAGATAATCGGCTTACTTACACACGTGCAAAAATGCACGAGTTGGGCTTCGAAATAGTTCTTCATGCTAACCTCATAAATTGACTTGGAGGAGGGAATTTTTGTCAAATGAAGAGATGGTCTATGCTGTAAATGAGTATTATGCACAGTTCGTAACAATTTGTTTGCACAATACGTTCACTTCTTATTATGAAGATTTCTCAGCGAAATATTAAGAACATATATCCTCGCTGTTAACCTGCTAGCAGTGTTCCATCTAGATTTACTGCTACAGAAGATTATCTTATTGAATTTTCTTCTGATCGTACTGTGACCAGTTTAATTTAAAGATTAGAGGAAATGTGCATGAATAACACGCTCATTCCTCCCAATAATAATAATTGAAATTTGGCATATTACCCCTTGGAACAACCTGGATTCAGCAAGAACGCCGAATCGAAAAAGTATTGGAACTTCTGACATGAACCGCTCTTAAACTTGAACAAGCAATAAACAACTTTTATCACCATATATTTTTTGCAATATTTGTTAAATTTCGACTACCAAGTTAATCTTTGTTTGAAACTTATTTTCCATATATTGGTCTAAATCCACTGTCACTGTTACCACTATAACTTTGTATCTAATGTAGCAAATATGATAAAACAGCTAACATAATATTGAAGGTTGGTGTTTTCGATAACAAAAACGGTATAATAGCTGGTCGAAAACTTGGCTGGTTTTTCAACTGACGGAGTATGCTAAAATTATATCGTTAGGTTATTTCGGGATGATAATTATTCTTGAGCCAATTTTCAGGATGTAACATAATAAGAGTGAACTTTACGTTGATACCCGAATAACCGAGGATCTCTTTATATATGAATAAACTATAAATAAAAAGTATAAATGCAATTTATGATCGACTATTAACTCTCGTTATTCAGTTCGTAACTAAATTCTAAACTGCTAAAGTTCGGCGTAAAATATGGCTAACTTTCCCGTTCAAAATACCTCAAAGTGTGTTACTATAGTTAACAATGTAATCGGTTCTCATGTATTATTAGTCAAGGATACGGAAAGGGTTTAACTTCATTTTGATCGAAATTAGCGTTAATGCTAAAGCAAAAAATCATTAATTAACATTCTTTGAATTACTTTTAGTATTCTGTACGGAACACTTATGGGATCACTTCGGTGTCTGTCTGTCTCTCTGTCTGTCACACTGGATTTTCTTCGAAACTATTTGAGACAGAAAGTTGAAATTTGTCACCGGCCCAATCAGAACCGTGTAGTTTTGAACGTTAAATTTTAACTGGACTTAAGGGATTAGTTTTGAGGGGTAAAGTCGGAAGTGAAAAATTTTTTTTTGCGAGGTCATCGAGTGGGATGTCAAATGAAACCTTGTGAAAACACGAGCACAAAAATATATATGATGTAATACTCGCGCAAAAATTGTCAAAAATCGCTGTCCTCTACCCATCTCTAAAAGTACTAATCAAAAAATGTTGAAAACATTTTAGAATATTATCCATAAGGTGTAGATTGAACAAAAATTATCGTGAGTGCATTACGTTTAACAATTTATCTGGTATATAAAAAATAACCGGTCAAGTGCAAGTTGAACTTGCGTAATTAGTGTGGAGAATATTCCAGAATTTTTTCAAAATTTTTTATCAGTACTTTTCGAGATAAGGAGGGGACAGCGATTTTTTGTCATTTTTAAAAAATAATACAAAGAAAAGTGTGCGCAAGTATTACATTATATATATATATATATATATATATATATATATATATATATATATATATATATATATATATATATATATATATATATATATATATATATATATATATATATATATATATATATATATATATATATATATATATATATATATGTATATATTTTACTCGCATTTTTACAGGCTTTCATTTGACACCACACTCGATGATCTAATAAAAAAATTTTTTTTTCACTTCCGATTTCATCCCCAAAACTAACCCCTTAAGTCAAAATTTAACTTTCAAGACTACATGGCTATATTATTACCAAATTTCAACTTTCTATGACAAATAGTTTCGGAGAAAATCGGGTGTAACCGATAGACGGACAGACACCGAAGTTATCTTATAAGTGTTCCTTACGGAACACTAAAAATATGTACCTTGACAATATCGAGAAAATTTCCCGACAGTATACCGGAGATAAATATATTTTCAGTACCGCGCATCGCTCCTCTAGAAACAAAATAATTTTATTTTATTTGTTTAAAAAAATTTTGGTAATTTATTTGGTATATAAAAAAGTACATTTTGTTTAACAATATAGTGAAGGTTTTTTTTCGTGGAAAGTTGTGAATTTAATCGGCACTAAGCTGTGAAGTATCAATACGCATACGTTTCGTATTTGGAGAAATCAGTAATATGCTCATATACTTTTCAGTACATTACTGCTTTAAGCATTTGGCCAGTCACAGATAAAATAAATTTCCATGATGACTGGTGACCAACGGGTACATACCGAGACAAAATAATTTTATTTAATTATAATTAAACAAATATTATTTATTTTAAAGTTTTTTTACAAAGGTGTCTCGCTTTTTTATATTCTTGGCAAGTCTTATATTGAATATGAATGTGTGATTGAATTTCATAGAATACTTCAACAATCACGTTACGGAACACTAATTGCGCAAGTTCGATTTACACTTGGCCGGTTTTCTTTCTATTTTATGATTCTATGTACTATTTTATGGGTTTTAAAAATAAAATAAATACTACAGAATATAAATGCTAATCTTCAATGCCCCTGTTTAGATTGTTATATAGAGTTATCATTATTCTTGCTTTAAAGGACTTGTCTTCTTTTAAAATTTAAGTAAGCAGTGCCACTGTATTTATTCTATGGCGACAAATGATCCCAAGCACAAAGAATTAATTAAAAACCTGTGCATTGTCGAGAAGTAAAGAAAAGTTTTATTTCCACTTTATTTTGCACATATGCATCATAAATCGGCTTAGAATAGCAAGCGCACAATACTACAACACTAAAAAAAAAAAAAAAAATAATGATTGGTAAGTGTGAACAGGAACACTTTTCTAACAGATTTATTTATCTGAGATCATCATCATCATATCTGAGATTATTAACAAGTAATGAAAGTAGTGAGTCCGCGATCAGGCGACGTATTCAGTTGGGAAGGACAGCTATGACCCAACTATCCAAGATATGGAAAAACCCTGAGCGCAACAAAAATCAAATTAGTGGAAAGCTTATAAGATGACTTCGGTGTCTGTCTGTCCGTCCGTCCGTCCGTCTGTCTGTCTGTCACACCCGATTTTCTCCGAAACTATTTTTCATAGAAAATTGAAATTTGGTAATAATATAGGAATTGATGGCCTTATCAAAGCCGTGTAGTTTTGAAAGTTAAATTTTGACTTAAGGGGTTAGTTTTGGAGGATGAAATCGAAAGTCAAAAAATATTTTTTTTACTAGGTCATCAAGTGTGGTGTCGAATGAAAGCTTGTGAAAACACGAGTAAAAAATATTTATATAATGTAGTACTTGGACTCACTTTTCTTTGTATTATTTTTAAAAAGTCGCGAAAAATCGCTGTCAGGCCACCATATCTCGAAAAGTACTGATCAAAAAATTTTGAAAAAATTCTGAAATGCTCTCCACAGGGTGTAGATTGAACGAAAATGATCACGAGTGCATTACCTTTAATAATTTATTTGGTATACAAAAAAAACAAAAATTCCGAAGTCATCAGTTTTCAGTAAAGATTGGAAACAAACTTTGTTGAAAACTCCTTTGGGGTGTGTTTTGTGAAGTCACTGATCATTTTATACCACCGTAACAATTTTTTTTATTTTAAAAGCAATCAACGTACGGAACACCAATTGTGCAAGTTCAACTTGCACTTGACCGGTTATTATTTAGTATGGATGCGCAACCTGGACAATAAGAATCGCCGATCAAAAACGAATAGACGCATTTGAAATGTGAATGTGGTGTAGAATTTTATGGACTGAAAAACGAACCAATGCATCCATATTGAATGAGATAAGCGGAAAAGCGTCTGTCTTCCAAAAAAACAGCAGGATGCTTGCGTTTTTTGGAGACCTGACGAGCGCTGACAACACGGAAAAGTTGCTAATACAGGTCAAACCAGATGGAGTGCTTTGCAGAGGCAGATCACCTATGCGTTGGAATGATACAATAAGGTGAGTTATAAACAACAACATGAAGCAGGTTGTCAGATTGACCGATGCTGGCGAAGAGCCGCAAAGACAGCAATTCAACAGTTGGAACTGTTCTGTTAAGATGACAGGACTAGAGAAGGGAGGATTTATGTATGAATTTAGAAAAATAAATATGTTCGTGTGTACCTTATTTAAATATAAAATTTAGCTGTTTTGTACTACTTCTTAGAGAAAGAAAAATTAAATGTTAAATAACTCTGACTTGTCAGAACTCCTTGCAAAAGTCGAGTTTTCTTGACATATTTTTATTATTTTAGATACTATGAATATCCCGTACATAATATAATCTTACCTCTTAGAATTTGTGAGCAAACGTCACACGGCGTAATTTTCTTATACGTATTTTCTTGGAAATTGTGTGCGTCTGGGTCACCTTTAAGAAGCTCCTTCGTAGCAGCAGATCCATTTTTCCTAAACATAAAATTTACATTTCTTTAAATTGCTCTCAAGTCGATAGCTGTTTCGACATGCAGTATATTTTAGTGTTATACCTTTAAGTTGTGCTTGCTCATAAATCCTCGGAAAAGGTCCTACATATTTTATTTTTTGTATTTTATGACGTAATGAATTACGGTAATGTGGGGAGTGCATTTTAAGTTAGTGCATTATTTTTACTTGGTTGTAGTACTTACTAACATCAATATCTTCAGCAATAAATAAAAAATAGCGATTTTAAAAAGGTATCCTGAAATTTCATAAAAACTCAGTACGATCATTTTATTGTGGCATGCATTGTAGCATGCATATGACTTCTTCACAGTCAAAATAAGTGAATCCACAAATTTATGCAGCCTGTGAGACCATTTGTGTCTAGAAGAATTTATATATATATATATATATATATATATATATATATATATATATATATATATATATATATATGTATGTATATATATATATATATATATATATATATATATATATATATATATATATATATATGTATATATATATATATATATATATATATATATATATATATATATATATATATATATATATATATATATATATATATATATATATATATGTATATATATATATATATATATATATATATATATATATATATATATATATATATATATATAGGAATAAAAAATTTAAACAAATGTTTAAGATCACCACTTATGTTTATTATTCCTGACAATTGTTTCGACACACTGTGTCTTCTTCTGGAGCACGATGTAAATTAACTAACAAAGTATGTTTCAGAATACATAGTTTACCTAATTACAAGTACTAAATTCATTAACAATATTTACCTTAATACCTAGAACAAGTACAATAAAGGAGACCCTCCCCCATCTAATTGATCGTTGAGTAATAGACCTGAGGATCTTTTCTGATTAATTTCTGCCTGTTCTAAACAATTCAGTAATTTTCCTTTCTTTCCGTTATGCAAAATTTTGAAATCTTCATTGAATGTATGATTTTCCTCTGTTAAATGTTTGGCGTAATGAGATTTGTTATATTCCATTCTAAAGCTTTGTTTATGTTCGTTTATTCTTTTATAAAAAGGTCTGCCTGTTTGTCCTATATACGTTTTGTTGCAAGTGCCATAGCATAATTCGTAAACCCCCGATTTTTTTTTTTTTGTTTTACTTTTATTATCTTTAGTATGTCGAGATAATGTATTATTTGTACGGAAAGCGATATTTACATGATTTCTATGGAAAAAATTTTGAATTTTATTAGTTTAATTTTCCGGTATAAGTGAGTGTATGAAATTTTTCTTTGTTTAGTTGTTTGTACGGGTACACCAGTCCTATTGCTTTTGTAAATTGTTTTTTCATTAAAATATTATCTACAAAATCGCTCTTGTATCCGTTGTTTATACTTACTTATACTGAAAATTTTCTTCCGTTAATGGTGTATTTATTAGTCTATGGATGAAACTATTATAAGCCTAGCTTTAAAAATATCAAACTAAATAAACAAGCACGATTTTGAAATCGTCCATAAACCAACATACTCAGACATAACTATACACGCTAATTCCAACCACTCGTTCACCCATAAAATCTCTGCTTATAATAGCTTCATCCATAGACTAATAAATACACCATTAACGGAAGAAAATTTTCACTATAAGTAAGTATAAACAATGGATACAAGAGCGATTTCGTAAATAAAATTTTAATGAAAAAACCATTTAAAAAAGCAATAGGACTGGTGTACCCGTACAAACAACTAAACAAAGAAAAATTTCATACACTCACTTATACCGGAAAATTAACTAATAAAATTCAAAATTTTTTCCATAGAAATCATGTAAATATCGCTTTCCGTACAAATAATACATTGTCTCGACATACTAAAGATAATAAAAGTAAAACAAAAAAAGAAAATTAATCGGGGGTTTACGAATTATGCTATGGCACTTGCAACAAAACGTATATAGGACAAACAGGCAGACCTTTTTATAAAAGAATAAACGAACATAAACAAAGCTTTAGAATGAAATATAACAAATCTCATTACGCCAAACATTTAACAGAGGAAAATCATACATTCAATGAAGATTTCAAAATTTTGCATAACGGAAAGAAAGGAAAATTACTGAATTGTTTAGAACAGGTAGAAATTAATCAGAAAAAAATCCTCAGGTCTATTACTCAACGATCAATTAGATGGGGGAGGGTCTTCTTTATTGAACTTGTTCTAGGTATAAAGGTAAATATTGTTAATGAATTTAGTACTTGTAATTAGGAAAACTATGTATTCTGAAACATACTTTGTTAGGTAATTTACATCGTGCTCCAGAAGAAGACACAGTGTGTCGAAACAATTGTCAGCAATAATAAACATAAGTGGTGATCTTAAACATTTGTTTAAATTTTTTATTCCTATTTATTATGGATCTCCATCCAGTAACGGCTATATCAGTGCAATATATATATATATATATATATATATATATATATATATATATATATATATATATATATATATATATCTATTATACACTATTCTTGCATAGGAAATTAGATTTATTGCTGTTTATCTATTAAAAAAAAATCGCTGCATAAATAAGACTTTATTAGAGAAGTATTTATCAGTGGCATGTGAAAGATCTGTTAAAATAAATAGATATATTGATATTTTACAGGCTCAAACATCAAGAGTAATTTTTACGTATTTGAGAAACGAACTTTTTTTTGTTAACAGTACTACAACGTATTAAAAATAACACCTCTACTTGGAGAACACTCTGTATAAGATGGTAATTAAGTCAGTGGCAAAACTTAAAAACGTGATTTCTTACTCAGTTTTGAGACAAAAAGTTCATATAAATATTGGTTCGGAAATATTTAGCATGAGATTTGATTTTCTTGCTTATCTTAAATATTGTCTCTTCGGAGTCACGCTCCGCTTTAGCTTAAGAATTTTTGTCTAATATGCCACTCGCTAGCATATAAAGATTAAGTTACCCTTTAGTATAAAAGTGAAACTTAATATTTTATTTTACACATATATGGAAGTATTTTTTTTCAATTTCCCAAAATTCTAAATTATATTTTGCGAAATGTCAGTCAAACACTAACATTTAAAAAAATGTAAGACCACAAAAAGTTAAAGAATAAAACAGGGAAGGTATCGGAATAAAAAAAATATATACCGTTAAGTGCAAGTTGGATTAGTGTTTCGTACCGCGATTGCTTTTAAAATAAAATAAAATCCTTCGCTAGGGTGAGTTAATTAATATAAGTCCTTGACATTTTAAGATCTAATATGTATTTTCACGTTTTTTCTTAGTCACTAATCTAGAATCTATAAAAATAAGTATAAAACAAATATCTACTACCTAAATATTTGTTTAATTATAAACAAGTATAATAAAATTATTTTATCTCTAGAGGAGTAACGCGCGGTACTGAAAATATAGTATATTTATCTCCACTATACTGTTGGGAAATCTTGTCGATATTGTCAAGGCACATAATTTTTTTTTATATCAGATAAATTGTCAAACTTATTGCACTCGTGATAATTTTCGCTCAATCTACACTTTGTGAAGAATATTCCAGAATTTTTTCAAAATTGTTTGTTCCGTACTTTTCGAGATAGGGAGACAGAGATTTTTTAAAATAATACGAAGAAGAACGTACGCAAGTACTACACCATATATATTTTTGAACTCGTGTTTTCACAAGCTTTCATATGACACCCTACTCGATGACCTTAAATTTATTTTTTTTCACTCCCTCTACAAGTTAACTCATAAAGTTAAAATTTAACTTTCAAAACTACACGACTCCGATTGGGCCATCAATTCCTATATATGTGCCAAATATTAACTTTATATGTCAAATAGTTTCGGAGAAAATCGGGGGTGACAGACGGACTCCGAAGTGATCCCATATGTTCCGTACGGAACACTAAAAATCACTAAAGGTATACCATAAAAA
>CM032456.1:73664112-73769831 GCA_019049505.1 Pachyrhynchus sulphureomaculatus
TTCAATATCTCGGAGACGGTTAAGTTTAGGACATCATGTCATAGAGTCAAATCGGTCAGAAACGACCTAAACTATAACGTCCTTAATTATCTAGGACGACTTTCCCTGTAACCCAGTATATATATATATATATATATATATATATATATATATATATATATATATATATATATATATATATATATATATATATATATATTATAGGTGATTACTGCTAAATTTAATTCTTTGCATCTTAAAGCAAACTCTCCCTTAGCAACGAATGTGAAAAAAGTATACAGAATACCACTTAAGCGCTGTTTCGCGCAGGCCGTTTTGTCGCGTTACATGCCATTTTGTCACACTACGCGTCTTTTTGTCACGCTACGCGCAGTAGCTCATAGTCGTTGACTTATTTAAAACCATTCTTTCTATTTAGAGGCGCGAAATAGTGATTCGTATGAAGCGGAATTCAAAAGAAGTTAATTTGTACTAGTATTTTGTGTTTTGTTTGAATAGCTTTTGTTCAGATAGCTTTTTAGAAAATTGGTCCGTTTTGTACATTAACAAACAGCTGTTTTCAAAAACCTGAAATAATAGAAGAATCCTATATAATTCTTATTGGCGTAATGTAGAAAATTTTATATTATCGTGTATTTTGTTTTTGACGTGTTGTTCTTTTATAATAGCCCTACAAAAGCATTATGGATTTTTTAAAATTAAAATCCTAAAACCATAAAAAGTAAAGGAATAAATAAAAAAAAATAACAGAACAATTATAAAATTTTCATTTATGAAACGACTGAATCCATAAAAGCCATGCAACCTTATTTAACTTTATGTTACTTGAAATCTTTACAACAATATTGCTCAATTCTGATTTTAATCAAAAGTTTTAATTAAATATTTATGAAAATAACTTCTTTTTACATTACATTTTACTTGAACTTTTTATTTTATATCTTGACTGTTGTGCCCGCGGCTCCGCTCGTGTGGACTACAGAATTATTGTTTAGGTTTTTTTGCTGGCGGCAAACTTTTTTCCGACTTGATTCACCATTATCATCATTGTCTATTCCTTATGTTACCTAACGTAACAAAATATATACTAAAACCTGGCCAGAAAATGTATGTATGAATTAAAAAAAAAAACGTAAATCGGATAAGTGGTTTTCGAGTGATAAGCACACTAACGGACAGTCAGCTAGACACATAGACGTTTCGTTTTATTTATATATACATATATATATATATATATATATATATATATATATATATATATATATATATATATATATTATAGTAACAAAAATATTTTAAAATTCATTTCACTTCCAATAAATTTAAATGAGTTGACTTACACCTTCAATTTTTATACTTCTGTTGTAATTAATAATAAAGTTTATTTTATTCAAAACAGATTATTATCAGTTTAACTGGATGACACTGGTTAATGTTGTTGGTTAAGAAGTTAACGACATGCAATAATAAGTAAAGAGCGAATTTTAGAACTGCAATTTGTAGTCGAGCCTCTGTAATGAAGAAACTTTTATTATGAGAACGTGGTCAGATTGTAGTTTGTACCTGATGATATTTAATGTATACTACTATATTTAATAATTAAGGGGATATACCTAGTCATCTAGGTCAAAAAATTCGATTTTTGGATTGTTACATTTTCTTTTAGTATGATATGTTAAGAATATTTTCTGTAAGTTTCATAAACGGTTAAATTGGTTAAAATTGACGAAGTTGTAGCAGTTTAGAAGAAGGGCCGTTGCGTAGCAGGGAGCAAGCAGCTGCTCTCAGGTCAGCCTTTGCCGACTTTAACCCAATTTTAACTTTTTCTTTTATAATACAAAGAAATTCTTCAATTTTCCTCCTTAGAAAGTACAAGGCATTCACATCTGCTAGTCTAAGGTTCTATATTTGAAACGCGGAGTTTGTGCAGTACCGCCGCACAGTTCATTTATATAGTGATAGCGATGCGAGTTCATTGTGGCCGAAATGCACATGACTACGTAGCTGAAGTGGACGGAGAACGACTGACCTATCTGAGCGACCATTGCTTCAAAGTACAGAAGAAGTTAGAATGTGTCATGAATAAGAACAAATTAGTATTCTAGAAACTCCAATAGCTGATAAGGATTCAGCATATGGCCCTGGAGTGGATGATTCATTTACAAGAAGAAATTTATTTTTGTATTAATGTTTTTTTACCCTAATCTTTTAAACCTAAAACTTAAAACGCGTTTTTCTCGAAACTACTTTTTTTTGGCCGTGCGCGAGATATCTCAAGAAGAAATTTGATCCATATTTTTCCTATACATATTGCTTGTTCTGGAATGAAGGGATTTTGATTTTATTAAGAACTTTATTTAAAATTAGCAAAAATCTAAAACCAATGCCATGCGATAATTTTTTTTTTTTAAATCCTTCGTTCAAAGACAAGATTGACTAAACTAATTTCCTTGGAAATTTCGATTTCAGCAATTCAGCTGCCAGTAATCGTGCACACCGCAATGCTCCATAAAAAAAGGGGTTGCAGGGGAACGGGTATAGCACCGCCATTTTTTCTTTTATTAAAATTTAATAATTTGTATTTAAACTGTGTATTATTATATTTGAAGACAGATATTATATACTCAAGAGCCAGAATTTCTAACAAGGGGGGCTGCGAAGAAGAAATTAAAAGAAACATAGCGATGGCCAAAACTGTAATTACAAACCTAAGCAAAGTATGGAAAGATCACACAATAAATAAAATGACTAAAAAAACTTGTCAATTCACTAATATTCCCTATAGCCACATATGGAGCGGAAACATGGACTATTAATGCAGCATGCTGTAAAAGAATAGAGGTTTTCGAAACTACATGCTACAGGCGGATGCTCAGAATTTCCTGGACAGCAAATGCGTAACATCATTTTTTGGTCACATAATAAGGAGGGATGGCATTGAAAAGTTGCCGATCCAGGGGAAAGCCGACGGTAGAAGAAAAAGAGGTAGATCTCCCAACAGATACATCGATCAGATCATGTCTACGACGCACTTGGAGTTACCGGAGATAAAGAGAAGTATCGAAGATGGAGGATGGAAGGCTGTTGTAAATTCTTTGTAACAACGCAACAGAGGTCACGACGCCCGGAGTCGAGCAACGAGGTGAGAGAGAGGTTATTATATAAAATAAAAACCTGATTTATATAATGAATAGTTTCGCTAAAAAAATCCTAAAAAAATACTTTTTTTTCGTCTTCATGACTAAGTATTTTTTTAATTAAAACATTTATTTTATATGTTGGAAAAACTTTTTTAATATCTGAGAGAGTTTTCATGGGAGTTACTTTATTGGGTTAGAATTAAACGGGAGTTTTGTAATTGTGAAAATTTCTGTTGGCGATTTTTAAAATGAATAAGTTTAATAAGCTAAATATTTACACTAAATTTTGTCTTGAAAGTGATATTTCCTTTACCTTACATCAAATGTTTTAAAGTGGTATATAACATTCAAAAGGCCTAGACAAGCAGTTGAAGACGAGTGTCATTCTGAAATACCATACACCATAACCACAGGTTGTGATCTTGTAGTCCTTAATCGATATTTAAAATTAGGGATCTTGTAGGCCTTACTGAAATGTCAATTTTACCGATATTTGAAAAACAATTTGGGATTGTCTCGTGTGTTATCTCATCTTGTTCCAAAAGAACTGTCTTTTCTTGAAAATCTTAGTCGTCTTAAGGATGATGAGATATGGATCTATTCTTGTAAACAGCGCAAGAATCAGGTGAATATCATGTAAAGGGGGATCCCAGACCGAAAAATTCGCGTCAAAATCAATCAAGACTCAAGGTTATGTAAACGATTTCCTTCGATTACCGTAAGGTTGTATACAAAGGTCTCCCTCAATTTGACGAAACAGTAAATAAAGAGGCTTTTTGAAGCGTTATGAGTCATTTAGTCAAAGCAATTTATAAATAAACCTGTCAAGTGCTAGTTGGACTTACGCAATTAGTGTTCCGTACCGTAATTGATTTAAAATAAAATAAAATCCTGACCTAGGCTAAGTTAATTACGCCCTGATATCTTAAGATTCAATATTTATTTTTATGTTTTTTCTTAGTCAATAATATATAATAGTTATAACATCTTAGCTATCTAGCCAATAAATTAATCTAGTAATAATACTGGAAAACAAGTATTTACTATCTAAATATTTAATCATAAAGAAATAATTATTATCGACGTGCCGTAATGGACGGAAAATAATTGACCTTCACCATTTTGTACGGGTTTCCCTCGTTCTCGGTGTTTTTTATACCAGATAAATTCTGTAAGTGTCCAAAAAAAAATCTTGTCTTTTAAGTGAGACACTCGTTTTCTTAAGTATTTTTTTATGCTAAATCCAAAAAAAAAAAACCATAAAAAAAAACATTCACATTGAGGTTTTTTCAGAAAACACAATAAAGTTGCCAGACAACTATTAAACTGAAAAAAAAATATATTTTAATAAATTATGTAAAACCGTATAATCATTAAAATTATGGAATAAAACTATTATTTCGGACATCTTTAAATGTTCTGAATCTACATTTATCATAAAAACTTAAAAATATTAGGTTCTAGTGTTAATGTTTAACAAAAAACAAGCATACACCATCTTTTACTAAGCCACGTAGCAAACTGCTGTTTGAAATAAATATGTGCAACCGCTACATTACAAAAAAAATGTTTCTAATTTTTATTAATTTTGAGCAGAACTATTATTTCCAGTGTTTTGTGAAGTTCTTAATCCTGACCTGACATCAAAAAATAAAGTTTTATGTTCAGTTTCAACAAAAAACTTGCTTTTAATAACTACGCTATGTGGTTGGTAAAATGCTTTTTTAAGTAAATAAATACAATGAAATAATAGTTTAGTTCAGTATTAATACAAATTCAAAAACAATTTTTTAATTTAGCGGTTGCACATATTTATTTTAAACAATATCTTGCCACGTAGCTTAGTTAAAGTTGGTGTATGCATATTTTTTGTTGCAGATGAACTTTAATACCTAATATTTTTGGGTTCTTATGATAAATGTAGATTCAGAATATTTAAAGATTTTTATATTTAATAGTTTTTTTGGCAACTTTAAGTGTGTTTTCTGAAAAAACCTCACGGCAGATGACTCTTTTTTATGATTTTTTTGGATTCACTATAAAAAAATACTTAAGGAAACACGTGTCTCACTTAAAAGACAGATAATTTTCGCTCAATCTACACTCTATGAAAACTATTCCAGAATTTTTTAAAAAGTTTTTGATCAGTACTTTTCGAGATAATGTGGGTGGACAGGGGTGTTTTTTCCATTTTTTTTTTTAAATAATAAAAAAAGGGTGTACGCAAGTCATACATCATACATATTTTTGAACTTTTTTCATTTGCCAGCCTATCCGATGATATGGTAAAAAAAAAATTCAGTTCCGATTTCGTTCCCTTTTCTAAATTTAACTTTCATAAGCAATTCCTATATATAAAGACAGACGGACAGATACTGAAGTGATCCCATAAGTGTTTCACGAGGGACACTAAAAAGGCCCAAACAATTCTCGTATTTGGATCACTACAGTCCAATTAATAATAATTATTTTCTTCATATTTTGCATAAACCTTTTATCTGATATTATGATTAAACAAATATTTAAAAATACGTTTCTTAGACTTTAACCTTTACTCTCCTCTAGTAATTATGAATAATTTGTTTTATCCAAAACAGATTATTATCAGTTCAACCGGATGACAAAGGATAATGCCTTCGGTTAAGAGGTTAACGATATTCAATTAATCAGTAGAGGGTAAGTTTTAGGAGTATAATTTATTGTAAATCTTCTATAATGAGGAAACTTTTATTTATACAGAGTGTTACTTAGTCTGCTTAATACCGTAAAAAATAATTATTATCAGTCCATTAAATAAAACACTTCCAAATGATCCTTTATACTGCTACGATATTTTTTATGGGCATAGCACACGTGCTGCAGAAAAATCCCTAAGGGGCTACGGGAGTGACGCATGTGCGGAAAAAGCGATTGACGTTACTCTTAAATCACTGTAAATTTTACGCGGTGAGTGGACTATTCCAAAGAGATTGAGGTTCTTCAAATAAAGATTCCCTGAAAAGGGTTGTGTGAGGAGTGACAAGCTGAACTTCATACGGATGTGAAGTATTAGCGCGACGTGTATTCCTAGCGTGCACCGTTTTGGGAGGAATTAAGCAGGCTTTATCCATCGAACACTTTCCATGAAACTACTTGTAGAATAGACTCAAGTCGCCAACCGTTCTTCGATGTTCGAAGGAATCAAGGTCAGTTCAGGGTCTCCAATGAGTCGAATAGCTCTCTTCTGAATAGAATCCAATAAATGCAGTGTATGTTTGGGAGTAGAGCCTCAAACACGGGAGCAGTATTCCATCGTTGGTCAAATTTGAACTTTCTACAGAATTAGTAGTTTTTGTTGAGTGTAACACTTTCTAGTTCGCAATAACATTCCCAGCTTTTGAGAAGCTCTGTTCGATACGCATGCTAAGACATATTTGCTCCCAAATTAACGTCCAGCAAATTGAGTGACGATGCTGGAGGAATAGAGTGCAGCGACATAACTATGTGAGGCTCAGCAACGTTAACTTTTGTAGAAAAAAGTTGCCGCCTGAGTTTTTATAGCGTTGTTGTTGTATAGTTACTTTCATCCCAAGATAGAACTTATTCCAGATCTTCGTTAAGTTGAACGACCGCCCTATGTCTGCAGATATTTACATGAGTAGCCGATGTTCGAACACTCTAAGTGAATGAAGAAATAATCGTACTATCATCTGCAAAGCTGTAGATTGGACTCCTGGTTCTTTCCATCAGATCGTTAATGTAAAGAAGAGAGTAGGAGATATGTTGCTGTAGTAAAATTTTTAAGCAAGGAAAAACTTAATTTTAGCATAGTGACATTCGTATTCACAATTGTGGAACAACTACCAAGCAGCACCATATGTATGAGTCGTTAATTCCCGACGGGGAATAAAAACGAATAGCTACTAAAATTGAACAAACTTCATTGGCTGGAAATTATTGATAGTGCTCTGATCTGTTGAACCATCTCGGGACTCGCAGGTCGGCGACTGCCTACTCTTCCCAATGGTTATCGTTTTGTGACTCATAACTACATAGTTTTTGTTAGAGGGAAGAAATGTTTTAAATATCAGATTGATATCAGCTAGAAATACTGTGTAACTACTGTATTTGCTCGCCTCTCTGGCGATGCTAGTTCGGCTGATTTTTTTTTTAAAAAAATAATATTCGGTTTCATTGTTGTTACACATTAGACTGATAATATATGGTACATGTGTAACATTCATTTTATCCTAGATCATGTTATGTTACTGTTTTTCTCCTTATAATTTACATTTTTTTTTCCATTTTTTATATGAACTAACTTTTAAGCAGTGTAGTTCACTCGAATTTTTGAGTCGTTTATATTACAGCGTGCAGTGCGGGTTGTCTGCTGGATATATTAAATTCGTTTCTAATGCGTCGATTGGCTAGATATTTGTATCCGGGAAGTAGCCATCTTGAAGACGTGATTTATACGGAAGGGAGAATGATATTTAAGGGTCCGGATGGCAGCCGAGATGAAGTAAGGCAGATATTTTCTGCAGCCAAAGTAAGGGCTTCTTTTTTTAGAAAGCCGCCCAGTAGGCTTTCACTATCAAATTGCCGTACTGATATATTAGTGATGGAGTAGTGTGAAAACGGTTTTAGTGCTCAATTCAAGGCCTTTTTCCTTGAAATATCCTGTTTATTCCCAGACCTTTAGGGGCCAAGAAAAGTTTAGCAGCCCAAAGGGAACTGAAGTAACTAAGGAGGAGACATCTGTGCTATGAATATCCCACCAGGACAGGCCTAAAAACTTGTAAGGAAACCGTAAGTCATCAGAATATCCATCCGTAGACCTATTTTCCCGCTGATAAGTGCGTTTCACATCGTATTGAACTGATAACTCGTGAAGTGAACCTCACGAACCTTCAAGATTGTGTGTAGCAAAGTTTTAAAAATAAAAATCCTGATTTAAGGACTCTATTTAGCAATATCACCTATTAGGCTAAGGTTTTTTTGTAATACAGGGTAATAACAGAACCGCAAAGTTGGAACTTTTAATTTAGTCATTAATAAACCTTTTTTTCTTGTTTAAGGCTAGTGTTTCACTGTACCACCTATTTTACTTTTCAGGACAAAAGGGTTGTACCATATCAAAATTATCCTTAACAACTACATAACCCTTCAGTGTTTTTTCATTTTTTTAGCTGAAGATAGATCCTTTTTATTTTAAAATGAATGGTGCTCAAAATTTGTACAACCAAAAATTTTAAACAACTATAGAGACTGTTTTCAAAAGACGTACAAAAATTATCTCTTACCCATATTACTCTACCAAGAAAAACTGAGCTAGTGTATGTTTAATTTTTTTACTTCTTTTAATATTAATATTCACTCAATCCATTCTCAGAAATTATAAAAAAAAGTATAGAAAGGAGGGGCTGCAAAATTGCGTCTCAACGGCGATATTAACACGCCACAACATGTTATGTCCTTCGTTTCAAACCGATTGTTTTTTTTTCTTTTGTTCCATTTACCGCTCAGGGAATATTTAAAATAGGTGCCAGAAAGTCAGTAGCTGACATGTTCATTAGCTTGTGATTAATTCAAAGGATTGGGCTGGAAAGTTAGGCCTTGAATGTTTAATATGCCGACACCGATACTGTTACAAGTAATTTATTTTAAGGACTATAAAATCTAAAAAAAAAAAATCAATGCATTCTCGTGTTTTCTAATGAAAATTATACTTAAAAATCACTGACTTTGGCGTCCTCAACACCCCCTATAACAGGTCGTTTGTAATTCACAAAGCATCGTTCTTTTTATACAATAGAAATCCTATTGAGTTTCAATTATGGCTCTAGAATTTCTAATTAAAAGTCATATAGTTAAATGTTATCTGGATTTACGTCGTTGCATTGAGGAATAGGAATAACTTTAGTCTGACGTAAATCGAATTCCGAATCCCTTGTCCCGAAAGTTAGAAAATTAATTTCCTTTAATCTGTAAGGTTACTGAATGACAAAGTGGTGTAATTTTGTAAACATTCGATAAAACGATTTAACACCTATAATACAGAAATGGGATCAAAAATAATTCAATGATTGTCCAGTAATTTCGGAAATAAGTACTACGAACGTTTTTTTTCATAACCTAGAACAGGGGTGCTCAAACGGTCGATCGCGAGTGCTTTTTGAGTCGATCTCGAGAAAAAAATTCCGATATAGAACTATTCACAGATTTTGTTTTAGGTAACTAAAACAAAATGTAATGAATAAACTACTAAAATTTATTCGATCCACAATTAGGCCAGAATAACCCCCTCATCACTTTCTTTTATCGTAATAACTCCCTGCTAGCGGCAAAAGGCGGCTTTATCAAAGAAACGCGCGGTACTTGTCAAAGAAAAGCCGCGTTTTTGATTCCCGCCGATTTTTCTAGAAACTTCGGGCGGCGTGTTTGACGGGAACATTCGAGACCTCGTTCGCGCCGATATAAATGTTGCGTCTGCAGGAATAGGAGTCAGCCTGAGTTGTAACTTGAAGGCGATACATCGATACAAAGTTTATTAATAAATAGTCCAAAATGAGTGCGGCGAAGAAAAGTAAAACTTATCACTTTAATAACGATTGAGAGGAAGAATTTTTCTTTTGTATGGTAAAGGATAAGTGCATTTGTCTCATTTGCCGTGAGTCAGTTGCAATACCTAAGCGTGGGAACTTAGAGAGGCATCATAAAACGGTTCATAAAAACTATGAAAAGGATTTCCCGTCACAGAGTGAATTAAGAAAACGAAAAGTACGTGATTTGATAACTTGTTTGAAAAAAGAACAAACCATGTTCACAAGACCAGCCAAACAATCAAAAGCTGCAACGATAGCGTCATTTAAAATATCTCATATATTGGCGAAACACAAGAAACCATTTGATGATGGATTGGTTGTGAAGGAAACATTTATTGAAACGGGTGAGACTTTATTTGGAGATTTTAAAAATAAAACAGAGATTATGTCTGCTATTAGAGAACTTCAGTTATCTCGTCCGACTGTCACAAGGCGTGTTGAAGTCATGAGTCAGGACATGGCAGATAAACTCAAACATGATATCATGGAATGTACATACTTTTCTTTACAGTTCGACGAATCCACCGATATGACAGACACTGCCCAGCTGTGTATTTTTATTCGAATGGTATTCAATGACATGTCGGCTAAGGAAGAGTTTTTGACAATGATTCCCTTGAAAGGAAAGACCCGTGGCGAAGATATATATGACGTTTTCTTCAATTTTGTAACAAACTACAAGCTACCAATATATAAACTAGTGTGCATTACAACCGATGGAGCACCAGCAATGACTGGAAACAAAAACGGTTTTGTGGCATTGTGTCGAGCTAATGATGATTTCCCTTCATTTTTCTCCTTCCATTGCATTATACATCAACAAGTTTTGTGTTCAAAAGTTCTAAACATGGAGGAGATTATGGGCATTGCAATAAAAATTGTGAATTCTATCCGTGCACGTAGCTTGCAACGACGGCTCTTTAAATTGCAGTTGGAAGATAGTGAGTCAGCTGAACACACTGATTTAGTTCTTCACACGGACGTCAGGTGATTGAGTCGCGGAAAATTCCTAGAAAGGTTTCAAGAATTATTGCCCGAAATAACAGCTTTTCTGGACGAAAGAGGTGATGACACTCAGATGCTGAAACACGGAAAATGGCTGACTGATTTGGCATTTTTGGCAGACATCACAATGCATTTAAACACCATTAATTTGGAGCTTTAAGGTAAAGGAAAAACTATTATTGAGATTATGATAGATCAACTGAAAAGAAAGGATCTGAAAAATTTTCCGTCTTTGAAAGCAAGGATTCCTCAGTTGAATTATGATATTTATGAGGCAGAATTATCAAATATTTTGGGCCAATTCGAAATACGTTTTTATGATTTCAGTAAATTGGCAAATATCGTATCATTTATGAGTTATCCTTTTTCGTGTAAAAACATTGAGGAATTAGCTACTGAAATAGCAAGTCAGTTTAACATGGACTCATGTTCTGTTGAAAATGAGTTAGTGCAGATTATATCAGATATACATCTCAAAGCCACAGCATCTGATACAAAATTCTGGTGTTTTATATCTGAAGATAAATATCCGAATCTAAGGCAAATCGCCCTTCAACTGACGGCAATGTTTGGGTCAACTTACTTGTGCGAGTCTGCATTTTCTGAAATGAAGATAATTAAGTCAAAATATCGCAATCGACTAACTGACGAACATATGTCATCATGCTTGCGATTAGCACTCGGTAATTACGTACCATCTTATGAAAAGTATGCTGAGGACATGCAGTGCCACTCTTGAACATCCAAAGTCACTCTTTAGTTAAGTTTAGACACTAGAACTCGTTTGTTTTGTAAGAACCAATAAACTCGCAATTTTGAATAATTATGAGTTTTTTCATTGACATTTTAGAGCAGACCTACACTTACCTTGATTAAAAAAATGCATATTGTGCGGAAAACTAATATCTATGCCACGATACACCCTACCTAGACGACAATCCTGCATCACACTTACTTGCAGCCTTTCAGAGTCGATCGATCGTAGTCTAACAATATTGAGGTAGATCGCCAGCAGTTCATGTTTGCGCACCCCTGACCTAGAAGCTTAGCATGAAAATTAAAAAAAAAATACGCTGTTGATGTGAGTGAGGAACTTTATTTTTAACAGACTAAAAAGAAATATATCCAGTGTTATTAATCAAAAATGGATTACCATTCTAACTCGCCTATTTTTAGAGTAGGCAAAAATGTTAAATACGGAGTTTGTAGCGGTGTTAAAACAGAAGCAATCATCACCTCACGCGTTTGATATATGACAAAAATTGTATATTTTTTAATGTAGCAACCTGCATATTATTTTATAGTTTTATAGATATATATATATATATATATATATATATATATATATATATATATATATATATATATATATATATATATACAGCCAGTCTAAAAAGTCTCCATACACCACCTGCTTTCTTTACTATTTTTCTATTTTGTTTAAATAATTAATTGTAACTATGAGAAAACATGTTTAAATTAATATTTAAAACTTAACCAACGAAGATTAGTATTAAGAACAACTATCGAACATTTTATTTATAACATACACCTTTGTTATAAAAATGTAAACAAAATTAATGTCGAAGTAGTCTCCATACAGTCAAGAACTGCACTGAAAAAAACACGTCATAATCAGCCACATTTTATCAAGCTATCTATTGCTCGCTAAACTGAAAACAAATGAATAATTTTCGGTCATACTTTATAATCTGTTACTTGTTGCTAGTAATTTTGCAGTGGGTTTTTAAAGTAGTATTAAAAATGAGCACGAGATGTTGTGAAATTCCATTTCAAGTTCGAAAGAACATAATTGATTTGTGGAAAGATGGAAAATCGTACAGAAATATTGGAAAAAATGTTAAAAAGTCGCATGCTACTGTTCAGTACATTGTAAACCAGTATAAATCAACGGGTTCCTATGAAATTCGACCACGCTTCGGTCGTCCCAAGAAACTGTCTCCACGTGAAGAAGCCAGTATTGTTAGACAACTACTTATAGATCCAAGGAAAAGTGCACCAAAATTAAAAGAAAGAGGACGGGAACTATTTTCGAAAAATGTTTGTTCACAAACAGTAAGAAATTGTTTACACAAGGCAGGCTGTAAGGGGTGTGCAGCCAGGAAGAAGTGGTTAATTTCGGAAGCTAATCGCAAAAAGCGGTTAGCTTTTGCTAGGAAATACATTACTAAACCTCCTAAATTTTAGGAATCCGTAATCTTTAGTGATGAAACTAGAAATAAACTTTTCGGGTCTGATGAGACAAGGGGGTGGCAGTGTTCTGCTTTGGGGATGCATGTCCGCTGGAGGAGTTGGAAATTTACATTTTATTAACAGTACCATGGATCAGCATGTTTATCTGAACATTTTGAGAGACAATTTAAGAGGAAGTGTCCAAAAATTAACACTCGAAAAAAGATATGTTTTCCAATAGGACAATAATCTGGAACATACCGCAAACTGGGTGCGAGAATAGATGATCCATAATGTGCGACAGCAGCTTCATACACCTCCGCAATCACCCGATGTTAACTCCATCGAACATTTATGGGAGGAACTTAAACGGCGCGTTAGCAAACATAAGAGAGAACAATTAAAAAACAAAATATTGAACGAATGGGAGAACATGCCAGCAGAAGTTATTAGAAACCTTGTTGCAAGCATTAAAAAAAGGTTCCAGGGCATTATTAAAGCTAACCGCGGTTCCACTAAATATTAGTTTAAACGAAGTTGTTATTTTCCGTTTAACTCCGTCAAACTAGTATTGGTAATTGTTAAGTGTATTGAGACTTTTTTGACATTAATTTTATTTACATTTTTATAACAATGATGTAACTGCCAAATAAAATGTTCCGTAGTTGTTTTTAAAACTAATTCTCGCTGGTATAGAAAGTATAGTATAGAAAGCAGGTGGTGTATGGAGACTTTTTGAACTAAGTGAATATATATATATATATATATATATATATATATATATATATATATATATATATATATATATATATATATATATATGTCAGTCGCTAAGGCAGTTAGTCAAAATTTCACCAAATCCACCATACCACCACGGCCAGATAATTCTATTGCAACGACACCTGTTGAGAAGGCAAACTTGTTGGCTGAATTCTTTGCTTCACATTCTACTGTCGATTTCCAAGGAAAAACACCACCTAATATTCCCATAGTGCAGATAAGGATGCCCGATATTGTCTTCAGGCAGCGTATCATAAAACGTATTTTGATGAAGCTAGACACCAAAAAGGCTTCTGGCGCTGACGGAATACCTGCCATAGTTCTCAAAAACTGTGCGAAGGAACTAACACCAGTTTTCTGTAGACTTTTCAACCTATCTTACAGAAAGGGAATATTTCCTTCCTGCTGGAAATGTGCCACAGTTCAGCCAATACCTAAAAAAGGCAAGAAGACCTTGCCTAATAACTACCGACCAATCGCACTGCTTTCAATAATATCGAAAGTCATGGAAAAGGCTATCATTCAGCATCTTCTAAAATATCTTGAAGGGTTCAACATTATCAGCGATCACCAATATGACTTTCGTAAAAATAGATCAACAGAAGATCTCCTGACTTATGTAACACATGTTTGGAACAACGCAATTGAACACTTTGGAGAATCTCGAGCGGTTGCTCTTGACATATCCAAGGCATTCGACCGTGTTTGGCACGATGGGCTGTTGGCTAAGCTACGTTCTTATGGTATGTCTGAAAAGTTCTGTTTGTGGCTCTCATGTTTTCTCAGAGAGCGTTGTTTGTGAGTGGCAGTCGACGGATTTCTTTCTAACACCTTCACTATCAACGCCGGTGTACCCCAAGGCTCCATATTGTCTCCTACTCTCTTTCTCATTTATATTAACGATCTGCTGGAAAAGACCGAGAATCCAATCTACAGCTTTGCAGATGACAGTACACTTATCTCTTCATTCACTTTGAACGCTCGGGCATCGGCTACTCAAACGAATATCCGCAGACAGCAGGAAGTCATTCAACTTAACAAAGACCTGGAAGAAATTCTATCTTGGGGTGACAGTAACCAAGTGGAATTTAACGCTACAAAAACCCAGGCAGCAGTTTTTTCTAAAAAAAGTTAACGTTGTTGAACCCGACATAGTTATGTCGGGGCACTCCATTTCTCTAACATCGTCACTCAATTTGTTGGGCGTTAATTGGGGGCAAATATGTCCTGGCATGAACATGTTGCAGGCATAGCAAGGAGAGCTTCTCAGAAGTTGGGAATATTATTTCGAACCAGAAAGCTTCACACTTCACAACAACTGTTAATTCTTTACAAAGCTCAAATTCGACTAACTATGGAATGGGGTTTTGCTTCCAAATATACACGGCATTGGTTGGATTCTATGCAAAGAAGAGCTGTTCGTCTGATTGGAGACCCGGAACTGACAGGTGGCCTTGATTCGCTGGAGCATCGAAGAACGGTTGGCGACTTGAGTCTATTCTACAAGTATTTTCATGGAAAGTGTTCGAAGGATGTGGCCCGTTTGATTCCTCCTAGAGCGGTGCATGTTAGAAGTACACGTCACGCTAATACTTCACATCCGTATGAGGTTCAGCTTGTTACTCCTCGTACAACGCGTTTCAAGCAGTATAAATGACTGCTTGAAACATCATCCCTTTGGAATAATTTGCCCAGGACTGTATTTCCCACCGAGTATAATTTACAGCGATTTAAGAACAACGTAAATCGCTTTCTTCGCACACGTGTCGCTCCTGTAGCGCCTTAGGGACTTCCCTCTAGCACGTGTGCTAGACACATATAAAAAAAAAATATATACATATACACATACTTATATGTATATATATATATATATATATATATATATATATATATATATATATATATATATATATATAATATATTAAAATTTCGGGTTTTAATCCGTTCGTCTAACAATGAATGTTCGAAGGATGTGCATTTGCACGGTGTTTCGCCAAAATCTCATTTGGCATTTTCAAGTGCTCTTGATGTTGCTGCTGCTCGAAGCTAACTCAGAGTTAGCTTTGAGCGGCAGCAGCAGCAAGATCACAGTATCGAGTAGGACCAACAGCAAGAGCACTTAAAAATGCCAAATGAGATTTTGGCGAAATGTCGTGCAAATTCATTGTTAGACGAACGAATTGAAATTCGGAATTTTAATGTATTACATTCCATCATCCTCTATTGTAACATATATATATATATATATATATATATATATATATATATATATATATATATATATACTTTTATAGTGTTATAGAGCAAAACAAGGCTGACTAAAATCTTTTCCTAACTTTGCCGAAGTGTACCAATGACAATGATACATTTGTTTATTGGAAAAATCTTGAAAGTAGTAAGTTAACACTAAATATTAGTATAAAAAATGTTTTTTCAGCGACTGAAAATGGGGAAATATTTAAAAGAAGTAGTAAAAATAGGCAAGCACAACGAGAATTTAGAAGACTTTATGAAGGCAAAGAAGAGTCTCTAGCTTAAATATCCCATCAAAAACAAGTGAAACAGGTGCAAACTATTAGAACCTTAGTTTTATGATAATATAAAAAATAAAATTTG
Organism: Pachyrhynchus sulphureomaculatus; assembly: GCA_019049505.1. Taxonomy (NCBI): domain Eukaryota; kingdom Metazoa; phylum Arthropoda; class Insecta; order Coleoptera; family Curculionidae; genus Pachyrhynchus; species Pachyrhynchus sulphureomaculatus. The sequence continues at coordinate 73,680,431 of CM032456.1, forward strand.
TTAATTTGATCCTAAATTCATAGAGTATTGCTGCTATTATTATTATTATTAAGTATTACTTTATGTAAATTCATACATAATTCATATCATTTCTCTGTGCTATTAAAAAAAATAAATGCCATTCGACTGCGTTTGACATGACATAATGTTGGATATGTCTTTTGGTATAGTGGTGATATATACTGAGTAGTATTATTGTGCCAAAGATTCCACATTCCCAACATAGTAACTAAAGGTTAGCCTAGTGAGAAATAGCCGATGCTTTATGCAAGAAGCAGAGTATTTCATGCGCTGCTCTGGGAAGAATTAGGCCGGCTACATCCATTAAACATTTTCGATGGAAGTACTTGTAGAATAGACTCAAGTCGCCAACCGTTCTTCGGTGTTCCAAAGAATCAAGGTAAGTTCTGGAACACTAATCAGGCGAACAGCTCTAGTCTGAATAGAATCTAACAAATGCAGCGGATGTTGTTTGGAAGCAGAGCCTCAAATGTGGAACAAACGGTCAAATTTGAGCTTTATACAGTATTAACAGTTGTTTGCGACTGCTCGAGTTAGTTAAAGTGAACGAATCTGGGTGGATGGTTAAGGGAAATATTGTATTCCTATTAATAAATAACCTTCCAAATTATTTGTACTATTTCACTATTCGGGGTACCTAAAGTACAATTTTCAATTTTCAACAGATTTTTCGCTTATTATATATTCTTCTTCTAATATGTGCCATATCAAGTCCCCCTGACTTTGGCCATCACTCTGGCATACTCATCCCTATTCCCTGCGACTCGAAATAACTCTTCGACACTATAGATTCTCGTCCAATCTCGTATGTTCCTCAACCAAGAGGCCTGTTTCCTACCAACGCCGCGCCTGCCCTCAATCTGTCCCCTCATTATGAGCTGCAATAATTCATAATGTTTGTCACGAAGAACATGTCTCAAATAATCCAGTTTTCTGTACTTTGCCGTTTACAACAACTCTCTGCCTGCATTTGCTCTCTGCAGTACTTCCTGAATGATGACGTAGGCTGTCCACGGAATACAGCCACATCTCGAAAGCATCCAAGCGGTTAACTGTCGTAACCTTCAATGTCTGTACCTTAATGCCGTACAACAAAGGCGACCAAATATAGCATTTAAGCTTCTCTGATGCCGTTTCAAATTAATGCTATCATTGCAAAAAAGAGAGACTACATTTTAATGAATGTTGTTCTGGCTGTTTCGATTCTGCACTTAATTTTCCCGTCAGGGTCTAACTGGTCAGTAATGTAGCTTATGTATTATAATTTGTACATTAAAAAATAAAAAATAGGTATAAAATAGCTTAAAAAATAAAAAAATCTTTGAGATAACATAAAAATAAGGGGATATTTAATTTAAACCATAGTATAAGCGCTGTTTCGTAAAAAAAGAAAACATTTAGAACCAAACTTTATCGTCAATAGGAACTAAACATTTTCTGTGAGAAAAAACAAAGTGTAGTAGAATTTATAAAAAAATTGAGTATCGATCCTAAAAAACATGTTTTTAAATTATCGTTTTTCTGTCTGTTAACGCGACAACTTGCGAAAGAAATGAGATATCTAATTCGAATTTCTACGCAATTAGTAGATAAAGTGGAAAAGAACCTTAGTTTCGCTTCAGAAAAGATTAAGAAATGGGGCGGAGTCAACCAATTTTATATTGCGATAGTGTTATAAGTTTCTCTCTCATTTCTTGTATGGTCTGAACAAATTTTAAACATAATATTTAGTGAAGTGGGAGAACACTAAAGGAGATATTATTAAGTTATCATTGATTATATGCGGACACCTATATGTTCTTTAACAATTCAAAAGAAAGTTTTGATTTTAATTAGTTTAATTTATTTTTATTCCTATAAATAGAAGCCCTCAATAATTTATAATTTTAAAAAGTGCTCAATCATCTTTTTATCTCTCATGAAAATCTTGAATCGCTATTTGGGAGTTTCAGAACAGCAGCTAATAGGCTATTTAAAAGAAAAGCGTTTTGCTGATAAAGTATTTTTTAGGGTACTTCATCATAATTTATCATATTAGCGAAGCAATTTTTTAAAAATAGATGTGATTTGAGATTTTATTCTTTTTATAGGAAATTAGTTTAGGTTTAAAACGTAAAATAATTTTTGCCATGAACTTCTTAAAATGTTATGTGAGCTTCTAAGAATCTAGCTAAACATTAACATGAACTTTATCATTGATTAATATATTCTATCTATCTGCATAGTAGAAATTAGAAAGAGGCTCTGCATCCACATTATTAACTTTGACAAACTTTACGTTGTCTCATCTCACTTCCAAATTACTTAAGTAAACTAAGTCTGACACAAAAGTCAATCGCAGCTCTTTGTTTGAAAGTCATTTTCTGGCCATTCGTAAAAATACGTACTCTTACCTCTATACCTAGGATACAACAATTGGCGACATTATTTTCGAGAAGCTCGCTTTAGGGGTGTCAGTTACGAGGGAGTTTTTTTTAAAGTGATCAACCTAGCCATGAAAATGAGGTTGTATAAGAGAATTCCTTGGTTGTCAAATTACTGCCGCTGTTCTAAGTATTGTAACCAAGTTACAAAACTTTTGTTTTTCGTTTTGGGTTATAAGTTAATAATTACACCGAATTAGTATATATAATTTAATTCGAAGCGTCTCTTGAAATTACGTTAATTAATAGATAGAATAAATAAATAATTAGTACCACATTAATACACCGCCGCGCCTTCTACAATACCTTTCGAAGGCTCCAAGTGCGTGATATACCCCTTTCTACCCGGCTTACTGTAGAGAGGTGGCAAAAATCCATTATGAAAGACCGCCGCATACAGCAGCTTTCTTTGTTTCTATCCAAAGGGGCTTAAAATAACACATTCTGCGCCGCTAAATAAATTAAAAAGTCGGTATCGTTTGTAAAGAAGTGGGTAAAATCATTTTAATGAGACGAAAAATGTCTTACCAAAACGTGGCTGGGTAGGCAAATTGAAAAACGAATCGTGTCTTTGTTTTCACGGGACCCGAAATTGACGCTGCATCAAAGAACGGCAAAATTAAGAAAATCTGGTTTGAATGTGTCCCATGATACCATTTGGTAACACCTTCGTGCCCATGATATCCAATTTTGAGAAACCTTTGCTGGCAAAAATCAGGTCGCGAAGCGGCTTGCTTAGGCCCACGATAAGATACTAGAGTGGCCCTCACAATCGCTGGACGCCAACCCTATTAAGAACGTTTGGTATCTTATAAAGAGATAGCTTAGAGGGAAGACTTAGAGGACCACATGCCACATGAAGGCACAGATCAACTAACTGAAACTCCTGACGTGAATCTTTTCCGGACAGGGAGACAGACTTCACTCAGCAGTATTGCGGCTGAGTGATGATGTTCTGTGTGCACCGTATGAATACCTAGACCAATCAAGAGCCTCCTGATTCGAATATATTCCTTGAATTTGGGAACCCATATTAGCGGGCAGTATTGCGGAGAAATCCGTTACCAACGAATAAAGATCTCTCGACCAACCGTTCCCAGACCGGTACGTAAAATACGGATTCCGATTTAGTATAAAAATTTATTATGAAATACTTTTGTTTTACGGTTATCTTGGCTGCTGCAAGCATGCATTCCGATTTAGTATAAATAGTTATCCTACGTCCTGTACTGCTTTTTGTTTACTGTTGCCAGTGCTATTACACTCATTAATAACTGTTCAATCAGTCAACACCAGCTGCATTTGTCAAGGTGGAAAAAATATTTCAAATATCAATTTGCTCTCAAATTTAAATCAATTTAAAAAAGGTTTTAGGATGACTGACAAAAAAAATTTTGACCATTTTAAATATTCATTTTTTAAAGGGGTAGTTAGTATGCATTTGTTATCTTAGAGAAACATTAGAGATAATCTTTTAATGATTAAATGATTTGAAAGTTGCTAATTACTGTTAGATAACTTGTAACTCCTTGCCTGCCGCGGGCGAGGAGTCACACGACTTGGGCGATATAACTAAAACAACAGATTTATATAGAGGTATCCTATGGAAAGTCACACGCCACTATCGCGCTGCGGGATATTTTCGGCAAAATTTTTTGACTGTATCGCAAAACCGATGTCATTGTGACCTTAGTAAAAGTTACAATTTGCCATTCCATAAAGGAGTACAGTCTGTCAAGTAAGAACGTGTCCGCGATAATTCATTTTTGGTAGATGCGATTCTAGCGATTCAACAAAAAATCGGTAGAGGGAACCTTTGTCTGCAATGCATTTTAGTAAAAGTATCAGTCGATTCCGACGTTTCGTGAAAATCACGTAAAATTAAAAATGAGTCACTTGTTTCCGCGTCGGTTTGAGGTCATCTTTCTTTGTTCCCATCGAAAAGGGTCTAAAATGACACATTCCGCGGCCGCTAAATATAATAAAAAGTAGGTATTGTTTGTAAAGAAGTGGGTAAATCGTGTTAACGAGACGAAAAATGTCGACGACTGGCTGATATAACGTGTATTCCTAGCATGCCCGTTTTGGTAGGAAATAAGCAGGCTACATCCATTGAACACTCTGAATGAAAATACTTGTAGAATAGACTCAAGTGACCAACCGTTCCTCGATATTCCAAGGTTTCTGATGAGTTCTGGGTCTTCAATCAGGCGAACAGCTATTAACTGAATAGAATTTAACAAATGCAGTGTATGCTTGGGAGTGGAGTTCTCAACATGGGAGCAGTACTCTATTTTTGATCGAGTTTGATCTTTATATAGGATTAACAGGTGTTGTGGAGCGTGCTTTCTAATTCGAAATAATATTCCTAGCTTTTGAGAAGCTCTCTTTGCTACGTATGCGACATATTCATGTCAAGACATATTTGCTCTTAAGTTAACGCCTAGCAAATTAAGTGACGAGAAATGGAGTGTCCCGAGATAACTATGTCGGGTTCAGCAACATAAACTTTTTTAGAAAAAAATTCACGATTTTTGATTACCTACGAGAGACAGTTAAGTCACATCGTTTGAGGCACATGCAACGCTTGCTTCCTCGCTCACGTAGGATACAATCTTAAATATTTAACTTAGTAACTGCTCAGAACCGTGACTTGAGTTCTTGTAGGAACAACGCACGAGTTGTAGAGACATTTCTAAATCATCTAAGAAGTGGTAAATAAGCGAAATTAGTGATTCAGATTGATGATAATTTGCTGGATGTTTTACTCAGTGGAAATCAATTTTGGAAAGTTCAGGGGCTAGTGTAAATAAAATAACCGGTCAAGTGCAAACTTGCGCAATTATTGTTCCGTACGTTGACTGCTTTTAAAATAAAAATTTTTGTTACGGAGGTATAAAATGATCAGTGACTTCACAAAACACACCCCAAATGAGTTTTCAACAAGGTTTGTTTCCAATCTTTATTGAAAACTGATGCTTTTGAATTTTTCTTTTATATATATCAGATAAATTATTAAAGGTAATGCACTCGTGATAATATTCGTTCAATCTATACCCTGTGGGAATATTCCAGAGTTTTTTCAAAATTTCTTGATCAGTGCTTTTCGAGATAAGGGGGGAGAACAGCGATTTTTCGCGATTTTTAAAAAATAATATAAAGAAAAGTGTGCGCAAGTATTACATTATATATATTTTTGAACTCCTGTTTTTACAAATTTTCATTTGACATTCCACTCGATGGCCTAGTAAAAAAAATTTTTCTTCACATCCGATTTCACTCTCCAAAACTAACCCCTTAAGTCAAAATTTAACTTTTAAAACTACACGGCTCTGATGAGGCCATCAATTCCTATATTAGATCTAGATCGTTAATGTACGAATCAAAAAGAAGTTCCATTCTAAAAAAGGAAATATTAATTAAAACGCCTAATTTAATCGTTGTGAGACATCGAAAAATCCCTCGAATTTAACATGGTCTAGTTCCAAGAACAGTGACTTTTATTTGTTGCAGTTATGTATTTGCCACAGTTATAGAGGTTTTTGAGAAAAATGAAACATTTAACTCAGAATTTGTTTTTTTAACATCGGTTGGGTAAATATTTTTAATTACACTACTTACTTCCGTTATCTTTTAATTGAGGTAAAGAAAAAAATGTAATTACTACTTTTTCTACCAATTAACCGCAAAAGTCCATTTCATGTCTAAAATATAATTACTTGTTGCAGGGTTGTTCGTGACATGCGATACACGTGCGGGTGAACGTGAACACAGTTTTAATCCTTAACAAACTTAGCTTTATGTTGAATTTCTAAGAAAACCTTAAATAAATAAGATACCTTATCTACACCTTACCGTAATTTCTACCGCAAGATGTAGGTTTACATATATAATAAATTAACTAATAAATAATTTTGCAATATAAGAAATCCTAGACGCTCCGTGTCTGATTGTTTTGGCTTATCTACAGGCGATCATAGAAGTTAAACCACACCGACCTTGATTAGTACTAGTATGGCTTGGGAAAATTGGGACCTCAAGGATTCGTTATCGTAAGTAGTTTTAATCATTTCGTACGTTTCAGTGACACTTTAACCAATTTAAAACAAAATTTAATGTTATTTCATTGCTATAAACAGCAAGAAGAAGGCACTCTATTAGTATACCGTTCGCTTAGGAAGTCCTTTCGAAAATAGCAAACCTGACACCCTAGGCTACCCTAAAGCTAAAACTTTGAATCCGCTATATTAATGACATTTTGTTGTTTGGTCGTTTGGAACAGAACTCCACAAATTTTTAAATTACCTAAACTTCTTACCAATCCAAGATCCGATATATATATATATATATATATATATATATATATATATATATATATATATATATATATATATATATATATATATAAGTTCATTACAAACAATTATTGCGCGTTCTTTTTCGTAAAAAATGTTCATCGATTTTTAAATTGAGGATAAGTTTTTAAATTTCCATTATAGAGGAGGGGATTCCACTCGCATGTTTGGGGATTTACGCCCTCTCCAGAAGTAGTTCCGACTTTAATGATCTTTTTTTGCCTTAAGGAAACGCGCTTCATATTCATATGTTCCCATTCTTGAACCTGGAAGGAATCATCCTATATATGTATGTATGATTCGTTTTGGTCCTAAATTGTGTTACATGCTCTATACTTAAATTAAATATTGTCCGCGATACTGAGAACAAAATATAACAGTGTGTATATTTTGCCAGACTTTAGTATTAAAATGACTTACAAATACTTGTTTTATGTCTTCATTTTCTATCCTATTAAACTACTAGTTTAACCAACAATAACTTCAAGTGCAGTTAAATGTGAGATTGAATTTATTAAGATGGATGTGGCATATTTTAAATATGATCCACAAACATCAAAACGGAAATTATCTATTGGACAAAGTATAACTCGAAATAGAAAATCAGTGTTGCGGTTTTCCTAAATAATACAAACTTTTTTTTTTAGCGAGAGTCAGTCGTTAATTTATATTTAAAAACATCAATATAAAAGAACTTTTTCTGAAAAACTGTACATACTGGAAATAGCCTGAATCTCACGTATTTATTAGATTTCTTTATTGTGTGGTACGAAGTTTAATATAGCGAAAAATATTCGTGTACAGATTCGTTTCTGAAATGTTTATATAAGTGATAATAAATGCAAAAATCTGGTAACGTCCAAAATCTCTGAGTAGAGCTTCTCACATTTTTGTTGTTAACATGGAAAGAGGGTGACAAGGGTGGTTGTCACTGTGTAATTTCAACAATATTATGAGAATTTTTGCTAGTTCTTGATTGGGGTATTAGATATTTAATATAAAGTAATTTTTTTTATAATAAAAAGCATAAGGTATGGGGGCTAAAAGGTTAATTGCGTGTATGTCGTAATCCAAAAAATGTTAAGTTTTAGAAATACACACAGTTAAGTTAACACAGATATACTTATGGAAAGGCAGGTGAATTATTGTATTTACTTTAATTGCTAAGGGGAAGTATTGTATTCGTAAAAAAATTACCGTACGAAATTTTTCGTTATTTAGGTCAGAGTTTTGAGATCACAAAAAACTTCCAACAAAAGTAGTAATCTAGTCATACATCACAATAAAAGATTTATTTTTTTTTTAGGTATCAAGACTTTTTTTAGCATACCTGACAATTTTTTATCTGTATAGTCCACATTTGAATTTTACCCTTTAACGTACTCACGTATTTCGTTGGCAGAAAGCATATATGTATTTTATTCAATGTGATTTTAAAAAGGAGGATTGTAGAGTTTTAATCATTATATTCTTTTTTGATTATTTAAACAAGGTCAATTTCTATTTTATATTTATTATTATTGCAACATGGATTGTAGTAAGTTATTCTTTAGCTTGAAATAGTTCAATTTAGCATTTATTTAAGAACTGGATATTTGCAAAGAAAGTCCTGGCTAAATCATTTTACCAATTTTTTTTTAGTAATATTGCCGGTAATAAAAATATTCTTGTCCCCTTTCAAATTATATGGAAAATGTGCATATACAAATCGTGCTGTGTCAAAGCAGAGTGAATAAAATAAACTAAAAATGTAAACATAAAAATAATAATGCTATTCTAATGAAAAATGCAAGACTGCTGATTACCTCATTGACATAATTGTAGATACTGCATGGTACATTTGGTTTTTAGGTCTGGTTTGGATAGAAATAATATTGAACAACATCAATAAAAGATTTAAAATGATCTACATTAAAGAGACACAAAGAATACTATAGATGTACTTAATTAACATTGAATGTCAACCGTTAACCAATTTGCAAATATTTGCTGTCCAGAAATTAGCCTGAATAATTTCTCAGGTCTATTCTACAAAACTAGGAACAACAATTCTTATAAACGTACTCAAAAGGAACATAACAGCCTCCCAAATACATAGTGATTTTTTACGAATGTCATAAATAGAAGCAGAAATTAAACTAATTTGCTTTTTAATGTTTCAATATTTTATTCCTGAATACCTCGGCATATGTTTCGCCTTATTAGAGCGTTTTCAAAAGTAAATGTAATTGCATTTACTCTTGAAAAGTCCAAAGTGGAACGTATGTCGAGCTATTCTCGAATAAAATATTGGAACATTAAAAAGTAAATTAGTTTAATTTCTACTCTTATATATTTCAGCAATGTTTTACAAGGAAGCAACTGTTAAATCCGTTCAAGTTATTATAAATAGAGTTGAAAATAAAGGCATGGCACTTTATATTTATATATATATATATATATATATATATATATATATATATATATATATATAAATATATATATATATATATATATATATATATATATATATATATATATATATATATATATATACATATATGAGCATTTCCGTAAATTGTTGGAATGTTAAGGGTTCAAAAAAAGAGAAATCGGATGAACACAACTTTTTTAAGAACTTTTTTTTACAGCTTAATATGCAAACGGAAAAATGGGAAACCTCGCTAAATTACCGTAAAAAATATCAAAAATTAACATATAATGTACCATATTATAAGTTTATCCATGGGATTTATTGAAAATTATTCATCATGAATCCTGATAACGTTTTTCTCTTTTATGTAATAGTCATTTTTGCCCATTTTATGTCTTTTAGTCAAATTAACGTCCAGGCACACTGGACAACTTATGTTGTATATTAGGATATCGTTTTCAAGTTATGGTCAGAAAACAAAAAATTGTGCTTAAAAAATTTAAAATTTGTGTTGTTTTTATAATCATAAACTAAAATATACATTGGCTGTAACATTAATATTTTTAAATACATCATTGGAAACGATTTTCTAATATCAACAAGGTACAAACAAATTCGAAGTCAGCAGGTCAAAGAACATAAGAAAAGTGTACCTGGACATTAATTTGACTACAAAATATAAAATTGGCCAAAAATGGGCAAAAATGGCCATTATATAAAAGAGGAAAACGTTATTAGGATTCATGATGAATGATTTTAATAAATCTCATGGATAAACTTATAATACGATACAATATATACTGATTTTTGACGCCTTTTATGGCAATTTAGCGAGTTTTTCCATTTTTTCTACAAAAATTTGCACATTGAGCTTTAAAAAAAACGTTAAAAAAGTCATGTTCAGCCGTGAATAATTGTGTCCGGAGGTCCAAGGAACGATTTAAATCGAGTCTAATTAGTGTCACTTTGCAAAAAAAATTGTATATCTTTTGAACTGCTAACAATTTACGGAAATGCTCATATACATATATTATTTATAAAAATATTGTTTTTTCAGATCGCCAATTTCGGGAAGTTACAGCCCTAAATTTTAGAATCTGTAGGAGTAATATCATTTAATATAGTGTAATTATTTTTAAATTGATTTTCTCCAAATTTAGTGCATTCGACTAAAACGAATCAACTATTTTTTTCTTCAAAGAGACCTCATTCCCGTGCAATTCTCCTGAAAAAACATTTTTCTAAGTTTATATATACAGTATTTTCAAGCACCCCAATTTTGCAATGCCCATTAAATTTCTAGCTTTCTTTAAGAATCATTAAGAATACATTTATAAAAACTTTTATCACATTTTTATAAGGAAAACTCATCCAGGATTGTTAAACATTAATTTGGTGACGATCCACGTTATCCTAGTCACTAATGTTCTTGGGTAAGGTACATAATATAGCCATTATCATGATTTAAAATGACGTAACATTAGACTAGATATAGAAACAAAACATGCTCAATAAAAACTAACTGATGTTAACCACCTAATGTAAAATAATGAATCAACATTACTGGCCATATTTTTCAGTTTCGTTGACATTCAATGATCATTTTTATATAATATAGATCTCTATTGGGAAGATAGGAGAGAACAAAGTTCAATCATAACTAAAACATATATTTGAAAGATTTGGTTCTTTCCTTCTTCAAAAAATAGAGAGAAAATATGATTTAAACTTTATAAAATACTGCAATCAACTATGATATAAACAACTACAAAAATTGTAAACTGTCAGCCAGTTTGAATAGTTTTTAATAACTATTTTTGTTTTTACTTCCTAATAAATACATTTGGGACTACTTAAAACTATTTACTATATTCAAATCAGAATACTCATTAATATTATTAATTCGAATTGTAAAAAATTTACATTCAGTAAAACAACATTTTTCGTTATTCAGTGGAAGCCGAAAACAATCTCTGCATTCACCAATAAAACCTCAACAAACCTCAACCTTGTACGTTTACTGGAACTTTTAATGGAACAATATATTCCTCAGTAGCTGGAACCCAAAAGTTTATGGAGTCGTGCAAATTAAAGTAGGCAAGTATTATGTCGTATTTTAATAAAAATGTAGAAAGATATATATTGGAGATAATTTTAGTTTTCATCGTTTAAAAACACTTACAATAAGTATTGAATTAAGATGAAAGATGTACCGTACACATTATGACTATAATCATTACAATTTTATTAATAAATAGTTCAGAATATCCTGCCATTCATACTTATAGAGACGAGTTTTCTTAACAATCTATCGCCCAGTGTATTTGGTTACTATTGTTATGTTAATATCTTTTGGGTACTAGCAGATATCGGGTGCTCGATATTATTGTATTTCCGGATGTGCGGTCTATATTGATCTGATAATAGCTGTATGTTGCTGATCATACCCGAGTACTTACAATAGCGTTCTTGAAAAATCCCGTGTTCTAACAAAGCAACACAGTTCCAATGTTTGGAAACAGTTATTTAATGTTAAGATAGTTATTGCTGTGTTTATTATCGGCTCTCTTGATTTAGGCTATTATTCTACTCCTTTTTGCACAACTACATCGTTATGTCGTAATGACGCTAGGTTGCTCTCTCCTTATCCTTTATCTTTTTTCTAATTTTACACCTTTTTTATTATTCTTTTTTTATTTTCATTATTACTGCTTTGTTTTTTTTTTTACTTATCTTGTCAAAATAAAATGTATTTTTGTTACACTATCGACTGCGTCTGGCATCCACAATTAAATAAAAACATATATATATATATATATATATATATATATATATATATACGAGGGCTGCCCTTTAAGTTTTTACAAGCGACCACTAGATATCGCTATTGAGATGTGACATTACCGTTAATGTAAATTTGACATTTATTATTATTAAAACAGTGGCAGCTCAGAAATTGGCACATTTTTGTGAACACATGGAAATCTGACGTGAAGATTTTCGTTGGATGATTTTTATGATTTTAGTAAATGCTTACCTCAACAGCAATGCCTCGAATCGCGTCGTTTGACTTTTGATAATGAATCACCATCAGAAAAGACTGTTTACAATTGGTTTGAGGAATCCTTAGACATATCGAAGGCTGCAGTATATTCTATTTTGCATGAACATTTAGCTGTGACAAAGATTTGTTCCCGATGTATTCCGCAAAATTTGAACTCAGGCTTGTGTCAATTGGTGTAAGGAAATGCTTAAAAAATCCTACCGAGAACCTGCAAAATCCGTATACAACATCGTAACAGGAAACGAAACTTGGATATATTCGTACGAGCTGGAAACTAAGTAACAATCAACTGTTCAGGTGTTCCAAGATGAACCGAATCCAACAAAAGTGGTTCGTTCTCGAAGTACTCCCAAGAAAATGATTATTTGTTTCTTTGGTTATACTGGACACGTTCCAACCACTGCTTTAGAGGATCGAAGAAAATGCTGAATGGTATACAACAATCAGTTTGCCAGAAGTCATCGATGAAACCCGAAAAAATAACCGAAAATGTCTCATCATCTTCAGCATGACAATGTCAGCTCTCACCCAGCACTTTAAACAATTGATTATTGTCCATATTCACCTGATTTATTGCCTAATGACTTCTTTTTGTTCCCGAATGTCAAAAAAAGCGTGGACAGTGATTTTCATCACCTTAAGAATCTGTCGAATCCTTCCATGTTTTTCAGGTACCAACTTCAGAGTAGAAAAAATGTTTCGAAAATTGTTTAGAATGCATGCAAAACTGTATAAATCTGAAAGCCGAATATTTTCAGAAACAATAAAATAATTTGTACAAAAATTTTATTTTTTCTTTTGTTGGTTTTGTAAAAACTTAAAAGGTAGCCCTCGTATATATATTTTAAAAAAATTACAATTTTAATTTTTTGTATACATACTCAAACTTTATAAATTAATTAATTAAGCTTTTCATGATTCTATGTCAGTTTGACGTACAATATACGTATATTGCTTAATAGGAATCGAATAAATAATATTCATTATGCTGAATATACGGTGGTTTTAGCTGATAACTTAAAAGGTCTTCAACGGCCTGGAACTTAATATCAGCAAACAGCAGATAAATTAAGGCTATCCAGAGTCATTTTCCGCCATACCAAATGTCACGTGATTTATGTCAAAATCAATTTTTAGGGTAATCGGACATGCAGAACTAATTACCAAAGAAATTTGGATACTCTAATAATAAAAAAAAATTCCCATATGTTGTGAACTCTTTGCTATATATATATATATATATATATATATATATATATATATATATATATATATATGTATATATATATATATATATATATATATATATATATATATATATATATATATATATATATATACGAGGCTGGTTTGAAAAGTCCGTGCAAAGTCCGAGAGATGGCACCACCGGCGCGTATCGAGGTCATGTTTAGTTAGTAGCATTTCTTGAATGAACGCACACCAAGTTTCAGCCATATTGGTCTATTTCTTTGTGTTTGGCATTCGTGTGAATCAAGGAAGTCGAGTGATTTTCAAGAAATGGACGAAAAAGAATTTCGTGTGGTGATTAAACATTACTTTATGAAAGGCAAAACGCCTCAGGAGACTGAAGAGAAGCTTGATAAACATTATGGTGACTCTGCAACTTCGATTAGAACAGTTTATAAGTGGTTTCAAAATTTTCGGACTGGCCATATGGGCACAAGTGACGCTGAACGTTCTGGACGGCCTGTGGAGGTTACGACTCCAGAAATCATTGATCAAATCCATGATATGGTGTTGGATGACAGAAGAGTTAAGGTGCGTGAGATTGCTAGTGCTGTGGGCATCTCGACTGAAAGGGTACATAATATTTTGCATAAACATTTGGACATGAGAAAGCTATCCATAAGATGGGTGCCGCGATTGCTCACACTTGACCAAAAACGGAATCGTGTGAAGTATTGCAAGGATGGTTTGCAGCTGTTCCAGAAGAATCCGGAGGACTTTAAGCGTCGTTTCGTCACTGTGGATGAAATATGGATACATTACTATACTCCTGAGATCAAACAACAATCTAAACAATGGGTTACCAAGGGGGAATCTGCACCAAAAAAGGCAAAGACCGTTCCTTCGGTCGGAAAGGTTATGGCGACTGTCTTTTGGGATTCGCAAGGGATAATCCTCATCGACTATCTGGAAAAGGGTAAAACTATTACAGGTGAATATTATTCATCGTTATTGGACCGTTTGAAAACCGAGCTGCAAGAAAAACGCCCGCGATTGGCCCACAAGAAAGTCCTTTTCCATCACGATAACGCACCAGCACACACCTCAGCAGTTGTGGTCGCAAAATTAATGGAAATAGGATTCCAACTCGTTTCACATCCCCCCTATTCTCCAGATTTGGCTCCCTCGGACTACTATTTGTTCCCCAATTTGAAGAAATGACTGGCGGGACAAAGATTTTATTCAAACGAGGAGGTGATTGCAGACACTAATGGATATTTTGCAGACTTGGACAAATCCTATTATTCGGAAGGGATTAACAAACTAGAACATCGTTGGACGAAGTGTATAAGCCTAAAAGGAGACTATGTCGAAAAATAAAAAAGATTTACCCCAAACACATAAGTAGTTTTTATTTTTGCACGGACTTTTCAAACCAGCCTCGTATATATATATATATATATATATATATATATATATATATATATATATATATATATATATATATATATATATATATATATATTATATTGAATCAAAAGCAAAATAATTTAATAACTTTGCTTTAAACATCAAATATTGTTGCCAAACACTTACTCACCACAAAAGAACATGGTATAACGGAAAATAGAGAAGCGCATATGCTTTTAAAACTTTAGCTCCCAACGTCAAGTATAAACCATAAATCGGTTAGAGATACTATATTAAAGACGGTCTGAAAGCAAAGCCATGTAATGTATTTTAAAAGCGTTATTTATTTTCTATAATACGTAAACTCATTGCTATCAACGAATGAAAATAAAAATATTGTAGAAATAAGTAAAGTTTTGCCGGCTCGTAAAAAAAGTAATAAATTAAACAAAAAAATAAAAATACAACGTGACGGTCGCCTCTCTCGGGAAGGCAATGGTAAATCACCCTAATATCATGCCTAGTAAAGCCCTCTCACTTTGGCTGTTAGGAACCAGCATTAAACTGTAGGTCCTCTTTGTTCGTGGAAATACTCAAAAAGGCACCAACCACAGGCAAAGACGAGAGGATCGCCTACGTCCGTATCCGATATGGCACTTCAAAAAGAAGAAAGTTCTGTTAATTCTTATATTTGTTTGCATAGTAGAAAAATATAAATAATATTTTATTAGTCATTCTTTATTACCCACTTTTACTACGACTACATTCAGTCATAACAAAATCCTTAAAGCAAAAAGCAATTTGATACGAATAAAATTTATGAGTCGTCTCTTTTCACATAAATTGTTACCTTCTCCTTTCACCAAGTTTATAAAATACCCTGAGAGGATGAAATGATACACAAGATAAAAATGGCTTTAATTACTATATATATTTTGTCACTGTTATTAGGATTTAAACCGATTAAATGCATAATTCGGTTTACTCGAATTAAAACATCTTTTAATTGACATGACATGACACCAAGGAAAGAAAACATTTTGTAATTCGTTAAATGCATTTTTGATATCATAACACGAAGAATGCACTATTTTGGTACTAAAAATATTTACTTTAGTAGTAGTTAACCAATTATTCACTACTTCAACACATTCACATTAACATCATGAAAGAACAAAATCAATGTGACATAAATAAAATTAATGATTATCGTCTCTTTTTTTTAAAGAAAATCTTTAGCCTTGTTACCTTCCTTATTTATTATCTTTATGAAATATAATACAATTAAAAGTTTTAATGGTAATCAAGAAAAAGATGAATTATATGACAAAAGGGGTGTTATTGTTACTTTACGATTTATACGAATTAAATAGTTTAAATTTAAAATCCGTGTTGAATGGATTATAGTATAACACATGTTAGATCAGATATTGTGGATCGCAATAATTAACAGATGCACGCCAGAGAGGGACTTCTCTCCCTCTGTTGTGGTGCTGGCTTGGCTACGTAGTCACATGCTGACGATGTGAAAGTACTTTATCGAGGTGGTTACACACACTTAGGAAGCGCGACGCAAAGGATCCTAGGATGATTAGATCGTGTCAAAATGAGGGACTGGACTTAAATCCAAGTAAAACTGACATGGCCGTTTTTACAATGAAGAAAAAACTGAGTCACCTGGGTACTTAGGAGTAACACTGAATAAGAAAATAAATGACCTTGGAAGATCATGTAGAGTAAAATAAAGAAGGCTACTTATGCCTTGTGGTTATGTAGATGAGCCTTTGATAGTTCTTGGGGTCTATAGCCGGAAATACTCAATAAGGTTACGATAAGACCGCAACTTTCATCTGGAGCTCTGGTATGGTGACTCATAACTGAAAGACGATGAGTTAAGCTAGTCAGAGTCCAACGCCTGAGCTACCTTAGCATGACGAGTGCTATAAGAGGAATACCTAGCAAAGAGATGCATGTTTTATTAAACATAAGTATCTTAACAGAAGACCCAGATTTGAAATTACAGGAAATAACAAGAAAGTGTAATTTCCAATAAAAGGATCATCAGAAAGAGACATAAAGTACAGGACTCAACAGCGTAAAAAATGCCTAGGGATTATGAACCCTTTACTTGTGTGTAGATTATAAATTTAAAAAGAAACATTGGGCATGGGTTTCAAATGAAGATAATCATAATCAAGTAATGCTGTTGGTAGTAGAAAAGCCAAAAGATTCACTTCGGTGGATACATTGAAGCACTTGTGCAATAAAGTTAGAATTAATCCATATGTTTAGTTGTTATGTTATGTACGTAGTAATTAAGTAATGTTGCAATTTCAAAATAAAATGATAGCATAAATTTGATACAATTAAAATCAGTGCACTAGTCTTTAATTAATTTAGTTTTCCTTTATTTTTCCTGTATACCATCAAATATTTTAAACTTTTGATGCTTGTTTATGGATTTCCATATGATGATGAACTTTTTATAAATTTTTTTGTAATATGTAATATAAATTTTCCTCCATTTGTATAAAACTTTTTGGGACACACTGTATATATATATATATATATATATATATATATATATATATATATGTACATATATATATATATATATATATATATATATATATATATAGTATATATACATATATATATATATATATATATATATATATATATATATATATATATATATATATATATATATATATATATATATATATATATATATATATATATATATATACAGGGTTACAGGGAAAGTCGTCCTAGATAATTAAGGACGTTATAATTTAGGTCGTTTCTGACCGATTTGATTCTATGACATGATGTCCTAAACTTAACCGTTTTCGAGATATTGAAGTTTAAAGATTTTCTAAAAAAAACATGTTTTTTTTTTGCTTTTATATCGATTTTTTTTTATTAGAGGTTCTCGAGTGCGATTTTTTGGTTATTTTTAGTTAGTCTGTATGTCAAGTATCAAAAATCATCAAAAAAATTTGAACTAGTTACAAACAGTTTCAAATGGCGGCTTGTTAATGTTCCTAAATTACGAATTTTTACCAAGTGTTTCCTACTTTAAATCAATAAAGAGAAAAAAAAATGTATGCAAGTTATTCTGCAAATTATATTAAAAACTTTTACGTCTTTTTGCTATCAAAAAAGGTATAATTCTAGGAGTTTAATAGGAAAACTGTACACAGAATGACACCTAAAGCGGGCTCGGGTAGCAAAAGGTAAATTTTTAGTTCTAGGTGAAAATACGAAAAATACCCAAATAAAACAAAAAACCTTGCAATTTAATATTTTTTTTATTAATTATAATTCATGTTCTATATGGTCGCCCCTATTTCTAACACAAATTCTCATTCTTTTTCTTAAATTACTTTTCACAACGAGGGTTGTGAGGTGCCGCCTCATTTCGTCAGCCGTCATTATTTTTTGTCTTAGGACATCCACGTCTTCGATAGGAGACATTTGGTCGTATATGAGACTTTTCATGTGACCCCACACATAAAAAATCCATCGGTGTTATCGTATTCCTCGCCATTCAAATTATCTGGAGGAAGAATGGCCCAACCAAATAATTTGAAATTATACCCATCCACACATTTAAGCTGAATCTTGTTTGTAATCCTTTCGTTCTTTTTTTGTTTGGGTTGCCTTCCTCTTTAGAAGCCCAATAGTGGGCATTGTGGTAGTTTGTAAGACCGTCTTTGTCGAATTTTGTCAGTCCATAGTATTTTCTTAAAAAAAGATGCATCTTCGACATCGGTATTGAGCATAAATCTGCAGAATTCTAATCGTCGCAACGGATCCCCTTCTTCAATGACTTGCACTGGCGTATAGTGGTAAGGGTGTTGCCCAACAGTATGCATTACAAACCATACCTTCCACTGCGAAATACCAAGCTGTTGTGCGACAACATTTGTAGCTGTGGTTGGGCCCCCCCTCAAAGAGACGTCGTATTTCGTTTTCTTCGTCTTCGTCAAAGATACGTGGTCGTCCCATGTCAATCCGCCGTCTTTGTACGGAATCAGTTTCTCGTATTCTTCGATAAGTGCCATCAAATATGCTAACATCAGGTACACGACGAGTAGGATATCGCAGTATGTATTCATCACGTGCACGCGACGACACTCCTTCGCAAAATCCGTAACACATTAGGATGTCAGCATATTCCTCGTTGGTATACGTTGCCATATTCACAAGCAGAGATCAAAATCCTGTGACGAGCCAATTCACACAGTCAGAAGATGAAACACAGATATTTTTGAAAAGCACGGTTATAGCACATCTACCACGGACGAATCGCATGAGCAGACTAAAAAATCATTCAATAATGTTTAGTGAATAGAAAATGTCGCTCGCACAGAGAGTACCCCCGACCGGAAAAAATGCTTACCCAAGCCTTTTTATTGTTTGAAGGTGCAGGTAGTAAACAGGTAATTGGTAGTATCTAAATTCTATTATTATGTTACTCTACATTTGGGCCTATTGAAATCTCATTTTCTTAGAATTTTCAATAGATCCAGTAGATATTATACCGTTTTAGATAGCTAAAAAGACGTAAAAGTTTTTAAAATAATTTGCAGAATAACTTCCATACATTTTTTTTTTCTCTTTATTGATTTAAAGTAGGAAACACTTGGTAAAAATTTGTAATTTAGAAACATTAACAAGCCGCCATTTGAAACTGTTAGTAACTAGT
The DNA here is from genome assembly GCA_019049505.1 of Pachyrhynchus sulphureomaculatus. Taxonomy (NCBI): domain Eukaryota; kingdom Metazoa; phylum Arthropoda; class Insecta; order Coleoptera; family Curculionidae; genus Pachyrhynchus; species Pachyrhynchus sulphureomaculatus. The sequence goes on from CM032456.1 coordinate 73,700,019, forward strand.
TCAAATTTTTTTTGATGATTTTTGATACTTGACATACAGACTAACTAAAAATAGCCAAAAAATCGGTCAGAAACGACCTAAACTATAACGTCCTTAATTATCTAGGACGACTTTCCCTGTAACCCTGATATATATATATATATATATATATATATATATATATATATATATATATATATATATATATATATATATATATATATATATATATATATATATATATATATATATATATATATATATATATATATATATATATATATATATATATATATATATATATCAGCTGCTTAGTCGAGGGCATTTTAACACGGAAGCCCTAGAAGATCGCAGCATATAAACCAGAATAGTGGATAACTGCTCTCTACTACGACTGCAGATTAGTACAGTCTCCGAAATATACTTAAGGATATACCCCAAAAGATTTAAACTTAAAGAGCGAATACAGAATACAACCCATTTGTCGTCTGGACCGCTGATCATATGATTATCCAGAGAAATAAAATGACATATTGATTAAAATGGGTGCTCTAGCTAGCTCTGTGTGTTCTTAACCTCTTTCGGAAGACCCTTGAAATCTGAGTGATGGTATACTGAAAGATCAATTCATGAAGGACTGGAACGAGGCACCAGGGATGAGAAAATCTAAATCATCATCATCTAATTATATCTTGCTTGGCAATTACACGAACAAGACAAATTCACTGGAGATCCACTATAATTTTAGAGCAAAAATGTATTAAAGGACTTAATGTTTATTTACTAAAACTCTAAAATAAGGCAGATGCTCAACCGGCTCTTAAGAGGCTTAAATTCAATCTACCTGTTAAGCTTATATCCATCTAATACATATTCTAATTTGTGAAACTTAACATCACAATAAAAATCTTTCTGAATGATGTTGTAATTCATCTTTATTTCTCAATTAATTAAATAAATATTTATCATTTTATAAAGGCACACCTACATTCAATCGCAACAATATCTAATAAAATCCCAAAAGAAAAAAAGAAGCAATTTGACACCAATAGAATTAATGAAGGATGTCCTTTTCTTTAACGAAAATCTTTATTCTCGTTACCTTTTCCTTTCATCATTATAAAATATAATACCTTGAAACGTTTTAAAGATACAAAAGAAAAAGATGAATTAAATGACTAAAGATGTATTATGGTTATATTATTTTCAATAAAAATTAAATTGTTCCGTCCTAGAATTAGCTTTAAACAGATTGTACATGCTTCAATTTGTGAAACTTTACGAAAATTAAAATCAAAAGATATGACACATTTCTCGTGAAACTGGAAGTAGCTATCAATTATTTTTCCATCAATAATGAGCTTCTATTTCTAAATCATTTGTCTATCCAAACCGGTTCAATTTTAGCGTAGATCATATTTTTACGGCCAATCGGTATATAAAAATAGTACTGGAAATTTATTATTTAAATTGTGCGCTGAATTTGTTTTGTTTGGTGGATAGACCTTACTTGCCATTTGTGTAAGGCCCCATCTGTCGGTTAATATGTTCAACAGCTGTTTATGTTAGTCGACCTTAAGTGCGTTTTGCAATTTTTACAATGGATGAAAGTGTTGAACAAATAATTAGTTTGAAATTTTGTGTATCCGACTAAGTACCATATTCTCCAGATATAGTTCCGTGAGACTTTATTCTGTTTCTTCGACCTAAATAACTGTTCCAGGGAAAGCGATTTGATGTTATCGAACCGATAAAAAAAATTCCTTAAGTGAACTGAAGGCCAGACCTTCAAGCGCTTATGAAAAGTACATGAAAGACTAAGTTAAGCGTTGACATATGTGTATAGCGTCAAATGATAATTATTTATATATGATATAAGTACAAATACTGCATAAATTCGATTCTTCCTTTTTGTCTCTATATCGGGAGCCATATTGTCTGTAATCATATTTCCCAAATATTTAAATCGACGAACTCGTTCTATCGGTGTGTTGTTACATATTGATTTCGATTGAACATCAGGAACCTGGTTTTGCTGACATTGTTGCTAAGTCATAAATTTTGTCCAACCTTATTGATTTTGTTCAAACGAAGTTGCAGACCATCCAGACTATCGGGTATCATCTGCATATCTTATTGTGTTTAGCACAACCCTATTAACTTTAATACCTAACCCGATATTTTCTAAAGCCTCTTTGAAGATTTCGTCCGAATACAAATTGAATAAAAAAGAGAATGCAACTCTGTCGGACTTTGGGTTGGATGTTGATATTATTTGGTTTTAGATTCTCTATACAAACTTCAGCTTACTTTTTTTTTTTTAATTTTTTTTATGGGCCTGGCACAGGTAAGTTATACTATGCTTACACTGGCACAAGTTTACGAGTATTCGAATGTTCTTGTCGGGCAGCTGCTGTTATTAAAGCATTGCTATTAGTTTGTCGTGTCTGCCTCTGTCGAATGTTTTTTCGTAATTGACAAAGCAGATGAAAATAATTTTGCGCTGATCCCGACATTTCTATAAGAGAACATTGATATCCAACAAGGCTTCATGTATATCATATGCTCATATTTTATTAAGAATTAAGTAAGAAGTAAAATAGTGACACAAAATGTAGTTTTATCAAATTTATATACGCCAATTTCATTATATCTCATATACATTTTTAGAGAAGTCGAAACCATAGTATATTTTTTATTTTCATTTAACTTAAATGAATTGTAAGACATATAATGCCTAACACAGGCTTGAGAAAGTTGATAAACACCAACAAAACGTCGTTGACTGATACTGTAGCACTTAGAGTGGTATGCTTTGAAACTTTCGTGCCGCAGTAGCTTTATGTATATTCAAAGATTAAGGGTATTCACACACGGGCCACTCTAACGGGTCCCGAAACGGCGCGCGCTGTTCCTGGCGATCATCATCTAATTTAAAATCATCGTCAAGGTCAACGCATGGTCGCCTGCCTGAAAACTCGCGTTCTAAAATAACGGTTTTTAATGGGATGACGACTACCGGCTCCTTAGTGAGGCGACAGAGTGACCCGTGTGAAACTATAATATAAAAACCGGTCAAGTGCAAGTTGAACTTGCACAATTAGTGTTCCGTACGTTGATTGCTTTTAAAAAAAAATTTGTTACGGTAGTATAAAATGATTAGTGACTTCACACACCACACCCCAAATGAGTTTCCAACAAAGTTTATTTCCAATCTTTACTGAAAACTGATGATCTTGATTTTTTTTTTTTCTTATATACCAGATAAATTATTAAAGGTAATACACTCGTGATAATTTTCGTTCAATCTACAACCCGTGGAGAATATTCCAGAATTTTTCCAAAATTTTTTGATCAGTACTTTTCGAGATAAGGTGGGGGGACAGCGATTTTTCGGGATTTTTTAAAAATAATACAAAGAAAAATGCGCGCAAGTATTACATTATATATATATTTTTTACTCGTGTTTTCACAAGCTTTCATTTGACACCACACTCGATGACCCAGTAAAAGAAATTTTTTTTCACATCCGATTTCATCCCCCAAAACTAACCCCTTAAGTCAAAATTTAACTTTCAAACTACACGGCTCTGATGAGGCCATCAATTCCTATATTATTACCAAATTTCAACTTTCTATGACAAATAGTTTCGGAGAAAATCGGGTGTGACAGACAGACAGACGGACAGATAGACAGACAGACAGACGGACAGATAGACAGACAGACACCGAAGTCATCTTATAAGTGTTCCGTACGGAACACTAAAAATCTGCACCTCTCTAGATAGCGTTGAATATGTCTCTGTGCTAATACATCTTGTGGCACTCTGCCACTTAAATGAAATATCTTGAAAATTTTTTTCTTTTAATTTAACGCACATAATAAGAAGTGACCTAAATCGAAGAAAATTAAGAGAGGTGATCCTTTTTCACGAAAATCTTTAGCTTCGGTACCTTCCACTCGGTTTATAAAATATAATACCGTGGAAGTTTTAATAATACAAAGTATAAAGTTATATTAAATGAAGCTAGCAAAGCCATATTACGTCTTTGGGCTTGTACTTTAATAGGGATTAACTGTTTTAATTCTTGGTTAACCCGCTTTGTGCAGCGTGTTTTTTAAACTTTTCTGTACAAAGAACAAGGCGTTTCAAAGTTTTTCGCGTTATACGCGTTTTTTTAACTAAAAATACAAGAGTTCTAAGCATTTTTATATTAGACAAGCTATTTTATTTGAATCTACCATATATTATTAATAAATATTTTTCGTGAATTACGGATATTTCATATTATTACCATTAAGTAATCTTTATTTAAAAATAAATATTCCTTATATTATGTTAATTTAGAGAGTACGATTAAACCGTTATTAAAAATTTATTTGAAATAAACTTCCCAACTTTCGGAACGAATTTTTGAGGGTTACTTAAAATATTTAATATTTAAAAATATAATTAAAGTTTAACAATATAGTACAACTTTTAACCACATCAGGTTTAAAGACATAAAGTGGATTGTTTTTCAACAAGGGAAAAAATGATGATTTTTAAAAGTAAGCGCGAGAAAAATGTTCCAGTTAAGCTGACTTCTGAGTTCTCTCTATTCCGATTCACTTATGATAGCCTCTTTTGGTGTAACAAAGTTATTTAATATATTGAAATAGTTGATTCTCTTAGTGCAGCAAGGATCCATTTACTATTTCTTTTAATTCAGATATTTTTTAAAACCTATGTATCTGCTCTTTTGTGATGCCTGTTCCAATAATATTGACTAATGTTCATATTTTGTTTCCAGTAACATGACCTTTTGTTAAAAAATATTATCTTAAAAGAATCAGATTTTGTTGTTGAAATAATCCTTCAACCTATTGCCTACCTATGGGATATCACACAATGCGTCGTATAGTCTATTATGAAGTGTAAATCAGAACAGTCCCCGCTAGCGGTAAGTTAGTTGTGACACTTGATTGTCCTATTTATTAAAATGGCCAGTACAGTTAAGTACGCAATATTTAAAAATATATTGATATGTCAATGAAAAATTTCAGCTGTAAATAATTTTGTTAGAAATAGTTGCTTTTAAAACTATAATCTTCAGATGTATTTTGTTTTTTCTGCATCAGTTGCTTTATAAAACTTTCAAATGTCAAATTTATTTGAATTTATACGATACAAAATAATTAACGGACTTCCAAATGAGGCAGTTACTTCAAAAACACAAAAAATCCACCATATTGTTCCGAATGACCGTTAAGTCAAAGTGAGAGAGATAGAAGACATTGTGAAGATATCAACAGAATACGTGAGGCATATTTTGGATGAATCATATGATGGAGACCGTGCTCACGATTAATCAAACCACACCCAAACCACAAGGTTTATCTGTATCCTGTATCGACCACCAAGTGATACCAATTTTCGAACACTTTTCGCTTCTCTTGCAGACACCATCGATCATTTACAAAGTAACTATCCAAGTGCCGAAATTGCCATCCTGGGCGACTTTAATGTCCACAATATCAACTGGCTCAAATATTGAAATACTACCGACGAACAAGGTCGTGAAGCTGAATCATTCTCAATCAGTTGTGGCTTAACTCAGCTTATTGACGAACCAACACGGATCCCCGATCGAGACGGGGAGTTCGCCAGTCTTCTTGATCTGTTTTTAACCACCAATCCGGAGATTTACACGGTCAGCGTAAATCCGCCGTTAGGTTCTTCCGACCATAAACTGCTTTCGACATCGAGTATCCTGCCAATCAGTGACAGAGAGGCGCCTAGGCCGCGCAAGATTTGGCACTACAAATCTGCTAAATGGGAAAATCTCATGGAATACTTTCGAACTCTCCCTTGGATGGACGTTTGTTTTCGATTCGATAACCCATCTGACTGCGCCAGGGAGGTCTCCGATGTTATTTTGGCTGGTATGGAAGCTTACATCCTTTTTTCGAAGAAATGCTCCTCCAACGGCAAGCCTTGGTTCGACCGAAAATGCAAAGAAGCTGTTGCTTCTAAACATATTGCCTACCGACAATGGCCTGAAAATCCTAACACCGTAAATCGAAACATCTTTGTTCATGCCCGGAACAGATGCAAGGGAATTATCGACGAAACCAAGCAGGCACACAATCAACGAATTAGAAACAAACTTCTCGCTTGTCCCAACAATTCCAGGTCCTTTTGGGCAGTCGCTAAGGCAGTTAGTCAAAATTTTACCAAATCCACCATACCACCACTCACACGGCCAGATAATTCCATTGCAACCACACCTGTTGAGAGAGCGAACTTGTTGGCTGAACTTTTTGCCTCACATTCTACTGTCGATTTCCAAGGAAAAACACCACCTACTATTCCCATATTGCAGTCAAGGATGCCCGATGTTGTTTTCAGACAGCGCATCATAAAGCGTATTTTAATGAAGCTAGACACCAAGAAGGCTTCTGGCGCTGACGGAATACCTGCCATAGTTCTCAAAAACTGTGCAAGGGAACTAAACACCAGTTTTCTGTAGACTTTTTAACCTATCCTACAGAAAGGGAATATTTCCGTCCTGCTGGAAATGTGCCACGGTTCAGCCGATACCTAAAAAAGGTAAGAAGACCTTGCCAAATAACTACCGACCAGGTGCACTGCTTTCAATAATATCGAAAGTCATGGAAAAGGTTCTCAATGAGCATCTTCTAAAATATCTTGAACGATTCAATATTATTAGCGATCACCAATATGGTTTTCGTAAACATAGATCAACAGGAGATCTTCTGACTCATGTAACACATGTTTGGAACAACGCAATTGAACACTTTGGAGAATCTCGAGCGGTTGCTCTTGACATATCCAAGGCATTCGACCGTGTTTGGCACGATGGACTGTTGGCTAAGTTGCGCTCTTATGGTATGTCTGAAGGGTTCTGTTTGTGGCTCTCATGTTTCCTCAGAGAGCGTTCTTTGCGAGTGGCGGTCGACGGATTTCTTTCTAACACCCTCACTATCAACGCTGGTGTGCCCCAGGGCTCCATACTGTCTCCTACTCTCTTTCTCATTTACATTAACGATCTGCTGGAAAAGACCGGGAATCCAATCTATAGCTTTGCAGATGACAGTACGCTTGTCTCTTCATTCACCTTGAACGCTCGGACATCGGCTGCTCAGGCGAATGTCCGCAGACAGCAGGAGGTCGTTCAACTCAACAAAGACCTGGAAGAAATTCTATCTTGGGGTGACAGTAACCAAGTGGAATTTAACGCTACAAAAACCCAAGCGGCAGTTTTTTCTAAAAAAGTTAACGTTGCTGAACCCGACATAGTTATGTCGGCGCACTCCATTCCCCTAGCATCGTCGCTCAATTTGTTGGGCGTTAGTTTGGGAGCAAATATGTCTTGGCATGAACATGTTGCAGGCATAGCAAGGAGAGCTTCTCAAAAGTTGGGAATATTATTTAGAACCAGAAAGCTTTACACCCCACAACAACTGTTAATTCTTTACAAAGCCCAAATTCGACCAACTATGGAATACTGCTCCCACGTTTGGGGCTCCGCTCCCAAACATACACTGCATTTGTTGGATTCTGTTTAGAGAAGAGCGGTCCGTCTGATTGGGGACCCGGAATTGACCGGCGGCCTTGATTCGCTGGAACATCGAAGAACGGTTGGCGACTTGAGTCTGTTCTACAAGTATTTTCATGGAAAGTGTTCGAAGGATGTAGCCCGCTTAATTCCTCCCAAAGCGGTGCATGTTAGAAATACACGGCGCGCTGGTGCTTCGCATCCGTATGAGGTTCAGCTTGTTACTCCGCGTACAACGCTTTTCAAGCAATCTTTTATATGGAGAACGTCATCCCTTTGGAATAATTTGCCCAGCGCTGTGTTTCCCACCGAGTACAATTTACAGCGATTCAAGAACAACGTGAATCGCTTTTTTTCCGCACACGTGCCGCTCCTGGAGCGCTTTAGGGACTTCCCTGCAGCACGTGTGCTAGACCGATAAAAAAAAAAAAAAAAAAAAAAAAAAAAATAGTAACGCGTTGAAGATCCAAAACGCTGTGTGGCATTGTTTCTGCGTAATCCAAAGGAGTTTTTGTATCGATTCGTAATAATGGACGAAACGTGTACGTACCAATATATGCCTGAGTCCAACAGGTAGTCCGCAGAGTGGCTGGAAGCGCATGAAATCCTACAGAAGCGTTCAAAAACACGAACATCAGCTGGAAAGGTTTTAGCAAGTATATTTAACGAAGAAAAAAGTGTCGTTTCACCAAATGGGCTATAAATTGCTTCCTAATCCACCATATTCACCAGATCTCGTTCGAAAAAGAAGCTTCAGGGAAAGAGATTTGATTCAAGTGAAGAAACCGAATGGAAAACTGAACTAACTCTACTCTCTCGTACTATATGAAAGGTATCCAAATGTTGGAAGACTGCTGGAATTAGTGTATTGCTCTTGAACATAGGTTCAAAAATAAAATTGATTTTTGGCAAAAACATTGTTTTGTCGTGAGAAATTTAGGGACTTTTCACTTAAGATATAAAATCCATTATAAATATTCGCACTTTACATTTTCTTGGTTATTTGTGTATGCAACCTACCTCTATATACCTTAAATTACATGCATTTAATGGACTAAATTTTAATTAAATACATGTGGCGTGTTAGGTTTCCTTTAGGATCGAATACGTGAAACTTTGACTAGGTAGCTGATTTCCCGTTAGTCTCTTACATAATGCTCGGGATTTAAAGCCTTTACCTCCTCGTACGAATATGTCAAAGACTAATGAAAGGATGCGGGTTTTCCGAGGGGCAGTTTTAGTAATATTAACTTTTTGGTGTTGCTAGAGAAAATTTATGACTCCATAAGGGCGAGGATTTTGTGGTATATTGGTAAATTTTGTGGAACAAATTTATAACCAAAAAATGAAGTTTCATATTCATGTGTCTTGGGGAAGTATGGAGTAAAACTTTACGCGATATGCTCTTCTAACGAAGCCAAACGAAGGGAATGTACTCTGGTCTGGATGGACAAACAACAAATCTAGTATTATTTATTTTTATATAGATTTATGTCTTGTCTTATCTATGTGATACCAAGTAATGACTGGAATTTCTTTTTTATACTCTTATTTATATTGTTATTGTAAATAACAATAATGCAGTAAAAAAAGGTCAAAATAATGATGAGATAGGCACAGTTTAGATACAGCAATATTATGATTTTATTCTCACTGGGGTATCACTAGAAGTATCGTCCTGAGTTTTGGACCTCGAGAAACTTGTGCTCTTTTGTTTATAAAAAATTTAAGTTTTCAAAACACCTTTTGGAGCTCAAAATGTGAATAACTCCGGTTTTATAAGTCAGATCGAGACAAAATAAAAAACAAACTCTTCGTAATGAAAATTTCAACAAATCTTCGACTAAGTGAACCGATCGGCTTGCAACTTGCAGAAAATATGTCTCTTGTTATAGCAAAAATACCTTGAAATTTTGATACAAAAATATTGAACCCAGTGGGCACAATTGAATTTGTTATTTAAAATTTGAATTGCTCGCCATTTTATGCCATTTGGTCCAAAATGGACCTTTTTTTTCAAAATTTATATCTGGACGCTAGCTTTCCGATAACATTAAAAAAAACTTTTTTTTCACTCATTTTAACTGTTTTTTTTTTTACATTTGTTTATTAATCAAATAACAATAAATGCCTTTTTTCGGTCATTTTGAAAGAAAAAATTAAAATTTTTATCACATCCGCAGACAGCAGGACATCGTTGAACTTAACAAAGACCTGGAAGAAATTCTATCTTGGGTGACAGTAACCAAGTGGAATTTAACGCTACAAAAAGCCAGGCGGCAGTTTTTTCTAAAAAAGTTAACGTTGCTGAACCCGACATAGTTATGTCGGGGCACTTCATTCCCCTAGCATCGTCGCTCAATTTGTTGGGCGTTAGTTTAGGAGTAAATATGTCCTGGCATGAACATGTTGCGGGCATAGCAAGGAGAGCTTCTCAAAAGAATATTATTTCGAACCAGAAAGCTTTACACTCCACTACAACTGTTAATTCTTTACAAAGCTCAAATTCGACTAACTATGGAATACTGCTCCCATGTTTGGGCTCCGCTTCCAAACATACTCTGTATTTGTTGGATTCTGTTCAGAGAAGAGCTGTTCGTCTGATTGGAGACCCGGAACTAACCGGCGGCCTTGATTCGCTGGAACATCGAAGAACGGTTGGCGACTTGAGTCTGTTCTACAAGTATTTTCGTGGAAAGTGTTCGAAGGATGTAGCCCGCTTTAGGGACTTCCCTGCAGCACGTGTGCTAGACCCATAAAAAAAAACAACTGGCAGAGAATCGCGAGACCTTTATTTTAAAAAAAATCACTTTCTTAAACGTATATTGCTCTATCTAGACTGTGCAATTTCAAATGCTTTTTTTTACTGCACTACAAATTAAATGAATATGTTTTTGTTATTACCGTGGTAATAATATTCTTGGAGCAATATATGGAGAAGGCTGAGAATGTTTTCACACCCTTTTTATAAAAACCTAACATGAACCAGGTGACATTATTGATTTAAACACATATTTGCCACTTACTTCAATTGATTTCCAAGAAAGGTGACATAAGTTGACCTACATGTACCCCAGATGACACCTATGAACGTGCCAAGCAGTGATCAATAATTGTATAGCTTGCTTAGAAGTGTATCGAGGACCTAACGGTTCACATTTAGAAGGCATTATTTTTAAGAAATAATTTTTCAGTGTGAATCAACTAATATATCGGTGGGTCACATAACATTACACAGAAATGAGCTATCCCTACAAGCCAGAAATCTACTGACTGGAGAGTAAGTATCTTTTAAGTACGAGTATTCTTTTTATTCGATTTCAAAAAGCAGCTCTAAACGTTAATTTTAAATTGCCAATAGTTAGTCAACTAAAGAAAAACTTTCCGGCACAGAATATAACGCTAAATTGATAACTCAGTTTCTGCTAGTATATTTCCAGGGATTTGCACATATATAAATTTTTCCCCTTGAAATTTATGTACCTTAATATAAATTTATGTTGATCTTTCCGACACCAATATTAGTCTTAATAACATTTTTTTTTTTACTCCAGACAGGGACCTTTATGAAAAATTTCATTCAGCATGTTGTTTTAAGTATTTTCGAGGATAATAAAGTTTATGCATATGTGTATGACAGCGTAGCGAAGAGGGGTAGAAACGACGTATTTTTATTGACTTAGAGAAAAAACCCCTCTAATATAATTTAAAAAATGGAGCCGTGGGGAACTATGAGAGTGTGTTTTCGTTTTTTCATCTATTACCGTGACACTGTAAGTTGGCTACGCCACTGTAGCCCAGTTGCCAGGGGTTTTGAGCTCTCGTTAAATGTTAACAGGCTGCATTTTGGCACAAAGGTAGTTTTTTGGACGTAGAACACGATAAAAATAAGTTTGCTAAAGTTTGATGTGCACTAAGGTCACAAGGTCCAAAATAAAATAAAAAAATAGGTTTTTCAATAATATCTCGAAAAATAAAAAGATATCGGTAAAAACTAATAGCACCACGTGAAAGAGCGGAAAATTCTACACAAAAAAAACATTATATAGATTTTTTCCATATTTTTTTTTATTAGTGTGAGAATATATTTAAAATTCGGTTAGGTGATTCAAAAAGTGTAGCGCGCCAAACAGGTTAATTTGAAAATTTATTCGCAACGATCGAAGGTTAATCGATATTACTTGTTTTAGGAGTTTAAAAAAAACTAAAAGATAGCTTTCTTAAGAGAAGACGTTCAGCTTTTCGATGATATTAATAGTTTTTATTTTTATTGCTTTATAATTTGTAACTCCGCTACGCCAGTCCCAAGCCTGGGGTCCCATTGCACTAAGGGAAAGCGAGGAGGGGGAGGAGTAACAACCTCGTTAAAAAACCAGGGTTCATCTGGCCCGGATGATAGCACCCTGTCAGGGCTCCTGCCTAGGATACAGGCGAACCTGCTGCCTTGTAGGAAGACGTTGAACTCGCCAAAGGCTAGAGGAAGAAAACCTTGACCACAAATTGACCGGCCCTCCAGGTTGGGGGTTGAGGCATCGGGCTAACTCCTCGATACTCGGAAAAACGTTACTGTTAAAAAACCTAGTCAACAGCCTCGGAATAAAGAACAAAATACACGAAGACGATAAACGCTACGAAAACGGATAATGAATTTTGCAACATGGAATGTGCAAGGATGGACGAATAAGACCAATGAAGTAATTTTTGAGCTCCAAAAATCAGATGTCTCCCTTGCGGTACTAACAGAGACAAAAAAAAAAGGGACAGGGCTCAGAAAATTTAGGAAGGTATGACCACTTTTACAGCGGTGTACCGAAAGATAAGCGTGCCCAGCAAGGCGTGTCCATCCTGATATCTAAAAAACTCAGAAAATGCATAACATCATGGGAACCAATCAGCGAAAGAATTATAAAAATGAACTTAACAGCGCAAGGACATAAAGTTACAATCTTTGGAGTATATGCAATAAATGATGACGCCCTAGTAAATCAGAAAAACCAATTCTTTGAACTACTAAATAGAGAAATAGTAAACGTTGGAGATACTAGAGAAGTAATAATCTGAGAGACCTGAACGCTAGAATAGGGAAAAAAGTTCAAGACGAAGTAGTAGGTAGACATGGAGAGGAAATTCTAAATGATAACGGCCAAAGACTAATAACAGTGTGCGAACAAAATGAGTTAAGAATAACTAATGGATTCTACTCACACAAATGGATCCATAAATATACCTGGACTAAGCCATCTAGAAACCAGCGATCCATATTTGATTACCTGATTGTCCGTCAGAAAACAACCCTTAGAATCCACGACGTCAGAGCTTATAGAGGAGCTACTTGCGGTAGTGACCATCATCTCCTAAATGCAAAAATAAGCTTTACTGGTAAAAAGCCACACACGCATACTCAAAAACGTGACGACTATGAAGAGATAGAATTTAGTAAATACAACCTAGAAAGCTTAGACCAAGAAAGTACCAAAAATCTGTACAGAAGGAGACTAGATGAGAAACTACAACCCAGAGACTTTTCGACCACATCAGAGCACTACAACCACATTAAAAACTGTCTACACGAAGCAGCAAAAGAGTCACTAGGATTCAAAGAAGGAGAAAGCCGTCTAAAACCTTACTGGTGGGACTTGGATATAGAAGAAAAAATAAAAGAAAAGAACGAAGCACATAAAAGATACCTCAGCATGCGAACAGAAAACAACAAAGAAATGTATAAACAACTTCAAGCTAATGTACGTAGGATGATTACACAAAAGAAAAATGAAACTTGGGAGAGACGCTGTAACAGAGTAAACACGTACATAGGAGGAGCCAAAAGTACAGAAAGTTGGAGACTTATAAAATCACTGCGCCAAAATACCAAAAAGGAAATTATATCGCCCATCACTTTAACAAATTGGGATAAATACTTCAGCTCCTTACTTACGGAAAACCGAGAACTATACAGAGATCCACCTGAGGAAATTGACGTATTACAGTCAGAGAAGTAAAAGAGGTGTGCACAAAACTCAAAAACAGAAAAGCTCCTGGACCTAGAAATATACCAGCAGAATTGATAAAATATGGCACACCAAAGTGTGTTTGAATATCTAACCAATTTGTTCCAAAAATGCCTTAGCAGTGAGCAAATACCACAGGAATGGAAACTATCTTTTCTGATACCCCTACATAAAAAGGGCAACAAAGAGAGCTGCGATAACTATCGAGGTATTGCAGTCATGGGGACAATAGGTAGAATCTACGGAAAAGTGATAAAAGCAAGAATAGAGCGAGAATATGTGGACAGCGAGGCAGAAGAACAAGCCGGGTTCAGAGCAGGAAGATCAACCGTAGACCACCTTTTTTTGTCTAACTCAGCTCATAGAAAAGATGACAGCGATGAACAAGGAGTTACATATTCTCTATGTGGACTTGAAACAAGCTTACGATAGCGTCCCACTTACAAAGCTATGGGAATCATTAAAAACAACAAACATAAACACTAATTTGATCAGAGCAGTGCAAGATCTATACCAAAATTGCCATATCCGAATAAAAATCGGCAATAAAATATCAAAGGGTTTTTCCCCAAATAAAGGTCTAAAACAGGGCTGCTGCCTATCACCAACGCTTTTCAAGATTTTTCTTGAGAAGGTGCTTCTTCGATGGAAACTCAAATGTAAAAATATGGGAATCCCGCTCAACGATACTGTTCTCTACACTCTTAGTTTTGCAGATGACCAAATAGTAGTGGCCCAGGAACAAGAAGACTTGGAATATATGACCAGGAAACTTATTGAAGAATACAAAAAATGGGGTCTACAAGTAAATCTATCAAAGACAGAATATATGTGCATAGGGGGTAGGCAACAGGATTTGGTGACAGAAGACGGACACAATCTTAAATCATGCAGTAGCTATAAATACTTGGGTCTAAATATAACCAATAACGGAACTCTCGATGACGCTATCAAAGAAAGGAATATTCAGGGCAGGAAAGCTATCAGGTCTCTGAACAGTATTTTATGGGACCAGAAAATAAACAAAGAGAACAAACACCGAATATACAACACAATAGTTAAAAGCATTGTAACATATGGTAGTGAAGTATGGCAGTTAAAAGAAAAATCCGTTAAATTCCTAGAGGCCGCAGAAATGGACTACTGGAGACGGGCAGCCGGAAGATCTAAGCTGGAAAGAATAAGGAACGAGAGAATTCGTAAAATTATGGGTGTAAAAAAGACCATAGTCGAAGAAATAAGGGTGAAACAACTTAAATGGTATGGACACGTCCAAAGAATGACACCAGAGAGGCTCCCAAAACAAATATTAGATTGGACACCTACAGGAAGAAGAAGAAGATGTAGACCAAGAATGAGCTGGAGAGAGGGCATTAACAAAGAAATGCAAGAAAGAGGACTGGAGGAAGGCCAGTGGAATGACCGCACCGAATGGAGACTGGGTATCGGAAGACGTCGGAGAACGTTGTGAAACCGATATAATAAAAATAATTTGTAAAACTTAAAACGAAATTTTTCTTTGCATGATTTTAACGGGCATACACTAAATTACAATTCTTTAATAAAATATAGTATTGAAAAAAAAGTGCATATATCATTACTGTACTATAAGTTTCAATATAAGAATAATTAAAAATACCCAAATTATCAGTGTAATCTAAAAGTTGAGTTTTAAAATATGAAAAATTTGCCTGCTGTAGTGCGCCGCCGGCAATTTTACGTTCAAAGCAGTACGAAATGGTAAAAAAAAGTCGGACATTTTTTTTTTAGTTACAGTTAAAAGTATATTTGATATTAGAAAATCATTAAAAACTTAAAAAAAGTTTCCCTTTTTTTGTAATTTTGTTTTTAAAAAAGTGTTCGTGATAAACGTATTTCTTGTTTACTATTAAGTACACAAATTAAAAATAAAAAGAAATGAAAGATAAGCTTTAAGTATAAAGTATTTATATTTTATTTAAATATCCAGGTACAAAGAAAATAATTATTGAAAACGTACTCTTTGGTCGTCATATTGTATCCGTCATTTTGAATTTTTCACATCTGTCATCAGATTCTTAATTAGTACCCCCAAAAACTTCTTAACAGCCAATTTCAAAATATTTAGTGGTATACAGAAACGTTCACTTAATCATAAATGAGGTTGGAAGCATAATTCCCACTACAACTGAAGGGGCTAAAACCAGACCATTTTATTTTCAATAATTATTTTAAATTACGGCGGAATGTAGTACCCCGACATATCTATGTCGGGTTCAGCAACGTTAACTTTTTTAGAAAAAACTGCCGCCTGGGTTTTTGTAGAATTAAATTCCACTTGGTTACTGTCACCCCAAGATAGAATTTCATCCAGGTCTTTGTTAAGTTGAACGACCTCCTGTTGTCTGCGGATATTCGCCTGAGCAGCCGATGTCCGAGCGTTCAAAGTGAATGAAGAGATAAGCGTACTGTCGTCTGCAAAGCTGTAAATTGGATTCTCGGTCTTTTCCAGCAGATCGTTAATGTAAATGAGAAAGAGAGGAGACAGTATGGAGCCTTGGGGCACACCGGCGTTGATTGTGAAGGTGTTAGAAAGAAATCCGTCGACCGCCACTCGTAAAGAACGCTCTCTGAGGAAACATGAGAGCCACAAACAGAACTTTTCAGACATACCACAAGAGCGTAGCTTAGCCAACAGTCCATCGTGCCAAACACGGTCGAATGCCTTGGATATGTCAAGAGCAACCGCTCGAGATTATAAATAAATAAATATGGATGGAAGAAGAGGAACAGATAAGCATAAGGGCATCATACCAACTAAGTTGAAAGTTGAAACTCATTGCGATCATATGATAAGTAACATTTTTTTTATGAGCACATTACATGCACTGCAGGAAAATCTCAGTTACAATAAAGATGCTTGCGCAGAAGTAGCGATTCGCGTTCATCTTGAAAAGTTAGGTGAGTCTCACAGTCGCTTAAAAAGGTGATACAATTGCTAAACTTTTCTTTTTTTTGTAATTTTGTTTTTAAAAAAGTGTTCGTGATAAACGTATTTTTACTGTTCCGAACGGAACACTTATAAGATCACTTCGGTGTCTGTCCGTCTGTCTGTTCGTCTGTCCCGATTTTCTCCGAAACTATTTGTCATAGAAAGTTGAAATTTGGTAATAATATAGGAATTGATGGCCTCATCAGAGCCATGTACTTTTGAAAGTTAAATTTTGACTTAAGGGGTTAGTTTTGGGGGGTGAAATCGGAAATGGAAAAAAAATTTTTTTACTAGGTAATCGAGTGTGGTGTCAAATGAAAGTTTGTGAAAACACGAGTAATATATATATATATATATATATATATATATATATATATATATATATATATATATATAATGTAATACTTGCGCGCACTTTTCTTTGTATTATTTTTAAAAAATCGCAAAAAATCGCTGTCCATCCGCCTTATCTCGAAAAGTACTTATCAAAAAATTTTGAAAAAATTCTGGAATATTCTCCACGGGGTGTAGATTGAACGAAAATTATCACGAGTGCATTACCTTTAATAATTTATCTGGTATATAAAAAAAACAAAAATTTCAAGGTCATTAGATTTCAGTAAAGATTGGAAACAAACTTTGTTGAAAACTCATTTGGGGTGTCTTTTGTGAAGTCACTGATTATTTTATACTTCTGTAACAAAATTTTTTATTTGAAAAGCAATCAACGTACGGAACACTAATTGCGCAAGTTCAACTTGCACTTGACCGGTTATTTTTTTGTTTACTATTAAGCACACACCTTAAATTTAAAATAAAAAAAATATTTAAAGAAAAATGAAAGAAAAAAGCTTTAAGGATAAAGTATTTATATTTTATTTAAATATTCAGTTACAAAGAGAACAATTATTGAAAACGTACTCTTTGGTCGTTATATTATATCCGCCATATTGAATTTTTCAAATCTGGATTCTTAATCAGTACCCCAAAAACTCCTTAACAGCCAATTTCAAAATATTTAGTGGTAAACAGAAACGTTCACTTAATCATGAGTGAGGTTGGAAGCATGATTCCCACTACAACTGAAGGGGCTAAACCAGCCATTTCATTTTAAATAATTGTTTCAAATTATGGTAAAACTAAAAAAAATAATCTATATACTATTTTTTTGTAAAATATTCCGCTCTTTTATGGGGTGCTATTAGTTTTTTTCGATATATTTTTTATTTTTTGAGATGTTACCGAAAAACCGAATTTTTGATTTTATTTTTAATTTTGTAGCTTTCCACTGTGTGATGCATGAAAAAGGAATGCGTATTATGCGTAGTTCGAAATAATTTTTGTCTTCAGAGGGAATAAAAAAAATTGGAATCTCCCTGGACCAAATGTAGTCTCTCAATGGATATTAAGTTGAGTTATTTTTGCAAAAAAAGTTGTTTACCGTATTTTTTACAAAACGTTTTAATCGATATTTTCATTATTCTAATTTTAATAATATATTAAATATAATAATTTATGTGTTATTTCCTTTATTCTTACGGTGCTTCATAACACGAGCATAAGGGATAAATTCAGAAAATATCTCATTTTATTTCGGAAGTAAAATGAATTTCATATTTTATAACATAAGGAATATTCGGTGCCCGATCTTCGCTCCCGTCTTGCCAGGGATTTATAGCCTTCACCTGTGTCCTAAGCTTAATAAATTGATGTTTGCCATTTCAGGATCTCGCAAGTAGTATATAATAATGCCTGCGTATTACTAGATGCCTTTTGCTCTCATAAGGGTTCTACCGATGAGGATTTTGGCCACAAAATGGAATTTACTGTTTATATCATTTATGAAATAATATATCAATGTGGTAATGTCTCAAGAACGAGAACGGACTTTATTAATCGAGGTATTGGTCGAGAGTAATAGCCGATTTACAATCCCTTTTTATTTTTTCCAGAGTAGAAAGTATCCACTTGTCGTCACTGGAAAAAAAATAATGATTTACCTAAATCTTAATGTCACCTGTTAAAGAAAAACAGCTTTATTTTAGCTAAGATGTATTAAATTGGTTTAAAAAAAGAAAGTAATGGTTCATTGATTCGTTTGTTATCGACTAGTAAAATATATACCTTAGCTGACATATGATATCAATTTTTTACTTTTTCAGTAGAAGCCATGAAAATTCTTATCTTCAGAAAAATTAAATTAAAAAAGAGAAAAGCTTAGTGGCTTAGCAGATGAAAATTGCCACTACCCTATGCTCTAAGACAATGGACATTCTCCGAGCAAACTCACTACCCCAGTGTCAATATAGGCCTGGGTGTGCTATATGGCAGCTTACTAGCTTAGCGTAGTCAAGGCAGTACCGAGTATTCTGCAATAATAATATGATAACATGAGTTCTTCAGGATTCTCACTTAGGGTCGGTACCTTTTTCGTTCCTGTTTTCAAACATGTAACTGTCTTTTGTATGCTGACCATGTTAAGTTTTACAGTATTGTAGGCCCGTGTTCTGTGGGTCTGCAGTCTGATTTCAATTGGCTTGCTGCTTAGATGTAAGCGCAATTTTTTTTAAAATTAGCGAACTTAAACGTACGTCTATTATTCACTTCTTTAAAAGTCGTAACCCCGTCAAGACAGGTTATACTATAAATAATACGGCCATTAAAAGTGTATCCTCAGTTAATTACCTTGGGGTTATTTTTGACACTAATCTTACTATTATGCCCTTCATATGGATAACATTGTTCTAAAGGGTTTGCTTGCTTTACTAAGAGAAATACCAAGCTTATCCCTGACATAAGTGCTCTTATTTGTCCTTATAACAGTCTGGTTTGTAGCCTTTTAGAATATTACTCTCATATGGTCTCCATATTATGCTTGTCACGTAGACAGGCTTGAAAGGGTTCAAAATAAGTTTATCAAATATCTTCTGGATAAACTTAATTTTCCATACCATATTGTAACACATGATATTATACTTTAGCTCTGTGGTTTAAAAAGTCCTGAATATCGATGAAGAAATGACTATCTTCTATTCCTTTTCAAGCTTCTTAATGGATATATTGATTGTTGTTATTTGCTTATGTATGTATATGTATATACATATTGGCGAAAGATTAATATTTTTAAATACACCATTTTTAATTTACGACCATTCCTGACCAAAGATTGGCTAAAATCTGACCATAACTTGGAAACGATATCCTAATATCAACAAGGTACATAAAAATTCGGAGTCAGCAGATTAAAGAACATAAGAAAAGTGTACTTGGACGTTAATTTGTCTAAAAGATATAAAATTGGCAAAAATGGCCATTATATAAAAAAGGAAAACGTTATCAGGATTCATGATGCATAATTTCGATAAATCGTATGGATATACTTATAATATGATACATACATTGATTTTTGACGCTTTCTACGGCAATTTCGCGGGTTTTTCCATTTTGTCCGTAAAAATTTACATATTGAGCTGTAAAAGTTTTTAAAAAAGTGTTCAGCCGTAAATAACTGTTTCGGGAGATCTAAGGAACGACTTACATCGAGTTTAATGAGTGTTACTTTCAAAAACAATTTACAAAAATGCTCATATCTACATATATATATATATATATATATATATATATATATATATATATATATATATATATATATATATGTATATATATATATATATATATATATATATATATATATATATATATATATATTTTAAATCGGTTTATGTGATCATTGTTTGTCTATTTAAATTGTTATTCAATATATTATATTATTAATATTTATATTTATATTGTCTTTAGCTGTGGAATAAGATGTACTAATCTGTATACATTTTTTTGTAATTTAGATATACTTTCCGAATTAGATTATGTACCATTTAGAACAATGTTCTGCAGTGTACTGCAATTTATAAATAAATAAATATGGATGTTTTAAAACAAACGCAATAAAGGAGACCAAGAAGAGGAACAGATAAACATAAGGGCATAATCTAAGTAATATTTTTTTATGAGCACATTACATGCAGTGCAGGAAAATCCCAGTTACAAGAAAGATGCTTGCGCAGACGTAGCGATTCGCGTTCATCTTGAAAAGTTAGGTGAGGCTCACAGTCTCTTAAAAAGGTGGTACAATTTCTGTTTGTTTCAGCAGATGTCTAAAACTCAATTACAAGAAGCTGAGGATGTTATGTCAGGTTTCTTGGCTTGAAAAACCATTGTTCATTCTCTCTGTCATTTTTTCTAATTGACTCAATCTTTTCTGGGAGAAACAGGAGCCTGAAAATGACATCAATTCGGTATAAATGTCTAAGATGCTAATATAGGACACACAGCGGTATATTATGGCAATAGATGGATGCACGGGCATATGGCGTGAGCTGGGCCGAAAATAAATACATAAGTTATTCTAGTTCTTTCCTGCATACATTTTACTTAATGTCCACCCGTTCGTTTATTACTATTCTTCTTCTTAAAGTACCATATCCTATACGGCTGTAGGCGACCTTCTCGCCTTTGCCTGTGATTGGTGCCTTTTAAGTGGTGCCACAGACCTACAGCATAATGCCGATGCCGAAAAGCCAAAGTGAGAGGGTTTTACTAGGTATGATGCTACGGGTGGCTTGCCATTGCCTTCCCGAGAGAGGCGACCGTCACGACTTAGTTTTTATTTTATTTTTTATTATTTTTTTTTATTATTATTTCCCGAGCCGAGATAAGCACTAGGGCAGCTGGTGCAGACACCTTAACTACTACGCTATGGCCATCCCTATTTATTACTATTACTATTTTATTATTAATTACTATAACTTCCAAATATCATTAACCAAAAAAAATATTGGAAATTTTATTACGTAAGGTTTCCCTAAGTTTATAAAGTAACATATAGGGTCAGAATTTCGCTCCAGACTTAGACACGTAGCTTTCACCTGCGAATTAAGTTTAATAAATTGATGTCGACCTTTTCAGGATTCTAAAAGCGTTTTAGGCATTATTAGATGGCTTTTGCTGTCATAGTGGGTTTATTAGTAAATATTAGGTGACAAAATTGTTTATTTATTGCTTATGAAACTCATTTAAGTTATTTTAATACTGATAAGGAAAGCCTAAGGAGTTTAGTTTTGAAATAACGTGGCAATTTTAAACTGATACGAAGGAATTAACAGACGAAATAAAGGATTTCCACTCAAAACTTTATTTCTCACCTATACCAAGCCCAAATTAGCACCAAAATATATCCTTAATTTTAGCTAGGAAGAAATTAATAGGATCGACCGGTGTGAATTGAAAACTGCTTTAAAATAAATAAAGAATAAGAAATCGACAGGTAAATATAAAATAATATCTGAAATATTGAAAATGGCCGGAAATGAAAGTTTTTGAAGCAATACGGATATTAGTCAACAAATGCATTGAAGAACGAAGTCGTCGAACGAAGAACGAAGTGTCGGAAAAATACTGAGGTCATATTTATGGTCAAGAAAAGCAATCACGAAAACATGGAGAACTATCGTCCTATCAGCTTGTTATCGCATTTGTACAAGCGTCTTTTACTAAAATTATCACAAACCATCTAACAAATAAATTGGAGAACTGCCAACCAATTGAACAGGCGGGCTTTTGCAAGGGATTCAGAACAGCAGATCATAACCAGACGCACAGCCTTTTAATCGAAAAAGCGACCGAGTATAATGTTAATATCCCTCTAGCTTTCATCCATTATAAAAAGTCTCTCGACTTATGACATATGAAAATGCGACATTAAAGTTTAAATTAGATGAAGTTTGAAAAACAGAACCCATAAAAACCAAGAAAGATGGCAGGGCGAAACAATGTCACCAAAATTATTTGCCCTGGTCTTTGACGACATTTAAAAGTCTGGAATGGGAGGAGAAAGGAATTAAAATCGATGGCATACATCTACATCAATTGCGATTCATAGATGATGTAGTACTAATTAGTGAAGATCTAGAACAGGAGTGCTCAAACTTGAACTGCTGGGGATCTACCTCAATATTGTTAGACTACGATCGATCGACTCTGAGAGGCTGCGAGTAAGTGTGATGCAGGATTGTCGTCTAGGTAGGGTGTATCGTGGCACAGATATTAGTTTTCCGCACAATATGCATTTTTTTAGCCAAGGTAAGTGTAGGTCTGCTCTAAAAAACTCAAGATTATTCAAAATTGCGAGTTTATTGGTTCTTACAAGACAAACGAGTTCTAGTGTCTAAACTTAACTAAAGAGTGACTTTGGATGTTGAAGCGTGGCACTGCATGTCCTCAGCATACTTTTCATAAGATGGTACGTAATTACCGAGTGCTAATCGCAAGCATGATGACATACGTTCGTCAGTTAGTCGATTGCGATATTTTGACTTAATTATCATCATTTCAGAAAATGCAGACTCGCACAAGTAAGTTGACCCAAACATTGCCGTCAATTGAAGGGCGATTTCCCTTAGATTCGGATATTTATCTTCAGATATAAAACACCAGAATTTTGTATTAGATGCTGTGGCTTTGAGATGTATATCTGATATAATCTGCACTAACTCATTTTCAACAAAACATGAGTCCATGTTAAACTGACTTGCTATTTCAGTAGCTAATTCCTCAATGTTTTTACACGAAAAAGGATAACTCATAAATGATGCGATATTTGCCAATTTACTGAAATCATAAAAACGTATTTCGAATTGGCCCAAAATATTTGATAATTCTGCCTCATAAATATCATAATTCAACTGAGGAATCCTTGCTTTCAAAGACGGAAAATTTTTCAGATCCTTTTCTTTTCAGTTGATCTATCATAAGTTGCAATTTACTTTTGAATGCGTTTATTGCGCTAATCATCTCAATAATAGTTTTTCCTTTACCTTGAAGCTCCAAATTAATGGTGTTTAAATGCATTGTGATGTCTGTCAAAAATGCCAAATCAGCCAGCCATTTTCCGTTTTTTCAGCATCTGAGTGTCATCACCTCTTTCGTCCAGAAAAGCTGTTATTTCGGGCAATAATTCTTGAAACCTTTCTAGGTATTTTCCGCGACTCAACCACCTGACGTCCGTGTGAAGAACTAAATCAGTGTGTTCAGCTGCCTCACTATCTTCCAACTGCAATTTAAAGAGCCGTCGTTGCAAGCTACGTGCACGGATAGAATTCACAATTTTTATTGCAATGCCCATAATCTCCTCCATGTTTAGAACTTTTGAACACAAAACTTGTTGATGTATAATGCAATGGAAGGAGAAAAATGAAGGGAAATCATCATTAGCTCGACACAATGCCACAAAACCGTTTTCGTTTCCAGTCATTGCTGGCGCTCCATCGGTTGTAATGCACACTAGTTTATATATTGGTAGCTTGTAGTTTGTTACAAAATTGAAGAAAACGTCATATATATCTTCGTCACGGATCTTTCCTTTCAGAGGAATCATTGTCAAAAACTCTTCCTTAGCCGACATGTCATTGAATACCATTCGAATAAAAATACACAGCTGGGCAGTGTCTGTCATATCGGTGGATTCGGCGAACTGTAAAGAAAAGTATGTACATTCCATGATATCATGTTTTAGTTTATCTGCCATGTCCTGACTCATGACTTCAACACGCCTTGTGACAGTCGGACGAGATAACTGAAGTTCTCTAATAGCAGACATAATCTCTGTTTTATTTTTAAAATCTCCAAATAAAGTCTGATTCACACACAACACGATCTGTGAGTAGTGAAGCACGCTTCAATAAATGCTTCCTTCACAACCAATCCATCATCGAATGGTTTCTTGTATTTCGCCAATATATGAGATATTTTAAATGACGCGATCGTTGCAGCTTTTGATTGTTTGGCTGGTCTTGTGAACATGGTTTGTTCTTTTTTCAAACAAGTTATCAAATCACGTACTTTTCGTTTTCTTAATTCACTCTGTGACGGAAAATCCTTTTCATAGTTTTTATGAACCGTTTTATGCTCTAAGTTCCCACGCTTAGGTATTGCAACTGACGCACGGCAAATGAGACAAATGCACTTAACCTTTACCATACAAAAGAAAAATTCTTCCTCCCAATCGTTATTAAAATGATAAGTTTTACTTTTCTTCGCCGCACTCATTTTGGACTATTTATTAATAAACTTTGTATCGATGTATCGCCTTCAAGTTACAACTCAGACTGACTCCTATTCCTGCAGGCGCAACATTTATATCGGCGCGAACGAAGTCTCGAATGTTCCCGTCAAACACGCCGCCCGAAGTTTCTAGAAAAACCGGCGGGAATCAAAAACGCGGCTTCTTTTTGACAAGTACCGCACGTTCCTTTGATAAAGCCGCCTTTTGCCGCTAGCAGGGGGTTATTACGATAAAAGAAAGTTCTGGCCTAATTGTGGATCGAATAAATTTTAGTAGTTTATTTATTACATTTTGTTTTAGTTACCTAAAACAAAATCTGTGAATAGTTCTATATCGGAATTTTTTTCTCGAGATCGACTCAAAAAGCACTCGCGATCGACTTGTCGATCGCGATCGACCGTTTGAGCACCCCTGATCTAGAACAATGGTTCCCAACCGGTGGTCCGCGGACCACCAGTGGTCCGCAAGAGCTAAAATATGGTCCGCGAAAGATTTAAAATTTTACACTTTTATTCGTTTTAAATTATTAATCCCTTGGTACGCGGGCGGTCCAGCTCTGCGCGCCTGTGAGTAATGGCGAGCGCGGGTGGCCGGGGGGAGGGCAAGTGATTGACATCACAGCATGGTACGAGCCGGTCAGTCAGTCGTACGCTTTCTTTTGTCTAGTCAATTTATGACTTAAGAGGTAAGCACACATTTTTCTATGTTAAACTCTTTAGTATACCTATGTATGTGTGTAGGTATTACAAAAAGTTCACAACAATTAGGTACATTTCGTTGACTACCTAATTAGAATATCACATTACATATCGATATGCAATTAAAAATAAAGATAGTAAAGTATATTTATTTATTTTATAATGAAAAATACATTATTTTTACGCTTTTGCTTGTTATGCTTATATTCGATTGCATTTTTATTTTATTTTCAGAAAATGGCGCCTAAGAGAAAATATGACAATAGTTACATTAAATTCGGATTTACTTCGATAGAAAGTAATGGCGAAATAAAACCACAGTGCGTTATATGCGCAACCTTTTTCTCGAACGATGCCTTGAAGCCGGCGAAATTAAAACTCCACTTTGAAACGGTCCATCCTAATTTCTCTGACCGACCTCCAGAATTCTTTGAAGGAAAATTAGAGAATCTGAAAAAAATTAAACTCTGGTACAAGGTTTGCGTCATCGGAGAAAACATTAGTAGCGTCGTCTGAGATATCGAAATTGATAGTTCAATCAAGAAAGATTCAAACAGTAGGAGAAATACTCGTGAAACCTTGTTTGATCAAAGCTGTCGAAGAAGTTTTTGGGTTAGAAGAAATACCTCTATTGAACAACACGGTAAAAGCTCGAATTGAGCTAATGCCAAATGATATCGAGAAGCAACTTGTTTCAAGAATTAAAGAATCGCCATGCTTCGCTTTGCAGTGATGAATCGACTGACATTTCTAATTGTTGTCAGTTACTCGTATTTGTCCGCTTTTTAGATGACGACAACATAATCAAAAGGTGTCGACGTCATGAATATAATAGCGGAATATTTTCAGAAACATATTTTGTGGGAAAAGCTCGTCGGTTTCTGTACGGATGGCGCTCCAGCTATGTTAGGATCACGTTCCGTTCTAGCGACGTTAATAAAATAAAAGAAACCTTCGGCATTAACAACGCATTGTATCATCCATCGTCAGGTGTTAGCTTCCAAGACTCTTCCTGAATGCCTCAATAATACAATGCAATTGGCCATAAAAGCGGTAAGTGTTATCAAAAGCAGCGTTTTAAATACACGCCTTTTTAAAAAGCTGTGCACTGCACCATGAGACCTTTTTCTTTCACACAAATTCATTGGCTGTCGAAAGGTAACATGTTGGGAAGATTATACGAACTCAGAGGAGAGGTTGAGTTGTTTCTAGGTGACAAAAAAATTAAAGTTTTACTAGAGCAGTTTTCTGATCTGAGATGCATTTGGTTTATCTTGTGGATATTTTCACACACTTGAATAAGTTGAACTTGCAATTGCAAGGTTCCGGAAACAGACATTTAGAAAGCATTACAAATATATTTATATTTGAAGATAAACGTCGTACCTTTATTTGCAAACTTCAATTATGGATAGGTAAAATTGGCGTTAACAATTATTCTGCGTTCGCGACATTAAAAGCACTCGTTGATGATAAAAAGTATGACACGATTAGGGCAAATATACAAGAAAACATCAAGAGTCATCTGGAAATGTTGGTTGTTGAATTCAATCATTACTTCTCAGAATATAACAAAACAGAAGCTAAAGTTGACGCAACACTTTTAGCACTAATGCTGGAGAAGTTGCAGAATAAATCCAGAAAGAGCTCATTGAATTCCAAAATGATAGAAACTGTAAGGACGCATTTGAATCTGATTCTCTTGAGCAGTTTTTGGTGTAAAAAAGCAATTTCATACACTAAAATTCGAGAAATCGCCTTGCGCTATCCTATGCTTTTCTCCACAACTTATTTATGCGAACAAGGGTTTTCTGCTTTCCTGATAATTAAAAACAAGTCCAGGAATTGATTGAAAGTAAGTGATGCTGCGCGTGTAGCTTTGAGCAATAATATTAGCCCCAGGATTACTGAACTTGTACAGAAGATGCAAGCTCAAAAATCACATTGATGTAAACCAAATTTAATTTTCTTCTAAAAATGTTATATTTTCTATTATAATAGTACTGTTAATGCATGTTACTTTTGAGTTTAACGAATATGTTAAAAGTTTTGATTAAAGTTTATTTTTAGATTGACACAGTTTATTTTTTTTGAATCTTGTGGTCCCTGCTAACAACAAAGAAATCAAAGTGGTCCCTGCTCAACAAAAGGTTGGGAACCACTGAACTAGAAGAACTAAAAATCATGATAGAACAACTCAATCAATCTTCACAAAAAGTAGAACATCAAGAAAATAAAACTTCTAAGCTCACAAAACACAAAAATTAAGATGCGTACGGAAGAAATCGAGAGAGTGGACGAGTAGATGTATACTCAGGGCAGAAAATTAATTTAGATAAGGACAATCAAACCGCCGAAATACCAAGGCGAATTGATCTGAATTGAACTGCGTTGGAAAGACTGGGAAAAAAGAAAAGTGTACGAGAGCTGTATACTTCGAGTAAGTACGTATGGGCTGGAAACCATGATCTTCACAAAAAATAGTCTTTGTCGACTCCAACTTACTTAAGGACCCATGGAAAGACAGATGTTAGGTGTTAGTTTACGAAAAGATTTCAGAAGCGAGAATATCAGACCAACAACAAAAATTACAGATATCGGTAAAAGATTGGCAAAATTAAAGCGACAATGGGTCGGGCATGTGGCTAGATAAAATGATGGTAGATGGACAACAAAATTTTCTTAATGGATATCATGGAAAAATAGACGAAGTGTTAGCAGACCCATGAAAAGATGGACTGATGATATCAAGTTGTCAGCAGGTGGTGGATAGCTCCAACTTGCATAAGAGAGAGAGAGAATTCGAAGAAACTTGAAGAGGCCTATCTCCTACAGTGGAGAAATTGTGGCGTATGAAAAAGAAAGAACTATTTTATAATACTTGGAGTGTGAAGTTAGCAGGCATGTTTTTTCTCCAAAAGTAGTTAGTAAAACAAATTTCTTTTGTTTTTGAGGTTATCGTTAGCCCCCCTTCAAATAATGCTTTGTGGAAAGAGATTCATTTTTAACCTTATTTATGGTTAAATAGGACATTATCGGACAATTAGTGCTGTATACGCTTCGCGCTTCGAGGCTATATTTTTATGTAATCATCCCAAAGGTTTGAAAATGACGCCTACAGCGGCTGCTAAGTATATGGGCAAGTTAAGGACATTCGTTAGCAAGTAGGTGAAACTATACTCAGTTAAAAAATGTTGATATCTACCAGAACGTCGTTTGAGAGGGTGTGTCGCGCAAGGATGAAAAAATGATTATTAACATGTTTTCCCAATATCCTTAAAAAACTTTTCACCAAGGGGCTCAAAAACTAAAGCAGAAAAGTTTGGATATATCGTATCAAATGATTCGCACCCATCTCCGTGCTAACGATTTAAAGTGATCCAGAAACCACACCACACAGCTAAAAACACAAAGAGAAACGACTCGCCTGGGCAAAGGAAAACATAGATCTAGACTGGAGTTACGTAATTGTTGTCTGATGAAGTTTCGTTTTGGTGTTATGTTATCACCCTATAAGCCTGGTCGATTTCTATTAACCGACTGGCTCAGCGCACCGTGAAACACCCTGTGAAGATTCATGTTTCTGGATGTCTTTCGGAAAACGGTTTCGGGAGACTTTTCAATTTTACCTAGAATTTGAACTCTCAAGAAATGATCCAGATTTACGAGGCCTATAAGTCATAATCATCATCATCAGCCGTTCATTTATCGTCGGATGTAGGCCTTTCCCAGGCTTCTCTAATTTTGTTTGTCTTGATTTTGTCTCATCCAGTCATTGCCTACCAAATGTGTAATATCATTTGTCCAATGAGTTTGTGGTCTTCCGAAAAGTCTTCTCTGTCTTCACGGTCTCCATTTCACAAGCCTTTTGGTTCACCGATTGTCTGTCATGCGGGCCCCATGTCTTGCCCAGTTCCATCTTAACCTGCAAACCCGCTCGATCACGTCTGATACTTTGGATCTTATTCTTATCTCTTTATTTCTTATGCGATCTCTTAGTTTAATCCCAACATTCGCCTTTCCGTGGCCCTTTGTGCAATCTGCAACCTTTCTTTTATGCTGTTATTCATGGCCCACGTTTCTGTACCACATGTCAGAACTGGCAGTATTTTCTGATCGAACACTTTAGCCTTGATGGTGTTAGGTAGATAGGAGTTAAATATTTTTTGCAATTTGCCGAAAATAAACCAAGCTAGCGAAATCCATCTTTTCAAATCTGCTTTTAAATTATTCTTGCCTATTTCAATTTGCTATCTTAAATATACATACGATGTGACTTTTTCTATTGTTTGTTGCTTGATTCTCTTGAGAATCGAGGCATAACTACCGACTGCTAAATGGTGGTTTGTCGGTAAATATGAGAAGTAGATTTTTCAAGAGAATAACGACCCCAAACATCGGAGTAAAACATGTAGCCAGTGGAAAGGGGAATCCGGTATCATCACACTAGATTGGCCCTCCCAGTCGCCCGATGAAAAACCCAATCGAGAATGTGTTGTCATACATGAAGCAGAAGCTTCGTAGTAAAAGAGTAAAGCAGCTGTTACGGCAGATTCGGGCAATTTGGAAGTAGGCCAAGAATAGGTGGAATATCTC
The DNA here is from genome assembly GCA_019049505.1 of Pachyrhynchus sulphureomaculatus. Taxonomy (NCBI): domain Eukaryota; kingdom Metazoa; phylum Arthropoda; class Insecta; order Coleoptera; family Curculionidae; genus Pachyrhynchus; species Pachyrhynchus sulphureomaculatus. The sequence goes on from CM032456.1 coordinate 73,729,953, forward strand.
GCTGAAAGTATGCTCCGAAGATGCCAGGCGATCATTGACACTGAGGGAGACTGGACGAATTTCTGGATCATTAGCATTTTAATGGCTATCCTTTACTGTCGAGTGATGTAAAAAACTTTTTTAATGGACAATGCGTTCTTACTTGACTGTATGTGATATAATTCTATAAAAAAATCACTATAGTAAATAAATTGAAAATTTTAATATCGGCAAGAATACAACGATATATTTTTTTTGTAAAGTCCTGAGGATGACTAAACAATCAAGTTTAAATTGTTTTTTATTACATTTTTTTATTTTTTATAATTTATTACTTATTTTTATTATTTATTTTGGTTTGCCTTACTAAAAGCTAAGAAAGTTATAAAAAGAGGTCAATTATTGTATATTTGAATTTTATTTTGGACTAACATTTTGCTGTTAATTTTATCTGAATATATTTTCATATCCATAGAAAAGTCATCCAACAGCAAAAGCATATATACATAATTAATTAGATTATCATGTACATATGTTACAGTAAATAATTCAACAAGTAACAAAGTTTGTTATTTTAATTGCAAATGTCAAATTGTGAAAAGATAATTTTATGCAGAACGAAATTATACCAACGCTTATTGATGCTTCTTGTTAAATAAACTGAAGCCTTTGTAATTCAAACGTAGTGTATTGATTTATATCTAATTAATTTGTCATGTATACATATATACAACTAAAAAAATAGCTAGACAACGGCTGGTACTCTTAACTTTTATACCAGTTTTTACTTTCCTGGAAGGAAAGGAAACTATTGTATGTTATTCGTAAAAAATCACATTTCGAGATTTTTGCTGCACGTTTTAGCGTCTCTAGATCACAAAAAACATAGCCATATATATATATATATATATTATATATATATATATATATATATATATACATATATATATATATATATATATATATATATATATATATATATATATATATATTTATATATATATATATATATGCATATATATATATATATATATATATATATATATATATATATATATATATATATATATACATATATATATACAATATCTAATAAGATGAAAAAGCCTATAGTTTTAGAGCGATAACGGTTAAGACGAAGAGGGTAAAAAGGGTGAGGGCCGACACTTTTGTATGGTTTGAATAGTATTACGTTATATTTTCATGGTTTTTCGTTGCATATATATTTATAGAATAACATAAAAGAGTGGGAGAGATTAGAGCGTTATATGTCCTTTTCAAGGTTTTTGGAGTTGAAGAATTAAAAAATTAGGGTGTGTTTCATCATTTTTAATTTTAACCCAAGAAGAGGAAAAACGTATAATTGTATAGTTTCAATATTATTTTGGAAACTTTTCCATGTTTTTTTTTGCTCATCTATGGACAAATTTTGAGTGTATTATTTATAGTAAACTACATAAGGAGCTAATAGGGTGGGGTAGGAGGTTTTAGGGTTGTGTTATATATATATATATATATATATATATATATATATATATATATATATATATATCCATTTCAGGGTTCTTGGATTGTAGGAATATGAAAATTAACTATTTTTCATTCATATCAATTCTAATATTGGAAAGGGGTAAAAAAGATGGGAGGATAGCTTCAATAGTATTATGAGAATTTTTCCAGATTTTTTTAAATGGGATAATGAGTAAATTTTAAGCATAGTCATTTATAATAAAACATGTAAGGTGCCAAAGGGGTGAAGAAGAGAAGTCGAAGAGTGACTTTGTATTTATATTAAGTTGGGAATGTGGAATCTTTGGCACAATGATACTACTCAGTATATATCACCACTACACCAAACACTTTATTTTTGCACTCGACGCGCGTTTCGCTAACCATGTTAACTTCATCAGGAGCGATGATTGACTCAGTCAATGATGAAGCTAATATGGTTAGCGAAACGCGCGTCGAGTGCAAAAATAAAGTGTTTGGTGTAGTGGTGATATATACTGAGTCGTATTTATCTTGTTATGGGTCTTTTTCGGGGTACTTTCAGTCCAGATATCGAAACATTACATGTTTTTTCATTATTTCCATTGTTAACAGGAGAAAAGGTTTAAGGGGTGGGGCTCTTTAAATCCTTTTAATAGTATTGTGAGAAATTTCCTGAGTTTTAATTGGAACCGGAAATGGGTGAGGTAGTGGTTAAATAGGTGTGGATGTCGTAATATACTTCTATTTCAGTGTCCTTATTTTTTCATTATTTTCAACTTTAACAGAAATAGTATATAGAAGGAACTGAAATCTAATTATAAAATAAAACAAGTTTTAGGAATACAAACGGTTAGGTTGGCGAAAATGTACTCATGAAACAGTAGGTAAAATATTGTGTTTACTTTCCTTGCTAACGAGATGTATTGTATTCGTAAAAAAGTTACCCTCCGAAATTTTTCATTTCTTTAGGACTTAGGATTTTTAGATCACGAAGACTTATTTTTTTTTTAATTTCCAACTTCACGATAATTAAAATAATTTAGCCCTCTCTCACAAAAACGATTTATTTATATTTACACATCGAGAGGTTTTCTTCAGCAAATCTAATAATTTTTTTAACTGTATCGTCCACACTTGAATTTTGTTCTTTAACGGACGTACGTATTTTGTGATGTTAAGAGAGGATTGTAGTTTTTTATTCATTAAATACTTGTTCTGATTATTTAAACAGGTAAATTTCTAATTTGTTACTATATTTGCTACACATTGCATAACGTATTACAATAGACATTTTCTATGTTTCAGAGTTTATGTTCTCAAGTTTTATCAGTTTTTTTAAACACATTATTCATTTGGAAGGAAAAGGTTACATCTCAAAAAATTGACTTTTTTAAATATTAAAATAGTAGACTATTAAATGATATATATATATATATATATATATATATATATATATATATATATATATATATATATATATATATATATATATACATATACGAGACTGGTTTGAAAAGTCCGTGCAAAAATAAAAACTACTTATGTGTTTGGGGTAAACCTTTTTTATTTTTCGACATAGTCTCCTTTTAGGCTTATACACTTCGTCCAACGATGTTCTAGTTTGTTGATCCCTTCCGAATAATAGGATTTGTCCAAGTCTGCAAAATATCCATTAGTGTTTGCAATCACCTCCTCGTCTGAATAAAATCTTTGCCCCGCCAGCCATTTCTTCAAATTGGGGAACAAATAGTAGTCCGAGGGAGCCAAGTCTGGAGAATAGGGGGGATGTGAAACGAGTTGGAATCCTATTTCCATTAATTTTGCGACCACAACTGCTGAGGTGTGTGCTGGTGCGTTGTCGTGATGGAAAAGGACTTTCTTGTAGGCCAATCGCGGGCGTTTTTCTTGCAGCTCGGTTTTCAAACGGTCCAATAACGATGAATAATATTCACCTGTAATAGTTTTACCCTTTTCTAGATAGTCGATGAGGATTATCCCTTGCGAATCCCAAAAGACAGTCGCCATAACCTTTCCGGCCGAAGGAACGGTCTTCGCCTTTTTTGGTGTAGATTCCCCCTTGGTAACCCATTGTTTAGATTGTTGTTTGGTCTCAGGAGTATAGTAATGTATCCATGTTTCATCCACAGTGAAGAAACGACGCTAAAAGTCCTCCGGATTCTTCTGGAACAGCTGCAAACCATCCTTGCAACATTTCACACGATTCCGTTTTTGGTCAAGCGTGAGCAATCGCGGCACCCATCTTGCGGATAGCTTTTTCATGTCCAAATGTTTATGCAAAATATTATGTACCCGTTCAGTCGAGATGCCCACAGCACTAGCAATCTCACGCACCTTAACTCTTGTCATCCATCACCATATCATGGATTTGATCAATGATTTCTGGAGTCGTAACCTCCACAGGTCGTCCAGAACGTTCAGCGTCACTTGTGCCCATATGCCCAGTCCGAAAATTTTGAAACCACTTATAAACTGTTCTAATCGAAGGTGCAGAGTGACCATAATGTTTATCAAGCTTCTGTTTAGTCTCCTGAGGCGTTTTGCCTTTCATAAATTAATGTTTAATCACCACACGAAATTCTTTTTCGTTCATTTCTTGAAAATCACTCGACTTCCTTGATTCACACGAATGCCAAACACAAAGAAATATACCAATATGGCTGAAACTTGGTGTGCGTTCATTCAAGAGATGCTACTAACTAAACATGACCTCGATACGCGCCGGTGGTGCCATCTCTCGGACTTTGCACGGACTTTTCAAACAGCCTCGTATATATATATATATATATATATATATATATAATATATATAAATATATATATATATATATATATATATATATATATATATATATATATATATATATTAGAGGAGAAGAATAGTCTTAACCGACTAGTTAAACAATGTGAAAAAATCTATATAGGACAAACATCTAAGGTCCAGAATCACTTCCCATAAAAGTGATTGCAGATTAAAAAAAACTCTTGTGCGCTTGCCCAGCATAGTAGCAAATTTTCACATGAATTTGATTTTGCCGAAACCAAAATCCTATGTAAAGAGAGAAATCTCGACAGGAGAATCTTTAGGGAGATAGTGGAAATCCATCTTGAACTTAACTCGATCAATAAAAAAAACTAACATTGAAGATCTGAGTTTAATTTTCTCCAATCTATTAGAAATAGGCAGTCAAAATGAAAACTCTTACAACATATTTGACATATCTCCTTAATAAAAATCCCACTAATTTTTACCAGCTTTCCAATTCTAAAACAATCAAACATAATGTCAACGTCATTCTACTTTCAAATATAAATTAACCACAACCAAAATGACAAGAAAACAACAAAAAAAACCTTTATAAATTAAAATCACTTTACAACCACACAATTTTTCGTACCATACTAACAAAATGAAGTAAAAGCATATTATATTTCCCAGAGAGGATTATGTCGAGTTTTTCTCATGTTTTTTCTGATGAATAAGTCTAATAAAATGCCCTCACAAAGAATAATTTTTGAATACACCACTTAGCAGTAAGTACTTTAATGTTACATATAAAATAGGGTTGTTCTTTAGTTTTAATCTCAAAAATACTGATAATCTACTATAACTGTAGCCCTGATGAAGAAAATGAAATATTTTCGAAAGCTTGGCGTAGCTAAAAAGGTGTCAAAAACTTTTTAGTTCTTTTCCAAAGACCGCTTACCCCAAGAACATAATACTGCTCTATATATATATATATATATATATATATATATATATATATACATATATATATATATATATATATATATATATATATATATATATATATATATATGTATATATATATATATATATATATATATATATATATATATATATATATATATATATATATATATACATATTTAAACTGGTCGTGTTTGGAGCCTTTACCATAAGAAAGTCAAATTCAGTGCTAATTATGATTGCAAGGAATGTACTGAATCAAGGCATTTACTGATTTTTTTAGTATTGTGTGTGTCGTTATCATATTCTGAACTATTTAATAACCTAATTGTGATTGAGTCAAATTTAGTTAATGTATACTTTTGAACAAATTTCGTCTCTATTATTTATATTTCAAACAAAAGTTTATTAAAGAAGTTGCTGTACTACTCAAAACAGGCTGGCAGTTATTAGTATAATTAATTAGATTTAAAAAAAAGTTAGTAAGGAAGCCATAAAACAGGAACTCTATTATTGATTTATAGTAAAAAAAATATTGATAATAACCGAAAAAAAGTACATTACTGTACTTATTTTTAATGAATAAATATTATAAAGAACTGCTTCATGGTTGCTTACTCACTTTCAAATTCGGGCAGAAAAATTTAACGAAATACGTGAACACACAAATGTAAAGCTACTTACTTTGGTTCTTCAGGGGGAGGCGTTTTAAGGCTTTTAAAAGCCTTAATCCATTTATTTTTCATGCTGGCCGTTGATGACGCCGACATTTTCCGTTCGCGACCTGCGCTTGTGTCACCCTCGAGTTTGTTGGAAAAAAGTTCTTTCTGAAAAATAAAAACTTTTTTTTAAAGTTTTTCGATTTAAACGAATTCCCAAACAATTACGTTCGTTATATGAAAGAAAATTCAAGGACGCAGAACCATAGGAAGAAGGCGATATTTAAGGCTGCGGAATTTGCGAGAGTGGTTTAACTGTACAATAAACCACCTATTCAGATTTGCAGTTTTGCAAACACGTATAGCCATGATAATTCGCAACGTTTTTAACAATAATGGCTCTTGCAGAAGAGGACAGAAATGGTTTGATAAAATGATAAATTTGAGTAGAAATAAAAACTTCATTACTAAACACAATTTCATGTTAAACACTTCTCTGCCGTATGATGTAGGAATATATATTATTAAGCTAAAAATATTTTAAAATTTTCGATAATGTGACTAACAACAACTTAAACCTGTTTAAAACTACTAATAAAGGTATATACACCAGGCTAGTAATAGTACAAAGACATATGTGATATATACTATTAACAGCATATATATATATATATATATATATATATATATTATATATATATATATATATATATATATATATATATAGATATAGAACCCTGATTAACCGAGTCGCGATTATCCGAGCTCCGGATTAACCGAGCCAATCTAAGAACCGGATTATCCGAGGTACGCGCGTCTATGCTGTGTAGTAACCGAGCTTCTAAAATATGTATGTACATATTTCCATTGAAAATCGTCGGGGCCTTCAGGGAATCCCCGTTGCCCGTGTGAGGGGTTCCCCTATTTATGTTTTTGGACTCTTTCAGCATGTAAATTTGCGTGAATGCAGTGCGTTATAGCGTTTACTACGGAGAAGTACGAATATACTCACATAATTTATTTGGTTGGGGTTCTGGTAGTTAAGTGTAATTAATACGAACTGCTTTGTTTGAATTTTTGTTTGTCGTATTATAATGGAGCAAAACAAGCATAAAAGGATCGTCGTTCTATTTAAGAAAAATTAAAAGCCATCAGAAGAATTGAAACAGGAGAGACAATTAAAGTTGTTGCACGAGATTATGGAGTAGGTGAGGTAACAGTTGGAGATCGGAAAAGAAACCGCACAAAAATAGAAGAGTGGTGTATAAATCAAGCCTCCTCGTCCTCAGGAAGAAAATCAAGGAAAACCGGCGACTATGAAAAGGTTAACAAAGCTTTATTCATGTGGTTTAACCAACAGAGATCAAAAGGTGTGCCTCTGTCAGGTCCAATTTTACAACAGAAAGCAATAATGATTAGTAGGCAATTCCCAGAGATAGATAAGTTTACCGCCAGTTCTGGATGGCTTGACCGCTGGAAAAAACGGTATGGTGTACGACAACTGACTGTATATGGTGAAAAACTTTCTGCTGATGTGTCATCAATTGAGAAGTTTAAGCAGAACTTCAAAAAGCAAATCAAAGATTGTGGATACACATGTGATCAAATTTACAACTGTGACGAAACTGGTTTGAATTATAAACTGCTTACATCAAAGACATTGGCATCTCGATAGGAAAAATCAGCTCATGGGCACAAACGAAGTAAGGAAAGATTAACTATAATGATATGTTCCAATGCATCTGGCAAGCACAAAATCCCACTGATGGTGATTGGCAAGTCTGCACGTCCAAGAGCTTTAAAAGACATCTCACCCAAAGCCCTACCAGTCTATTACAAAAGTCAGAAGAGCGCATGGATGGATGAGACCTTATTTACTAACTGGTTTGAAGAAGAGTTCGTGCCATCTTCCTATTAAAGCAATTTTGTTAATGGATAATGTCCCCTCTCACAGTGGAGAAGGACTTCATGTGGGCGAAATTGTTGTAAAATTTTTTTCCTCCAAATGTAACCAGCATAATGCAACCAATGGATCAAGGCATCCTCGAAAACATTAAAAAAAAATTATAGTCGTTTATATCTTGAACATCTGTTAGAATACACAGAAAAGGAGGATATTATCAATGGGTTACACTGAAAAATGTTATTTACTGGGTAAGTCAAGCTTGGGATTCTGTGCGTACTACCACTATTCAAAAATCTTGGTCAAAAGTTATTGATTTTGAGGACTATAATGACAATGAAGATGATACTCCATTAAATGAATTAGCTTTGAAATTGAGAAGCCATGGAGAAATGTCCTGTTCAAATTTTGACAGCGAGATAGAAGAAAAGAAAAAAGTTTATTTGAATTAATGCAAAAATTAAAAGGTTGCGAAAATATGACAAGAAAAGATGTTGTTGAATGGATTACAGCAGATGATTTAGAAGAAGAAATGGGTATTGAAGAAATAACGAATGCCTTTCAGGAAACCGAAAAATCAGATGACGATGACGATGACGATGATGAAGCGGCGGTGGATGAACAGTCTCCCACTAAGATCTCTCATCAAGAAGGTTTTGCTTCTTTGAAAAAAGCTTTGAGGTATATTGAACAACAACCAGAGGCAACCCCAGCGGATTTGCTTCTTCTTAATAGATGGAGAAACATTGCAGCGAGAAAAAGAAGATGCAATATGAAACAGAAGCGCATAGATACCTATTTCACTGTTTTATAATGTTTGTACCTATTTACATGTTAAAAACGTTAATACATCGGTTTAAAGTATTGGTGTTTATTTTTTGAATGAATAAAAATCCGGATTATCCGAGTTTTCAGTTATCCGAGGAGGGTGCCCTCCACGTTACCTCGGATAACCGGGGTTCTACTGTATATATCTTCGTTTCTTCTTCTAGCCATTCTCTATCCTTTATAGGCCTCTCTCATATGCTTCAATATATCCCTGTTTTGAGCAATTTGATACCAATTGAGCACCGCTGATCTTTTAATATTCTCATACCATCGTTGTTGGGGTCTACCAGTACTTCTTTTTTCCATCCATGGTCTCCGTCTGGTCACTTTTTTGCTCCAGTTATCAGAATTTCTGGCCACATGGCCAGCCCAGTTCCACTTGAGGGAAGATTTCTTCTTAATTATGTCGTAGACCCCTGTTTTTTTCCTTATCCAATCGTTTGATTTGCAGTCCTTAAGTGATATATCCAGGATTTTCTATTCAATTGCTTCAATTTGATGAACTTGCAAATTTTCTAATTATTTTCCGTGTCAAATTCCAACTTTCGCTACTATATGTTGTTACTGGTAGAATGCATTCGTTATATACTTTACTTTTAAGTTTTAAAGGCAGTTTTGACTGAAAGACTTGCTTCATTTTACCGTAAGCCGCCCATCCCAGGCGTAGCCTTCGATTAACTTCCAATTCTGGATTCAATTTTCCGAGTGTAACTTCCTGTCCCAAATATACACATGAATCCATCCTTTCCACTTGTTGTCCGTATATGGATATTACGTCATTACTGGTTGTTTGCTCATTCGTCATGAATTTAGTTTTTGTGATGTTCATCTCTAAACCGACCTTTTTTGGTTCAGTTTGTAATTCCTGGAGCATTTCTTTCAATTCGATTAAATTTTCGGCAAAAAGTACGATGCCATCAGCAAATCTTAAGTTGTTGAGCCTCTCTACGGATATGTTAAGTCCCTAGTTTTCCCAGTGAAGGCCCTTGAGGATATCTTCTAGTACCAGGGTGAATATTTTGGGCAATATGATGTCACCCTGTCTAACATCTCTCTTTATTTTTACTTCCTTGGTATTCTCGTGTAATCTCACTTTCAGTTTTGATTGTTCATTGATTTATGTCAGTATGTTAATATACCTTTGATCAATTCTTGCGTTTTTCATCGCTTTCTCAATTGTCCAGTATTCCACTGGGTCAAAGGCTTTTCAGAAGTCGATAAGTGCCATCCAGGCTGTGATCAAAGGCTTTTCGGAAGTCGATAAGTGCCATTCAGTTACCTTTTCTAAAAGTTGTCTGACTATATATATATATATATATATATATATATATATATATATATATATATATATATATATATATATATATATGTATATGTATATATATATATATATATATATATATATATGTTATATATATATATATATATATATATATATATATATATATATATATATATATATATATATATATATATATATATATATATATATATATATATATATATATATATATATATATATATATATATATATATATATATATATATATATATATATATATATATATATATATATATATATATATATATATATATATATATATATATATATATATACAATTTTTTTGAAACCTCTAAGAGGCTGTAAATAAATCAGAAGTAACAAACAGAATTAAAATAGTTGAAATTATTATAATATATATATATATATATATATATATATATATATATATATATATATATATATATATATATATATATATATATATATATATATATATATATATATATATATATATATATATATATATATATATATATATATATATATATATATATATATATATATATATATATATATATATATGCATATATATATATATATATATATATATATATATATATATATATATATATATATATGTATATATAATATATACATATATATATATATATATATATATATATATATATATATATATATATATATATATATATATATATATATGTACATATAGACAAATTTAATCTAATCAAGATTATCGTCAGTTGTTTTGATATGTCCATTTGCTACCACCATTGGCTTACATGCTGAACAAGCATCATTTATCACTATTTCTACGTAGTTCTTCTTAATATAAGGGCTTGCCAGTTTAAATATATTAAGTGATTTGCATAATTCCCTGTATACACAACATAAATGGGTGGATGATATTAACGAGAACATACGAAAAGATGACACTCGACTGCACAGAGATGAACGGGTGAAATTATAGACGGCCTAGATTCCGAAGTGTGCTAAGAGAAAGACTCTCAAATAAGCCTAAAAATTATCATTTAAGTGAACAATACAACACTGAATTTTTGTTGATTTTACACATACATGATTATTTAAATGATTATAAGTAATACAAAAAACAATAATGTGTATTAGAGGATACTGTATGAAAATTTTGGCATAGATAAAAAAGTATTTGTATCTTCAAGCTTGAAAAATAATCACAAAATAAACCGCCCTCATATATAATTTAAGAAAACTAAGTATATTATATTGACTTTGGAAAAACGTCTTTATGATACTTTAGAATGAATCTAAATTGCAAAGAAGCTTTTGTTTCTAAACGTCTTGCCTACCTACAATGGCGTGAAAATTCTAACACTGAGTTCATATCCTGAACAGACACAAAAAAACCATCGACGAAACCAAGGAGGTACACAATCTAGGAATTAAAAATAAATTTCTTGCCTGCCGCCTGATTGGGGAACCAGAACCTTGGAATAACGACCTATGTATTCTATAAGTATTTTCATGGAAAGTGTTCGATGGATATAACCTGCTTAGTTCCTCCCAGAGGGGCGCATGCTAGGAGTACACGTCGTGCTGAGACATTGCATCCGTATGAGGTTCAGCTTGTCATTCTTCGTACAACCCTTTTCAAGCAGTCCTTTATATGGAGAACATGATTCCTTTGGAATAATTTACCCAGAACTGTGCTTCCCATTGAGTATAATTTACAGTGATTCAAGACCAACGTGAATCATGTGTTCCGTACAAGCGTCGCTTTAGGGATTTCCTTGCGGCACGTCTGCTGTTTCCATAAAAAGAAGCTGTTCCTCACTTAAACTGTGTCAAATTAAATCTGTATGCTATCATCATCTTACTTATTACTGCAACTATAAGATTGTAAAATTAGCAATTTAGTAACTTTTCGGCTAGTTGATGGAAACAGAAAAATCATTCAAAGCGCTTTCAAATTATTTTTAAAAATATATCAAATTTTAAAATAAGACACCCTTTATACGCTTGTCTATTTTTCTATTAAGCAGCATTTTAAAACGAATTTAATGACATACAGTTTGTTAAGGCTGCTTTGGTAGTTTTCTTTGAATGAGTAAAATCGTAGTGAAAAGTTAATCGAAAAATATTATTATAAGATCAAGAAGAGTTAGCATCCGCAAAAGGCTTATATAGAAAAAATTAACATAGGGAGGGTTTAACCATTTGGCTTAAAGAATGCACAGTTTGTTTTGGACATAACTCTGAAAATTATTAAGCGATAAAACCTTGATCTAGATGCTAAAAATTATTACATAAATAACAACTCAAATAAGACTGCTTTAAAACTGTGTCGAATAAGGACAAAAGCTGTGGGTTGTGATAATATTCCTATTGATTTTATCATTTTTTGCTGTCCCTTTATTTTAAAATATATTTGTCATATTGTAAACTTTTGTATCGAGATGTCAGTATATCCATCCGCCTGGATGCGCATGTTATACCATTACCTAAGACTGGCCTAATGGCATATAGTGATGTACGCCCTGTAAGCATATTCCCAGTATTATCAAAAGTTCTTGAACAAATTGTAAAATCACAACTGGTAGAATATATAGAAAAGTATGATATTTTACCTACAGTGCAGTCTAGCTTTAGGCGATCACACAGTTGTGCTACTGCACTTCTTAATGTGACCGACCATATATTTAGGGAGATCGATAGAAATAAATATACTATTTTAATCCTGCTCGATTATTCAAAAGCATTTGACATGCTCGACCACTCACTTTTAATTCATATCTTGAAATTTGTAGGTCTGGACAAAGACGTTTTTAAGTTTATTGGAGAATATCTCAAGGACCGTCATCAGAGAGTTGTCTTGAGTGGATCTTTCTCGGACCTCTAAAGGGTGATCAGAGGCGTCCCGCAAGGATCCATTTTGGGCAATATTCTATTCTGTATTTATACCTATTTATTTCCGTCATTTCTTAGAGTCTGTAACTGTCAGATGTACGCTGACGATACTCAGTTGTTTTACTCTTTTTCTGAGAATGCAGTGCTTGACGGTTGTCGACTGATAAATGGTAATTTGGAGGAACATCATTTGAAACTTAATCCCAACAAATGTGCCGCAATGTTGTTCGGTAGACCAATAGTTTTAAAGAGACTGCACTAGTTGACGTTAATATTTCTAATGAAAGGATACTTGTTAAAGCTGAGGCTAAAAATCTTGGCTTAATTTTGGATTCAACTTTAAGATTTAAAAAATATGTGTCGGCTTGCATTAAGAGGGCAGTGTTACTTAGGTGTCTTTATAACTCAAGACATTTACTAAATACTCAATTAAAACTCATGCTTTGCGATTCCATCATTTTATCAATATTTAACCACTGTGATGTTGTTTACGGCTCCTGTTTGACTGCAGAAGATACAAAAATAATTCAAAAAATTCAGCAATATTGTTTACGGTTTAGCTACGGTATAAAGAAACGAAATCCAGTTACTTATAAACTGAAGGAAGCTAAATGGATTGACATGAAGTCAAGACGATATTTGCATTGTTGTACCGTGTATCATAAAATTATCTGCACAAAGTCACCTACGTATCTTTTTGAAAAAATTCCGTTCAAGACTGACGTTCATAATATAAATATAAGAAGCAGAGGCTTACTTACGCCCCCAATTCGTAAAACAGGCATATTTAAAAGGTCTTTCACTTACAATTTAGTTAAAACTTATAACAACCTACCGGACATTCTGAAATGGAAACCGGTCAAAATGTTTCAAAAAGTACCTAAAGCATTTGTTATTGTAGAATAATTGAAGAATTTACTTGTTCCTAAAAATGTAAGTTTTCTAATCTTAAATCATGGCTTTCTGTAACTGACATAACGTTTCTTTTCTTTTTTGTTTGTTTGTTATTTGGTTGGGCACCATATAATTTGGTTGTGCATTATTGTTATTATTTGGTTGTGCATGTGTTAGTGTGTTGCTGCCTAAGGGCAAGTGTAAAGATAGATGGACATATATTTTGTTTCAGTTAAATTAAGTTTTTTTTTCTTTTATCTTTGTTCAGCTGCACTCTGTCCTGTTCACTGTATACTGCATACTTTGAATAAAACTGTTTATTATTATTATTATTTATTAACGCTACTTTATCAGAAACTAGTATTCAAACATTTTACACAAAATTTTTATGATTTCTAGTAAAAAAAAAACCTTACCAAATGTGCTTTGAGTGACATCCAGCCCATTGTGTCAAAGTTTTAACGAGAAATCCGGAACAGTCTAAATACTTTACGATTATAACCTTATTTAACGTAAAGGCTTAAACGTATTGTCACGCTTTAACGTTGATAAAATTTTAAACGTCAACACCAAATACAACAAATCACGACAGCTTATCACAGATTGAAATTATTTCGGTTAAAATTGCACGAAAACTGCTCGAATATTCGGTTTTTATAAAATGAACAGTGTCAATATGTATTAGGTTAGCCTAGAGCCTTTCCTGCAACACATTATTGATAATTTAAACTGCGCTACTGTTCCCACGCAGGTTATCGAAAACGAGCGAAAATAGCCGAAAGATAGCGAGGAAAATGCGCCAAAATTTGTCGGTATTGCAGCAAAAAGGGGTGCTTTAGGGAATAATGTGTTAAATTTTTAACATTCTTTGTTTGAGCACAACAAAGGAATACTGTTAAAAAACGCGGATATATAATAAGGATTATTACTTGATAATAATGTACTTTGATACTTGTTTCTAAAGGTTTTAAGCCCTGGATATTTTAATAAATTTAGCCGATTTATAGGTTTCTCGTGCCATAAATTCTTTATTTTTTAAATGATTTTCATTGAAAAATCTGTGAGATAAATCCTCTTTTAATTAGTTTAAATACTTACTTAATCAAACTATTAATAGTAATTCGTGTACTCTTAAAACACTTTTAACTAAGTTTTCTTTCTCTTCTTTTCTTGGAGGAAAACAGTCATATATTCTATTACGATAATCCTTTGATTAAGGTAAATTCGAAAACATTTGCTTATTTGGTTGTTTGCTGGAATGTTACAAGGTATAGAGTGGAATTTAATTTAAAAGAGTATTGTCAAAATTTAATGTTCCATTTTAAACAAGCAGTAAAGTTTCTTCACGTTTCATTTTTAGTATTCTGTAATGAACACTTTAGTGTATATCTGTCCGTCTGTCACACTCGATTTTTTCCAAAACTATTGGACATATAAAGTTGAAACTTGGCACTAATATAGAAATTGATAGCCTCATCAGAGCCATGTAATTTTGAAAGATAAATTTTGACTTAAGAGGTTAGTTTTGGGGAGTGAAATCGGAAATGAAAAAATTTTTTTTACCAGGTCATCGTGTGGTGTGTCCAATGTTCAAAAATATAATATTTGCTCACGCTTTTCTTGGTATTATTTTTAAAAAATTCCGGTATGAGTTGGAGTTGTTCGTTTTCTGTGTAACGTACTATGTGCGAGGTAGGCCGTTTTTCTAAACTTAATTGTCAGGACTAGCCATTGTGGAGCATTCATTTTGCTGCACTTTTGCATTGGTCGTCCTGCTAGTCTTGCTGTTTCTTAGCATTCGTTTTTATCGCTACATTTCGAACGCCTGGAGCCTGACTTTTTGTTTAAGGGTCTATGTATATACTATATATATATATATATATATATATATATATATATATATATATATATATATATATACATGTATATATATATATATATATATATATATATATGAGGGTGGATTGAAAAAGAATAAGATATATAATATTTTTGTGCAAAAACAAAATTTTATTTCTCAACATAATCTCGATTGAGTTCAATATATTTGGTCCAGCCAGATTACCATTATTTTATGACCTTAGAAAAAAAAATCTTTTGAACAGCCCATAATATTCGATTACAGCACAAATAACCCCTTCCTACGACGAAATTTTTTTTCCCCAAACTAATTTTTTAGGTTAGGAAACAAAAAAAGTCACTTGGGGCCAAATCTGGGGAATAGGAGGTAGGAAACTATTTTGAAGCCCAGCTCGTGCACTTTTGCCATTGTGGCTAATGTGTGAAGAGGCGCATTGTTTTGGTAAAAGAGCACTGTTTGTGTGTTAGTGCACAAAGATTCAAGTAAATCGTAGCGGTGATTGGTTAGCGCTGGCTGCTTGCTCTGGGTGAACACGATAATCTTGCCGTTGTTTTTGTAGAGTTGAACAGTTCCATTTTGTGGCCTGTCGCTAAGTGATGTTAAAAAAGTAGTTTGTTTATTGGGGATACTTAATTTGATTTCCTTAAATCTTACGAATATTATTCTGTTAGTGTGTTCTATATAAGCTTCATTGGAATTGCTATACGAGATGCTGCGTACGCCCTGATTTTCTACCCTATTTTATTGTGACGTCCGACATATTGGTGTCAGGTATGGGGTACAATTTAAGTAAAGAGTAAATTAAGATAATAATTATTGGATAAATTTTCGTGAATTGAAATAATCCACAACGTTAGGATATATATTTATAATTTATTTCCAGCTGAGTTTTGTCATTTAGATATCACCATACACTAGGTTCTAAAAAGTAGATGAGAGTGACACCAACGTTGTTACTATTTTTATCATTTATGGAAATCCCTAAATCACTCCAGGAGCAGCGCGTATGCAGAAGTAACAATTCATGGTGATTTTGATTCACTGCAAATTATATTCATTGGTCAAAGAGATGAGAACCTTTATATTGAAGGGTTCTTAAATGAAATGGTAGTGTTGTTCTTTATTTAAGGAAACTGTATTGGTGGACGTAAATAATATTAAATTAGTTATTTAGAAGAAAGATACTGGTTATTGGCTTTTATGACTATATAAGTACTCGATACTTGCGTGGCTTGATCTTTTACACAAGAGCTTTTGTTCGCAGCTCTTCGTCTAATTGGAGACCCGGAACTGACCGGCGGCCTTGATCCGCTGGAACATCGAAGAACGGTTGGCGACTTGAGCCTATTCTACAAGTATTTTCATGGAAAGTGTTTGGAGGATGTGGCCCGTTTAATTCCTCCCAGAGCGGTGCATGTTAGAAATACACGTCGGGCTGATACTTCACATCTGTATGAGGTTCAGCTTGTTACTCCTCATACAACGTTTTTCAAGCAGTCTTTTATATGGAGAACATCATCCCTTTGGAATAATTTGCCCAGGACTGTGTTTCCCACCGAGTACAATCTACAGCGATTCAAGAACAACGTGAATCGCTTTTTCCGCACACGTGTCGCTCTTGTAGCGCTTTAGGGACCTCCCTGCAGCACGTGTGCTAGACCCATAAAAAAAAATTTAAAAAAAAATTGAGAAAATATTCCTCGTTTTTGGTATCTAGCGTTGGAAAGATAAGTTTTATAAATAAATCGAAATGAATTAATATCCCATTCCATTGCAAATAAATTTCTAATATCTTTAAAAATTGTTACGTCATGGATAGAAAATCCAATTAAATTTCATATTTCAAAACATGATTGGTACTTATGAGTGAACAGATATTAATTAAACCATCAAAACAAGCACTTGGCTGTTGCGTGGTGCAATTTTAATTGGAAATAAAGCGTTCAACCATTATCGTTTTTGATGGTGGCCACAAACTGGTATAGAACATATTTTTCCGATGGGCAATTTAATTAATTTTTGCAATTTGTATTACGTCATTTCGTAAGTCTTCTTTTAAGGTAATTAGTGTTCACGTTACTTAAGGCATAATTACAAAATTATTCAACAAATGAGTAACACTTTTTAACGTGAATTTTTATTTTTGTATAATGATAAATAAAATAAGGTACATTATATAAAAAAATCTCAGACAATATCTTTGACTATCGTACGGAAAGCACTAACATTACCCATCATAAATAGATGAACAGCTGAACCACAAATAACATTCATAAAAACAAAATAATATATACTGATTCAAATAGAATTGAATCTAGTAAATGGATCTGTTTTTTTTAATTCGCAAAAGTCTTTTTCTTCTTTCGTAAATTCCATATCTGTCCACAAGTAATGTTTAATTTATCTAGTGATTTTGCAATAATTGGGTCCATGCTGTACGAGGGCTACCTTTTAGGTTTTTACAAAAACAATGAATATACAATAAAAGACTGTTTTTAGTCAATTTCCACTGGATTATTTATAATTGTGATGACGCGTTTCGCTGTCGATGCAGCTTCTTCGGATTTACATTTTACACTGTTAAGTAACGCATTTTCTAGGTTAAGTTTAGTTTAGGAACACTATTGTAAATACTTAAGTTAGAATAAGTATACTTTCTCATCATGTTAGAACAACGTTTATTTAATACAGTAAGTCACTAAAGAAAATGAAATTAAAGGTTTTTTTGAGTCGAAAAATCTCAAAATTGTATTATTTTTCCAGTATTTTCAATCAACAAAAATTTATGTTAACATTTTTTACAATATAAACAATGAATTATTTAAAAAAATATAAATATTCTTTTCACAAATATATTTTAGTTTAATTAACTTTCACCTCCCATGTAAGTTGGTGAATCTGAATAATGACAGAAAATTATATTGAATATTGAATTGCAAGTCTAAAAAACTAGTAGCAGTAGTGGTTATTATAGAAATATTATAGCGCGTGAGCACATTATCTTAAAAAGGCCATGAGATACAAATCTATGTCGCGGCACTTGGGCAACATTAACAGATAACATGACATCGCCGGCGATATTTACAAGATATAGTCCAAAGATTAAACTCTACTGAGACGGAAGGTAGGGAGGTAAAAATAAAGAAAAGCTGGTTCACCCATAGATAGGCAGACATGCAAATATCTATTTAAGAATAACTTGTTTTATGTTTACAATTTTATATTATTTCTTAATTATAATATTAATCATGATTGAATTTTTTTCTCCTAATACCATGTCTGTGTGGGTTTTCCAATACTATCAATATAATTTAAATAGGTGTAATATTATAATTAAGAAATAATTTGAAATTGTAAACATTAAACCTAACCTGACAGTGTAAAATGTAGATTCGAAGAAGCTGCATCACAATTATAAATAAACCAGTGGAAATTGGCTAAAAATAGTCTTTTATTATATATTTATAATGAACTTCCATCAAGCAGAAGCTACAACCATCTGAAATTTAAAAACAATGAAAGGAAAAAAAAGTTGGTACAAGCCGTTAGACTGCCTCTCAAAATATTCGCCTTTAAGATTTATACACTTTTGCATGGTTTCGAACTAATTCTCGAAACATTTTTTCCACTCTGAAATTGGTACCTCAAAAACATGGTTTGGAAGGATTAAACAGTTTCTTAAGGTGACGAAAATCGCTGTCCAAGCATTTTTTTACATTCGAGAACAATAAGAATTCGTTAGGCGATATATTACGTGAATACGGGCAATGAGACATTAATTCTAGCCTGTTTTTCTCCGTCAAATAATTCATTAATTGACATGCTGTGTGACAACTGGCATTGTCATAATGAAGAATCACGCGACGTTTTCGATTGTTTTTCCTAATTTCATTGATGACTTCTGGCAAACAAATTGTTGTTTCACATTCAGCACTAACTGTTCTTCGATCCTCTAAAGCAATGGTCGCAACATGTCCAGTAAAACCAAAGAAAGAAACGATCATTTTCTTGGAAGCTCTTCGCGAACGAACCACTTTTGTTCGATTCAGTTCACCTTGGAACATCTACACAGTTAATTGTTGTTTGGTTTCCGGCTTGTAGAAATATATCCAAATTTCGTTTCCTATTACGATGTTGTATACGGATTTCGCATGTCCATTTTTTGAGCTTTTCCTTACACCAAATTAGTTTTTGAGTTTCGGTCGAATTATGCGGAATCCATCGGGAACAGATCTTTTTCACAGCTGAATGTTCATGCAAAATCGAATGTACTGCAGTCATCCATTTGCCTAAGGATGCCTTTATCTCACGGTAAGTCACATGCCAATTCTCTTCAATCATGTTGCCCACAGCAACGATGTTTTTTGGAACAACAACCGATTTTGGTCGAGCTACCCGAAGTTCATCGCTGACGGAAGCATAACCATGATGAAATTCTGCAAACCAATTGTAAAGTCTTTTCTGATGGTGTTTCATTACTAAATGTTGGACGAAGCGATTCGAGGCATTGTTGCTGAGTTAGGCCTTTACTAAAATTGTAAAGAATCATCCAACGAAAACCTTCACGTGAAATTTCTATTTGTTCACAAAACTGTTTTTTTTTAACGCTCACTGTAAATAAACTATTCGATCAGTTTCTAAGCAGCTATTATTTTAAAAATAACAAATGTCAAATTTTACAACAGTGGTAATGTCATATCTAGTGGTCGTTTGTAAAAACTTAGAAGGCGACCCTCGTATATGGTTTAAAAAAAGCAAATACTTCAGTACATATCGTGAATTTAAAAATGCCGATAGGTTTGCAAAAACAAATATTTTTCTACCCAACAAAAAAAAAATCTACTGATCTATACTATTCAAGTAAGAATTTTTCAAATCATTTCAAATAATGATCCGTTGCCGTGTGTACTATGAGTGATGTGCGCAGTAGCTTTAAGCTATCTTGCATCAATCTTACAGGTAGAAGTTTTCTGCTGGAGAATGCATTTATTAAATTTGATCATTAAAAATAATTTTTAGTCGTTGTGAAACAGCCTCTATATAACTTTTCAGGAATCTCAATTGGCTGAGATTTACTTAATCACCATAATAGAAATGCAACATGAAATAATGTTCTTAGAAAAATTTGTTTTCCAAAAATTTATCCAATTAAAAATTTTGATGTCGAAAAGAAATCACGGACAGCACGTTTAAATGCCAATTCAATTTATCTATATAATGCTCGAGCGTTGAGTATTATTAGTCGGAACTGGTCTTCTCAGCAAACACTTTAACATTTAGAAATACGCTGTCTAAACATGTTCCAAGTTCGAACTAAACTGACCGTATAATCGGACAACATTTACTTTGCACAAATTTGCGTGTACGAGCCACTTGTACAATTTGACTAGATATGGTTAATGTTTTGAAATCTCTTTTATATTATTGAGGAATTTTAATTTAGTTTAATTGAATTTTGTTATTAAATTAATTGTAGCATTACTTTTAACTTCAGATTTACTTAATGATTTAATTATCGAGGCTTTTCATTGTGGTTCGGCTACTCTGCTGATCTTGCTTGACTATTCTAAATCATTCGACTGTGTAAATTATGAGTCATTTTGCACAAAATTACCATATTCAGTTTAAGGGTAGAAATCTGTCCTCTTTTAGAAGTTATCTACAAGGTAAGAAGCAATTTGAGAGATTATAATTGGTAGTGTATTTCTAGATCAGGCTCTTTCCGTACTTTACACCTTTGACGTGGATAATACGATATAACTTTAGAATACAGCGTGAGACGTAATCTTCAACTAGATTCTAAATAAGCATAGGTCCACATCTTAATTTTATTGTCAGAGAGATGTGTTATATGCAGGAATTCCCCCTGGGCCCGGTATTTAACAGAGGGTCCGATGTTCTTATACAGGGACAGAAGAGTGTTCATTTGTTTGTTGTTTTCTTCTCGGTCAGGGCTTTATAGGTGAGGTACTTGTTTTTTAGAAAAGTCGCTTTCTTTCAATCATAGATTTCGATGCGACGGCGTTAGGAAGGATTCAAGGTTTGAAAATGAGATGGGTAAGAACGATGCAAATTTATTCATAAGTAAGTTTGAAACCGAGGCTAGTCTAGAATTTCAGTATTTTTCGAGGGTATGCTATAGGTATGTGATTCGATTTAATTGAAGATTTATACCAGCGTCTATTCTGCTTGAACTTTTTAGTCCGTCTGTGTAATAGACCAGACCCGTTGCCTTTGTCGGCGGCTCCACCTGTCTCCATAGATTTGGATCGTACCCAATTCGATATTATACGACTTTGTCATGTAATCAGAATGAAGTTGGTCGTTGATTAGGGTAAGAGCGGATAATGGGAGTCAGCGGGGAATGGTGGTCACCCACATATCTATAAAACTACACGTCCGAGAGTGATGTCGATGATCTTTCCGCCCCGCGTTGTACTTCCCACCACTTTTACGAACGACTCGCACTAGTTGCCGCCGAGCGTTTCTGAGTGTTGTGTTTTGGCGCCTCGCGGATGTAAATTTTCCTTTTAATAAAATTAACGGTAAGTGTCGAATTTCTTATCATACCTAAATAAGTATTTATCTGTAGTTAGTCTTGACATTCAAAATTGTGATGTGCATCTTAAATTTCGATTAAAATAACTATATTTTTTTTAATTTTTGACTGTTTTCTCATTAGTGCAGTGGTGGGTAATGAGAGTCAGGTGACCCCATTGCCCGTAAGTGATTAACCAAAAGTACGGGTCAGAACAACCGAAAAGGCTAACTCGTCATCTGATTCTCTGAAAAAAGCTGGGCAGCTTATTAAACAAGAGGGTTATTCCATACGAAAAGCTACTAAGACTATAGGTATTTCGTTTTCAAGTCTACAAAAAAATCTAACTTGGGACCACGTCTTTACATCAGAAGTAGAAGAAGAATTAGCAAATGTGGTAAAAAGGATGGCCAATGTAGAGCAATTCAAGTAAGAAAAGTGGCATTCGAATATGCTGAAAGGTTGAATTTAAAGCACAACTTTAACGTCGCTTCAAGAATGGCTGGACGTGATTGGTTGAACGCATCTATTTTGAGAAATAATATATCTATTAGGAAACCAGAAGCAACAAGCATAAACAGAATTACAGCTTTTAATAAAGAGGAGGTGCAGTTGTTCTATAAGCTATTAGGAAAAATGATGGAAGAATATAAATTTGTTCCAGAAAATATGTATAATTGCGATGAAACAGGGATTTCTACTATACAAACTCCGGGGAAAATACTAGCTACGAAAGGGCAGAAGAGAGTGGGGTCTATCACAAGTTGGGAGAGAGGAAAAATATAACTTTGATGTGTGCCGTGAGCGCTGCTGGAGGATTCATTCCACCAATGTTTATTTTTCCTAGGAAGAGGTTGACTCACCACTACTCGAGAAAGATGGTCTAACAGGAGCTGTTTACAAATGCTCAGACAACGGTTGGATAAATGAAAACCTCTTTCTTGAATGGCTTTCACACTTTAAACACTACGCTAAACCGTCTGCGGTTGAACCTGTTCTGTTGATACTAGACAATCATGCTAGTCATATTTCCTTTCTTATCTACGACTATTGCAAGAGCAACCATATTCATATGCTATCTTTACCACCACACACATCGCATAAAATGCAGCCCCTGGATATTTCTTTCTTTGGACCACTAAAAGCAGCTTACAAAAAAGAATGTGACTTATTTATGAAAAGCCATCTCACAGAAAAGATAACCCCTTATGACGTAGCATCCTTGGTAAGGAAAGCATTTAATAGTATTGCAACTGTTAGCAAAGGAGAATCTGGATTTAGAGCAATTGGTATTTTCCCAGTAAATCCTCAAGTGTTTTCAGAAGAAGATTTTATTGCTTCTGAGATTCTTCAATCTGTGTCTGTAGCAGTTCAAGATTGTGATAAATCTCTTTCGGTTTCTTCTACAGATGTAGTGCAAGATTCAAGGTTGATTCCTAGCACATCGGGGCAAGCAGACCCATCAGTTCCTGGCACGTCGAAACAAGTAGTCGTATCAGTTCTAGGCACATTAAACCAAGTAGAACTCACTTCGCCAACACCTCATATATAAATATCTATATAAGTATCTACTATCCAAGACCTTATAAAATTGTCAGAGTAAACTTCACTACAAGACAGGGTCGAAAGAAGCAGCATGCCACAGTCATAACTTCGACGCCAGTCAAAGATAATTTAATAGAAAAAGGAAATAAGAAGATAAGAAAATCTCCACAAGACAAAGAAAAAGAGAAGTAGAAATGGAAAGATAAAGGTCAAGGAAATAAGATAAAGGCGCAGAAGGAGGGCCTCAAAAGGGCAAAAAGGCCAGTTCTCCAGGAGTCAAACGATAGTACTTCGGTATCAGACGTAAATACTAATGGGTTGTGTCAGAATGATAAAGAGGATGATGCAGAAGCCGCAGGAAACCTATGTCTTATATGCTGCGAATTCGGAAGAAATAACGAGATTTAGTACAGGTGTACCGCATGTAGGTTGTGGGTTCACGCGGACTGCACTGGGTGGGATCTTGCTGAAGGTTATGTCTGCGATATGTGTTGAATTTTCTTTGACTCTGATTATCCCTAGGGTGACCACCATTGCACCGATCTCAGTGCAATCGGAGTCAAATGTACTTTTTTTTAAACTCTTCTTATTTCCAAAGTTGATTGCTAAAGTGATTAAAATCGATCTCAAATGATAGTTAAATAAGTAAATTTTGTTATAAGGCGGTTGCAATAAAGATTTGATTTTGAAATAAGCTGTTATTTAAATTCTCGCTTACTCCCATTGCCTTTTTCTACCCTACATGCATAACTCTTGTGTGTCCAAACCGTACAGGTTGTTGTTTACAGTCCCCATTTCCTCTCCTTTGGGAGCCTCACTTTTTATGTGTATATTTATATATATATATATATATATATATATATATATATATATATATATATATATATGTAGGGGTATTAATTCTAGAATTATTTCCATAGGTGTGGTGAGGGTGCTAGTTATAGCACCAGTGAAAGATAAGCAAGACAACCTCCACAGCCGATTTATCTTCGTGGTTGTTGTTCGTTGCTCTATTTTCGTCCATTATACTACAGCTCCATACGGATCTAATGACCGTACGTTGAGCTAGGTTCTCAAAGGTATGGAAGTCTATTAGGGTACGTTAAGTAGCGGAAAAACTTCAGTAACTTATTCCAAAGGGATGATGTTCTCGATATAAAAGACTGCTTGAAAAGCGTTGTACTAGGAGTAACAAGCTGAACCTCATACGGATGTGAAGTATTAGCGCGACGTGTACTTCTAACATTCACAGCTCTGGGAGGAATTAAGCGGGCCACATCCTTCGAACACTTTCTATGAAAATACTTATAGAATAGGCTCAAGTCGCCAACCGTTTTTCGATGTTCCAGCGAATTAAGACCGCCGGTCAGTTCCGGGTCTCCAATCAGATGAACAGCTTTTCTCTGAATAGAATCCAACAAATGCAGTGTATGTTTGGGAGCGGAGCCCCAAACATGGGAGCAGTATTCCATAGTTGGTTGAATTTGAGCTTTGTAATGAATTAACAGTTGTTATGGAGTATAAAGCTTTCTGGTTCGAAATAATATTCCCAACTTTTGAGAAGCTCTTCTTGCTATACCCGCAACATGTTCATGCCAGGACATATTTTCTTCCAAATTAACGCCCAACAAATTGAGTGACGATGTTAGAGGAATGGAGTGCCCCGACATAACTTCGGGTTCAGCAATGTTAACTTTTTTAGAAAAAACTGCCGCCTGGGTTTTTGTAGCGTTAAATTCCACTTGGTTACTGTCACCCCAAGATAGAATTTCTTCCAGGTCTTTGTTAAGTTGAATGACTTCCTGCTGTCTGCGGATATGGCCGGTGTCCGAGCGTTCAAAGTGAATAAAGAGATAAGCCTACTGTCATCTGCAAAGCTGTAGATTGGATTCTTGGTTTTTCCAGCAGATCGTTAATGTAAATGAGAAAGAGAGTAGGAGACAGTATGGAGCCTTGAGGTACACCGGCGTTGGTAGTGAAGGTATTAGAAAGAAATCCGTCGACTGCTACTCGTAAAGAACGCTCTCTAAGGAAACATAAGAGCCACAAACAGAACTTTTCAGACATATCATAAGAGCGTAGCTTAGCCAAGAGCCCATCGTGCCAAATACGGTCGAATGGCTTGGATATGTCAAGAGCAACCGCTCGAGATTCTCCAAAGTGTTCAGTTGCATTGTTCCAAACGTGTGTTACATAAGTCAGAAGATCTCCTATTGATCTATGTTTGCGAAAGCCATATTGGTGATCGCTAATAATGTTGAATCCTTCAAGATATTTTAGAAGATCCTGATTGATAGCCTTTTCCATGACTTTCGATATTATTGAAAGCAGTGCGATTGGTCGGTAGTTATTTGGCAAGGCCTTCTTGCCTTTTTTAGGTATCGGCTGAACTGTGACACATTTCCAGCAGGAAGGAAATATTCCCTTTCTGTAGGATAGGTTGAAAAGTCTACAGAAAACTGCTGTTAGTTCCCTCGCACAGTTTTTGTGAACTATGGCAGGTATTCCATCTAATTCAAACGCATGTTTCTTTTTTTAACTGTCGTACTACTGAACAGGTTTTTTGACGAATGATCTTAACTCATATAGACTTGCGTCACACTTTTTCATAAATAAAACTTTTATGTAATCCAAATTGTCAATAAATGCCCTTTCTCGGAACATATATTTAATTGTGACCGGTTGAGCAATAAAAAATTAAAGCGATTTTGAAGTTATTAGACAACCTTGATGTGTTGAACATTGAGGAACTACAAAGGAAATAAATAAATACGCTAATTAAAAATGAAAGGAATACATTAATATTAATTGGTAAAAGAAATTACTGGAAGGATCACAAAGCAGTAATGACCTATTTGCGTGTTAGCTACTATAATTTATTATTTACTCAACCTACCTGGCTTGAAAAACAGACCTTCTATGTCTTCGTTCAGACTATGCCATGATCTGAAAATTCTGAATTAATAAATAGTAATGGAAATTAAACGAATTGGAGCGAGTAAGCCGTTAAAATTTTATACTTTAATAACAAAAGGAATGCTCTTTTTAATGAGAATGTAAAAGTACGTCTTTCGACAAAGTAAGTATTTATAAAACAGAAGCGAATGGAGTTACCTCTTTGACTTCTAGCCTCATTCATTAACGTTGACTTCTATAATATATATAAAATGCAGAATCTCTCTGCCTATCTGTTAGTGCTCTTATCTCTCGAGAACCACTTATCTGAGTTACGTGCTTTTTTTTAAACATACATATGTTTCCTGGCCAGGTTGTAGGATATATTTAATTACGTTAGGTAACATAAGGAATAAGCAGTGACGATAATAGTAAATCAAGTCGGAAAACAGTTTGCCGCTAGCGCGTTCCCTGCCTAAACCATTAAATATGGAACAGATATAAAATGCAACGTCTGTCTGTCTATCTGTCTGTTCGTTAGTGCGCTTATCACTCGAAAACCACGTGTTTTTTTTTTATTTATTCATATGTTCTGTTTCCAAGTTATATAATAATATATATAAAATGCAACGTCTCTCGGTCTGTCTGTTTGTTCGTTAGTGCGCTTATCAGTCGAGAACCATTTATCCGGTTTCCGTGTTTTTTTTTTAGATTTATACATATGTTCTCTGGCCAGGTTATAGGAAATATTTTATTACGTTAGGTAATATAAGAAATAAGCAGTGAGGATAATAGGAAATCAAGTCGTAAAAAACGTTTGCCGTTAGCGCACTCTCTTGCAATACGCTCCCTAAACCGTTAAATATGGAACAATGTCATGTAACACATAATATATATATATATATATATATATATATATATATATATATATATAATGCAATGTCTTTCTGTCTGTCTGTCTGTCCGTTAGTATGTTTATCGCTCAAGAACCACTTACACAATTTACGTGTTTTTTTTTTTTAATTCATACATATGTTCTCTGGCTAGGATATATAATAATAAGCATCTGTATAATATATATAAAACGGAACGTCTCTCTGTCTGTCTGTTTGTCCGTTAGTGTGTTTATCATTCAAGAACCACTTATCCGATTTACGTGTTTTATTTATCAAAAAAAAATCTATAATATATATAAAACGCAACGTCTCTCTGTTTGTTTGTCCGTTAGTGTGTTTAGCACTCAAGAACTACTTATCCGATTTACGTGTTATTTATACAATACATACGTTCTCTGGCTAGGTTATAGGATATATTTTATTACGTTAGGTAACATAAGGAATAAGCAGTGACGATTATAGTGAATCAAGTCCACACGAGCCGAGCCGCGGGCACGGCTTGTTATCAAATAATTAATCGTCTTTCTTTATATGTTATACTTATTATTTACTATATAAGGAAACTTCAATTTAGTAAGAAGTTACAATAATAGAATAAAAATTCACTGTTTGACTTGATTTTAAAGCGAAGTTGAGCTCAAATCGACTAGTGTAGTTTATCAAACTACTTGAATAATTCTTCAGTGTTTGCTTTCAAGCCTAAACAAGCTAACCACAGCATCTCATAATAATAAATTCAATTTAACTACATTAATCTAATATCGTACTGGTACTGGCGTACATTCGTAGTAGTTTTTGTAGTAAAATTCTTGAATAACACTCAATTTTACAAATCTCATGGGCTATTTAATTTAGAAACAAAATCATCTACATTTTTTTTTTGTATTGAATATCGCGAATACGTCATCTACATATCTATAAAAGATCGGTATTAATCTTATCTGATAAAAAGATTGGTAGTCACATACAAAAGTAATGAAGTTATGAAGTGCGAAAATAGTCTAAATATGGACCGAGCGCCTATTTCTTACAGTGCTCTATGATTACTTAAATAGAATTAGGCCGACGTCTGTAGTTTTTCGATTCCGCTTGAGTAACTAAAATTTTAGTATAGAGTCTATATTAAGTTTATTTAATATTTGCCCCTGATGATTCCCACACGATTAGCGAATTTTTTCTATCATATATTAATATCTCCAAGGCATTCGACCGTGTTTGGCATGAAGGATTATTGAATATGTTACGCTCTTATGGTATGTCTGAAAAGTTTTATTTATTGCCCTCGACTTTCCTCAGAGAGCGTTCTTTAGGAGTTGCCGTCGACAGATTTCTTTCTAACCTCTTCACTATCAACGCCGCACATAGGGATATTTCAGCGTTTTAGGCGGCCATAAATCGATTTCCCAAAACTTGTCCCAGCTAGAAAAAATTTGCTACTTAATAATGTTGAATAGGCATAGAATTATAGGCGACCCCTCTCGTTATCCATTTGACAGCGCGCGAGCTGGTGTCTCAGTCAGAATTTGATCGTCGTTCTGAGTGTTCGTTTCTTTTCTCGGCATTCGTAACAGAATAGTTATTCAAAGAAGTTAGAGTTTATCTTGACGAAAATTGTGATGGATTTGAATATTATAGGTAAGAGCCCATATATATATATATATATAGATCATTTTTATTTATTTATTTTTATTTAATTATTTTTAAATAATTAGTAATGTTTTTAAAAAACCCGTTTTATGGTATTTAAAAAGGTATTTGTTATACTTCAGGGTGCGTCAGGCAGAAATACAAGCAAAATTAAGAGAGAAAACGGGCCTAATCATAGATGTGCCAAAAGCTGTATTTGGTAACACCAATGATGACAATACAAGTAGGAGATTTTTTGCCAATCCAGAGGTAGCCACTGAAATTACCGGTGTCACCTTCAACCTCATCGATTTGAAAAAATTTGCAATGGATATGAGATAACCAAAATTTATGTGGAGTTGTATCTCTGGCATCCCATGACTCCTACGACACACAAAATATTAATTCACGGTGCAACAGTAACGGAAAAGGCACTTTTTTCCATTGGATTACGATCGGGAAAAAGCAGCAGAGGCGCGAAACAAGTACTTTCGTCTGTATTGGCAAAATTTTGCTAGAAAATTCTCAAGAAAAATGCAATTTAGTTGTCCTGAGCAGCTCCGATTCATTTATATGTAGTATAAAGCCAACATCCAAAATAAGTTCTATGCCGTTTAGTAAAGAAGCAATACAAATGCTTGTTTCTGCTGAACCCAACAGCAAAGATGAAAGTTCCGAAGAAGAAGAGAAATCCGCGGAGGAATTTGCAGAGGAAGCCGATTAATGGAGTTCGGACGCGGACGAAGAGACGTGGGATATTTCGTCATGAATTATTATTTTTTTAATTTTTGTTTAAGTCAACATGTTTTTTTTTTCTCAATATACTATTTTTTTATATATTAAAATGTATTTTTCTTCAAAATATGTATTCCAAAAAGCTTTCACTGCTATATTTAGAAATATAACTCGATCTGCGCCGGTGTGCCTTAAGGCTCCCTACTATCTCCTACTGTCTTTATGATTTACATTAACGATCTGCTAGAAGGGATCAAAAATCGAGTCTACAGCTTTGCAGATGACATCGGCTACTCATTCAAATATCCGCAGACATCAGAAAGTCGTTCAATTTAACAAAGAGAGTATCTAAGTAGAATTTAACTCTGCAAAAACCCAAGCTGAAGTTATTTCTAAAAAAGTTAACTTTGCGGAACCCGACTTAGTTATGTCGGGACGCTCCAGTCCTCTAGCATCGTTACTCAATTTGCTGGGCGTCAAATTGAGGGCAAATATGTCCTGGCATGAACACGATTTTGAACTAGAAAGTTTTACACTCCACAACTGTTACATCTGTACCTTACAAAGCACAAATTCTACCGACGATGGAATACTGCTCCCAAGTTTGGGGCTCTGCTCCCAAACATACACTGCATTTGTTAAATTCTATTTAGAAGAGAGCTGTCCGCCTGATTGGAGAAACCTTGATACCTTGGAAGATCGAAGAACGGCAGGCGACTTAAGTCTATTCTACAAGTATTTTCGTGGAAAGTGTTCGATGGATGTGGCTTGCTTAATCCCTCTGAGAGCGGTACATGCTATCAATACACGTCCCTCTAATAAATCATATCCGTATGAGGTTCAGCTTGTTATTTATACGGAAAACCTCATCCCTTGGGATTAATTTACCCAGGTCTGTGTTTCCCACCGAGTACAGTTTACAGCGATTCAAGATCTACGTGAATGGCTTTTTTCGTACACGCATCACTCCTGTAGTGCTTTAGGGATTTACCTGCAGCACGTGTGCTACGCTCATAAAAAAGTATGTTTACTGTGAACTACTTCTTAAAGCTTATATACAGTCAACTAAGAAAACTTCAAAATAACTATGGAAAATGGGCTTTTCACAATTTAAATAACAGTGCTAAAGTAAATAATTTGACAAAAATTAAACAAATAACTTAAAAATATTGTTTACAAAATTGTTAAGTGATTTTTAGGGCAGCCTGTGAGTCTTTTACCTCTTAAGAATTTAGGCCGTGATCATTTTGGCTACGAACTGAAAAGCATTATTCAAGATTAATTGAAGGTTTACAAGCTTCCTAAGAACCTCATAGTGCGGCTTTGATAATTTAGTCAAAGAGTAAATTTCTAAAATATCTTACGGCTGTAATCAAGTGATGTCATTTCTAAATAAGCCTATTCAAAAGACATTGTTCTCGATGTTATGTCAATTTTGGGTAAAAGGTAAAAACTCCTAGTTGTCAAACTATAAATGATAACATTGCATTTTTGTAAAAATCGTCTAATTTGACTGAAAAATATGTATAATCTCTGACTAATAGGTAGCTTTATATTTTAATCTGAAACTTCGTTTTGTCTTGTTTTGCAACCGTACTGAATCATTATGTCTGGTTTTGCAACGGCGCTTTCAGCCATTTTAATGCTTGAAATCGGTTGCAAAGCCAGACATATTTTCATTTTATTATTAGCTACCCCCAAAAGTAGGGGGAATAAAAAATTACTTAATATTGAGAAAATGTTCATTTATTTCATAATTATTTACTTTTAAAACCAATGAAATAAAGAAACATAGGTACACAAAGCACCTAATTAAATAAATATTAAACTTAAAAAAACTTATAAACAGTAAAACCTAATTAATAACCTCTTCTATGTTATCTAGCAATTCAAATTGTTCTTCATTACCTTCACCATTGTTGAGTGAAGCACTACTTTCTTGTTGGGAGAAAAAACTCCTTGTCCATTCCCTCCCAAAGTGAAGTTCAAGAAGTTTTTTGCGACATCTTTTAGTTGAGTTTCCTTAACAACAACTCCAATGGGAATGGAACCCAAGCTGGTATTTTTCTTGAATTGTTTCCCCTTTTCACAAATGCTTTTTTGTTCATTGAATTCAAAATTATAAAGTGGCTCTCCTTGAACAAGGCAAGAGATTTATTATTTAAAATCTTCTTAATCAGTAATTTTTTTGATTTCATAAATTGAAAGTGCCAACTAGAAGGATTTTTCAAAATTTCCTCAGCGTATGTTTTCCAGTCTAACACCATATAATCTTTAACCAAATGTACTACTTGAGCGAATTTTTTCATTATATTAATATATCCATTTGGGTTTTCAATAACTGAAAAGTCCTTGAACTGCCTTTTTAAATTTTCAAAAATCTTGTCAGGTGTATATAAGAATGCCCCACAATAGGAAAATATACCTCCATATTTTTTATAGTTCTTGAAGCCTCAGTCAAAAACCAATGAAGTATCATTGCCACTAGGGATTTGTTCTTGTTTGACCCACCACAACCATCTGAAAATAACCTGATGCCTATGATGAACTGCAGATGCAATCTGGTTTGAAGGCTGTATTCATTTCCATCCAAACATAAGAGAAAGTACTACCTTCATATTGAGAACTGTGAAAATGGCCTTGGCAGACAGTAAAATTGTAAAAATATATCTGTCTAAAATAATAGGCAGCTTGACCTGGCACTTTAGGGAGTACAAGGTTTTTCTGGCAGTCGTAGGAAAAAGTAAGTACTCCTTCTTCGTTTTCTTCCAGTTTCTTAAAAAACATTACTTCTCACTTTATGGACTTTCAGCTGAACTTTTAAGGCCGATTTCTCAATTTCATTATTTTCATGTTTTATTCTATTTTCCAAGGATGTGCATGTAGAGCACTTATGCACGTCAGAGGCTCCAAACCCAATAATAAAATTTTAAGAAAAAAGAGTTTTATAATAATCGTATTTTACATCATTATTTTGTAGAACTGTCACATTTTTTGCATTTAAATCACTACGTAGATATTGTCTTTGATCGTTTGTTGAACAAGAATAGGAGTGAAGGTGTTGATATGGTTTATCACGGCATGCTTCTTATAAATTATTATTTATCACGGCTTGCTTCTTTATGAAGTCGGGTCTTCCTATCTCCTCCTTTTTTTTGTCAGTTACTGATCCATCATACTTAGCTTTATTCGTACACAATGTGTTCACCCTATCCTTTCCAAGACCGTAAATTGGTAATAGAGCTATTTCTGAAGCAGAGAAAAAGTTGTGACACTTGTTCTTACAGGTGTTCTGTTTTAATTTTCTCAGCCTTTTGTAGAAACTAGGTTTACATGTCATAAAATATAACTATTTTGCCAGTCACGATTAGGTCGTTCAAAAAATTTCCGGTGAGCATGGTGGATGTCTCTAATGGAAAGTTGCTTGCACTTGAATTTGCCAATGATTGCATCTTGGTAGTTCTGGTAATTGTTTAGGTTTGTACCTAAAACAGAAAATATAAAACGTGTTACTGGTATGTATTTTTATTACCTATTGTAAAAATTTAATAACGTGTTAACCCAGTACAAAATAGTCTTAATCAACTAAAGGATCACGACGAGCCAATAAAAAGATTTATTAGGTGGACTCACTTATTAGCTTGTTGTACATTTTTTTTTCCAAATTTCGGACATTTTGTTTCTCTTCCTGCTTTCAGATGGGGAAGTTTCACGAACTGAGTCATATTCAGCGCCACCTACTTCATTATTCATAATAACAGGTTGGAGATCCTTTTCATTCACTTCTTCACTCATTATAATCACTATATTATTATTAAGCTGGTTTTCAACATTTTCTGCAGTTTCATCTTTTATTTTTTTATAAACACAATAATAACAGGATGAATTTACCTACACAAAAACAAAAAAAATAACAAAAAAAAATTGTATGATAGAATGCTGTAGGAAAGCAAAATCAAACACAAATAACAATAAAGTACAAACGTCAAACATCAAAACTGGTGGTGGAAGGGGGCAAACTAAAACAGCTGATCAGCAGGATGGCAACTTAAACAAAAATAAAAATAAAAAATCTTGAACAACACTGAAATGTTGAAAGAAAATGGCAAATTTTGCTACCATATTTTATAAGGCAAGCATATTGTCAACGCTATTCAAACTAACCATTTCAAGTTTTGCAACCGTTCAAGTTTATGTCTGTTTTTGCAACCCACTCAAGTTAAGATTTGTCCGGTTCTGAAACCGTACGGTTTTGGTTTTTTTAGAATCACTCATTTTTAGCTGGTTTTACACCTTGTAATACAGCTAGTTTTGTAGAAAATGGCGTGCTGAATTCAGTGATATTAATAACTCAATTTCTGATTTTTTGTCAGATGTCTAGTTTTGCAACTGGGGTACTCACTTGATACCTGTCTGGTAGGTCTTCATTGACGTAGGAAATGTATGCTTTTGTAAAGTTGTTACTAATTGTATAATTGTATACAGGTTAACCATGAACAGTGGTATTTAAAAGGACGATTAGGCCAGTTATAGAGTGTATATCTGAAAGTTTACGAAACCTGCTACAGTGCTACCTCTTTTTCGACGATGCATTCAATTTCTGTATTCGTTTTAACTAATATATAAATAATAAACGAATTAGTCTGCAAAAAGAAAATGCACTCAAAAAGTAAGAAATGTTAACAAACACTTCAATTACTAAATAACGTAATTTGCCAGTCACTTAACAAGGTTGAATTTGCCGGTCACCGAATTATGTCTACCTGGAGTGAAAAGGCCCGAGACTTGTGAGGAAAAAACAATGTTTTTACCAAAAATTGCTTTTTTTCTTCAACATAGTCTCTTTCAAGAGCGATATACTTATTCCTGCGATCTTCCAACATTTGGATACTTTTCATACAGCACAATTTGTCGAGCTCTCTAAAATAAGCCTCAGTTTCCCATTCTCTTTCCTTGGAGCCACCTTTTCAAATTTGGAAATAGGTAATAATCGCTGAGGGCCAGATCTGGTGAATACGGCGGATGAGGAAGCCATTCATAATCCAATTCGTTCAATTTCACCATAGATCTTATGGAGTTAGGAGCTGGTGAATTATCATTATGAGACAATACTTCGTTAAAAGCCAGGTTTTTTTCTTGATTTCACCATTCGAAGGATCCAATAACCCGTAATTGGCTCCGGTGATTGTTCACCCTTTCTCAAGATAGTGAATCAGTATTATTCCATGCGCATCCAAAAAAATAATTCACAAAACCGTTCCAACTGATGTTTGTGTTTTTGGACGCTTCGATCGGCTTTCATGCGGTTCCAGCCATTCTACGGACTGCCTGTTGGACTTAGGCATATTGTGGTGGATCCATGTTTCTAATGGAACGAATTGACTCAAAAACAACGTTCTAGATCTTCGACCTGTTGCCATTTTTGATCAATCGTGAGCGCACTCCCACGAATACATAGCTTTTTCATAAGCAAATATTCATGCAAAATATGCCTTACGCATTCTGTTAATATCTTCGCGATGTCAGTTGTCTTTCCCACTTTCACTTTGCAGTCATTCAGAACAGTATGGTGGATTTATTTGTATTTTTTGGAGTGACTGCCTCATTTGGATGTCCGGAACGTGGTGCATCATCAGTACTTGTACGACCGTAAGTTTATTAAAGCATCGACATTCAGTTGCTTTGGACAGAGCAGATCTGCCTTAACACGTCTCAACGCATTCTTAGGTTCTGGCTATATGTTTTCCCTTTAAAAAGCAATGTTTAATCAATACATGAAATTCATTTTGTTCCATTGTTTTACAAAACTCAAAATTAACGCCACTCAAACTTCACGAAGCTTCTGAGAGTTGACACTAATTGAAAATCGTATGGTCTTTTGTTTGTGCTGCTATCTCTTAAAAAGTTTTGGGACTTTTCATCCCATATAAGTACGTAATATTCAATTAGATTTAAATGGATATATTCCTATTGTCGGTCCCTACCAGCAAAACTTATTACAAAATATTATTTCAAAGACCTATGATAACAAAATTTGGTAGTTAAAGTATTGGTTGAGTATTTAAAATATTTCTCTGTGAGTGGCCTGGTTAACAATAGTGCTAAAAGGAAATGATGATTTTCTTTCACCAACTTCATCAAATGTTGTATACTCTAGGGTATAAAGTTTTATTAATAAATAAATTACATTCTCCGTAAATAACTTTCTTTTAATTGAAAAAAATAATTCAATTAGTGCTTTTCGTTGTGGAGAGGGAAATCAAACTACACTTGCATGGGTTGCTTAATATTTGTAAGTAACGAAAGGAGAGAGGTACGGTTGAAAAGTCTACAAAAAACGTATTAGTTCGCTTGCGCCTTTTTTGAGTAATATATATATATGTATATATATATATATATATATATACATATATATATATATATATATATATATATATATATATATATCTATATATCTATATATCTATATATATATATATATATATATATATATATATATATATATATATATATATAGGACAAACATCTAGGGTTCTAAAAGACAGAATCACTTCCCATAAAAGCGATTGCAGATTAAAGAAAAACTCTTGCGGGCTTGCCCAGCATAGTAGCTAATTTTCACATGAATTTAATTTTGCCGAAACCAAAATCCTATGTGAGGAGAGAAATCTCGGCAGAAGAATCTTTAGGGAGATGGTGGAAATCCACCTTGAACCTAACTCGATCAATAATAAAACTGACATTGAAGATCTGAGTTTAATTTTCTCCAATCTACTAGAAATAGGCACTCAACATGAAAATTCTTACAACATATCTGACATATCTCTTTAATAATAATCCCATTGATTTTTACTAGCTTTCCAGTTTTAAAACAATCAAACAAAATGTCAATGTCACTCTACTTTCAAATGTAAATTAACCACAACCTAACTAAGAGATAGAAACATACTGCCCTTAGCAAAATGACAAGAAAACATAACAAACAAATCCTTAATAAATTAAAATCACTTTACAACCACACAATTTTTCGTACCATACTAACAAAATGAAGTAAAAGCATATTATATTTCCCAGAGAGGATTATGCCCTGATGAAGAAAATGAAATATTTTCGAAAGCTTGGCGTAGCTAAAAAGGTGTCAAAAACTTTTTAGTTCTTTTACAAAGACCGCTTACCGCAAGAACATAATACTGCTGTTTAACTAGTCGGTCAAGACTACCCTTCTCCTCTATATATATATATATATATATATATATATATATATATATATATACATATATATATATATATATATATATATATATATATATATATATATATATATATATATATATATTATATAGGGTGCCCCATATGTTTGGAATCTACAGCATTTATTAATCAGTTTATCAAAAAATGTTTAAATAAAAGTTATTGGGTGTTATAAGGGGCACATGCTGACGTTGACAATAAAATACTTTGAACTGTCATTTCGAAGAAATTACGCCATCTTATTTTTTAAAATAGAAAGCCCTGTATATTATTTTATTTTTGAGTCCTACTAAAAATTCTAGATATTAGAATATGTCTAAATTGAACTGTCTGGAATTATTGATATTTGAAATTAAGGAGATCAAATTAAAAAAAAAAATTTAAGCTGGCTTGTGTCAAATATTTACTCTCAGGTAACGACTTAACGCGTCAAAAAATGTTTTATTTACGAAAACGTTTATTGCTGCATTTTGGGAAACTGCAATTTGAGCGTAATATCATAATGGTACATGTAACAGAAACTGAAAGAATCACTTTGTTAATGATGGTTGGTTACGGAGACTGTAGGAGAACACAACAGGGAGGTGTGTGATATTTTTAACGCTTTTACCCAATTCGTAGTTGGCAAAACATTAAGACGATTTAGACAATTAGGTCATGTTAAGGATCCTTCTAAATCTGGACCTCCAAAAGTTTAAAACAAGCGAGGATAAAAGTTAAATGTTTTATTGGAAATTACAGAAAATCCCCGTACAGCCACTCGTCAGCTTTGCCTAGACCACAACATAAGCAAAGGTACCTTAAGTCGTATATTGAATAAAGAAAAATTGCATCCATATAAACCCATTCTATTGCAAGAATTACCTGAAGATGACTATATGAATTTTGCGAGGTCATGATGGATGGAACGATCAATAATGATCCTAACCTAATTTATAATATTGTTTTTTCTGACGACACCACATTTCGTCTTAATGGAAGAGTTAACAGGCATAACTGCCGGTACTGGTCTACTGAGAATTCTCACCGGATAATGGACAGTTATTCTCAAAGACCACAAAAGATAATCATGTGGGCAGGGATTTGTGGACGTCATATCATTGGTCCCTTTTTTAATGATGAAAATCTTACAGGACAGCGGTATTTACAGTTACTACAAGAGCAAGTAATTCATCCTGGATTCTCTGCAAAACTCTGTTCAGGCTGTTTATGATAGATTGGGTCATTGCCTCGCTGATAAAGGTAGACATTTTGAGCAATTGTTACCTTGCAAATAAAACTAGAGTTATTTATTAATAGTTTTTTTTTTTTACTTTTTTTAATTTTAAATTTCAAATGACAATATTTCCAAAACAGTTCAACAGACATATGGTATGTTAGACAAATAATATCTAGAATTTTTAGGACTCAAAAATAAAACAATATATAGGGCTTTCCATGTAAAAAAAATCAAGGTCGCGTAATTTCTTCGAACTGCATGTGCACCGTATAACACCCTATAACTTTAATTTAAAAAATTTTTTGATATCCTGATTAATAAATGCTGTGGAATATATAATACGTAATTTTCCTATTATTGGGTATTTAGATTTGGTAATGAAACGATAATACAATCCAGAATTTTGAAGATGTTTGTTCAGATCTGGTATTTTCAATGCTACTCGCAGTTAACCATGTAATAGCTAATTGGGACGACTTTACATTGAAAATGAGAGCTTGTAGAAACTTCGGCACAATTTTACCAAGAATGTAACAACTGAACGGATATATTACCAGATTAACAATTATAAACATTTCTCAATTAGTAAATCACTGACCGTCATTTTTGCGAATCTTATCTATGATAAAAACTTAGAAAGTTTATAGTTGGATTCTTCATCGCTAATGAATCAGCTGAGGCACAGCAATCCGGTATCTTCCTCCCAAAACTCCGATGATAGGATCACTAGTCCATTGAATTGGAAACCGTATATTTTGGGCAGGATGCGATTTTATTTTTTTATTATGTGGGGGTCCACCGTAAGGTTAAATTTGAGTTTTCGGGGTCGAGGATGCACCCATTTGGCCGACATATTGAAAATAGGCGTGTAAATAGTTTTTGTCATATATCCCGGTAACTGGAAGTCTGACAAAAATTTTGTAAAGTGCTTTTTTGTAGACTCTATAATAATATACAACTTTTCTTAATAACCTTTTAGTGTTACTTCAATAATTAGGAAGTTATAAACAAAAAATTATGAAAATTTAGGGGTGAAAAACTATTATATTTAATAACTTTAAATCTATCAATTTTATAAAAAAAATGCATCAGAGCCTTTTTATAGAGAATTATATATTATATATATATTATATATATATATTATATATATATATATATATATAAAATGATCTACTATTATTTATGATTGATAAGGGGGGGAAAATCAAAGGTAGGCGAGGTGAATAGGCCGTGCTGCGTTTTTTCCCAACATATTAAGAGATTTCAACGATTATGTAACAGAAAAAAATTATGAATTTAAAATGAAATAAAACAAAATGAAAATAGAATGTTACCTTTGTGGACAGCTGCCATGAAAATCGGAAAACCCTTATTTTATCCTTTGTAAGTTAAACTAAAAATAAAGTGAAAAGCAGCAGGGCTTGACAATTTGGGCATTTTAGGATATCTCGTCCCTTTGTCCAAACTATTTTAATAAAAAGTCTAAACTGGAAGATTACCAGTGCTATCATTGAATATTTTATTTTATTGACTTCGCAAGAAATTGTTAGTACGAGGGTGTACAACAAGTACCTTGCTTTGACAAGAAAAAAACATTTTTACGTGTAAAATTTATTTTATTTTTCAACAGTCTTCTTT
>CM032456.1:73769931-73774931 GCA_019049505.1 Pachyrhynchus sulphureomaculatus
GAAATTGATATCTTATTTCGTTCGAAAGGTATCGTGCCAATAAATCGATAGACAGACAGACCGACGTAAGTGAGTGAGCATGTTTTTTCGTCATCTTGGAACCCTAAAACGTGAAGAAAAAGTAAAAAGCTGGGATTTTGATTTTTGTTTGCGTACAAATTGGCAGGGAAAGGAAAAAAAACACACAAAAGAAAAACAATGCATAAATTTACAAAAAAAATTGAATATAATCTACCTACAAAGACACTAAAAGTGTATCGACAAAAATAAAAGGTAGTTTAGTTACCACCAAGTATTTTGTTTAAAAAACATATCGTGTATTGTCGACAATATCCGCATCCTTTTTGCTTCGAAAACTATCTTGAAGAATTAAAACCTGATTGCCGGGAAAACATCCGACTTTTAATGCAACATCAAAGACAAGATAATATTCTAATGGTGAAATTAGTCTCTTAATACATCAACCTGAAGTTTGGAACTAAAAAATGGTGATTGAAAATCTTAATTTGAATAAAATAGACGTCTTTTCAAATAAGATGTGCATATTCATTCTCGATTCTCGTTTCATTCCTCTTGTTAGCACGTGGAATAATCGGGCCTGTACTTCTTTAAGATGACAGATTTCGCAAAACCAGTGTTATTCTAAGCTGATGTAAAGATGAAGACTTTCAGATCTGCTTTGCAAAATTTTAATATTGAAGCCTAGAAAACTAAATTTCGACAAAGGTGATTGGAAGCACACATCGTACACCGCAAATCTCCTTTTTACTAGTTTACTCCAGAAATTATTTGATTGAAATGAAGCGACGCAAGCTGGCCTCTACATAGTCCTGACTTAACACCAATGAAGTTTTTTCTTGTGTAAATATCTTAAAATTAAAGTTTACCCTTAAAATTCTCACACTCTAAAATAATTTTACAAGAAAATAACCAACAAGAAATAATACCGGTTGCGAAACAGACATGCCTAGCTGTTATCTATAATTTTACCGCTTGCTCGGAAAAGAACGAGGAACATAACGGTTTAGATGACATTCCATTTAAAATATAAGAACACCGAGGACTGAAGTCATTTATCAATTTGCTATTTTATTATGAATATTTTAAATTTGACCTTTTTTATAGGACACTCTTTTTTTTTATTACGAAGATAGCACTTTGTCAAATTTTTTAAAGAACAAAGCAACCCTGTTTAAATATTTAAACTAAGTCACAAATCTCTTTCATATTTTGTATTGTATCCCAAAGTGACATAGACGAATTATTCTTTTAAATTATGGCATAGAGTACTCACATCATAATACTCTGTTTTGAAAAATCAAAT
Source organism: Pachyrhynchus sulphureomaculatus (assembly GCA_019049505.1). Lineage (NCBI taxonomy): Eukaryota > Metazoa > Arthropoda > Insecta > Coleoptera > Curculionidae > Pachyrhynchus > Pachyrhynchus sulphureomaculatus. The sequence continues at coordinate 73,771,256 of CM032456.1, forward strand.
TTTTCTGGATTTTTATTCACGGTGCTTTTTTTACATTTATAATTTTATAGTACATGACGTGACTTTTCAAGTGACATTTTGGCAACAACAAATGGCTTGTCATTTGTGGATATAAAGTTTTATCTTGAAAAATATATTCATGCATAGGTGAATATGTATAATATATTTTATGAGGTAGAATTTACACGAATATGTAAATGAGAGTATAAATTTACGCACTTTCTAGTTTTTAAAATGGTACATATTTTTCATAATGCCAGTTAATATATAATTAATCATATTTATAATCAGTGTGTTTAGTCCTACCACATCCACTTTGTTTTTGAGCTATGCGAGGAAGGATTAATAAGTCTGGTAAATTTCTAGGAAACGGCGGGAAAATTTTGTTAAGCGGCATGACTGTTGGTAAGTTTGATTCTTGTAACGGTTACGATTAAAGTATCAAATAGAAATGGATAAAGCCGGGTGTCGTGCACTGATAAAACAATTTTATTTAAAACAGTAGACTGCCGGCGTAAATACAAACTAAACTGAAGGAAGTTTATGGATACTCTGCACTAACATTCAAGACCATTTATTACTGGATAAATGAATTTAAACGCGGCTGTACGAGCACTGCAGATTTGCGGCACGTTTTTAAGGGCGCCCCTTTTAAAGAAATGGTCGATAAAAAGTCATCGTCTCGTGATGGAAGATCGTCATAATTAAGCTTTGTGAAATTGCTGAGATGATAGACATCTTAAATAAACGGGTACATAAACGTACACAATATCCTGCATAGAGTTCTTAAAATAAAAAGCCTAGCACGCGATGTGTGCCGCGTCTAGACTTCAGACTAAAAACCCACAAGGAAGGACACTTCAAAATCGTATTTGAAAATATTGCAGAGAAATCCGAAGGACTTCTGACATCGTTTTGTAACTATAGACGAAACGTAAATCCATCATTATACTTTGGAGATAAAATAGCAGTCAAAACGAAGGTGAAAGTGCGCCGGAAAACAGTTTTATCTCGGGAAAAGTGATGGCAACTGTTTTTTTGGGACTCACAGGGTATCACCATGTTTGATTATTTGGAAAAGGGTAAGACAGCAGCTGGTTTTTATTACCAAAGATACTTGGATCGTTTTCATAGTGAGTTCACGTAGAAGCTACCAAGAATAGCTCGCAAAAAAGTGCTTCTTCACCATGAGCCTGCTTACACATCGCCCATTGCAATGGCAAAAGTGCACAAGCTGGGCTTCGAAATAGTTCTCCATCCACCTATTGCCCCCATTTGGTCTGAAGGCCTTTTTTTGTTTCCTACCCCAAAAGTTGGTTGGGAGAAGAAATTTTTGCCGAACGAAGTGGTTATCGGTGCTGTAAACGAGTATTATGTACAGATAGAAATCATTTTTTTTCTGTGGGAATAAAAAATTAGAATTTCGCTGGACCAATGTATTGAGCTCAATGAAGCATATGTTGAGAAATAAATCTTTGTGTTTACAAAAGAATTATATTTAGGTTGTTTTATACAAGACTTTTCTATCCACCCTCGTACGTACTCTGAAAGCATTATATATCCAGTGTATTCTCATCTAAGTTCCCCTTACACTGCTTCGTTTGTTATTTCTTTACTTTCAATATCCTATTTTTGGTGCACCAATACCCTTTTTTATGTTAATTTGCTTATTTGCGATCATGCAGTCTAGTCCGCTAACGTATTCCTCACATCACGCAGGAGATAAGTTACTCTTCTCCTATTATATTTCGCTCTTATTCTCCCTAACGCGTATAAAAGAAGGACCATATTATTTACAGTTATGTACATATGGTAAAAAAAAACTGAACTTTTAAGAGAAAATAAAATTCAGGCGAAATATATTTGTTTAGCTGATTTTAAATCACTATAACTTACTTTCCGTCAACTTTGATGCAGCGTTCGGCACAATTTATTACATGAGTGTTTATATAGATTACACAGGTACAACTGTTAAGGGTTGTGGACTCTCTTGTTTGAACGTTTTTATTCGCGTCGTATTGCTTTCCTTTGATTGATAAATAAAGCTAGGGAAAGAAAAAGGTACCAGGTTGCTAAATCAGTAAATCCGGCGAGTAATCTAACATACAAACAGTTTTTGCTCAAAAACTATCTCAAGAAGCCCAAATAATTATATAAATGGTTAACGTGTGGAGAACAAACCGAAAAAGTCTTAAATTAAATTTGCGGACGATCAAATTGTATGCAAATGTTGTGCATAGTTGGTGTCTGGAATGCCTAATTTATTTTTAATCACACTTTTTTGATGAAATTACAAAGTTTTTTTGAACGTTAATCCAAGGCCAGTCTTTCAACGTACAATTTTGTTCAACATACAAAAAACACAGTCTGCCAAGTAAAAACGCGTCCGCGATAATTCATTTTTGGCAGGTGCGATTTTAGCGATTCAACAAAAAATCGGAATAGGGAACCTTTGTCTAAGACGTATTTTAGTAAAAGTATCAATCGATTCCGATGTTTCGTCGAAATCAGCTAAAATCCAAAATGAGTCACTTGTTTGCACGTCGGTTCGAGACAGCCTTTCTTTGTTTCCATCCAATAGGGCCTTTTTTGTCCTATGGCGTTGGTGGATACCAAAATAGCCAGCTTCTCACTTTATACAGTTATTTTACCATTTGCAAATCTATTAATCTCGAACACAACACCCAAGCAGACTGGCGGAATCGAACCACTGACCACTGGATTCACAGTAGGTTTCATTACCTACTGCGCCAATGGTCCCGCTAAGAGGGCCTAAAATGACACCTTCCGCTGCCGCTAAATATATTAAAATCGTTTTAACGTCTTGCAATTTGCTAAAATGTGGCTCGGTAAACAAAATCACTCCTAAAGTCGAAAAACGAATCGTGTCTATTTTCACGGGACCCGAAATTGACGCTGCGTCAAGGAGCGGCAAAATTAAGAAAATTGGGTTTGGATGTATCCCATGAGACCACTCAACAACATCTTCGTGCTCATGATGTTAAATTTCGAAGCACGCGTGGGCCCTTGCAATCGCCCTACGCGAACCCTATTGAAAACGTTTCATCCCTTGTAAAGAGGAAAGCTCGGAGGAAAGACTCTGAGGAATTTGACTCAGTTGTTACGCGAGATTCGAGAAATTTGCAGAGTATTCAGAAAATCTCGTCAACAGCATGCCTCGAAGATGCCAGGCGTTGCTAATACACAAAAAAATACATTGGTGGTAAAAAATGTTCTCGAAACACATTTTTTCAAGAATACGAGCAGTTACGTTTTTACTTGACAGACCATATATAATTTTTTAAGAGTCACAAACTTCTGTGTTTTTTTTTTTTTAATTTTAATAAAGCAATAAACTAAATAGGAATCCAGAACCTGTTAGTGTGAAAACCGTTTCAGCTGTTATTTTATCTAATAATATACAATATCTTTCCAACCAATTGTTAATTAGTGCGGTAAAATATTTTAAGGAATAATCGCTTAACAGGGTATGGGGAATGGATCCTTATGGTGACTAATTTGAAAGAAAAAGGTAAACTCCTAAATTATTACAAATTTTTACGATCTAATATTACCTGGATGTATTCTACTCCTTCCGGTATAAGTTCAGCTAATTTCTATTATACTTGAGGGACACAGTTGGCATGCATTTTTGCTCACAATATACTCACGGATA
>CM032456.1:73779931-73892309 GCA_019049505.1 Pachyrhynchus sulphureomaculatus
TATATATATATATATATATATATATACATAGACCGGGTGTCACAGCCAACATGTAAAACCCTGTGCTTTTTTATTTTGAAAGTTATATATTTGCATTTTTAGATACCAAAATGGGACATTATTAGGCTTTTTTAACACTTAAGAAATATTTTTAACTACTTCCGGTTTGACCGGGAATGACTGCAAATTTCTTATTTTTAATGGAACCCTGTATATTTTTTTATCAATTTCAATTCGTTTTGAGATTCTCTTTTCAACTAAGTATCACACGTTGACATTTGTTTGACAGGTGACTGGCGAAGCGCATTTCTAAATCTTTTTGTCTGTTGGTGGATTTTTGTAAATTTTTTCTTTTAGCTGGTTCTATATAAAAAATCAAGAGGCGTAAGATCTGGCGATCTTGCAGGCCACTTATTAGGTCTATTGGTACCTCACCAATTTGCACCAAATTTAATTCAAGTAGTTTACTACATTTCTACTATTGTGGGCTGGAGCGCCATCCTGCTGGAAAATAGTGTCCCCACGATTTAAAAGTAAAGTCTCTAAAAAATCTGCAACTTCACTTTGAATGAACTCCAAATATCTTTCCCCATTTAACGCACCATCAAATATAATAGGACCAATAATTATTGTGCCAAGGATATCCAACCACACGTTAAAGCCGAATCTTTCTTGATAGGCACTTTCTCGCATAATTCTAGGATTTTTTTGGGCCCAATATCAGGTATTGTTACGATTAAATAGACCCAAATTGGAAAATCTAGATTCATCCAAAAATATAATGTTGTAATGAAATTGGTTATTAAGGTGGTAACTTTGCAAAAGCCAATTACATTAATCCATTCTTCTTTGGTAATTTTTTTGAAATTAATGTTGATTTATTTGATATTTGTAGGACCTGAATTTATATTTTCTTAAAATGAGGCGAGCGGTTTCACGACTTACACCGGCTTATTCTTCAATATGTCTTATAGAAATTGTAGGATCTACCTACACCAGCAGGTTCAATCGGTTGCCTTCTAAACTGCTACTCTACTCTTAAAAAATAATTGTTGGGTGGGTGCCTCCTATCGGGATATCTCACCATGTACAACTCGGCGTCTTGTCGGCTATTCTTTCCGCACTCTCCATAAATTAATAACATGTCTACTTTTTCATCCGTTGAATATATTTTTGTTAACGAAAAATTATTTTTGACGTAAAGTAGACAATAATAATGGCCATTTTGGTAACACGCAGCAACCATGACTTTCTGTTCGTCTGTTTTATCACAGCCTACTAAGTCCGTAATGGAACTTGTTGACATCAAATTATTGCATAATAAAACGGTTTATTTTATAAAAATAATATTAAATTCAATTGGCGTTAGATAGTTCGGTTAGATGTATGTTGGCAAAAAACCTGTAATGTGTAACTAGGTCAAATAAAAAATATGTGTTCCTATCTTAATTTCGGTGATATTGATCACTATTTACAGAGAAAATTCTGTAACTAAATGTAAAGCATAAAATTTTGTAGGAGTCACTTAGCCTAGCGAAAATGGCACGATAAATGAATAGTTTTAAATTCTTTCCAAAGTGTGATAAAACGAACAATAATAATTGTTAGTATATCCGCCAAAGCCACTTAAGTCTAAGAGTTTAAATCAGTCTTTGCCGGTTACATGTTCAATAAATGTCAACTTGTGATACATCGTTGGAAAGAGAATTTCAAAGCGAATTGAAACTGATAATAAACAATACAGAATTCCATTAAAAATAAGAAAGTTGTAATCACTTCCGGTCAAACTGGAAGTAGTTAAAATATTTCTTAAGTGATAAACAAGCCTAATAATGTCCTATTCTGGTATCTAAAAATGCAAATATGTAACTTCCAAAATAAAAAAATTACAGGGTGTTACATGTTGGCTGTGACACCCGGTCTATGTATATATATATATATATATATATATATATATATATATATATATATATATACATATATATATATATATATATATATATATATATATATATATATATATATATATATATATATACATATATATATATATATATATATATATATATATATATATATATATATATAAATATATATGTATATATATATATATATATATATATATATATATATATATATATATATATATAGAAAAAGAAAAAAAAAGAAAAAGGTAACTTAATGAGGATGCAGTCAAAAACAGTTGGCCATTGAAACTCTTTGTTCAATTGTTAAGCTTTCAGATTTATTTAAGCCTTCTTCAAAACATAAACGTGAGATTGTTCTGTTTTGTAGGCTTCAACCTAGAAATTAGAACCACGTTGTTCTGAATCACCGAAAAATGTAGTTATTTTTTCCGGAAGTCTTTATAAAACTACATGATTAAGTGTCCTGGAATTATGTCAGCTTTCACAGGACAATCTCACGTTTATGTTCTGAAGAAGGCTTAAATAAATCCGAAAGCTTAACAATTAAACAAAGAGTTTCAATGGCCAACTGTTTTTGACTGCATCCTCATTAAGTTACCTTTTTTCTTCCTAACGAGTTAGTCACGACAACTTTCAAATATAAATATATATATATATATATATATATATATATATATATATATATATATATATTTATATTTGAAAGTTGTCGTGACTAACTCGTTAGGAAGAAAAAAGGTAACTTAATGAGGATGCAGTCAAAAACAGTTGGCCATTGAAACTCTTTGTATAGATATACATATATATATATATATATATATATATATATATATATATATATATATATATATGTATATATATACATATATATATATATATATATATATATATATATATATATATATATATATATATATATATATATATATATATATACATCTATGCTATGAAGTAGCCAAAAAAGGATGGACACGTACGCCCCTTGTTAGGGGTTGTGTATTGTGACAAATATTCACCCTACGGTTATCAAGCTTTAAACTGAGTGTAGGTTCTTCAAGTTCTAGGGTGAGTAGAAATTCTATTTTGTGAATAATCTCCCCTCCCCGCTCATCGATTTTTAAATTGGGTTTAAGCTATTAGGGTTCTTATTAATGAAAAATCACCAGACTTGATTGGTCAATTTTTAGGTTGCTGTATTGGCAAGGGTCTAAAAGAATTCCAGTATAATTGGATATTTTTTTATCAAGCAGTTTCGTTCCTTAATTGTTGCTTGAATCCTATTTCATGCGAGACAATGAACTTAGTAATTTACACGGAACATAGAATCCATGCTTTTAGCAAAAACCTAATTATAAGAATAGGATATCGTTGAATACATGATTAATTATTGATTTTTATTCTATGGATAAATAATAATAGAATGAAATTTATGCGTGCAATGATTTTATTGTAAAGCTATTCCAGATTAGACTAAAAAAGAACAAGTACATGTTTCTGCTCATAGTTATAAAAGACTTGACAGGTCAAGTGCACTAATTGTGCAAGTTGGACTTGCACAATTAGTGTTCCGTACCGTAATTGCTTTTAAAATAAAATAAAATCCTTACCTAGAGTAAGTTAATTAGGACCTGACATCTTCAGATCCAATATATATTTTCATGTTTTCTCTTAGTCAATAATGTATAAATAGCCAATAATTCAATCTAGCTCAATCTGGAATCTGGTAATAAAAGTATGAAATAAATATTTACTACCTAAATATATGTTTAATTATAAACAAATAAAATAAAATTATTTTGTCTCTAGAGGGCAACGCGTGATACTCCACCATACTGTCGGGAAACCTCCTCGATATTGTCAAGGCACATAATTTTTTTTTTATACCAGATAAATTATCAAATGTTATGAACTCATGATAATTTTCGCTTAATCTACATCTTATGAAGAATATTACAGAATTTTTTTCAAAATTTTTCGACCCATACTTTTCGAGATAGGGTAGGGGGACAGAGATTTTTTTTTAATAAAACAAAGAAAAGTGTGTGCAAGTACTACATCATACATATTTATGAACTCGTGTTTTCAAAACTACACGGCTCTGATTGGGCAATCAATTCGTATATTTCTGCCAAATTTCAACTTTATATGTCAAACAGTTTCAGAGAACATCGAGTGTGGCAGACGGATACCAAAGTGATCCCATAAGCGTTCCGTACGGACACTAAAAAATAAATAATTTGACGATTACTCGAATCTTCGTGTAATAATTTAGTCATGGGTTATAATGTTATTAAGTCATTAATCGACTATAATCATTGAAAACTGATAAAGTAAATTGACAAAATTGTTTCTCTAAAAACAATAACAATATATAAAATAAAATAAATGGGATTTTTTTACAATCAGTCAAGTATAAATCGCTAGCCCTAATCACTGTTTTTATAAGCTATATTATTCATTACTAAGACAATATGAACATGAAATACCTATGTACACACATTAAAATAAAGCCCTTAAATTCTGTCAATATGATACTAACTATAAATAGACTGACTTGGTTTATTAAGGCGTAATAACACCCACAGTAGTACGCTTGCTTAACAAACATAAAATAGACAAGGTCTCATAACTAAAACTAACTTATTCATTAGCCAAACTGCTCGTAATTAGCAAAAGTGAAGTTTTAACAATGCGACCAAATTTAGAGAAAAAATTAACAGATTCACAATCAGGTTGTCAGATATAATTGGTCGTCAATAATTGAGTCACAAAGATTCTAAAATATAAATTAGGAAAGAAAATATTATTTGGTGGAAAACTTCTTTAATTATATAATATTTCTATTCGTCAAAATTAAAGATACTACTGTAAAAATAATTACACTGATAATCCAATGTCACACACAATCTCCGTAACCTTTTAAGCTTTATGTAAATTTCTACAAAATTGTATAAAACAGGAATACATAGATGTATTTAATAAATAACATAAGAATCTGTAATGAAATCTGGATATTTACGTAAAATTCCATGATTTACAGGAGTATTTTTCACTTAAAAAGTTTAAATTACATTTTATTATGTGACCAAACAAAGAAATGGAAAGAAATTGGACATAAAGGTGAAATTCTTCATTAACATAAAATTATACACAAAATTGAAAAACACGCATAATGTCAATAATCAAACAAATGCTGCGCAAGTTGAGCTAGAACGGTATGTTAGTAGCCATGCCATGACCAAAGAACTAAATATCCATCATCAAACAGTTTTATACCAGATAGGGAAAGCTGGCTACAAAGAGAAGCTCCATGTTTGGGTGCCACATGATTTCACGTTAAAGAATTTACACGACCGAATTTCTATCTGGAATCTCTGTAGGAACGTAAACAAATATGAAGCAGTTGATAATGGGTGATAAAAAGTGGATCTCATACGACAATAATGTGTGAAAAAAATTGCGGTCGAAAAAGGATAAAACTCCACCAACGATGGTAAAGCCCTTATTGACACCAAAAAAGGTGTCATGGTATATGTGTTTGGTTGAATTGAAAGGGAATCGTAAATCATGAGCTGCTGCAGTCTATCCAAACGATTGACTCTATACTCTATTGTGAGTAATTGACAAGATTGATGCAAACGATTAAAAAAATCAACTGGAACGTGTAAACAGAAAGGGTGTCATCTTCCACCGTGACAACGCTAGACAACACATATCTTTGATGATGAATTAAGAGAGCTTGCCTGGGAAGTTTTAATAGATTCACCATATAGGCCGGACGTTGCGTCATTAGACTACCATTTGTTTCGATCTCTGCGGAACTCCTTGAATAATGTTAAGTTAGTTTCAAAAGAGGCCTGTAAAAATCACTTGTTATGATCTTTTGCCCGGAAACCACATAAGTGATGGGATTTTGGTGTTGTTCGAAGATCATCGAAGAAAATAGCACATATTTGGTTAAATAAAGTTTTTTCAATAATTGTCTTAATTTTGACTTTAAAAGGCTCAATACTTTTTCGACTACATAATATATATATATATATATATATATATATATATATATATATATATATATATAAAGGGTGTCCTAAAATTCACCATCAAGAAGTAATTTTGACAGAAAATACAGGGTTTTAATTAAAAATTGTATTTTTTTTTATTGAATCATAAAGTATACAGTATAGGGTTATGTATGGAATAACATATTGGGTAAATGGCCTCCACGGCTTTGCTGGCACATACGCACTGTTTTGTTTTAATTTTCCATGACCCTTTTGCATAAATGTGGCCGAATTTCGTTGATACAGCGCTTAATTTCCTCCTTCAAGTCGTGGGTGGTTGTGGGCTTGTTGGCGTGAACCTTAGACTTTAAAAAAACCCCAAAGAAAAAAGTCCAACGGCGTTAAATCGCATGATCTGGGCGGCCAATTCTAATCACCAAAACGGGATGTTACACGATCAGGAAATGACTCATGCAGTAATTGAATTGTTTCTCGGGCTGTATGGCATGTGGCACCGTCTTGTTGAAACCACATGTCGTCCACATCCATATCTTGCAATTTAGGCACAAAAAACTGGATTATCATACCGCGATGAAGATCACCATTAACTGTTATTACCTGGCTAACCGCATTTTCAAAGAAGAATGATCAGATGATGCCTCCAGCCCAAAATCCGCACCAAACAGTGACACGTTGTGGATGCATTTCTTTCGCAACAGTCACGTGTAGATTGTCTGAACCCCAAATGCTACATCAAGATGGAAATGAGCCTCATCGCTGAAGACGATTTTCTTCGAAAAATCAGTATCCACTTGTTGTTCCATTATCCATTCAACGAACTCTCTTCGTTGTGCGTGGTCAGTAGGCTTTAGCTCTTGAGTCAACTCAGTCAACTTTGTAAGCATGAATATGCAAATCTTTCGTGAGAATACGCTGTAGAGAGCTTCTCGAAATGTCCAATTCTTGACCACGTTGCCGAATTGTTCCTGGAGTCTCAGCAACACTCTCACCAGCTGCTTCAATGTTTTGTGTCAAACGACTTGGTGAAGGACGGCCAGAGCATTTAAGATCACTAATTGATCCAGTCTCCCTGAATTTTTCAATTAATCTCTTCACAGTTGGTGAGGTTAAATCACTATTCCGATCATATTTTGTACGAAAATTCCGAACTGAAGCTGCCAAACTTTCATTATTTTTAAACTATTGCTCAACAATGAAAACAAGTTGTTCTTTCGTGTAGCGCTCCAGTTTTAATAACCCTGAACTGTCAGCTATCACGCTGTGTTTATATATATATATAATATATATATATATATATATATATTATATATATATATATATATATATATATATATATATATATATATATATATCGGGTCTTCCATTAAGGACTTGACAACTTTTTTTTGAAATAAAACGCAACCCATTTGAGACATGAAAAATTTTTACTATCGGCTTGAAGTACAATCAAAACATTTATGTATGGAATTCGACTTCATTCATATGTCCACCACGGGCACGTTTGCAGCGGTCGATTCGTTGAACCCAATTTTCGATGACTCGGCCACACATTTCGACGGAAACGGCCGCTATCTCTCTTTCATTATTAGCTCTGAGCTCCTCTAACGACGCAGGCATAGACCAATGATTTAACGTACCCCCAAAAAAAGAAGTCTAGAGGTGTTAAATCACACGATATAGGCGGCCATTCGACGGGACCATTTCTCGATATAACACGTTCACCGAATTTAGATTGCAGTAAGTCGATTGTTACACCCGCTGTGTGGCTTGTGGCGCCGTCTTGTTGAAACCACATATCATTAATGTCTACCCCATGCAATTGAACAAAGAAATAACATTGCAGCCTCTGTAGCGATCTCCATTGACTGTAACGTGACAGTTATTTTCATCAACGAAAAAGAACGGCCCAATGACACCACCGGCATGAAAACCGCACCAAACAGTAATTTTTTGTGGATGAAGTGATGTTTCTCCAAGCACATGAGGGTTTTCACCTGACCAATAACGCATATTCTGTTTGTTGACGAAACCGTTTGCGATGAAATTGGTCATCTTCTTCCAACATTTCTAGAGTCCAATTCGAGAACGTACGTCGCTTCATATGATCGAGTGGCTTTAGTTCTTGAGTTAACTTTAACTTATAAGGGGTGCAGGCCAAGATCCTTTCGCAAAATTCGCCATAGGGTCTGAGCGATGCCCAATTCTTGAGAGCGCCGTGAAATCGACTGTTTTGGTTCGTTTGAGATGGACGCTTGAACAGCAGCAATATTCTGGCCACTTCGACCAACCCGTTGTCTCACTGGCACGGGAACATCCAGCAGCGAATATGTTAACTCAAATTTTTTCACTAGACTATGAATTGCTTGTCTACTGGGACGAGAATTACGACCAAAAATTGGCGTTAACGCTCTTAAAATTGCAGTCACCGACTCCAAATTTTGGTAGTAAATTTTAATTATTTGTAAACGTTGTTCGTTCGTGTACTTCACCATGATAAAAATGTTGACTTTACTGAATGTTTTGACGTTGACAGTTCGGTGATTGGCTTAAGGGTGCGTTCACAGTGAAATTTCAAAGTTGTCAAGTCCCAAATGGAAGACCCTTTATATACTCGTATATATAATCTAATTTATCACTAGTAAAAAATACTATATATAGCTTGACGTTGGTGCAAATATTAGGTAAGCTAGTCAATTGAGAAAATTTTTAATTTTATTTTAATATTGAAAGTACTTATGGTAGAAATAACTATATCTTAAAACATTAATTTTTAATTAAATTTAGCTAGAGCTTACATCAAGTTTAGGTATTAATGGGACTTTCTAGGAGACTCAACAATTACCGTAAAGTTATGAAAGGAAAACCGAACTTTACAATTGACTGAGTTAAATTTTGCATTCTCGTTTCTATTAACCGAGATTGATTACTTAATGAGAGTTTATATCAAACCAAAATTAATTCTATTGAGACTTGAAAAGTTAAATTTGAATTCTTGAAAACTACAGAGTTTTTGCTTTTATTTCAATATTATTTTAAAAAATGAGATTTTTTTTGCAAATTTTAGGATACTAAAAATGGAAATAGCGAAAACCTTAGCTAGTGTTAATAAAATGTTTTTCCGACGGGTGAGTTCCAAACTAAACTTCATGGTTTGATTTACAAAAAAACAGGTAATGAAAAATTTACAAGCTCTTTGTTCTTAACATTTTTCTTTAATAGAAAATGGCAGATTCGACATGATCATTTTGTAGTAAAAATATCTGTGAATACTGATTACAACAGTGTGACCACAGGTTATTTACAGTTAAGTCTAGACAATAAGGGTGTATCTAGAGGAACATCGTTGGGGTTTTACATCCATAATTCAAGAAAAAAAGAAATAAACAACAAAATTCGCAACTAGATATTATTCACTCATACTAAAACTAAGGCATTTCATTTCAATCGAAATGTAGCTCTAGTTTGGGACAGTGGTAGACGCCATAAAGTAAAATAAAAAAATGTGTAATAATTTAATCTGACGAAACTTTTTTAACGGTATCAAAGACAGACAGTAACGATAGAAAATATTAATTACAAAGTAAATAAATGGAGAAATTTGAATAGCAACTCATAAGTATAAACTATTTGCTCTAACCAAACAGACAATATAAGCTCAAGGTGAGAACAAGGCTGTATGTCAATAAAATTTCGGCGGTGAGTTTTATGGAATAAAACTGAGGTAAAGAGAAGTAATTTAAATACCATAATACAATATTGTCTGTAAAAACAAAAACCATATAAGGTTATGCCAACTGTGCATCTCGTAACATATAAACTTTTTCTTCTACATATTTTACTTTCCAAGAACTGGGTTTAGTTGCCTCAATGCAAATTTTCTTGACAGATAAAATTGTCATATGCTCTTCTAGGAGAAAATTTACCCATTAAATTTTAGTATGTTGGTGCATAATTTCATAGAAAGCTTGCGCTTAATGTTTCATTTCTGTAAAATATAAACCTAAGAGAGAGATTCTTAGAAATATATATTTAGAGAAAATTTCTATAAATGTATTAACCAACAATGATGTGTGAAGTAACATATGCTCTCAGTTAGAAGGGATAATCAGTTGAAATAAAAAGTGAACAATTTTTAGCACAAATATTTTATGTACAATAAGAAATTTACTTTTTAAATTATTTAATTTTTTTGATGGGCCCTAGCACACGTGCTGCAGGGAAATCCCTAAAGCGCTACAGGAGTGACGCGTGTTTGGAAAAAGCGATTCACGTTAGTCTTGAATCGCTGTAAATTGTAGTCGGTCGGAAACAGAATCTTGGACAAACTATTCCAAAGGGATGAGGTATTTATATATATATATATATATATATATATATATATATATATATATATATATATATATATATATATATATATATATATATATATGTATACATGTATATATATATATATATATATATATATATATATATATATATATATATATATTATATATATATGTATATGTATATATATATATATATATATATATATATATTATATATATATATATATATATATATATATATATATTATATGTATACGCGTTACAACATCTTCCGACCTCTTGCGATGCCTATTCTTCATTCTGTCCATTTAAAGGTGTTAATCCAAATCCCTGTCCCGAATACCCCTCTCTACTCCTTCCTTCCAACTTCATCGTGGCCGTCCTCTTCTTCGTGTGGTGTGAAGTTTAATATCTGTCTCGGGAGCCGTTCTTCTGGCTCCCGAAACAGAGCCGTTCTTCTGGCATTCTTTGTACTTGTCCGTACCGCTTGAGTTGTGTTATTTTTATATCTTCGGTTATGGAATGGGAAACTTTCATTATCTCTCTAATTCGTTCGTTGGTTACACATTCCAGCTTTGACCTTCCGGCTGATCTCCTCCAAAAGTCCGTCTCTGTCGCCTCGACAGTTTTTTCGGTTTTAATAATCGTGTTGTATATGCGGTGCTTGTTCCTTCTAATATCTTTTGGCCCAGAGTACACTGTTCAATTGCGCAATAGTTCTTCGTCCCTGAACGTTTCTGTGTTTAATTGCCTTATCTAGTTTGCCATCATCAGTCAATTGTACCCCCAGGTACGTGTATTTAGTACAATTTTTTTTTTGCTAGCCGTCCTCTAATCTTAAGTCTTGCTGTACTCCGCCAATCTTCATATATTGAGTTTTATTTATGTTGACCTCTAAGCCCTATTTTCTGTGTTCTTCTATCAATTTCCGAGTCATATATTCTATATTTTTATGATCTTGCGCTATTACAATCTGGTCGTCGGCAAAACATATTGTATAGAGTTTGTTGTTCTCTAATGGTATCTCCATACTACTACATTTCTGTTTCCAGCCCTTTAGTGCATATTCTAGGTACATTTTAAATAAGGTAGGTGATAAAGAACACCCTTGCCTAAGTCCCTTGCTGACATAGAAACCTTTAGATGTTGAGTTTCCTACCTTAACCTTGGTTTCTGCTCTTTGATATAAACTTTTAACTGGGTATATAAGATTTGAGTTGCTATTTGTTTGTTGGAGTGCTGTCCATAATTTGTTCTCTGGTACACTATCATATGTTTTTTTAAGGTCCACATATAACATATGTAGTTCTGTAGGTGTCTACTGTCGCTTTTCTGGCTCTAAAGCCTACCTCTTCTTCGGCTGCTCTGCTGTGGTATTCATGTTCGATTTTGCTCTTTAATAGTTTTCCATAAATTCTGCTGATTGTGCTGATCACGGCGATTCCTCTATAGGTTGTCGCATTCGTTTTTATTTTCTTTTTTATGGATAGTAGATATAACAGTGTTTTAAATTCAGTAGGGAGTTCCCCTCCACTAAGACAGTTTTGGAACAATGTCCTCAAGTGTTCAAATAGATTTTCGGTTCCATATTTGATCAGCTCTACAGAAATATTACCTGGTCTTGGCACTTATTTTTCATCGATAGACATATTTGTTTTATTTCTCTCCGTGTTATTCGAATGGGGGAGGCTTCAACCCGTTTATTCTGAGTCTATTTCTCAATCAAAAATTCCATTCTATTTTCCTGGAGAAGCTCAGAAAAGTACTTATCCCATATTTGAAGACTAATTGGGGATATGAGGTGTCGCTTCGTATTTATTCTCAGGGATTTTAACGTCTTCCAGCTCCCGGTACTTTTTCTTTCACCTAGATATGTGTTTATTGTTTGGCATTTCTTTTCCCAGGAATCATTTTTCTTTTGAGTGATCATCCTAACTATCCTTTGATGACTTTTATAATTCGTCCAATCTATATTATCTTTTGTTGTTAAGTATAGTTCATGTTTGTTCCTTTTCTCTTTAATTGCCAGTTCTGTATCCTCATCCCACCAGTAGAGTGTTTTCCGATGTTTTAGATTTTGATATCCCACAGCTTCTGCAAGGCTGTAGATTGGATTCCTGGTCTTTTCCAGGATCGTTAATGTAAATAAGAAATAGAGTAGGAGATATTATGAAGCCCTGCGGCACACCGACGTTTATAGTGAAGGTGTTAGAAAGAAACCCGTCTATTGCCACTTGTAAAGAACATTCTTTGAGGAAACTTGGGAGCCATAATGTGTAGGTATTATTTACATCTGTTTCGTACTTGAGATAAATATAAAATATACGTTTTGTTAAACAAGAAGTCTTGTATAATTTTTGGAATTAGACAATTTTTTTTATTACATATTTATAATACTTGGTGATATAAAATAATATATTATAGTTTAATTTATTAATACTAACATCTTGTTGTTCTTTATGTGTCATATCCGGTCACCCAGATGATGGCGACCACTATAAAAAAGGGCTTCTCTGTCTTCAGCCAGTCTAAAGAGAACCCCAGGTTTCTGTATGCCTGTCCATTCTCTGATATTCCTCAGCCAGGGCATCTGTTTTCTATCATCTCCACGCCTCCCTTTAATATCTATCTCTATATTTTCTAAGGTCTCCTTGAAAATTTTGTCTGAATATAAATTGAACAAAAGGGGTGAGAGAATACAACCCTATCAGACTCCGCGTTGGATGTTGTTATTATTTGTTTTCAGATCTTCTATACGAATCTCGGCTATTTGGTCTCAGTATAAGTTTTTGAATGACCTCGCCGTCCAGCTGCAGTTGTTGAAGCATTGCCATTAGTTTATCGTGTCTAACTGTATCAAATGCTTTCTCATAATCGATGAAGCAGACAAAAACACCTTTGCGCTGGTCCCCTTTTCTCTAAGAGAAAAATGAATTTCTGTGTGTTAAATCCCATCTGGCTCCTTTTTAGATCGAACTCGCATTTTGTACGGATTCTGGAATGGATGATTCGTAAAAAGACTTTTGAAAAGTGACTCATCGAACTGATTAGACGGTAATTACTACCCTTTTTAGGATAATATTTTTAGGGATTGTAATAAATTTGGATTTTAACCAGTTTTCAGGTATGGTGTCTGTGTTGTAGATTCAGGTACATCACGTATATTAATATGAAATGATCTCAACAAATAAATTCCTCTTGTTTTTTAAAAAGTTGTTTTTAAAAGTTTTTAAAAATTTTTGAAAAACAAGGTATAATTTGGCCAAATTTTTAAAAAAGTTATAGACAAAATGGTTTATTTTGTGATTCTAGATCTGCTTGTCAAATTTCAACGGCCTACTACAATTTTGAATTTTTGGCAGTTTTTTGACATTTCGGCAATTGTTTTTCATCTTGATTTATTGCAACCTTATTTAAATCATTTAATTTGTCAAAAACTAGGCACCTATAATCTATTTAAGAACAAAATGAAGTCGTGTCCATAATTTTTTTATAGAATATTAAAATTCACACATTATCATGAATCATATTTGATGCAAAGTTCGATTAACTTTTGTTTTTAAATAGAAAAATATTTCTCGCTTACGTAGTTTGATAGTAAACGTTTGTAAATTAACACAAATCTTACATTTTGATCTTTTTAGTAATGTATTTAAAGTTTCAACAATGTAATGTTTCTTTCTTTAAACGCTGAATTAACAATTGGCTATTTTAACCTATTTAATAAATACTTTGTATCAAATACAGGCATATTGCAATATTCTACATTTCGGTGTGTCCACCGTTTCGTTCAATGCAACGAATTGTTCTTCTAGAAATTTCTTCAATGGAATTTTTCACAAAGTCGGAAGGTATCTCCTGAACACACTGCCTAATTATAGTTTCTAGATGATCGATATCTCTAAATGGTCTAAACTTGTATACTTTTTGTTTCAGATAACCCCATAAATAGAAATCCAATGGAGTGATGTCGGGCGATCGAGGTGGCCAACAATTATACTGATCTCGCCCAATGACCTTGCCATGAAATAGTTCATTTAAAGTGTTTCGTACTTGCAAAGTATTGTGAATTGGTGCACCATCTAATTGATACCATAGAGCATATTTTAGATCCACAGCCATGTTATCCAGAACTTCTAAAATTTCGTTATTTAAAAAATCTAAATATCGTTGTGAGTTTAAATTATGTCTAAAAAAATATGGCCCAATTATTTGGTCATTTACAATGCCACACCAAACGTTAGTTTTAAACGAGTATTGGCCACGGCACTGAATTATGAAGTTTGGATTTTCTTGGGCCCACCATCGTGTGTGATTACTTAAAAAAAAATCCCATATGATACGGACTTAAAGTGTCACACTGTATGTATATATATATATATATATATATATATATATATATATATATATATATATATATATATATATATATATATATATATATCTTTAAATTTTCTTTCCAACCAGCTCTTTATCACATAGGAGTAGTCCATGGAATAACAGTAGTCTTCGTTGTGTTCACGGCTCAAAAGTATCAATTTGTCATAGCGCTTAGTGTTCAGGTTTCAAATTACTATAATAGAATCGCTCGTATGTGGAATTCAATGGCTCCTATCTAGAGGCAAATTTCTATGAAGAGGAAAATTCTTAATTTTTCTTCTTGATTTCCTGACTACATTATCACTTGTCTTTTAAGCCGCCTACACACAAACAAGTAAGTTGATCCAACTAATTTGTCTTGCAAGTTGGTCAAATAAGTTTGGAGGTACAAGTTCAGCCAACACGTTCAAGTAAAATCGACAGACGGATAAACTTCTCATCAGTGTGCTCTAGTTGCCAATAAAGTGTGGACTACGCAGGACATTGTGATTTATTGTTGTATTCTTTGTTGTTTCCAAGATGGATATAAACCACTTATTATATTTTTATGGACTGTTATTGAAAGAAAAAAAGGTTAAAAGGAAATCAAACAGATTAAAGTGGAACAAAGAGCGGTTATTTAAAAGAGCACATTATTGCCACATTAATTTATTGAACGAATTGAGGTGTGAGTCCCAAAATTGGCATAACTAAATGAGGATAGACGAAGATACTTACTTATTATTGCTCTCACTTGTTTCGTCAAAAATTGAAAAAAAAACATGACATAGCAAGAACTACAAGTGGGTGGTTTGAAGGCTGGTAATGTCCTACACGATCAAACTTGCCTGTCAAGCCGTCAGTCTGATAAATCCAGAAATCCGTCCAACTCGTCATCAAACTATTCAACTCACCAATTTCGCGACCACACCATCAAATTTACTTGACAAGCCAAGTTGGACCAACTTACTTGATCCAGTGTAGGAGCCATAAGAGAGATTTATCAATATTGCAACTTGTTTAATAATTTCTCCGTCGCTGTCGCGGGAAGTACTGCAATATTGTGTATGGTTATATCATTATTTTGTTGTTCTTTTAATCATCAATTCTAATATCTTGCAGTCTGTTTAGTGGAGGTTCGTGTTTGATATTGTCAAAAATATTGATAAAGCCAATATACACATTTTTCTTTTGTTCACAGTATTTCTGTACAGAGAGAGTAAAGTTAATTATCTCATTAGTTTCGGGAACGACGAAAAAATGTTAAATACAAAAGTTTTAGGGAATGTTAAGGTGCATAGTTTAAAATTATTTTTGAGTATACAGGGTACTTCAAAAAAGTGTTGTCGATATAACATATATTTTTTTTAAATGGAACATCCTATTTTCTAAAATATTTTTAAATTCTGCTAAAAGTTTTTAACTTTTTTATTAGTAATGTTATATACCTAAACCTAGTAGTTTTTCTAATATTTCGATTTTTTTTTTTAAAATACTAGTTTTCAGTTTTGTAAAAAATTGCCAGTAGCGCCATTGTTTTTGAACGTGGAGTACTCATAATTGGTATGAGCGTTCTATAAAGATGAAAAAAAAAATATATGTAAAGAAATTTGAGCTAGATGCTACAGGGTCATTTCGACTATTTTAAATTGAAAAATCTCAAATTTTTTAAATGGCACAACCTGTATATTATTATTTTTTCTGATAGATTTTATAAAACCCTCCAGCTTTTATTAAGTATGACATATACCTATTTCTAATAGTTTTCCATTTATTTTGAGTTTTTCAATTTTTAAACAACAAAAAAAAACATGTTATATCAGCCACACTTTCTTGAGGTACCCTGTATACTCAAAAATAATTTTAAACTGTGCACCTTAACATTTCCTAAAACTATTGTATTTAACATTTTTTTGTCATTTCCGAAACAAATGAACTTTACTCTTTTGTTGACTCACCCTGTACGTTAATTCATTCATGGAACACAGAGCTGTATAGTATCAAGTCCCTTAACCCAAGCCAATCTTCACAATTTTTTGGATTTGTTTAGCAAAATAATGCCTATTTTTGTGACGTACAACCGATAATGCTTAGCCGCTTAACTTCGTTAATCAATTGTTTAAACGTTTTTCGACATTTACGAATATCTTATTTTAGGTTACTATAACGGAACATCAATAACCAAAGTTGCTGTCATTATATACCAAAAAATTTAAGACTAAAGCATTAAAAGTCGTTACATTCACTTACAATAACAGCTTAAACCGCATTATCAGCAGGTGAAATAATCACCTTAGATCTTTTGGAAGATAACACAGGCTGCACCATAACAGTTCAGTGGGAATAATATGTGGAAAAGAACCTGGTGTTAGCAGGATATGGCGACATCACAGACTTTAAATACATCTTGGTCAGTCATTTTCCGGAATAAATTGACTACCAAAAAGGCGATATAAATTTGCCTTCACATAGCCCTTAATTGATGCTGATGAATTTTCATTCAGAGGGATATCCCAATACTTGGAATCAGAGTAACATACAATAATTTAAAAAATACATCTACAGAACATAGCAGCGATCAATGAGATACCGTACCGAACAGTGATCAATAGTTTCATCACCACCTTAAAACAGTAGCGGGAATGTACCGATTCGTATTTTTAAAAGCAAAAGACTGTGATTTATTTATTTTATTTTTAATATTTATATATTATTTAACAATTTGTTACTTTTCTCTAAATATTTTAAAATTAAACAAATACACCTTTAATAAAAAACTATACCCAATTACATACAAAAATCGCGAATAACATTAATGGAATATATCCAGAAGAGCTTATCAACTTGACTGTATGCGATTTATGTTATCGTTCCCTGCTTATAAAATTGTGTGCCACATATCGACAAAAGGATGTGGAACATGGAATACGATAGCAATAGCTATTTAAGATAAGCCAATGCTCCTTTAAGATATCCTACTGTTAGTAAAAGTAGGTGCTGTTATTGTATTAGTCTATACAGCTAAAACCAAAAAGAAGAGCCTGTAGAGAAATAAGGTTTTCTTTAATGCTATCCGTTAAAGTTAGATTCGTGGCTGGTCACTCCGTGTTCAAAACGAGCAAAGTTGTTTTTTTTTCCTCGTTGTTATTCCATCATTTTAAGTACATTTACAATCATTAAATAGAAATTCTTATTTTTACAAAATTAATACGAAAATATGTAAATCGTTTCTCCCAAAACATTAGTCACGATAGAAAGTTGTCAAAGCTAAACAAAACAATAAATGAGTTAAAAAATGTTATTTTCGACAATGTAAGGAATACTAAAGATACCGCAACAAACATCGAATTTTATATTTTTTAAAGCACGTGAAAGAGGTGGTATAAAAATTAGGTTTAGATTCAAATTAGCTCAACTGAACTCTGTAAAATTAAATTTAATACAATTTAGATGTTAACTAAACTTGGTAATTTTGGGTATAAAAGTCAGTAGACATTCTAGTTAGAGAACGACATTAAGTTTGAGAATCCAAATAATTCCACTATTTAACCCATTCATATAAGTTGTATTATACGATTTCAGTTGTTTTAAATAGTTGCGATTTTAACAAAATTAATTGATGATGATAATTTAGCTGTGGTTTCTATATTATATGTTTTGTATAAAAACTGTTAATGAACGTAAAACTAATTCTATTAAGACCGATACCTAAAATAATGTTTTATTAGTTTTATTTTAATAATTTGAAGAGTCTACATTCTACATATATATATATATATATATATATATATATATATATATATATATATATATATATATATATATATATATATATATATAACGGATGTATGCGACAATTGATAAACATGTATATAATTATCTAAATTATTCTCGGTATATGCACACACATATGGAAGGCAGGGAAATGGCCGATGGACTGGATAACATCCATCAATATCACTCATCATAAAAAAAAGGCTCAACGACTAATTCTAATAACTTTAGACTGCTTGCTCTTGTATCACACGTTAGTAAAATTAAGTTATACATTACATCCACGCCTACAGCCTTTCATATCATACCAATTGTTATCTGAGCAGGCTGGTTTTGTGAAGGGCAACGGTACTGGAGAATAAATATTGAATATACGTCAATACATTGAAAAAGCAAGGGAATATTATGTACCACTATACCTTATTGTATCCTACTCCAAAGCCTTCGATAACGTTAAATGGGCTAAATTATGGTGCATAATATCAGATATGGGCGTACCTTTTCATTTAACCACATCATTAAAAATCTGTGTGAAACCAGCACTGCTCTAGGAAATATAGATAACAATTATTCGTCTGGATGTCAAATAACAAAAGGTGTAAGATAGGGCTGCATACTCTCCCCCATCCTCTTCAACATTTATAATGAATTTATAATGAAACATGAGAAGAAGGTATAGGTAGTCTTCGACTTAATAACCTTCGATATGCAGATGACACGCTATTGCTTGCAACAAGTCAAGAAGAGCTTTTGATTTTAATTTAAAGACTTCATAGTACCAGTGAGGAATGCGGTATGCAAATTAATAATAGGAAGACAAACATTCGGATAGTCAATAGAGAAAACGATAACGTCTAAAATGACAACAGATAGATGAATATGAGGTGGTTAATAGCTTCACATATTTGGGAGCTTTGATTAGTAACACCAGCAATTGTAAATATGTCGAAGAATACAGGTCCAGGGACATCAATTGCAACACGAAAATAAATTTAGAAGAAACACTGGTATTCTTCATATTCAGGTATGCATCTGAAACTTGGGCTATACGCACCGCTAATCGACGCCATATAGAGGCGTTTAAAATGTACTGTTGGCGAAGGATGCTGAGGATTATGCGTACAGCTCAGCAAATAAATGCTTCAGTACTTAATGCGATCAAACTGAAACAGAGACTTTCCACCACAGTCTATACAAGCATCCTAAAGGATTTTGGTTACATTACACGTGCTGATAATATGGAGAAACTTGTGCCGCTGGATGGATACGACTGAGATGCTGTTGGATACTAACAATGAGCAAGCTACATCTCCTAACTAAAAATTTGTGAAGTAAATTTCCATACGCCTATGCAGAATATAATTATGAGGTTATGTTTATATTCGTAGAATTGAAGGCTAAGATTTTTAGAGATATTCTCTTAGATAAAGTTTGTATACTTATATTAACAATCAGGGATGTCTGAAATGACATAATGACTAGCCTTGTAAAAGCAAAATCAAAGTCAACATAAAAAGTGAATTTACCATATTGAATTTCCATGACCCATTATTTGTGCAAATATTAAGATTGAGCGTATCTCTGTTAAAAAATAAATCTTGCATAATACCTGAAGAAGTAAAACTTATTCATGTAACAGGAACATTCCATAATATATTATTAAATGATTGCTAACATAAATGTAACGTATATTAATGTAAGGAATAATCAAAATATCAAAAAAAGATACACCATTTTTCTTTAAGGGATCGGAAGAAAATGATTTTAAAAACGAATTTGAATTAAAATTAGTTAAAACTAAGTAAAATTAAATTTCATGTAATTTGGATGCCAACTAAGTGGTGTGGTTTTAAAAATAAGGAGCATTTCTAGTTAGAGGGAAGCATCGAGTTTGTAAATCCAATTAGTTTCATTACGTAACCTCTTCACATAATTTTCTATTCTATGATTCCTCAATTGTTTTGTAAATCTTAAACCAAATTGATTGCAATTGTATTCAATTGGGGTTTGCCTGTTTCTAATTAAAACTGACAATAGATGGAAAATCACAAATAATAGTTAATTAGGTAGCATTTTTAACAAAATGATAGCTTTTATGAAAAGAAATGGTTTAATTATCAAAATAAAAACAATTATATATTTACCCAATAGAATCCAAAAAGTATCTTGAAGAGAATTTAACACATCATTGCTAAATGAAAACTAATCCCATTAATGATATTGATGATGATTAGAACGAAATATGTTTTGTTGTTTTGAAAAATAATTGAATTTACTACTTTAATTATTTTTGCGTTATACATTTAAAATATCAGTCGTATATTTAATTTTATATTATAAAGGAATATTAGCGTCAACGTATATTAATGTAAGGAATGTTAAAATAAATAAATAGATATCAAATATTGCTATATATATATATATATATATATATATATATATATATATATATATATATATACATATATATATATATATATATATATATATATATATGTATATATATATATATATATATATATATATATATATATATATATATATATATATATATATATATACATATATATATATATATATATATATATATATATATATATATATATATATATATATATATATATCGCATATAAATGCAATTAGTCGAAAATGAGTAAACTTAAATTTTATACAGTTTGGATGTTAATCAACTTTTCTACCTTTGCGTTTAAAAATAAGCAGCATTTTTGGTTAGAAAGTGGCATTAAGTTTAGCAATTCAATTAGCTTAGATATATAGCTTCATGGCATAATTTTGTATTGTATGATTTGCCAGTTGTCCATAAAAGTTTAACTGAAACTGCTTTCAACCGTGATTTGTGTGCTCCTAATTAAAACCAACAATAAAAGCAAAACTACAAACAGCTTGCTGCATTATACTAGTAAACAGAAATTGCTTTAATTTTTGGAATAACAACTATCCACATAATTTTCAAATGAGGCCAAAAGTCATATCTTATTAATAAAATAGTCAACGAAAAACAAACTCTATGAAAAATTTAATAACCGGTCAAGTGCAAGTCAAACTTGCGCAATTAGTGTTCCCTATGTTGATTGTAATAATTTTTGTTACTGAGGTATAAAATGATCGATGACTTCACAAAACACAATTTCCAACAACGTTTGTTTTCGATCTCTGTTGAAAACTGATGACCTTGAAATTTTTATTTTTTTTTATATATCAGATAATTTATTAAAGGTAATGCACTCGTGATAATTTTCGTTCAATCTACACCCTGTGGAGAATATTCCAGAATTTTTTCAAAATTTTCGAGATAACGGGGACAAAGCGATTTTTGGCAGTTTTTTTAAAAATAATACAAAGGAAAGTGTGTGCAAGGAATACATTATATATATTTTTGAACTCGTGTTTTTACAAGCTTTCATTTGACACTCCATTCGATGACCTGGTAATTTTTTTTTTCACTTCCGATTTCACCACTCAAAACTAATCCTTTAAGTCAAAATTTCACTTTCAAAACTCCACGGCTTCTATGGGGCCATCAGTTCTTATATTAGTGCCAAATTTCAACTTTCCATGTCAAATAGTTTCGGAGAAAATTGGGTGTGACAGACAGACGCGCAGACAGATGGACAGACAGACACCGAAGTGATCTTAAAAGTGTTCCATATGGAACACTAAAAATTGGAACTGGAATACTTAAAACTTAGTAGTTTTATTTATTTTGTGTTGTTATAGTCTAAAATTCTACATACCAAAATTTAGCACAGTTCTCGTCATATTATTATGTTGCAATGTAGTTGAAAATTTATTGTGTAAATTTTTATATCTTGGTGCAGAAATTAATAGCGAGTTTGTGTTCATTTTATTTATATTGTATTGTTATACACGTAGTCTAAAGATTATACATACCAAAATCTAGCACAGTTCTCGCCATATTATTATGTTGTAATGTGGTTGAAAATTTTTTGTGTAAATTTTTATATCTTAATGCAGAAATTAAAAACAAGTTTGTGTCCAATATTTTACTTGTGCAGAATTTATGATGAAGTTTTTCGAAATAATCTATTAGGTAAGGTCTGTACAAAGATTTTGATACTGTGTGATATTTAAAGTGCTATAGTGTCTTATTTTGAAACGATAGTTTGTATGCTTCTGATTAAATCAATCAAGAAAAGCAAAATCACAAATTTATTGCAATAGATACCTCCTTAAATAGTATAAGTGTCTCATGCTAGTGAAAAGAAATGTATTAAGGGAACAAAATAAATAATTAAATATTTACTAAATTGGACTGAGAAACGTATCTTATTAACGGTATAATTTTATGGTAGTAACACTTTGTGTAACCTCAACTAACTATGATAATTTTAACTTAAACATTAAAACCAGAAATAATCCATTTTTAGGTATGGAATGGAGGCTTTCACGACAACTTTTTGACGGTTCGTCTACGGTCTCACGGTAGTTCTTAAGAGATTTTCTTCTTAGAAATAAGAACTTTGAATGTTAATAAAGGAAACACCTGGAAGGAATGCTTCGAATATCGAGTTTTCAATTGAAAAGCAGTTAAAAAATATGTAAAATTAACAAAATAACTAAAGCAGTAAAAAAACTGCTTTGATTATTGAAATATAAACTAAACATAGAGTCACTAAATATTATAAGGAAACATATTTTATTAACAGAATCACATTAAACGCCAAATTAATTCTATTTAGACTGGGATATGTGAAACATAGAATAATATATTTTTGATCTTATTTAAATTGGTTATATATATATATATATATATATATATATATATATATATATATATATATATATATATATATATATATATTAGGTGCAAATATGTCTTGGCTATGTTGCATGCATAGCAAAGAGAGCTTATCAAAAGTAGAGAATATTATTTCGAATTAGAAACTATACTCCACAATGTTAATTCTGTACAAAACTTAAATTCGACCGACGCGGACGATGATATTGTTCCCATATTTAAGGCTCTGCTTCCAACTATACACTGCATTTGTTGGACTCTATTTAGAAGAAAGCTATTCGCCGGATTGGAGACCGAGAAGTTACCAGCAACCTTGATTCCTATGAACATCGAAGGATTTTTAGCGACTTGAGTCTATGCTACAAGTATTTTCATGCAAAGTATTAGATGGATGTAGCCCGCTTACTTCCTCCCATAGCGGTGCATACGACGCGCTAGTATTTCACATTCGTTCGAGGTTCAGCTTGTCCCTCCTCGTACAACCATTTTCAAATAGTTTCTTGTATGTAGAACCTCATTCCTTTAGAACCATTTGCCCAAGACTGTCGCCTCACTGAGTACAGCCATTCAAGACCAACGTGAGTTTCTTTATCCGCAAATGCGTCGCGCCTGTAGCATTTTAGGGATTTCCCTACAACGCGTGTGCTCTGCCCATAATCGCGGGTTTCGGGACTGCTGCCGGACTAAGAGCCGTTCATTCCTATGTCTATCCATATCTCATGAGGGGGGGGGTTGGCTTTTATTCACTACGCTGGCCAGACCGGTTGGCGAGTTTTGTGTTCAGCCGCCCAATCTGGGAACAGACGCTGTTTGCAGCTGCCCAATCTGAATCAGACGCTGCAGTTGCGAACTTTTTAGCTTCACCTTCTCCATCAAGACCTTACTGGTAAGGGTGGCCCTACCAGTAGCTATGCTACCGCCGGCATCGTTCCTTGAAACTTGGAGGTTACTAAGCCCTCTCACCGACCACAAGGTGAAAGTCCCCGAGGGGGTCCACCAAATGATCTCAAAGAACATCGAAACAGAAAGATAATCAATGTTAACTCAGAAGAAATATTAGGGATAACAGATGAAGAAATATTAACAACACTAAAAATTATGAAAAACACTAAAACCCCAGGACCTGAGTATTAACAGAAGAATTAATGAAAGAAGGAGGAGACTTGGTGGAACAGATGCGGAAACTTTTATTCAATAAATGTCTAGAAAAAGAGAAGATACCAGAAAATTGGAACAGAGTTTCAACAATTTTACTTTTTAAAAAAGGTGATGAGACTAAGTTAGACAATTTCCATCCAATATCATTACTTTCACAAATATACAAATTTTTTTACCAAAATAATAATTAATAGATTGGAAAACAAGCTGGAATTAAGCCAATCTGTAGAACGGGCTGGTTTCAGGAAGAGGTTTAGAATTTGCGATCATCTCTTAACTATCAGAACTTTAATAGAGAAAGCAACAGAGTATAACTTAAAGTTGTACCTGGTATTTATAGATTATAAAAAGGCGTTTGATAGTATCGAGAGCTGGGCCGTCGAGACAACATTGTATAACAGCAAAATAGACTGTAATTATACTCAGCTCATAAGAACAATTTACAACAAGGATCAAATGATAGTGGAAACGGATAGTAAAACAAATCCTGTACCTATCAAACGCAGAGTAAGACAGGGAGATTCCATGAGCCCAAAATTATTTATAGCAGCATTAGAAGTTTTCAAGGAACTCGAATGGGAAAAAAAGGGGATCAGTATAAATGGACAAAAGTTAAATCATCTGCGTTATGCTGATGATGTAGTGCTAATATCAGATAATTTTGACGACATACGGGAAATGATTACAGAACTACAAAACAAAAGAGAGGATAGGGCTACTGCTGAATAGAGATAAGACAAAGGCTATGACAAACGAAGATAGTCCATCAGACTTGAGAATAGAGGGCAGAACACCTGAATACATAGAGGAATACATCCAACTAGGGCAAATAATAAAGTTTAAAAAACCAAATCAAAAGACGGAAATACAGAGAAGAATCAGACTGGCAGCATTTCGCAAACAAAGGAAAATACTAACCAACAAAAGAATTTCTCTGAAACTAAGAAAGATGGTATTCGATCATTGCAATCTACCGGTTCTCAGCCACGCGGCCCAGATATGAACATTGACTAAAAAGATGATGTACCAAATAAGTAAAACACAGAGAGCAACGGAACGTCAGATGCGGAATATAAAATTACAAAAGACAGAATTAGAAACGAAAGTACAAGACAAAAGACCAAAGTGATAGACGTAATAGAACAAGTAGCAGGTTTGAAATGGAGATGGGCAAGTTACATAATGAGACAACAAGATAGAATAAAAGAAAACAAAAATGGAGGCCATGGTTGGGAGAAAGATCCAGAGGAAGGCCTCAAACAAGATGGAAATATGACCTGAAAAGATCGGCTGGTTTAGAATGGATCAGGAAAACGCAGAATCGAGAGACATGGAAAAAGAAAGGGGAGATCTATGTCCGACAATGGACGGAAGAAGGCTTATTATATATATATATATATATATATATATATATATATATATATATATATATATATATATATATATATATCTTTTTATTAATATATTTAATGTAATTTGGTTTTATTGATTTGACTTTCTAAACTTCAGATCGCTTCTACTATTACAAATTTTCTTGATTTTTTCAATTCCTATTACTACCTAGGCAAATTTTGACGAACAGCTCTCATTAAATGTTAACAGGCTGCATTTTGGCATGCAGGAAATTTTTTGACGCAGAATACGATAAAAAAAAATTTGCTGCTCTAAAGTGTACGCTAAGCCTACAAAATCGAAAATAAAATGAAGAATTAGGTTTTTCTCAAATATCTCTAAAAATAAAAAAGATATCGAAACACTAATAGCGCCACCGGAACGGGAAATATTTCAAAGAACAGTATACAGATTTTTTTTTTACCGTAATTTAAAAAATTATTTAAAATAAAATGGCTGGTTTAACCCCTTCAGTTATAGGAATCATACTTCCAACCTCATTTAGGATTAAATTAAAGCTTCTGTATACCGTTAAATATTTTGAAATTCGCTATTAAGGGGTTTCTCGAGGTGCTGATTAAGGATCTGATGACATTTGAAAAATTCAAAAATGGCGATTCCAATATGACGGCCAGAGAGCACGTAATCCATTTAATTGTTTTCAATAACTGTTTTCTTTGTACCTGGATGTTTAAATGAAATATAAATACTTTATACTTAAAGTTTAGAGTTTTATCTTTCATTTCTCACCTTTAAATATTTTTATTTTAAGTTTAAATTGTATAATTAATAATAAGCAAAAAATACGTTTATCACGAACATTTTTTTTAAAAGCATCCGAATTTTTAACAAATTCTCACGCTAATATAAAAATCTAAAAAGAATCTGTATACTCTATTTTTGTAAAATTCCCCGCTCTTTCACGTGATGTTATTAGATTTTCGATGTTTTTTTTTATTTTTCGAGATATTACCGAAAAAAATCGAATTTTTGATTTTATTTTGGATTGGGCTTGGCGTACGTCAAACTTTAGCAAACTTTTTTTTTATCGTATTCTACGTCCAAAATAACTACTTGTGTGCTAAAATATAGCCTGTTAATATTTAATGAGAACTGAAAATTCCTGGCGACTGGGCTACATGCTTCTCTAGCTGAAAATATATTAAGCACCAAATAAAACAAATAAGATGGATTGAAAAACTTTTTTTTGTTAAAATACCTATTTGTTATGGTGTTTAACATTAGGTTGATGTTTTTCACCAAAATAATGTTCAGTAATTTCAAATGTTTTTATAATACTGTAAGACTTACATGATTTATAAGAGATTGAAATCAAAGTAGTTATTATATTAGACTTCCAAACAGGTATTTTAATTTTTTGGAGGAGCTGGAAAGAATGATTTTTAAACTGAATTTCAAATTAAATCAGTTGAAACGATGGAAAATTAAATTTCGTTAAATTTGGATGTTAACTAGGCCATGTACTTTTAGGTTCGAAAATAGGCCACATCCTCAGTTAGAGAATGGCATCAAGTTTTGGAATTCAATTCGGTTTACTATGTACCCTAATAACATAATTTCATATTGTATGATTTCCCAATTGTTTCGTGGAAATTTGATTTCTACAAAATTACTTTAAACTGTACTGAAATCTAGTTTATGTGTCTAGTAAAAAACCGACAATAAACTTTAAACTGTAAATAAAATGATAAAGGCTTTTGAAAAAATAAGCATCTTTGACCAGAGAGCAGTGTATAAATTTCATTGCTTAACCTCAGCAAATGGAATGAAACTGTATTCAGCTATGGCTTATGTGGCTCAATTTAAAAGAAAGGATGAATACAAAATTACAAATATACCGAATTAAGTATTATTTTTATCAATTGCATTATACTAACGAAAAGTAACTACTATGGTTATCGAAAAAATTAATAATTTATTTGGAAAATGCAGCCGAGAACCAGATCTTTTGTTACGCTATTTTATTAACTTGTTTCTTTTTGCGACCTTTAGTAGGTGGCCTGAAATTAATAACCAGTGATTACCGCTTAATAAACTGGTAAACAATAGCTTTACTTAAGATTGTAGTATATTTTAAAATAATCCACTTCCTCTAAAGTGGAAGTAAAAAATTAGTAAAATTAATTAATTATTATCAAACAATATATTACGCGTTATAGGAAAGGTCGAATCTGAAATTATTGGGCAATAAACAAGAGACGCAAAAAAAAATAAAAACACCTATTTTTTGAGAGAGTACTTTAGTTTGTAATTTATATTTAGTTTAATAACTTACAAAATCAAATACCAAGTTACTTTTGAATAAACATGAGAGTATTTAAAACTCTTGTTCTTTTGGTAAAACACTGATGTTGATTACCCGGTATGACTAAACAATGTTATTTTAAAACTGAAAGAAATGGCATGTATTTTGAAAATAATCTTCAATAATTTAAAAAGTTTTTATAATCTTCTAAGACCCATTACTGACTCGTAAAAACTTTTAAAATTACTGAAAATAAACTAGTATATTTTAATAACCTATACTATCTACAAATAGATCCTTCTTCTTAAAACTTAATAAAACGGACCAAATTTTAGAGTTTCAGTAGGCGACAAGTTTAATTTTAGGTGGCTTTTTTATTAACAAGTTCAAGATGTTCCATAAAAAAGTTAAATTTTATAATAGTTATAGTAAAAGAAAGTAAGTTGACAAATCGTGGTTCTTGTTAATGGACAGTGTTAATTTGGAGTACTTTACGACGTTTTGCTTGCGATTCCATGAGGCATTTTCATAAATCTGCTGAAACCAGGTTCTCTGGTTTAATTATCATAATTTTGTAAAGCTGACGTGAGTTTTCAATTCTTCCTATATATCTCTGCAAATTAACAGTTATTTTACTGCCATTATTATCTACAAAAGAGTTCGGTACGATTATTCCATGTACCAATATTGCGGTCCTTTAAGGAAATATAAAGGTCTTTGATGAATTAGTTTTGAATTTCTCAAACTTTAACTGCATTATGATAAAGTGATGCTCATCTAAGAATTTAGATGATTTAGTCTTTTGCATATTGAAAAGACGGGGACTAACAAATGCATATGCTTGCATAGAGTGGGTCAGGTGTCCGCTTTCTATGCCGGAGGTCCGAGATCGAATCTCAGCTCGGAAAATAAAAAAAAAACTTTACAAACGTGACGACCGCCTCTCTCGGAAAGGCAATGGCAAACCACGTAATATTATGCGTAGTAAAGCCCTCTCGCTTTGGCTGGTCGGAACCGGAATTAAACTGTAAAAGGACACCAAGTACAGGAAAAGGTGGATATGGTACTTTAAGAAGAAGAAGAATAGATGCAGTTTTTCATGTCTTTGTACTGACCAATATTTACTTTAGGTCGAACCAACTTCAAATTTCTGCACTCATTTTTTAATCTGTTAGATATTTGGGAGTTTGATTTGCACTATAAAAATTATATTGAACGCAAAATCAGTAAAACGCACAGATTACCCTTCGCTTCGATAAAACGGCTCAATAAGAATTAATCCTAAAATGACAGGTGTTACCCCTCCCGCCAGTTGCAGTGGCGTAATGAGCCAGATAATTTTGAACTTATTTCATGAGTCGTCCTGTATTTATTATAAGATGCATTACACAGTAAAAGTACTAAATTAAAACTTCAATCTTTATAATTAAACAGCAAGCGGTGTTCCGCATTAGCAGTATAATTAATTTTAAATGTTGGTAAACAACGCCTGATTAATCACCAAATGCAAACAAAAAACAATTGAAAATGAACTGTTGAGGAATTTTCTAGCCAATAATGAATTTTTTATGTTTAGAGAATAATAATTATTTTACTAAACTAATATTCAATAAATTAATTAAAGTTCATTTTATAAATTATTAATTAAAAATAATAATGTTATTAATTTGCACCAATTTCTATTATTCCGTATTCTGCCCACTTAATTTTAAATATTGAAAAATGTAACGTTTTATATTGTAATATTGTAAAATCCATAAAGTAATAACTACATATACCTATTTTCCTTGGCTGAAAAATAATATGAAACTTATGAATGCAATTACAGGAAAATTTAAAATGCATGGAATAATTTAATATTATTTTGGTTTTGGTCAAACCGTTACATTTGACTTTATTTAAGTTTCAGTCGCTGAGAATCGAAAATACCGGTTTGCCAAATAAATGTATCATTTCCCTAGACTACCCCTACCCTAGTGGGTACTATTTGTAATAAATATTTCAAAACTTAAACTTTCTCTAACTGTAAGAATTTTACGAAAATTTCATCTGAAACATTGATTATGCTTTTCTGTTAAAATATCTGATTGAGAAAATTTGTATTAGCCTTACGAACAAGTATTATAGTTAAGATATATACATACATAAGTATATATATATATATATATATATATATATATATATATATATATATATATATATGTATACATATATATATATATATATATATATATATATATATATATATATATATCCAAATTTTTGACATATGGAGCCATAACTCCAGAACGGTAAATAATAGAAACACGCTTAATATCTCAAAAGAAAGCCAATGTTGTTCTTCAAAATTTATATTCTATACATAATTGTTGTTATTTTAAGTCAAACCGAGTTACAACAGCCTTTAGCCCCAAAAACGTGACCTGGTACCAGTAGGAGCCAGTTTCAGAGTATTCTAAGAATTTTACGGGTTTTTACATAATGTGTCTCGGAATTAACATTTTTTTGTTAAAAAGTATTTTTGAACTCAGTTTTCAAACATAAAGAGCCTTTTGTTCAAATTTAATCTTTTATTATATGGGGATTACCTGACTAGTTTACCAAAGAAAGACCCGTTTGACAGGTAAAAAGGAGGGTGAATCTAATTTCTATTTTAGGGATGGTGATTTTACTTCAGCGTACAACCGACCTTTTATTTATTCAGTTTAGTTTCTAAAGTGTATTTGAGCTGGTTAGATCGAGCAATTATCTAGTGAAGATATTTTAACGTTTTTTTTTTTTAATTTTCCAAGTGTGTGTGTTATTGTTTTTATAACTATTATAGTATTATTTTAAAAGACATTTGAAAACATTTTATGGAAATTAAAGTTTGCAATATATTTTGTTTCATTTTCCAAGTTAACTGTTATTTACCTATTGGTCTCTGAAATGGCATCCACATCAGGTGTACAAAGCCGGACCAAGGATAAAATATTTCTTGTGGGCTATCCCATTCACCAGATCACCGGTTGTAAACTACCCTCAAATTGTCAAGTTTTGTGTGCTTTATTTTATAATTTACGTACTGTGAAATTAACTATAAGAGAATCAGCAAAACTTACAATACGAGAAGTGTTCATTTTTTGGGAGAAAGCTCGAATCCCGACTAAACATGAGCAAGATGCAATTACTAAGCTGGAAAAACTTCACGCCGAGTGGAGAACTCTTCAAAAAGACCGAAAGAAAACATCGAAAACGGCCAAGAACAAATTTAAACAGTTTGTTGAAAAGTTGGATGATCTCTTTGATATTGCTCAACAAGATGCCTTGGCTCTGATGAAATCGGAAGAAGATAAGGCGTTTCTCGTGAAACAGAGGCAGAAGGGCCGCCCAGGTTCCATGACTGAAGTGGATCTCAAGTTGTCTCGAGCTGAAGAAATCAAGGTGCAAAAGGAACTTGCAAAAATGAACCGACAAATCCAAGAAGCAACTTTTCATATTGGTGAGTTTTTTTTTTTTTTATTAGTATTCTAAAAAATAGATAAACAAATAAGTAAATAGTTTCATTATAATTGAAAGAAAATTGTACATGAGAGCATGATTTGGCATCTTTATGATTGAGTTTATATTTTTTAAATAATACCTTTTGATAATTAGAAGTAGGTAATTTAGTACCTATGTATTATTACTATTCTGCTAAAACGACAAGTTTTTATAGTCTTTTTTTTTCTCTTTCTTTTGTTACTTCTTAGAGAAGGATGATGAAGACAAGTTCGAAGAAGGAGAAGAAGACACTGAAGAGGACAGCATCTACCAGGAACTTGAGAGCTTGGAGGAAATGGACATCCCTGAAGAAGCTGCAGAAGATTCAGGACTATCTGAGAGCAAGAGGATGAAAGTTTCATTTGCAAGGGGCGTTAAAGAGATTTTAAACATGAAATTGTCCATTTTATTAGATCGATGTAAGGTATCCGACAGAAATGCCACGAAAATTTTAATAGCTACTCTAGAAGCACTAAACCTTGACCCTCTTGAGTACAAAGTCTCGAAAACTTTATTACATGATAGAAGGCAAATGTTCAGAGAACAATATAATAAAAAAAATTTTGATAAAGTAAACATTCCTGAAAAAAGAGCCCGTGGTTGTCCATTGGGACGGTAAACTTTTACCGGGTGTTTTAAAAAATGAACAATGTGAGCGAATAGCTATAGCTAATTAATGATATGGCTGAGCGTGGTGTTAAATTAATAACCGACTTTAACGATCTTCTGACAAAAGATGAAGACCAAAAGCAATATGTCCTGCAAGTTGTAAGTAAATGCCGAGCATTATATCCTGACGTTTCAAAAACTACTTTAACAAAAGCTCTAGAATATATTAGATAACTATGTAAAATTATCAACTCATGTAGGTACTACGTCTGTATCTTTTCTGTGTCTGTTTTGTATGTATTATATACCTAATTTTTATATTTTAAAATAAAAAATGTCATTAGACTTATCAGTATTACTTGTTTTTTTATTATATTTCTACTTTAAACTCAAAAATATACCAAAAAAAAGCAAAATTTATCACTTAATAACAAAATATACGAAGTATGCTCCTAGTGGTACCAGGTCACGTTTTTGGGGCTAAAGGCTGTTGTAACTCGGTTTTGACTTAAAATAACAACAATTATGTATAGAATATAAATTTTGAAGAACAACATTAGCTTTCTTTTGAGATATTAAGCGTGGTTCTATTATTTACCGTTCTGGAGTTATGGCTCCATATGTCAGCTTTTTGGCCAAAAATTTGGATTTTTTCAAACTTTGAGCGACGAGCGGCACGGGTTAACGTCGTTTAATCGAGCTCAAATTTCGGCTATCTCAATATCTGGAAAGGGGAATCGTTTTGTGGGGTCTAGACGAACAAGATTCCGACATTTTTTTTCCCCTCTATGAGATCCGGTCACTCTTATATATATATATATATATATATATATATATATATATATATATATATATATATATATATATATATATGTTACTATAGAGGTTTTCGTGGATGGTGAAATGTAACACATTAAAATTCCGGGTATCAATCTGTTCGCCTAACAATGAATTTGTACGACGTTTCGCCACAATCTCATTGGCATTTTCAGGTGCTCCCGCTGCTGCTGCTACTCGATACTCTGATCTTTCTGCTGCTGCCGCTCGAAGCTAACTTCTGAGTTAGCTTCGAGCGGCAAAAGTATAAAGAAAAAAAATTCACATAATATTCCACACCACTCTTCTGTAATTGCATTCCAAATTTTTGTCGAAAATATCTTATTCCGTGAAAGGACATGTCTCTTATCGATTACTTTCAAGTGATTTTTGTCCACTTTTAAAAGTCGAATTTCACTCAAATCTTCAAATTGATTATCGCATGTTCCCTATTTTTAGAAGTAATAATAAATCAAAATAATTTTAAATGCTCACTGGACCCAAATGAATCGCGATACATTGAGACGTGACAGGTAAAGCAATTATTAGTCACAAAGGAGTCAGAATCAATTGTGTTTGTTCTCTTTATAATCCCGAAGTTTTTTTAAACAAACATTTATAAACATGACGTATTTTCTTTGTGACCTTCAAAGAAAAAACCATTAAATGCAGAATTATTTATATGAAAAGCTAATACTCTAATTTGTAAATGATGAATTTCGAGGGCGACAAACAGCTTATACATTACGTTTTTTTAATCTAGACGTTAATCTTTTGTACTGTGAAAAAAATAATGAGGAATACAGGGATAAAAGAGGGAATATCCATTATTCTGAAAATTGGAATTATTAACGGTCCCTGTTATATATTGTATATTTGATTTAGCAAAATTTTAAAAATACAAATCACTTATAAATTACAGAGTTTAGCATCGAAGTTTTTCAATATTGATGTAAACATAGCAATATAGGTGAACCGAATGAAACCAGAAATATCTTCTCTTCCTTGTCAATAATTAATTTTATTTCCATCATTTTCTTGTTAGACATATTGGTGTTATTTAGAATGAGAGGTTATTAATCAAGATTTTTATTTTCAGTAAACAGTTAAATTGAATATATTGAAAATTCTATTTCCCAAACTTACAAGTAGATGATAATATAACTTGCTACTATTTAGGTTCTTCTTATTCTTCTTTTAGCAGCCTTTCACTGTCCACTCTTGGACATAGGCCTCTCCAAACCCCTTCCATAGTTCCTTGTTCTGGGCTAACTGATACCAATTTTTTTGAACTTTCTGTTTAATATCGTCTAGCCAACGTTTTGTTGCTCTGTTGTCTTTCCGTTTATGCAGGCAAGATCCCCAATGTATAATGTGTTTTGTCTACTGAGCGTTGTCTTGATAAGCAAAATGTCCTACCTAGCTCCATTTTAATTGGTGTAACCAGTTATTTCATCATCGACTTTTGTTCTTTGTCTTATCTCTGTGTTTGTGATGTGTTCTCTAAGAACTATTCCTAACATCACCCATTCAATGGCTCCTTCTTTTACTTTAAGTTTATGTGCTCATTGGTTGTGATTTCTATTCCATACAACATCACTAGAAGTATTCAGATATTAAAGACTTCTTTAAATTGGTTGACATACTGCTGTTCTTAATTATATATTCCAATTTTCCCGTTGCTGCCCATGTTATTCGGGTATGTCTGTTGATCTCAGTAGTTTGATTTTCCCTACTTAGTTTGATGTTATGTCCTAAGTAGACATACTCTCCTACTTTTTTCTATAACCTGATCACCCATTTGTATTTCTCTATCTGACATCATGATTTCAGTTTTTCTCAGGTTCATGGACAGACCAGTTCTTGCTGATTCGTTTTTGACTTTCTAGAAGCATAACTTATTATATATTATGTCATTCTCGTCCCAATTTAGATTCTCAAAAAGTCAAGTGCAAGAATGAATAATCGAGGAGATAAGGTATCTCCCTGTTACACACATTTTCACTGGAATTTTGTTTGTGTTGATTGTTGTATTTTTAGATATGTAGCTAAGGAGATTTTTATATCGAGAATCAATTCTTACGTTGTTAAAAGCTCTGAAGATAGCCCACAATTCCACTGAGGCAAATGTCTTGTTATAGTTAACAAAGGCGAGGTGAAGTGTCGTTATATTCATTGCATTTTTCGATTAGTGTACGGATGGATTTTGCTATAGCTTTTGCGGAACCTGGCTTGTTCAGGAGGTTGATAGATATCTAATTTATTCGTAGGTCGGTTTGTTATTATATTCGTTAAGAGTTTATACGAATAGAAAAGAAGGTTAATAGATCAATAGTTAACTAGTTATAGTTTATCACCTTTTTTATGTAGCAACACTCTTTGAGCATTTTGTCATGTTTCTGGTATTTTTCCATCCTCTAAATACTTAACTCTACACTCCTCAGTGTAGGTTAGTGTTTGTAAATAAAAACAATACAAATATTAAAACATATCATGATCAACTAAAAGTAACCACCCAACCAAATCGGTAACTGGCTTAAAAAAATACCAGTTAAAAAGGCCAGCCGTAAGAAACTCAATAGTATAAACGAAGCATAAAGTAACAGTAAATGTACATCAATAGGTATGAAATGTTTTTTTTTCAGTTTCGTCGAGCTAAACATTATGGCTAACTTTCTTTTAAGCGCTCCTTCTAGAATTGAAAAAAAGTCTCTTAAAGTTTTATGAACACCCACGAGTAGTCCCAATAATAACTTTCCTTTCAACTAAACTAACCGTTAAATTATAAATAAAGAAAAAATTTTTCCTGTATAACCATTCCCAGCCAGATTCACTAAAAGGATTTAAAAGTTAGACCCATTAAAGATTGAATCTCAGCCCTCTAGCTTTCTAGTTGATTTTTGTTTTTGACATATGTTGTAAATATCGCCAAATAAATATTTTTATAAGAAAATTTGACACAAAAATAGGGAGTTGAAGTCTTAAAACAGACAAGAAATATATTTATTTTTAGAATTTTAAACAATACGTACTTTCTGTTTGTTTATTTTTGAGTGAAAGGAGTTTTTAATCTTATACTGCAGAGCCTAATAACATCAGTTTAGAATAATGGTTCTCTTGATAATTTAAACCAATAGTTGTCAAGTTAGACTAGAGTTAGAGGTTAATTTTTAGTAAACCTGATAGTAACTAAGTTCTTGGTAAAAATCTTTTGTGTGTGAGATTTAATAATTCTGCGAATATTGCTAGACAAAAATTTCAGGTTAAATATTATTTTTTACACAGCATACTTAAAGCGGAAGAACTACTCGTACCAGAAGTTACTGTAGAGAAGGTGAACAGTAACAAAGTAGCAGGTCCTGATGGTATTTTATATAGGACTTAAAACAAAAATTGGTCAAACTTTTCAACATGTGTCTGGAAACTGACAAAATACGAACATTGTGGCATACATCAGAAGTAATAATTCTAAACAAAAATAGAGATATCAGAAAGCTCGACAATTACCGCCCGATTAACTTACTATCACATATTTATAAACTTTTGACTAAAATCATCTCCGATAGATTAAAAAATAAGTTAGATTCCTACCAGCCATGCGAACAGGTTGGTTTTAGATCCGGCTATGGCACATGCGACCACTTACAGACAATGAGAAATATCCTAGAGAAGAGCAATGAATACAATTTCGAACTCTACATAGCCTTCATAGACTATGAGAAGGATTTTGATTCTGTCGAAATGTGGGTAATCATTAATGGCTTGAACAATTATAGAGTTGATTCTAGATACATTACCGTACTCAAAGATATATATGAAAATGCAAAGATTTACATAAAACCTAGCACAGAACAAATACATATAGGAAAAGGCGTAAGACAGGGAGATAAATCTCTCCTAAGCTATTTATTACAGCTCTAGAGGACATATTCCGCCAACTAGATTGGACAAAGAAAGGCCTGAAGATAGATGGTGTGTATCTGAGTCATTTAAGGTTCGCAGACGATATTGTAGTCATCAGTCATCACATGAGTTACAAGAAATGATAAATGAGTTAAATTATTGACAATTGGTCTTAAGATGAACCAAACTAAGACAAAAATATTAACCAACACTAACAATAACATAGTTATAAATTTGGAAGGAACAGCTCTCGAGATTGTCAAGGATTATGTGTATCTGGGGCAAAAAATTACTACGACGAGAGACGGTGTCTCGGATGAAATTTCAAGAAGAATCTACCTTGGATGGTGCGCATTCGGAAAATTAAGTTACATATTCAGAGATAAAGCCATCCCAAATAAGTTAAATGCCAAAGTTTACGATCAGTGCATCCTACCCGTAATGATATATGGCGCTGAAACTTGGACACCGAATAAAGCCGATATACAAAAACTAGTTTGGACCCAGAGAGCACACGAAAGACAGATAATCGGGATAAAACTCAAAGATAGAAAGAGAAACAAGTAGGTACGTGAACACACGAAATTAAAGAATATTATAGAGCACGTAGCAGAAAGAAAGCGGCTATGGGCTGGACATGTGACCCGCACGACCGATGGTCGATGGAGCAAGCGAACATTAGAGTGGAGACCACGAAAACAGAAAAGGAGAAGATGGCGGGATGATATACAGAGGGTTGCGGGCTATGGATGGATGACAATAGCTGCAAATAGATTGAGATGGAAATTCAGGAGGAAGGCGTACATCCAGCATTGGATAGAATTAGGCTTATAGTGATAGCGTGCCTTGAAGTCCTGAAAGTCCAAGAGAATTGCGAAAATTTGTACATACGCTTTCAGCAAGATGAAGTTATACCACACACTTCAAACACATCCTTGTCAGTTATTTAACAAATTTTCAAAATAAACGAATCTAAAAAATGGTTACACAAGTTGCCCTTCGCATACTCGGATTTGATACCAGATTTTTTCTTATGGGATAGCTTAAAACTAAAAATTGTAGTAATAATCTCTCGGTTTCTGGAATAATAAAAAAAAATATGAAGCAATAAATTACTCTAACCACGGGAACTGTATGTCAGGCAGTGGTCGATATACAATAAAGGTTTATTTCAATAATTTATCTCTTTGTGCTACTAATATTTTAAATTAAGCTTGTCTTATGGTACATCCACTAAATACTTTTTTTAAATTGTTATATGTAGGTAGTTATAATACTTAAACTTGCCACGTTTTGTTTTATGATGAAGAAAGGGGGTTTGAATTAACTTAATTATGTTCCCTTTTTATTACTTTAGGTAATTCTTTAATAAAGTTTCCAAAAATAAATAGGGACACTAAAATGGGGCATTGTTTTAATTTAAGAACGGTTTTTATTTACGGCAAAAAACAATTATCTACTATTTCAAACTTCGTTAATAGTTTTACAAATTTTTTAACTTGCTGCTACTATTATTATAATGAGTCTCAAAGAATTTTGACTCTTAATTAGCACAAAAAGATCGATGAAGGTAAATAATTATATTTGAAAGAATTATATTGCTCACGCTGAAAAATAATTATTAAGATAAATACTGTAGCCTAACGAAACCAGACTAAAGACTAAAAACATAATTGCTTTGTTTCTTGTTAGTCTGCAGGGCTCAGACAAAATATTGAGCTTAGATTTTATAATGTGTAAGTAATATATGTTAATTGAGATCGTAAGTAAAAAATGATACTAATATAAATTTTAAAATACATGATAAGTAATACCTCCTTAAAAAAATTATATACAGTCGGTTAAGTAAGCACATTGTTCATTAAAAAGTGTATTTATTTAAAAACTTGTTACATCATTCGTCAGTAAAGGATTGCCATTAAATGCTAATGATTCAGTAATTCGTCCAGTCCCCAATAGCGTCAATTTCCAGATTGCCCGAATTTGTCGTTACAGCTGCGTTACTGTATACAGCTCTTTATTACGAAGCATCTGCTTGATGTATGACCACTGACCACACTTTCTCGATTAGGTTTGCATCGGGCAACTAGGATGTCCAATCTAGTGTGACGATACCGGATTCCCCTTTCGACTGGCTACACGTTTTACTCCGATAATCGCGGTCGTTATCCTCTTGAAGAATCCACTCCTCATTTTTATCGACAAACCACCGTTTTGCAGTCTGTACTAATGCCTTCTTGTAAATCTGGAGTATTTTCTCAGCATTCAAATTGTAGGTAAAGATGAAGAATCTCCCAAAACTTTTCTTTTCGAAAGAGATCCTCAAACCTAGATCTTTATAGGGTGTTTCAAGGGGCGCTGAACCAATCGTTGAGTGGAAATTGACTAACCTCTTGGGGTGATAACATAACCCCAAAATGAAGCTTCATCGGCAAAAATTACATTGTTCCAGTCTCGATATATGTTTTCCTCTGCCCACGCAAGTCGTTTCTCTCCAAGTTTTTAGCTCAGCAATGGCTTCTTAATTGTACTTCGCCACTTCAAATCATTATCCCGGAGATCAGTGCGAATCGTTTCATATGATATATCTAAATTTTTCTGTTTTGGCTTTTGCGCCTCTTGGTGCAAAGTTAATTGAGGATTTCTGGAAAACACGTTCACAGTTTTCTTCTCGAACCACGTTCGGGTAGATCATTAACATTTTTTAACTGAGAGTATTGTTTCACCCACCTGGTAATGAATGCCCTCGACTTGCCTATATAGTTAGCAGACACTGTATGTGTCATTTTCGGACCTTTTCGATGATTACATAGGAACATAGCCCCGAAGCGTGAAGCAAATGTTAGAAATGAATCACAAAGCATTGTTTGCAGGGGTGTTGTGGAAAAACTACTTTTAGCGCAAATAGTTTCGAAACTATTGTAGCAAGCTTTTTTCTATTGTACCTTTATATCATGTATATTTAACATTTGAGCGAAAAATGGTTTATTTAATTGAAACAAATCATTTTTCGGCACCAATTATGGAATTTCGTAACTAGTTATATGTAATTATTTACGTAAAAATTTCTGAAATACTATTACTTTTAAGAAGCTAAAATTATATTGTGTAGAATGAGGCATTAGGTACTCGTGAGTGATTTTTTGATAACGACATAATACATGTGAACTGATATACCTATTATTACATATTATCCTCCCCTTATCAAGAAAAGAAAAAACTATATGAAGCAAAAAGCCACGCTGACCTGTTTAAAACAAAAAAACTTCCTAGGTATAAAAATATATTAGCTAGTTGATGTAACAGATCAGTCAATAAGTTTTGAAAGCGGAAATAAAAACAGATAAATTAACGAATCAAAATACACCTATTCTTCAATATAATCTCAACAAATTTTTTGATTTTTTGCCATTAGCTCTGAAGTGATTTTTCGGAAGACCTTTAAAATACTCATCTACGGATGCTATCATCTCATTATTTGGTGAAAAACTTTTTGAGGTTTAGGAACAGATGGAAGTCAGACCGAGCGAGATCTCGCGTACAGGGTGGATGTTTCAACAATTTGTACTTTAATCGGACCAGTTTTACCGTTGACAAAGCACCTCTATGAGCAGGAGCATCATCATGATGAAAGATTTTTTCTTCTGCAAACCGGACCTTTTCTCACGAATTTTCTCATATACTCTCCTGTGATTGTTTTACCGGTTTGAAGGTAATCAATTAATAAAATTCCCTTTGCATCTCAGAAAACTGATGCTATAATTTTTTTGGACGACTTTGACCACTTTGGCTACTTTGGAGTTAAACAAACCAGGCTCAGTTCACTGTATGGTTTATTGTCACAGTACAAGATCATACTAGTAAACTCAAGTCTCATCCATAGTTACAAATCCTCGCACAAAATCAGTTTTAGTCTTTGTGAAAGGAGCGAAATGTTGTTTAGAAAGTCTTTCTCGAGTGAATTTTTGTTCCAATGTTAGCAAATGCGGCACCCATTTTGTTAATAACTTTCTCATACCCAAACTATTAGTTCTTGTACTGATCTATGTAAGATGCCTAAAGCCTCAGCTAACTTATCCACGGTTAATCGACGGTCTTCCATTACCTTATCTTGTACTTACACAACAGTGAAGAAACTGTTGTGT
The DNA here is from genome assembly GCA_019049505.1 of Pachyrhynchus sulphureomaculatus. NCBI lineage: Eukaryota > Metazoa > Arthropoda > Insecta > Coleoptera > Curculionidae > Pachyrhynchus > Pachyrhynchus sulphureomaculatus. The sequence continues at coordinate 73,820,934 of CM032456.1, forward strand.
AAGTTGTTGCAGTTTTTAAACGTCCTGACTTTGGATCATCATTGACGCTTGTACGACCACGTTTAAATTCGAGTGCATCTATGAATATTTTGAAATAAAGGAGCAGACTCCTTTAACCCTTTCACTAACTTTGAACGGATTTCAATTGCCGATAAACCTTCCAAAAGAATTTTAACACCGCACGGTATTTGATTTTTTTTCCATTTTAAAAATACTTAAACATGTCTACTTTAACCAGCTGATAAACAATGAATGACTTAACATATTGATTTGAAATTTAGGATGTGTTCATATGACAGATGAAGTTTCAAAATAGTGTTCCATATTTGGTACAAATGATGCTCCATATGTTGTTTATTAACTTATTGACTGACCGACATATGCATTTTTAAAATTAGGTTTCATTAAAAAAAAAATATAACACAAAAAGATTCTAAATAATTTGAATAATTTTTAACTAAAATTTTATTACATTTACATATTTTAACCACGTTATGGTTTTGGTATTGTAATAGCACTTTTACACCCCATTTAATTTTACCAGTCATTTAGATATTCCAGGTCACGAATTACTACGTGTTGTTGTTTTTTTACCCTAATTTGTTATACCTATTCTACCTTTATACACCAACTGACCCGCATTTAGGCCTTGTTGTCTATCGCATACTGATAAGCTAAAATTTTGTGATCAATTGCGATATTTTTATTTGACTTTTGGATTTTAGTCCATTAAAAATTTCTTCATACGCATAATGTGCTATGGTGTTTATTGTATAGCATCGCGTGTATTAAAATAAAGGAAGTTTATTAGATAAGATGTAGGTACTTTTGTGCCTGAAATCACAAAATTAGCATCCCATCTACTGGCAATTTTATCGTCTTCTTGAGCAGATAGGGTTTAAAAAATATGTTTATTAAAGACGGTAGTTTTACTTAACAGGGCGAGTTTAGTGTGTATTTCAGGTATTGGTAGTAATGCTAGGGCAAAAAAAGCAAATTTTATTGTCTGGTGGCGGCCCTAGGTCCGTTGCGTAGTACCTCTCTACAGTGCCGAAGGTATCGGGTTCAAATTCCGGTTGGTCGTTATACTTATTTATTAATTTATTGAAGAATATTAGGCTTGGTCACATACATAGGGACTAGTTCTAACCCGTGAGAGCACTACCGTGTTGTCTGAAAGGTGCCGTGAAGTACAAAAAATGTACGTTTCGGCACTTGGACATCGTGGATGGATATTATGAGATCCTCACCGATATCCTTAGGATATCAAAGAAGTCCCTTCTCAGGGGAGGAGGTGAGTGATAAAAAAAAAGAAAGGGCTAAATCCAATATCGTTTTTACTTTTCTTGTTAAAGGAAAGTATTGTATTCGTGAAAAAACACATACCGAGATTTTTGTTTTTCTTCACATTTTTGTTGTAGATGATGAAAAAAGTAAATATTCATTTCTGTCGATCTGTTGGCACGATAACTCTAGAACGCCATGAGATACGAATTTCCTATGTGGTACATAGATATAATTTAACGAGGGGCTAAAACCTCTAGTTTGTGAACAATATCGCTACAGGACAAAGGTGTGAAAGAAGTGGGGGTTAATATATTTTATATGGTTTCAGTAGTAATATGGTCACTTTTCTCATATAAACGAAATGCCCGGAGGAGGATCTTAGAGGGGTTATTCGTGTTCCTTTTCAGGAATTTTGAAGTCGAAAAATCCAAAAATTAGCTTGTTTTTCATTGTTTTAAATTTTAACCTAGGAAGGAGCTGAAAGGGGGAGGGTGTTTAATATTATATAATTTAAACAGCATTCTGAAATATTTACATGTTTTTTGCACAAATTTTAAGCATTTTATTTATAGAAACATATGTGGTTAAATGAGTGAGGTAGAGGGTTAAAGGAATTGCTTGTTATATATCGTGTTATAGGTCTTGGTTAGGATTTCTGGAATCGAGAAATGTCACCATTAATTTATTTTTACATTACTTTCAGTTTTAATGTGTGAAGTAGGTGGCGTGGCCAAATACGATATAACTTGAATAATATTAAGGGATTTTTTCCAGGTTTCCGGTTGCGATAATGAACAAATTTAAACGAAATTATTTATAAACTAAATCGATATTCCGAAATAAAATTTCGGAATATGGTTTTGTTACTTGATTGGTCACTACAACAGAAAGTCGAGAAATTTGCAGATGCAAAATGACCAACAAAGATCCCATGAATGCTATATTCCAAGCCTTTCCTCCTACGACTATAGTTTCTGAGCCTATACTCGTCATCAGGTAGGCTTTAGGCAACGGTATCGATCGTGAAGATCCGAGTACCGTGGAGAGTCAAGTTGGAATGACTCTCGCTGGCTTATAGCAATCATGGTACCTTAAATAAACGAGATACGACTGGTTGGGCAAGATACAGACCCTTGCGCCATCTGTTGAGATTTTCGAACTTCGAAAAACTGTTGAGCAAGTCGACCTGAAACCGTAGAAGATTTACAACAAATAATTCAATATGAAGAAGCACATATCACCCGGATTTTCTGCAACACTCTGTCCAGGCTGTTTATGATAGATTGGGTCATTTCCTCGCTATTAACGGTAGACATTTTGGGCAATTGTTACCTTAAAAATAAACCTAGAGTATTTATTAATAGTTTTTTTTCTCTTTTTTAATTTTAAATTTGAAATGACAATAATTCCAAAACAATTCAATTTACACATATGGTATGTGAGATAAATAATATCTAGAATTTTTAGTAGAACTCCAAAATAAAATAATATACAGGGCTTTTCATTTAAAAAAAATCAAGATGGCGTAATTTCTTCGAATTGACAGTTCAAAACATTTTATTGGCAACGTCAGCATGTGTGCCGTATAACACCCTATAACTTTTATTTAAATATTTTTTTTGATACACTGATTAATAAATACTGTGGAATCATTATTCCATACATATGGGGGTACCCTGTATACATATATATCAGGTTATTTCTCGTTTCTTGCGTTTCTTCATATTTCACGTTTTTGGGGTCGCTAGTTATGAATTCGATGTCACATTTTCAAAATTTAAAATGATGGATCCAATATGGCGGGCGAAAACTCAAAATTAGTTCAATTTTTTTCCTATTCAGGCAAATATTCTGAAATTTGGTATCCAGGAGTTTTTTGACTTACTAATTATGTATTCAAAGTTACGTTTTAAAAATTCAAAACAGTAGATCCAATATGGCGGCCAAAAATTTTAAAAATAGTTAAATTGTTCTCTTTTCAATCAAATATTCTAAAAATTGGTATCCAGGGGTTTTTTAGGTTGCTAGTTCCGCAAATAAATAGTCAGCTTAGACAAAATGGTTCTAGTTTTGAAATATATATAGTATATATATATTTCAAAACTAGAACAAATATATATATATATATATATATCTATATATATATATATATATATATATATATATATATATATATATATATATATATGTATGTATATATATATATATATATATATATATATATATATATATATATAATATATATATATATATATATATATATATATATATTTTTTTTTTTTTTTTTTGAGTCTATTATTTTCAAAATAAGCCGTGAGTGATATCTACCCTATTTAATCACGAACATTTATAAACAAAAAAAATTCAAATCGGATAAAAATTACAACCTGTGGAAAATTTTGAAACAATGCATGTTTAAATACCCCAGAGTGTCGGTCTGACGAACTATTGGCACCATAATTCTCAACCAAAATATATTATGATATTTGAAAATAGTCATTTTTAGGGGAAGGAAGTCGGTGTCGTATGGTTTTAATTGTATTATGGAAATTTACTTTCCATTCGCTCAAATTCACTATTTATTTTAGAACTATATGTTTGCAAGGAAAATACTGGGTAAATCACGATACCGATTTTTTTGATAAGAAAATATAGTTTATTTACCCTTTTGATCTTTGATCTTCAAAAATTGACCAGTGTCCTCTATGAGTCAGTTTACACTAATAATTAGATTTAGATTAGATTAGATTAGTTTATATTACTTTTTAATATAAAGTTGAAATATAACACTCCAACATTTTTAAATGGAAAGAAGAATCGAGCAATTTTACATATGAAACCTATTGCAATTACCAGACAAAGATTCTTCAGTCTGTACGTCTGTCTGTCTGTCTATTTGACATAGAAAATTCAAATTTGGCATTAATATAAGAATTGGTGTCCTCATCAGAGCCATGTAGTTTTAAAAGTTAAATTTTGACTTAAAGGGTTAGTTTTGGGAGATGAAATCGGAAGTGAAAAAAAAAATCCAGATCATCGAGTGGGGTGTCAAGTGAAAGCTTGTGAAAACACAGTCCAAAAATATATATAATGTAATACTTGCGCATATTTTTTTCTGTATTATATTTAACAAAATTCCAAAAATCGCTGTCCTCCCTCCTTATCTCGAAAAGTACTAATCAAAAAAGTTTAAAAAAATTTTGGTTTATAGATTGAATGAAAATTATCACGAGTGCACCTTTAATAATATAACTGGTATATATAAAAAAATTAAGGTCATCACTTTTCAACAAAGATCGGAAACAAACTTTGCTGAATACTTATTTGGGGTGTGTTTGTTGATTGAATTTAATTATAAAAGCAATCAACGCACGGAACACTAATTGGGCAAGTGCGACTTTCACTTGACCAGTTATTTTATTTTATGCACATTTTAATAGTTTTAAATGACTCAATTAGGTTCAGTAACTATTTATCTACTAAACTGAATCGATAATTCGAGTATACTTGTATAGACGTAGCTAACAGGCTGGATTAAAATACGTACAAGTGTTTTAAATCAATTAACAAAAAAACGAGAGATATAGAATATCAAATCGATTACTTGCTTCAATAAGTAGCTGTAAAAAATCAATAAAGGAACAAAATTAATATGAAAATGACCTAAATATTGTCCATATATTTTAATTATGTATACATCGGTTTACGTGCCGTAATAGCTTATTTATATTAACTAGAGGCAATATGTTATTTATGATTTTCAATCATAACAGGCAAACTTGGGCATTAGCATCTATTATATATTCTGGTAGTAATAACATAAGAGTAGCCGAGCACTTATAATTAAAGTATTAACTCAAACTTTCAGTGTAACACTAGCTCAACTAGGTTATATCCAGAGGTGGAGTGTTTAAGACTTATGTGTATAGTGGTGTTTTTAGTCTAAGCATTATCTGGTTATAGTAATAGCTAAGTACAGTAACCTTGCCAAATACTGCTAATGTATAATTATTTAAAAAAGTTGCACCACTCATAATATAAAAATAATTGCTTTTTGTGTGTGTGTGAATTTATAGGTGGATTCTGCATCACTCACAACCCAAAAAATGATTTTGCGTGCCGACTATCATTTCTCGTTTGACGAAAAATTTGAATTTTCTGAAAAATAAAGACAAAAATCACTCTGTATTTTAAAATATTCAAAATATGTATTAGAAAAAAGTGTTCAGCAATACATTGTATGTTTTATCAGTTTTTGACTAACAAAAATGTGAACGCAATGCGATTTTTATTTCTAGAATTTGAAATACGTTGGTTAGATTGATAGCAGAATTTTAAAATTTACTTGATGCTAAGCTAGGTTTTACTTCTTTTACAACCAATAATTAAATAAAAACCGACCAAGTGCAAGTCGGACTTGCGCAATTAGGGTTCCGTACGTTGATTGCTTTTAAAATAAAAATTTTTTGTTACGGAGGTATAAAATGATCAATGATTTCATAAAACACACTTCAAATGAGTTTTCAACAAAGTTTTTTTCCGATCTTTGTTGAAAACTAAAGAAATGAATTTTTTTTTTTTTTTTATATATCAGATAAATCATTAAAGCTCGTGATAATTGTCGTTCAATCTACACCCTGTAGAGAATATTTCAGAATTTTTTCTAAATTTTTTTATTAGTACTTTTTGAGATATGGGAGGAGACAGCGGTTTTTTTGCAATGTTTTAAAAATAATACAAAGAAAAGATGATTTGGCAAAAAAATTTTTTTCGCTTCGGATTTCACCCCCCAAAACTAGCCCCTTAAGTCAAAATTTAACTTTTAAAACTACACAGCTCTGATGAGGCCATCAATTCCTATATTATTGCCAAATCTCATCTTTCTATGTCAAATAGTTTCGAAGAAAATCGGGTATGTCGGACCGACAGACACCGAAGTAATGTTATAAGTGTACGGTACGAAACACTAAAAATAATGATTTTTGCAAAACCTAAACTGTCGAAATTTTTTTACCCTAAAGCATGTAGTTTGAGGTTTTTGTTTTTTAAAGAAAGTGTAGTGTTACAATTTTATTGAAAAAGGAACTAGGGAATTTATACTTACTAAAGGTAACAAAGACCAGACACGTAACAAAATTAAATAAACGGATCCAATATGATGGCTAGAGAGTACCTAATTCATTTAATTTCTTCGAGTAATTTAGAATTTTTTTATTTTAAGAACTGGTTTCTTTGTATCTGGATGTTTAAATGAAATATAAAAACTATATTTTAAAGCCTAGACCTTTATCTTCCATTTTTTTATTTTTAATGATTTTCTAATATCAAGTATACTTTTAACTGTAATTAAAAAAAAATGCCCGACATTTTTTGAGCATTTCGTATTGCTTTGAAAGTAAAATTGCCGGCGGAGCACTACAGTAGGCAAATTTTCATATTTTAAAAACTCAATTTTTAAATAACATAGATACATTATCAATGTGGGTATTCTTAATTATTCGTATATTGAAACTTAAGGTATAATAACGATATACGCACAAGGATTTTTTTCAGTACTATATTTTATTCAATATTAGTAATTTACTATATGCCCGCCAAAATCATGCGAAAAAAAATTTCTTTTTAAGTTTTACAAATTTAAAGCAACAAAAATAAAAACTATTAGTATCGTAAGAAAAATAAAAGCTCTAATAAAAAAAATATGGAAAAAAAAAAATCTATATACAATTCTTTTGTCAAATGTCCCGTTCTTTTACGTGATGCTATTAGTTTTGCGATATTTCTTTTTTATTTTTTCGAGATATACCGAAAAACCGAATTTTGATTTTATTTTGGATTTTATGTGCTTAGCGTTCATCAAACTTTAGCAAACCCCTGGCGACTGGGCTATGTGAATAATATATTGTAAAAGTCATAGAATAAGTGTAGCTAAAAAAAATTCTTTTATTACTTTTTGAATTAAATTTACTAATTAATAAAAAAAATGTATGCTTCATTACCCACTTTAGCCGATTTACTGAGTTCGATTAATTTAAAAGAAAAATGCGCATAAAGCATGACCTACAATTTGAATGCAAACAAAATTTTTTTGGTTCTTCTCAATTTTGTTCTAGGAGGGTGGACCCTTTTCACAGAGAATGTCCTATGTATATATATATATATATATATATATATATATATATATATATATATATATATATATATATATATATATATATATATATATATATATATATTTTCTAAATTAAAATATTTAATTTATGTTTGACTTACCCTAGATGATATTATTTCTGCACCCTGTATAACTGCATCAGTCACTGTTGAACACAAGTCTGTATAGATCTCCTCTAACTCCTGAAAGACAATAACAAAGCAAGTAAAACATTTATTGATAAAAAGTGTTTTATTGTTAAGCTTTTTAATGGTCTTCGGATATTAGAGTAACTGTAATTGTCGCAGCTGTTATTTTAATTTTTGATATACTATTTCTATGCAGGATTTTATAATAGTAACTAATGGAACCTTTAGTACTGTGTGGGTACTCAGAGAAAAAAATCCAGATAGTAAGAATACTTGGCGTAAAATATTCCCAAAGGAATACATTACTAGGTGCGATTAAATTGGCGCAAGTTATCTCATGAATAACTTTCTTTCTTTATGCTCTGCATGATAAGTACAGTGTCCCCAATTAATTTTCCTCCCTTTTTATTAGTGTTCCTGACGGAACATATTAAGATTACTTCGGTGTCTGTTCGTCTGTCTGTCCGTTTGTCGCATCCGATTTTCTCCGGAACTATTTGACATAGAAAGTTGAAATTTGGTACTAATATCTCATCAGAGCCGTTTAACTTTAAAAGTTAAATTTTTACTTAAGGGGTTTAGTTTTGAGGGGTAAAAATAAAATGAAAAAGACTAAAAATTACTAGGTCATCGAGTGGGATGTCAAATGAAAGCTTGTAGAAATAACACAAAAATATACATAAAGTAATACTTGTGCACGCTTTCCTTCGAATCATTTGTAAAAAATTACAAAAATCGCTGTACCCCCCTTATCTCAAAAAATAATATTGATCAAAAAAATTTTGAAAAAATTTTGGAATATTCGCCACAAGATGTAGACTGAACTAAAATTATCACGAGTGCATTACCTTTCATAATTTATCTGGCATATAAAAAAACAAAAATTTCAAGGTCACTAGTTTTCAGTAAAGGAAAAAAACTTTATTGAAAACTCATTTGGGGTGTGTTTTATAAAGTCATTGATCATTTTATATCTCCGTAACATTTTTTTTTTTATTTTAAAAGCAATCAACGTACTGAACACTAATTGCGAATCCGACTTGCATTTGGCCAGTTTTTATTTTAAATTATTGCACAAAATACACATAGACAAAAGATACAGTATTTGATTTAAAAGTTAAAGATTTCTTTATTAAAGTTACCATACCCAATATCAGAGAAATATTCAAAATAATGAAAAAGTGTATGACTATGTTTGCTCGTTAAAAACACAGATTTTTAAATAATATAAAAATTTTGGTGGATGCAGGAGAACGACAAACAAACGTGGAGCTAATATCACTTCGAACACCAGAAATGATTCAGAGTCCGCGAATTCGTCATAGTCATGTTACTGCTGACGACACGTGGTATTTTCAATATAATCTACAAACAAAAGTTAAAATTATCAAATGTAAGTCATGAGAAATGCTAAAAAAATTAAAAATTAATAGTATCAGTCAGGAATAATTTGTTTCGTTATCCTTTCAAATCATTTTTTACTTCACAATTTTCGACTCTCTCTTAAAATGAAATTTGTTCTCAGGTACTTATTATTTTTACAAATTATGTTCTATATTCTATGAAAAAAAAGTGAAATATGGCGGAAATTTCGCTTTCCAGTTCGCTGAAAATATCAGATAAAATAAAACGTAACCCCAATAATAGCAGTAACAATGATAGAGTCAATACACCGGATAAATTTTGAATTTGTATCACTTGAATATGATATATATGCGAAGCCTTATGTAAGAAGATTTTAGAGAAAATCCAAAAATCCATTTTCTTTCGCACTAAAGATATATTATAGTTATATATTTTATTAGGTACAGAACAAATAGGAAAGAAGAGGGAGGCTTGATCCCCATTTTATGTTCTTCAAGATAACTTTTATAAATAATGGAAACCTTGCTTACAGATTTGTTAAAAACCTTTTGAAATTCCATTTTTTTTGAAACTTTCAAAAGTGTCTGCTATGACCTTACAACCGCCATAATCGTCTGCCACTGTTATTTTTCAATAGTAATAATATTATATATTTTAAAATATTCAAATGGCTGCCTTGCAGATATATTTTCCAAGTTATTTAGATTTTTATACCTCTCACACCTGAGTGACTCCGAACCTACCGCCGCCGAGCTTAGTTAGTCCCCATCTCATGTATAGTAGGTATGAGAGAGTAACTGAACAAAATTTAGGGTTTATTAAAATACTGGTTCTTAGACTAATACTTATATGTGACAAGTCCTGGGGCTGGAGTTCGAATTATTTTTTTTTACGAAGTAAAATCTTATTGATGAAATGATAAGGTGATAGAAATTCAGATCTAAAAGAAGATGTACAGGAATTGAAGAAAGAAATCGCAATGCGTTGGATGCGGGTCACAGCACTAGCAGAGGAGCATGTGCCTGAAGTGATTCTTTAATCACACAGTTTTTTATAAGTATGATAATTAATTTTATCCAAATCGGTTTGAAGATTGTATTATTATTTTATTTTTTTTATATATTTTTTATGCACACGTGCAGCAGGGAAGTCCCTAAACCGCTCCAGGAGCGGCATGTGTGTGAAGAAAGCGATTCACGTTGTTCTTGAATCGCTGTAAATTGTACTCGGTGGGAAACACAGCGCTGGGCAAATTAATCCAAAGGGATGATGTTCTCCATATAAAAGACTGCTTGAAAAGTATTGTACGCGAAGTAACAAGCTGAACCTCATACGGATGTGAAGCACCAGCGCGACGTGTATTTCAAACATGCACCGCTTTGGGAGGAATTAAGCGGGCTACATCCTTCGAACACTTTTCATGAAAATACCTGTAGAACAGACTCAAGTCGCCAACCGTTCTTCGATGTTCCAGCGAATCAAGGCCGCCGGTCAGTTATGGGTCTCCAATCAGACGAACAGCTCTTCTCTGAACAGAATCCAACAAATGCAGTGTATATTTGGCAGCGGAGTCCCAAACATGGGAGCAGTATTCCATAGTTGGTCGAATTTGAGCTTTATAAAGAATTAACAGTTGTTGTGGAGTGTAAAGCTTTCTGGTTCGAAATAATATTCCCAACTTTTGAGAAGCTCTCCTTGCTATGCCTGCAACATGTTCATGCTCCCAAATTAATGCCCAACAAATTGGGCGACAATGCTAGGGGAATGAAGTGCCCAGACATAACTATGTCGGATTCAGCAATGTTAACTTTTTTAGAAGAAACTGCCGCCTGGGTTTTTGTAGCGTTAAATTCCACTTGGTTACTGTCACCCCAAGATAGAATTTCTTCCAGGTCTTTGTTAAGTTGAACGACCTCCTACTGTCTGCGGATATTCGCCCGAGTACCCGATGTCCGAGCGTTCAAAGTGAATGAAGAGATACGCGTACTATCATCTGCAAAGCTGTACATTGTATTCCCGGTCTTTTCCAGCAGATCGTTAATGTAAATGAGAAAGGAGACAATATGGAGCCTTGGGGGCACACCGGTGTTGATAGTGAAGGTGTTAGAAAGAAATCCGTCGACCGCCACTCGTAAAGAACGCTCTCTGAGGAAATACGAGAGCCAGAAACAGAACTTTTCAGACACACCACAAGGGCGTAGCTTAGCCAACAGTCCATCGTGCCAAAGACGGTCGAATGCCTTGAATATGTCAAGAGCAACCGCGCGAGATTCTCCAAAGTGTGGGTTACAAGTCTATCTGTCTGTCATGCCCGATTTTTTTCTCCGAAACGATTTGACACAAAAAGTTAAAATTTGGAACTAATATAGAAATTGATGGCATCAGAGCCTTATAGTTTTGAAAGTTAAAATATTGACTTAAGGGGTTAGTTTTTTCTCAAAATGAAACGCAGCTACTATATTGTCAAATGTAAGGGGTCTAACAATAAATTTTAAGGGATGCTAATGATAAGAATAATAACAAAAAAAAAGAAAAGTGGAGCGAATTTCCCCAAATTATAGAAAAGTTAATCAGTGCGGAAATCAAATCTATTGGTAAGACAAACAAAAATCTTGAAAAAAAAAAATTCCGAGGAAATCCTAAATACTGCATCAAAATAATAATTACTTGTAATAAAAATATGTGATGAAAGCTTATTCAACGTTGAACAAGCAAGGCAACCTAGCCGCCGACTGTAGAATCTATATATGCTACTCGATAACTTTCTTTAAATAGAACAATTAAATTATCTTCGTTCATATGCATCGATGTACTGTAGTTATTGTATATTTATATATATATATATATATATATATATATATATATATATATATATATATATATATATATATATATATAGCCATAGCTTCCGTTTCTGGTTTAATATCTGATATTTCGCCAATATGCTCTACTGAGAATCAAATGTTGAAGCTACTTTATTTCCAGAAGTGTTGAAAGATAGATTCAGTTCTTTCAAAATCTCACCAGTTAATTTTAACTGCCCTTTTTCAGCCTCTAACTTATTTTCCTAAGTTTTTTATATTTCTCTGTGCTGAGCTTTCAGCAAAAGCTCACCTGGAATGTAACTTAATAACAAGGGGTTCTGCTGAAATTAGAAATATATTGCTCTCTTGCATACCATTATTTTTTTTCAGTGGCTGGTGTATACTTGGCAGCATTAATGTTTCATATTGTCTATGGAACAAAACAACAAAAGAGAGATATTAAACAATTATAACTCTGAATAACCAATTTGAAAATGAAATACGAGATAGAAACAGTTTATTACATAGAGCAGAAAAATTGTACGGTAAAAAAGTTGGGATGACTACCAAGGGAAGAAAAACACATAAACAATGAAGTTATGCCTTAAAATCAATGAAAAATAACAAAGCATTAGGAAATTATGAAGTCTTGGCAGAGATACTTAAATATGGCGGAAGTATACTGTTGATTATGCGAGTTATACAATGAATATATCAAGGCATTATCCCTAATAACTGGAATAACGTCGTTGTTATTTTTTCATTTCAAAATCTAATTTAGGAAATGAACGGCCAATCTCCCTTCTATTACAGCTATACAAATTATTTACAAAGATTCTCATCAATATATCAGTACTAGCTAAAGGAATAAGTCGGCTTCAGAAAACAGTTCAGAACATACGATCTTTTAACAATGAGGCTGCATGCTATGTTGATTTTCAAAAAGCGTTTGACACCATAGAGCAATGGGCAGTTATAAAATATCTCCAGAACGCAAGAACAGATAGCCGGTACACAAAAATTTTGAAATACATATACTAAACGCCTTTAATGCAACTCAATGATATCAGAAATCCGATAAAAACGAGGTTATAAACTATCGCAACAACTGTTTACATTGGTACTCGAAGACGTGTTTAAGGAGTTACACTGGCAGGATAAGGACATATCAATAAGTAGAAAGGGCTTTAGGCATCTGAGATATGCAGACGATATTGTTCCAATATCTAAAAATAAGAAAGATATTGGATAAATGTTAGTGAAATTGGAAAAAAAACCAACAAAATTTGGACTTTAAATGAACTAACGTAATCTGTAGGGAAGGACCACATATAATAATAAGAAACCAAGTCACGTATCAAACAATAAAATATCCTTGAGAAGAGAAAATCAAACACAAAAGACTGATAGAAGGAGGAGATATGGCCAGCATTGGGAAAACTGAAGAGCTATGGAGCTCGGAGTATCCTTAACATGAAGAGAAAAATGAATTAATAAGGTGTATAACAAAGATAAAGGACGTTAGAGATGCTATTACCAAATTAAAATGCCGATTCGCGGGATATGGTGTGAGGTGCCACGGTGGAGAACATATTTGGGGCAGAGATCAAGAGGTCGACATAAAGCGAAAAGCTAGACTACCATTGCTGCAGGAGGCGCAGAACCGAGAAAACTGGAGACGAATGAGAGATGGATCGATACAGGCTGATGATAATGATGATGGAACAATTTTGCTTTCATGTTATTAAAAATTGAGAAACAGTTTTTTATTTCTTTAATTTAATGAAAACGTATTTCCAATCGTAACTACCTTTTAGGGCTTCCGAGATACAGCTATTTTTTTTATTATTAACAGAAACAAATTGCTTTGTTTGTTGAATTAGGTTTTTGAATAAAAAATAATTATCAATTTTTCCACTTTATTTTAAAATTTTATCATAAATAAAATTGATAATCGATGCGAAAAACTTTTTAAAATATTTTTACAATTAATTATAAATAATTTAAAACTTATAAAATTAAAAAAAAAAACGTGACTAGGAAAGCGATTGGATGCCATGTTAGTGACGTCATTATCTTAAAGTGTTTTCACGTAAATACTGTCAACAGCTTCTAACTGTGTATATACTGTCAAAATTATTGGAGATTAGTGCAAAAAAATTATTGTTGGTTACTAATTTAATTTAATTTAATCTAATTTAGTTCAGTAATGTGTGACACTTTGCGCTGTCTATTTGGTTCAGTGTATAATCTAGCTGGATATGTAAATTTTGAAAAACTAAATAATAGAAAAATCATTTGATAACATTATTCTGATATGAATGATTATTAAATACATTATTATATTAAAGTACTTACACTGAATTCACAACAGAAAAAATTTGATGTTTTTTTAGGATTAATACGTCGTGCTGCTTGGAACCATTGATTTCGACGCTTAACATCTTGTGGCATATTTAAAAACATTTTTTCGGGAGTTGTTTTTGTAGTATTCGTACAAAATGGTACTAAACAGGCACGATAACTTTTTAAATTAGACATTTTCAATAAATTTATCAATAAACTGATGATAATAACAAGAAAAAATTAATTGAAAATTAAAACGCTCGTAACAGCTGCCTGTGATGTTAAGGAATCATAAACACTGTGACGTCACACGCGCTCGGTTTTTTTCAGCGCGTCATCGGTAATAAATTTAAAAATTTATTATCAATGTGGTATAACTTTTTAATTATAACGAAAAAAATATAAAAATAGTTGTGTTATAAAACTTATATATAATCTCCATTTCTGACAATTTTTTTTTTCAAAACTCCAATTAACATATGATGTAACTGCTAATTTCTGTAAGCATCTGGGGTGAAATGAGACACCATGTTGCCACTCCCTCAACTGTTATCTTGTAATACGATCATAACGATGGACTCATGTTTCATCCATAGTTATCATTCGATCCAAAATGTTGGATGAATCATTCTCAAAACGGCTACAATTGGACCTTGTGACTCTAAGTGGTTTTTGGCCGGAGGCATTTAGCAACCCATTTACTTCACAATTTTTTTATACTCTCCCACAAAAGACAATGTAAAATGCACGTTAGTATGAAATTTTATAGTTTCTATTATACGTTTCATTCCAATTCGTCGATTTTTGAAAATCATTTCCGGCACATCCCCAATATTCTCTCCGATTGACACAGAAACGGATCTTCTTGCACGGGGTTCGTCACTGATGTCGGCTCGTTTCCTAAAGAAGTACTTTATCACCGATCGATATTCGATTTTACTAAAGTTACAGTTTAGGAAAAAAAAATGGAATAAAGTAAAAAATACTCTTCTTTTCAGCTTTTGTCAAGAGACAGAGAATAGCTTAACAAGACTTACTATTGTTAGATGAGTGATATTAAAGTAATACTGTTGAAATGTTGCTGTGATGTTACTTTATCCTCAACAATATATACATTGACCTATCGAAGAAATTTCACAGATTAAAACCTGGTATAGAAAGATATATTCCCTTTTATAGATTTTAGATAATAGTTTATCAAAATTTAGAAAAATTACTGTTATTCTGATTAAATTGCATTGCGTTTTATTAACGACTAAAATTAAAAGTTAGCCATTCTATAGAAATGATAATTCTATTACGAGATTTGATATTATAACGTTAAAAACAAGATAATTTAAATTGGACAAATTTTAAAATTTATGTTAAAATTAAGTTGACATCTAAAAAATACGACTTGTATGAAGAACAAACAATATAAAAATATATTTTCCTAAAATATACCAATGTAAAGATAAATTTAAAAAAATGTAACAATTGAAATTTTAACCACATTTTTGGATTTTTATGTTTAATGGGAATGGGGTGTCCCGACATAAATATGTCGGATTCTGAAACGTTAAGTTTTTTTGAAAAAAACTACCTCCTAGGTATTTGTAGTGGTAAATTTTACTTGATTACTGTCATCCCAAGGTAGAATTTCTTCCAGATCTTGGTTAAATTGAAGGACTTCCTGCTGTCTGCAGATATTTGAATAAGCAGCCGATGTTCGAGCATTCAAAGGGAATGAATAAATAAGCGGACTGTCATCTACAAAGCTCTGGATTAGATTCCTGGTTATTTTCAGTTGATTGTTAATGTAAATGAGAAAGAGATTAGAGAGACAGTGTGGGGCCTTGGAACACACCGGCGCTGATGACACTATGCAACATTAAAAAATTCACCGATATCTCGAATAATGATTTGTATTAGGTATATCTAGAATACAAAAAAGGTGTCGACATCATATCTCATAACCTAGAAAACCAGTAATTTGCTCTATTTACTCCTCGTATCACTTGTTTGAGAGAAGTCATAAAAATATTACTTTTTCGTATAGAAATGTGATGGTACGAAATAGGCATGATAACTTTTTAAATTAGACATTTTCAATAAATTTATCAATAAACTGATGATAATAACAAGAATAAATTAATTGAAAATCAAAACACTCGTAACAGCTGTTTGTGATGTTAAGGAAATATAAACATTGTGATGTCACACGTGCTCGGGTTTTTTCGGCCCATCATCGGTAATAAGTATAAAAATTTATTTTCAATGTGGTTTAAACTTAATTATAACGAAAAAAATATAAAAGTAGTTTTGTTATAAAACTTATATATGATCTCCATTTCTGACAATTTTTTTTTCAAAACCCCAATTAACATATGATGTAACTGTTAATTTCTGTAAGCGTCTGGGGTCAAATGAGCCACCATGTTGCCACTCCCTCAACCGTTTTCTTGTAATGCGATCATAATGATGTACTCACGTTTCATCCATAGTTATCATTCGGTCCAAAAAGTTAGATGAATCATTCTCAAAACGGCTACAATTGGACATTGTGACTCTAAGTTGTTTTTGGTCGGAGGTATTTAGCAACCCATTTACTTTTTTTATACTCTACTCACAAGAGATAATGTAAAAAGCACCTTAGTATGAAATTTCATAGTTTCTATTATACGTTTCATTCCAATTCGTCGATTTTTGAAAATCATTTCTGGCACATCCCCAATATTCTCTCGGGTTGACACAACGGATCTTCCAGCACGGTGTTCGTCACTGATGTCGGTTCGTTTCCTAAAGAGGTACTTTATCACCGATCGATATTCGATTTTACTAAAGTCACAGTTTTAGTCGGTCTCTTAGTCTTCAAAAATTCACTCTAAATAGCACAATAAAACTGAACCACCAAACTTTGTGTACATACATATTTACTAAATGGTAAACTACTGTCTGTAGTCACCGAATTCGTTTCTTAAAATGGGAAATGGTCTAGGCTAATTAATTATCAATACTAGCAGTATAGTATAATCGTCATCATCAGCTTTAACTCTTCCCTGCTGGACGAAACTCTCCCTCAAGTCTTGCCACTTATTTCTGTTCTGGGCCACTTGTCCCCAATGTCCGGCACTCTCTTCAAATGAAAAATAAATATTAAATATAATATAAAAAAAATTCCGGCCACTCTCTTCAAATCATCAGTCCACCAACTTGGTGGTCTATTTCTACTTCGATAAGTTTCGGATCTTGGTCGCCATTCTATAATTTTTTTTTTCCATCATCCATCCTTACACCTAGCAACATGTCCAGCCCAGTTCCATTGAAGATGTAGAATGAATTTGACTGCGTCTTGTACCCCCGTTCTTTTCCTGATAATGTGATTTGGGTTGTGATCTCTAAGAGTAACGCTTAACATTGACAGCTCCATTCGTCTTTGCATACTTTGTTGATATTTTTCTTCGTCATTGTGAGAGTACCGGCTCCGTACGTAAGAACGGGGAGTACGCATCTGTCAAAAACTTTCCTTCCGGAAGATTAGATTTAAATATATAGCCCAGTTTGCCATAAGACGTTCAGGAGAGACCTATTCTCCGCTGAATTTCATGTGTTTGGTTATCTCGTTCTATGCTGACTTCACGTCCTAGGTATTTATATCGGTGTACATGCTTGATCTCCACGTTATTCAGTTTTATAGTGTCGTTTAATACAAGATTTGTCATAAACTGAATCTTGGATAGACTGATTTTTAAACCAACCCTTCCTGAAGCTTCTTGAAGCATGTGCAGCATACTTTGTGCTTCTTGCATAATGTCTGTTACTAAGACAGTAGTATAATGGTTTTTACACAACCTAATTCTAAAACCTGTAAATATTACAATAACACAATTTAGTGTTGCGTGATATTCCAGTTGTTATAAAATAAAGCCAGTCTTATTTGGAATAAACTTTTTCATTTTTTTTTTATCATGACAGTAAAATTTGAATTTTTCCAATGGCTAATTTGTAAACTATTTTTAAGTTAGTAGATCCACTGTTTTAGTGAAAATGATATTTTGATGTTATGTAATATATTTATAATAAATATGACATGTAGGTAATACTATCATAAAATAATTCATTCTGAATAAGCAAGGAATAATAAACATTATCATAATATCATGAATTGAACCGAAAATTAAGTTTTTAATTTTTGAAATGGGATTAGGTTACCCATTCATATATTTAAAATCTCATTAATAATGAAACTGGTGTATAAAACTATGTTTTTTTAATTTCCTTATAATTTGTAGCTACTAAAGCTCGTATTACGTCCATTTCATTCTATAGAGTTTTATTATGCTGAGTAATTCCACCATGTAATCATTATTAAAACACTATTTTATGTGATACCGCCTTTCAACTAAATTAAAAGCTTCATTTCCGTTTATCATCGTATTTCCTAATACGTGTTTAAAACAAGTTGAAATAGTCGCTAATGTAAAGTTACTTAAAGAAAGAAGCTTATAAATTTAATTCTCTATCTATATATATATATATATATATATATATATATATATATATATATATATATATATATATGTTATATATATATATATATATATATATATATATATATATATATATATATATATATATATATATAAATATATATGTGTGTGTGTGTGCTGCTGCTTTATATTGTGATCTTGCTGCTACCGCATCTCGAAGCTAACTCAACTAAACAGTTAGCTTCGAGCGGCGGCAGCAGCAAGATCACAGCATCTAGCAGTAGCAACAGCAAGAGCACTCGAAAATACCAAATGAGATTTTGGCGAAACTTCCTGCAAATTAATTGTTAGACGAACGGATTTTTAATGTATATATATATATATATATATATATATATATATATATATATATATATATATATATATATATATGTTGGGTTGGTGGGTTGATTAAACATTATTTTTTGATGGAAAAAATACAGCCAGAATCTAAGAATGGCTTGAAAAGTATTATGGCATATCTGCTCGGTTGAAAGCAATTATATGTCGATGGTTTAGTGAACTTAAATGCTACCGAAAAAGCACCAGTGATGAGCTACATACGTTCCGGACGTGCAAATCCACGATATTGTTCTAAATGATCGCAAATTGAAGATGAGAGAAATAGCTGACATCGTGAAGATATCAAGAGAATGCGTGAGGCATATTTTGCATAAATACTAGCATATGAAAAAGCTTTATGACCGATGGGTGCCGCGCACTTTCACGATTGATCAAAAGCAGCAACGTATTGAAGATTTAGAATGCTGTTTGGCACTATTTCAGCGTAATCCAAAATAGTTCTTGCATCGACTCGTAATAATGGACGAAACATGAAACCACCGCAACACGCCCGGCTCTAACAGGCCATACGCAGAGTGACTGGAACCGCACGTAAGCCGACCGAAGTGTCCAAGAATACAAACAAGAGCCGTAATAACTTTATATATATATATATATATATATATATATATATATATATATATATATATATAGTATATATATATATATATATATATATATATATATATATATATATATATATATATATACTATATATATATATATATATATATATATATATATATATATATATATATATATATATATATATATATATATATGTATTTAGTGCGTGTGAAGCGAACATGCTGAGAACAAACGCTGACACCAGAAAAATCAGTATAAGTTTCTGCCTAAAGTCTTGAAAAAAATGTTGATAGTTATTGCGTGCTTCTCTTTGCTCAAGCTCAGTAAATAAGGAGAGGAACGGAAGAGACGAAGACAGGTGGACTAAAAGGACTAGACGAGCATAGAATACATGGAATGTTGATACAGCAAACTGGAAAAAAGTGGTAAAACATATGGCAGATAGAAAGTAACTACAAAAGTCAGATAAGTAGATAGAATAAGTAACTCGGTAATGGCGTACTGTGCCACTCTGACAGGGTGACATCCCTAGACAAGAATGATAATGTTGATGATGATGAGTTTAGGGAGCTAGGGCGCGTCGACTTCTTTGGTTATTTGGCGCTCGAAAATGTTTTGGTTGGCTAGACAAGAAATGGCAAAGTATAGATAAATTCGTGAGCAAAGCAGCAGGTAACAGTTAAACGTGACATACTACCGCAATGAGGCGAACTATTGCTTACTTTATTTTGGGCAATAATAGGGCAAAAAAAACTATGCTGAAGAAGCAACGCAAATTAAAAAAAAGGACAGGACGAAAGCCAAAAAGCTCTTAAGTTATTTTTCACTGTATAGCACCGGTCTGGCTATGATTGAATTTTTATCTTTTATTGCCGAAAAAATTATAATAATAATTGAAATATAAGAATAAAAAAGTATACTTAATATTTTACTAACCAGCGGGATTGAATGAGACGAGGAATACTTGTCATCTTCTGGGCGAAACAGGAATGTAATAGATAAGTCAAAGAGATGAGAGGGAAAGCTTGGGAGAATTATATAAGGAATACTTTTAGCGATAAAATAACTGAAATGAAAGATAACAAAGTAGCAGGTCCTGATGGAGTTCACTTTGAACTACTGAAACTCTTTGATCGGAACTGATACTTTTAATATCTTTACGAAAAGTACGATTCTGGTGATGGTCCTCAACAATGGCGTCGTTCCGCCTTCATAATTATAACAACGAGTGCATCTGCAAAGACTTGTGACGACTACGGGACCATTTTTACCAAGTTTACAATCTTCCTTCCTGAAACTATTTCTAAAAATAACAAAATTTTTGATCGATGTGAAGAACATATATCCAGAACTCAGTTCGGTTTTAGAAACGCTGTTGGTACACGAGAGGCGCTTTTGTGTATTCAGATATTATTCCAACGATGTCATATATGCCTGTTTTATAGATTATCAAAAGGCATGCCATAATGTTAAACACTCTAAATATAAGGAAACCTTAAGCGAAATTGGAATGGATGAGAAAGATCTGAAGTTCATCAAAAATCGTTGCTGGAAACAGAGTGCAACAATTAGTGTGGAGAGTAGTTGTGCGGAGGAGCTGATTGAGTGCGGTGTCAGACACTCCTGCGATTTAATCTTTATTCTGAGGCCATAGTCGGTGAGGCTCGAAAATGTAATGCTGGTATAACCGTCAATGGAGAATGCATAAATAACATTAGGTATGCAGAAGACACTGTCATTTTCGCAAACTTATTGGAAGGTCTACAGCAATTTTTAAATAAAGTAGCGACTAGCAGTCAAGACTACGAACTTCGTCTGAATGAAAAGAAAATCAAATATATAGTAATTAGCAAGAACAATATTATCCACGAAAATAGCAAAAAATTACAAATACTTGGGTACAGTTGTTATTGATCACTGTATAGAAATCAAAGCCCGTATAGAAAAAGTAAGGACAGCTTTCAACAAACTAAGCCCTCTCTTTTAAAGTTACTAGATGAACCAAAAATTAGACTTCTTCGTTGTTACGTGTTCACAGTATTGCTATACGGGGTAAAAAGTTGGACAATAACTGAGGCACTAGGAATAAAACTTTCGATATCTGGACATATAAACGAATTTTGCGAATATCTTGTGTAGACCATGTCACAAGTGAATAAGTATTACAAAGGATGAAAAAAGAAACAGAAATCGTAACGAACATCAAAATACGTAAATCAGAATATCTCGGGCATATTATGCGTAACCAACACAGATATGGACAGTTTCAGTTAGTATTACAGGGAAAAGTCGTTGGAAAGAGATATGTCGGTAGAAGCATAATTTTATGGCTTAAAAATTTGAGAATTTGGTTTTCCACATCAACAACAGGTCTGCTTCGAGCAGCAGTGGACAGAGTGACGATAACGCTGATGATTGTCAACATGAATAGGCACTCGCAAAAGAGGAATATCCTACTAAGACAATTGAAGAATTATTGAGATAAAAAATGGGTATAATTCACCCACAAACGAAATTCCCTGTTCGTGCGATATCAAAGTAAAGGAAACTGAAGTTTCTATAAACGGAAATTAGCAAATCAATGGGAATTTTTAGATACTTTAATAAAAATAGTAGAGATACGAGTTACGATTTATATCAGGGATGTAAATTGATTATTATATTGGGCACACTCAGTATTCTCATCTCGAAGAATAAAGGAAGTAAAAATAAACGCCGGAATAAGATAAGGCGATTCACTTAGTCCCTTTACCTTCAACCTCGTTATGGACAGAGGAGAATCTTCCAAAAATTAGAGGATACAAAATGGGCAACACACACTTCCACACAATTTGCTACACCGATGATGCAGTCCTCATCTCCGATTTTGAGGACAACCTTCAGAAGGTCTTTCATGCCTTCAATTTGGAAGCGAGAAAACTAAACATGATTATCAACAAAACCAAGACAAAATGTATGGTAGCTGCAAAAGAATTATTAAGATGCAAGCTAGAGATCCAAGAAAGTATTATTGAACAGGTTAATTATTAAAATTTTAAATACCTGGGAACAATGATGACAAGCTACGGATACTTAAACAGGGAAGTAAAACAACAGTCTATGAAGGCATCACTAATAGCAGTTTGTTTGAGAGATATAGTAGGTAAAAATAAATACCTCACAGTGGAAAGTAAAATAAGAATATACAACAGTGAGACGGATCCTCACATATGCTGTAGCAACAAGAGCTGATACATGTAAAACAGCACAAATGATGAGGACAACATAAATGAAGGTGATTAGGGACCTACATGGAAAAACTATCCACGACAGAATCAGCAACAAAGATCTACAAGAACTAAATTAAGATCCAAGAAATATCCAAATGGACCAGAACTAGAAGAAAACAATGGAATGAACACATAGATCGGATGGACGAAAACAGACTGGTAAAAAGGGCTAAACTCACTAAACCCTGCGGTAGAAGAACTAGGGGCAGACCTCCGAAAAGGTGGAAGGAATGCTGGACGTCCACATCGGAAGAGGCCTAATGGGGATAAAACAGGCAGTATGCATACTTATATGTCACACCATATAAGAAAGAAGAAGAAGAAGTAATTAACATATATGTTGTTATATAAGAAATTATATACTTTTCATGATAGACCGTTGACCTTACATATTTTATCCCAGGTCTATATATTATTTTTAGCACAGAAAAAAATTCTCTTCATTTGAATAATGGAAATTATAAATAATTACGGTTCTTCGTAAAACAGCGGTCTATGTTTGGCGCTAACTCTCATTCTATTTTAGGTTTGACCTTTTTTACATAAACCAATTTTATGACCGTACCGGGTATACGACTGCGCGTCCTTGTTTCTGTTTCATTTATGTGCCCGAATTAAACGTCACATAAAAAAGAATAAAATCAGACTGGAAAAAAAAAAACAGAATAAAGTAAAAAATGCTCTTCTTTTCAGCTTTTGTTAAGAGACAGAGAATAGCCTTGACAAGACTTACTATTGTTAGGTGAGTGATGTTAAAGTAATACTGTTGAAATGTTCCTATGATGTTACTTTATCCTCAACAATATATACATTGAACTATCGAAGACATATGATAGATTAAAACCTTGCTAGAGAAAGATATATTAAGTTTTACAGATTTCAGATAATAGTCTTGAATTTATCAAAATTTTAAAAATACTGTTATTCTGATTAAATTGCATTGCGTTTTATTAAAGACTAAAATTAAAAGTGAGCCATACTATAGAAATCATAATTTCTATTTCGAGAATTGATATTATAACGTCAAAAATAAGATACTACAAATTGGACAAATTTTAAAAGTTATGACAAAATTAAATACGACTTTCATGAAGAACAAACATTATAAAAATATATATTCCTAAAACTTACCATTGTAAAGATAATCCAGATATTTAAATAACTGGTCAAGTGCAAGTTGAACTTGCGCAATTAGTGTTCCGTACGTAGATTTTTATTTTTTTTTAAATAAAAAATGTAATGGAAGTATAAAATGATCAGTGACTTCACAAAATACACCCCAAATGAGTTTTCAACAAAGTTGGTTTCCAATCTTTACTGAAAATTGATGACCTTGAAATTTCTGTTTTTTTTTTATATACTAGATAAATTATTATATTATATATATTTATACCAGATAAATTATTAAAGGTAATGCACTCGTGATAATTTTCGTTCAATCTACACCCCGTGGAGAATATTCCAGAATTTTTTCAAAATTTTTTGATAAGTACTTTTCGAGATAAGGCGGGTGGACAGCTATTTTTCGCGCGATTTTTTAAAAATAATAAAAAGAAAAGTGCGCGAAAGTATTACAATATATATATATATATATATATATATATATATATATATATATATATATATATATATATATATATATATATATATATGTATATATATATATATATATATATATATATATATATATATATATATATATATATATATATATATTTTACTCCTGTTTTCACAAGCTTTCATTAGACACCACACTCGATTACCTAGTAAAAAAATTTTTTTTTCACTTCCGATTTCACCCCCCAAAACTAACCCCTTAAGTCAAAATTTAACTTCCAAAACTACATAGCTCTGATGAGGCTGTCAATTCCTATTTTATTACCAAATTTCAACTTTCTGTGACAAATAGTTTCGGAGAAAAACGGGAGTGAGAGACAAACGGACAGACAGACACCTTAGTCATCTTATAAGTGTTCCGTACGGAACACTCAAAATGTAACAATTGAAGTTTTAACTACATTTTTGGATTTTTAGTGTTCCTTACGGAACACTTATAAGATGACTTCGGTGTCTATCTGTCTGTTTGTCCGTCTGTCTGTCTGTCACACCCGATTTTCTCCGAAACTATTTCTCATAGAAAGTTGAAATTTGGTAATAATATAGGAATTGATGGCCTCATCAAAGCCGTGTAGTTTTGAAAGTCAAATTTTGACTTAAGGGGTTAGTTTTGGGGAGTGACATCGGAAGTGAAAAAAAAAATTTTTTAGTAGGTCATCGAGTGTGGTGTCAAATGAAAGCTTGTGAAAACACAAGTAAAAAATATATATATAATGTAATACTTGTGCACACTTTTCTTTGTATCATTTTTAAAAAATCGCGAAAAATCGCTGTCCCCCCACCTTATCTCGAAAAGTACTGATCAAAAAATTTCGAAAAAATTTTGGAATATTCTCCAGGGGGTGTAGAGTGAACGAAAATTATCATTACCTTTAATAATTTATCTGGTATATAAAAAAAACAAAAAATTTCAAGGTCATCAATTTTCAGTAAAGATTGGAAACAAACTTTGTTGAAAACTCATTTGGAATGTGTTTTGTGAAGTTACTGATCATTTTATACAACCGTAACAACATTTTTTTATTTTAAAAGCAATCAACGTACGGAACACTAATTGTGCAAGTTCAACTTGCACTTGACCGGTTATTGTATTATTATGTTTAATGGGAATGGGGTGTTCCGACATAAGTATGTCGGATTCCGAAACGTTAAGTTTTTTTTGAAAAAAACTACCTCCTAGGTATTTGTGGTGGTAAATTTTACTTGATTACTGTCATCCCAAGGTAGAATTTCTTCCAGATCTTAATTAAATTGAACGACTTCCTGCTGTCTGCAGATATTTGTATAAGCAGCCGATGTTCGAGCGTTCAAAGGGAATGAAGAAATAAGCGAACTGTCATTTGCAAAGCTCTGGATTGGATTCCTGGTTATCTTCAGCTGATTGTTAATGTAAATGAGAAAGATATTAGAGATACAGTATGGGGGCCTTTGAACACACTGGCGCTGATGACACTATGCAATATTAAAAAATTCACCGACGTCTCGAATAATGATTCATATTAGGTATATCTAGTATACAAAAAAAAGGTGTCAACATCACATCTCATAACCTAGAAAACTAATAATTTGTTCTATTTACTCCTCTTATTACTTGTTTGCGGGTAGTCATAAAAATATTACTTTTTCGTGTAGAAATGTGATCAAAACATTTAGATTAGTGCCACGCGTTTGTGTTAATTCGCCTAGTTTGTTTTGTAACGTTTGTGGTAAATTTACACCTAAAAGTGAAAAAAGCCAATTTTCCCGCTGCTTGAAAGGTGTTATGAAGCTTATTTTAGGACCGCAATTGAAGATCAAGATAAATCGTGGGTCCCCGAGTGTGTTGTTTGAAATGTTATAAATATTTAATGAGTTGGTAAAATGTTACTATAAAAGAAATGCCTTTTGGCGTACCAATGCAATGGCGTGAACCTAAGAACCACACAGATAATTGTTACTTGATTAGTCAATTAGAACTAAATAACCTTGTTAGAGATGTAGATTTGACAATAAAAAATTTGAAATATTAGGATCGAGGTTAAAACAGTGGAATCTTTTACAGACAGACGTTAAAATTACAGCTTATTGAAATCGTCAGAGCGCCCTAACTACCTTTTATTCAAAAGAGGATGGTTTAGTTTTTTGTAATAATGTTGATGGTTTAATCTAGGCTACCATTATTCGCCAGAAGAGTGGAGACTATTTATTGACGGATCCAAACAGAGTCTAAAGGCAGTTTTACTACATAACGGCAAAACATATTTCCATCTTTGCCTGTAGCGTGCGGCGCTGACATTTTAAAACTTATTTTAGAAAAAATCTGGTACACACCGTTGAAATGACAAATATGTGCAGATTTAAAAGTAGTGGCTTCATTATGTGTGTGATTACAAATCGGCTATATGAAACATTGTTGTTTTTTATGTGAATGGAATAGCAGAGCGCGTTGAAAACATTACAACAAAAATGGCTTTTAAGAATTGGGCACATTTTTGGTCAGAAAAATATTAAAAACGAACCATTAGTATCACCTGAGAAAATCATTTTGCCACCATTGTACATCAAACTTGGTTTAATCAAGAATTTTATCAAAGCGTTACGTAAGGATGGACCTGGATTACAGTTTCTCAAAAATAAATTTATTGGGCTTAGTGATGCTAAAATAAACGAAGAAATTTTTGTAGGGCCTGATATAAGAAAATTAACTGATGATTCTTTTTTTCTATCCAGTCTAAGTTCCATAGAAAAAAAGGCATGGTTGGCTTTTATTGATGTCATGAAAAATTTCCTCGGTAACCACAAATCACCAGATTTCAATAAAAAAATAAAAAATTATTGCTGGATGCCTATCATGAACTAGGATACAATATGTTATTAAAAATCCATTTTCTACACTCCCATTTGAGTTTCTTTCCGGAAAACATGAGCTCAATTAGCGATAAAGATGGAGAACGCTTTCACCAAGAAATAGCTGAGTTTAAGAAGTGTTATCAAGGTAAATGGGAACCAGCCATGCTTGCAGAGTTCTGTTGGTGCCTTTAGAGGGATTCTGCGAGGACTGACTTCAAGAAAAATGCCAATCGGTCAAAAAAAGTTTTTTAATGAAAAACTAAATTTTTTGTCACTAATATAGCGTAAATCAATAAAAGTTTTTCTCTATAAAATCTGACATACTGTGACTATCTTGTTAATCAGTGTTAATTGAGTTGACGTGGCGGTGAGGAATCAGTATTTCATACTGTAAACACAGTGAAAAGAATATATTTTTTTGTCGCATAGTGTAATAGATAGATATTTTTTTGTTGCATAGAATGTAAAGATTTACCTTGTTTTTTATAAGACATTTCAATCCAGCCTTGTACTATTATAATTATTATTACTATTAAACTACCCTGTACAAAATGCCAGAATACGTCCCAAAACCAACAATGCTGCCTTTATTTTAACCAATCCATCAAATGCCAATTCCAGACATACAAAATTATTTGGAGTGAAGCTATATTCGAATCTTATATAATACCGGTGTTACCTGAATACGTGTATATGGGTAAATGAACACGTCAAAACAAGCTCCTATTTAATGCCTTCACAAACACATTTATTGATAATATATAAGCGAATATTTTCTCGTATTTATAAAACGAAATATCAAAAACTGCATATTCATGAACATGTTTGCAACGACGAGAATATGCTGAGGAAAAAAATAGTTTTATCGACCTTAATGAGTTTTTATGACTATCGAATAAACAAAAAATGCATGAAGTAAAAAACATAATTATCGTAGCTATTTTAACTAGATTAACACAAAAACTGATAATGTAGGTGTGCCTACGATGAAATTATCGTGATGATTAAATCTTATGTATCTGATATTTCAAGAAGTATTTTCGTTACGTACGAGGTAAATTTGTTCACCTATGAATTATCTCATCCATGTTGCTTGCTTCAGTTTATATTTTTGCTTCTTAAAATTAACAAAAATTAGTTATATGTCCCTATTATTTCCCGAAACATTTATAAAATCAAAAAAATTCTCTTATAAATTATTTTCTTGTTAATACTTGCTTCTTAGTGTGATTTTTGGCTTCTGAACTAAGTATCTCTTAGAAAATCTCGCCGTGGATTTCGACTGGAAATTTAATTAAAATGAACGAAAAAAGCGAATCTGCGTTTATTATAAAATTTACTGATAATGATTTACAATATTGAACATACTAATCTTAGAACAGCTGTTAAAATATTTATTTATATTACCCATTCTGTTAAGGTAATGATACAAGCTGCATATCGCGTTGCAGGTGCCAATGCCTGGAAAGTGCTAAAACTATATTAACAATTGTGTTTTATTTTCGACACTTTAAAAACCTTTAGGCAAAATGATCAATGGACAAATCAGAGAAGAATCCAACGAGTCACTCTGAAACAACAAAAGAATTTTGGGACTTTACTAAAGGAAAGGAAACCCATGGAACGCAGTATTAAACTAATTTACAACGCAGTTAGCTAGAGCCCAAACGTCACCATTACGCCTAAAATTATTCCAGTTAAGGAAATAATCTCTATTATGGAAGCTTTAATTACAGAACTACCAATTGATCAGGTCGATATAATTTGATATGATACAGCCAGAATAATAAGATAGCTCAAGTCGAGTCTTTCATCAGATAAAAAAAATTATTTTGCATCTACTCTAACTTCTACAGAAATAATTGTCAGCACTTTTAGAAGGTTACAACATGGTTCAATCGTTAATGCAATGGCTTTCCTAATATACAAAAATAATATATGTTGCAATTATGTTATGTCTTTCACAGGAAAAGAAAACAATTAGAAAAATGGAAAGGAAATATTTACCGAATGTAAATAATAGTAATAAAAAAAAATCTCTCGTTATTATGTCGAGAGAGCTCGAAAAGCTTTTAAAGTTGACACCTTAGGGTTTAGTTTGAATATTTTAGACCTTTTTTTGATCAGGTGTTTGTATACTGGATTCCCAAGGGTACAATTTTATCCGCATACTATTTTCTGACTCTGTTTTACGTTTGAAAAAAGGTGATTGTTAGGGAAAAAATATCTGTACGGTGCTAAACTAATTTAATTGTTTCATACTATGGCTCTGGTTATTTAATAATAATTATAAGAATAAATGTTTTTAATGTCGAAAGTCAAAGTATAAATTAAATATAAAGGTTATACATCACAAAAAAAAATTCGACAAAGACTATAGTTGCATTTATCTAAAAGATAGTAAGCACCGCTTTTATATTTAACCTTAAATAACAGTTACAGAGTTTATAATATAGAAAAAAAATTAGGTCCACTTCAACAACCAAGGGCTATTAATTACAAAATGATATTTCCTTATAATTCTAATAAGTTGGAACCTATCTACTTATAAAAGAAAATACAATTAGCAAGAGAAATTTTCGCTGTTGTCACTTTAAACCAAAACTACAAGAAGTGTCAACGATATCTGTACAAAATATTATACGTAAGTTTGATTTGAAGTCGGCTCTTCTATTGTTTAACCTACTTCTTATTTACTTGTAATTTCAGACCTATTTATCGCAAACTTCGATGTATGTTTTACGAGAAAAAATTGCAACAAGTAATACAAAATTATGTTAAGCTACCTCTAATCCCACATAGTATAAGTTTTAAGTGTTAAGCAATTAAAGATAGTACTTACTCAATATATTTCTCTTTGATCTGAAAACTTTTTCTAAATTAAAACTTTATTGTGATAAAATATTGATGGAGATATGAAACAGTTATAAATTTTACCTGTTATTTTAGAAGTTTTCAAATATTAGAATTTTTTTTATTATTGTGCGTAGTTCAATAAGTTAATTTCTATAAAGGTAAAGTTAAAAAAGTATAAATTGTTTTTAATGTTAACTTGTTTTTAAAAAACCTGTTTTGTGTATTTGCACAAAGTATGAAAATTAATCTAAACATTTTAAGCTCAAATGATTTACTTTATACCCAACAGGCAATCGTATTTTCAAAGAATTTTTTTGTATTTTTCCATAATGAAAAATTAAAAATTTAAATTAGTTTTGTTATTTTTGGAAAAGTTTTTTTGGATGTATGAATAAAATACAGAAAGCAGAACAAGAAAACCTGTGATTGTGAGCAGTGGGAAAAAAAGACACAATATTTTAATTAAAGTTTCATATTTACTTTTAGGGGGAAGATGAAGGTGTTGCTTTGTATATATTGTGTTATATGTCCTTTTCAGGATTCTTAAAGTCGACGAATCTAAAATTTAAGTTTCTTTTTATAACTTCAATTTTAACAAGGTAGAGGTGTGTAACTAGGTGTTGGAGGTTTTTAAATACGGTATAGTTTTAATAGTACAATGGGATTTTTTCCTGGTTTTTGGTTACGATAACAAATAGATTTCATTCAAAAATATTCATAGGAACTTATATAAGGGGTTAAAGTGTGGAGTAAGGAATTAAAAGGGTGGCTTGATATTTATCATAATCTTGGTCTTTTTGAGCATTCTTGGAATCTAGACACGCATTATATTATTGTTTCATTCATTTTAATGTTAATAGGGGAAGATGGTGAAAGAAGCGGGAGTCATTTTTTGGTTTGCGATTGGGATAGTTGACATATTTGAAGCACAAATATGTCATAAAAAATAGCCGGCCTAGTGCAAGTCGGACTTGAGCAATTAGTGTTCCGTATGTTGATTGCTTTTAAAATAAAAAAAAAATTTACGGACGAATAAAATGATCAATGACTTCACAAAACACACCCAAAATGAGTTTTCAACCAAGTTTTTCTGATTTTCACTGAAAACTGATGACCTTGAAATTTTAGTTTTTTTTATATACCAGATAAATTATTAAAGTGATAATTCTCATTCAATCTACACCCTGTAGAGAATATTTTAGAATTTTTTCAACATTTTTTGATCAGTACTTTTCGAGATAAGGGGAAGACAGCGATTTTTTGTAATTTTTAAAAAATAATACAAAGAAAAGTGTGCGCAAGTATTACATTATATATATTTTGGAACTCGTGAACTCGTGTTTTTAGAAACATCTGACTTTCACTCGACGACTTGGTAAAATTTTTTTTTTCACTTCCGATTTCACCTCCCAAAAAACTAGCCCCGTAAGTCAAAATTTAACTTTCAAAACTACATGGCTCTGATGAGGCCATCAGTTCCTATATTAGTGCCAAATTTCAACTTTCTATGTCAAATAACATCGGAGAAAATCAGGTGTGATAGACAGGCAGACAGTCGGACAGATGGATAGACACCGAAATTATTTTATAAGTGTTCCGTACGAAACACTTATAATAAAATATCCTTAGATAGTTATTTATTAACAAAGGTTAAAGTGCCTCACACTTTTATTAAATATCCTGTATATTTTTTTCAGCTTGGACTTTTCCTGGTTATTATATTATGAAGGTCTCTAAATCTTGATGCAATAATTCATTAGATCTTATTGGCTAATCCGTTATGTTTTAAAAAATTTCCAGGTTCACTCTATTTGCATCTTCTTCTTTTTTTTCTTTATTTAAGGGTATTGCCCTGTTAATTCTGCTAATATCCTTCAACTGAGCCGGATATCCAGTTTTCTTGCCACCTTTTGATGGTTAGCCTAGAGTAGTAGCCCTATGGGGCATGTGATTTCTAGCCCACTTTGCGATTCTATTCTGATCCATCCTTTCTACGTGGTCCCTCTATTGTCGTTTTCTGGATCTGACGCATCTGACTATGTCTTCTACTTGAAGTTCTTCCCTTATGGTGCTGCTTTTTACTTCATCTCGCAATGTCACTCTTTTTATTGCTGTTAAAATCTTCATTTAAGAGTTTTTCTGAGCTGTTTAGTTTTGGAAGTTTTTGCTCTGGTTTCAGCTGCATATGTCAAGGTTGGTCTTACATAAGTCTTGTTTATCCTCACCTTACTCTCAGTTGACCTGTGTCGATTTTTCCAGATGACGTCTCTCAGGCTTCCTGAGATTCTCGATGCTTTCACCGTGTTTGCTCTAGTTTCTTCAGTTAGGTTTCGATTACTTGCAATCCGAGGTACTCGAATTTCATCGCTTGCTCTGTCGTACTCCCCGTCCATGGCCCAGTTACATCGAATGGTGTTTTTTTGATATAACCAGAGATTTGGTATTTTCTGTGGAAATGATCATGTTCTACTTTTCCCCTACCCTAGTGAATCTAAATAATAGACGTAAATCATCCTCATTTTCTGCTGTTAATGCTACGCCATCTGCATAACATAGTATCTATAGTAATTCGGTATCCTATGCCTTCTTTTTTAACGCCTTTAATTATTTATATTGAAGAGAGTAGGGCTTAAGCCAGCACTTTGTCGTATTCCAGTTCTGACGTTTATTTCATCCGTTAGTTTTTGGTTGACTTTGATGTGTGTTTTGTTGTTGTTATTAAGATTTTTTATTATTCTGCTATACTTGTTCTCGACGTTATGGTGTTGTAGAATGGCTACGATGTCGGGTAGTCATATTCTATCGAATGCTTATTTTACATCCAGTATATAAATAAAGATGGGTGTGTTAAATTCGATTCCCTTCTCCACCAGTTATCGCATAATGAAGACATTATCTATTGTGGATCTGTTTTGATTGAAGCTCTGCTGTTCCTTGCACTCTATTTCTATGTGCTATAGAACTATTCGCCTTGAGTAGCGGAAACAAAAAGAATATTCAAACGAGGCCACTTCGAACTGTTTCAATAAAACTCTTGCTTTTCACGAATAAAAGGTTGATACTAAAATTTAGTATTCCCGAATTATTAATACATTTTACATCTTAAAATAAATTGTTTTTTTTTTGGAACAAATATGACTAAACATGTTTAATGAATAACAATTCGGTTATGCAGCGACCACTAAAGTGGATAAAATTAAATTTTTCAAGGTAATATTTTGAAAACGATATAGTTTTGACTATAAATTTACCAGTTTTTTTTTTTTGCATATTTTGATGCTGTATCACTTCCAAAAATCTTTGTGACGCGGAATCAAGCATCTTGTTTATATTTTTATTTTTACCTGTAGCAACGACGGCAGAGTAGTGTTCGCAAACTCCTCCATCATCCCATTGGTCGCATGTAGTTGCTGCACGTATGCATTGTGCGCATTAAAATACGCACTCAGGCTCTCAGTCGTGGGACTTGAAAGGTAAGATAGGTAAGCGTTTTTGTATTCTTGCCTAGTCTGAAAAATTAGAAAGAAATAAAAAGTGTATTTAACTGTCGTTAAACGATTAACTTAAAAAAAATTATTAGTAAAATAGGGAAATGATTGAAATATTTTTATATGTATATATGGCGTATGCATTTAAAGAACTGTACGTGGTGTCATCAAAAAGTTCCCTGGCAAAGGCTATAACATGGGAAAGAGTCTCCCAGCACCCAGATGTATTAATACCACGATTTTTTTACTAGTCAAACATTTTTTTTGGAAAGTCGATTCTCCCATTGCCTCTAGAGTCCCTATGATTTGCGTTGTATTTCCGTGATGGTGTCGGCGCGGTAAGTTAAATTTCATCTTTATATAGGAAATCAACCTAAAGTCACAGGGTGCAAATTGGGTGAATAAGAGAAGTAGAGGATGACAATCACGGAAATCTTTGCCAAAAACTGTACACATAAAACGTAGTGAACGAACTGTATATTTCCATGATGCAGGTGGAAACTCTTCTTGCATCAAAACTTCCGCAAATTATTAACCAATAGAAATCTCATCAGACATGCTCAAAGTTATCCGATGATAGTCTTCACGAATGATTTCTTCAATTTTGGGATGATTTCAGGAGCGCTTGTAGTCAAAATTGTTACGCAACACTCGTCCAGGCCCTAAATCGCAAAAATCAGTCGAAAATTTGCTTATGGCTCAGAACTTCGTTGTCAAACACTTTCTGAATCATTTTGTATGCTTCAGTAGCACACCGAGTTTTAAACAAAATTTCACACACTCGTGTTGCTCTCGTTTTGCATCCATTATAAAAATAGAAGATAGATACTATTAGACCTTTACGCAAACGTATTTACAGGACAAACTGAACGAAGTAATAAGATGAAACTTATCACGTAGCATTGTTAGGGATGTACCTACTGCCATATACCGGGGCAAGTCTATAACTATTTCGGGTTCTTGCTAGATAGCGTTATTCTGAGATCGCACCATACATTTTAAGGGGGCAGTTTCATTTAATATGGAGCGTTTTGATGTATATTTTGGGAAGAGTTTTATAGGAAGTAGGGTTAGGGAAATATGTAACGCATGGCTAGATTTAGCAATTTATTTTAAAATACAGTTTATTCAGCTTTATGATGTGAAAGAGTGATGAACATAACTACTATAAAAAATACTTTAAAATACACTAGTAACCTTTGAGCACAAGTCTTGTCCGTCAAAACTAATGCTACAGTATTTAAATTTTGCGTAACATAAGTTTACGGTTGAAGAATTTAATTGGATTAGTACAGCTAAAACATTCCTTATTATTATTTTTGGACTTTGTATTCTAATAGCGTATAATTTGGAGTCCGTAAAGAACCGGAAAGAAAAAGAAAAATCTAATAAAAAAAGGGTAGTAAATGATGATTTGTATGGGCCTGAAGGGCATTAAGAATGTCATCAATAGTGATGTAGGGTAAATGGATCGTAAAAACTTTAAACGCCCAGTTTGTTACTTTAAAAGTTGTACGAAAGGTTTCCTTAAAACTGTATCTTAAATAACATAAATGCATATACAATAGAAGTGTAAATTTATAACTTAGATGTAAACATAGTATGTACATATGCTAGAGTGTTGCTTTTATAATATTTTATTTTATTCAACATAAAAAGTTTAAACCCTATAAAAAAGGAAATATAAAACCGACATTAAATCATAAAACTTGAGTGGCTTTTATAAAAATTCGATAGCAGTTTATTTTTATGAACTTTTCTTAAAATAATATGCACAATAGCTTTTATAACAGTTCGATTGAAAAATGGACAAAAGAAAAAGAATAACCTTTATTTTTTATCATCCATTTCTTATAAAAAACAAGTAAAATAGGAGGCTTAAAATAAATGTTTGTTTTCCATACATTAATAATACACATCAGTTATGAGCACTACGAGAAAAGTAAAATTCTTACATTCCATGAGCGTTTCGTTAATCATGTTAGCATCATCAGGAGTGTTGATTGACTAAACTTAAAGTTAAAAGTTTTGGGAGGAATTTGGAATAATAGATCATATCCTTTTAATACAAAAAGCGACCGAATATAATATTATGGTGCATCTAGCTTTCATCAATTATAAGAAGGCCTTCGATTCTCTGGAACATTGGGCAATTATGCAGTTCTTATGTCATTCCAGAATCGACTGACGATATACCGAACTCCTAAATTCATATATGAAAATGTGATATTAATAGTTAAATTAGATGAAGATGAAAAACGAAACCCATAAAATTCAAGAAAAGTGTTAGGGAGGGTGACATAATTTCACCAAAATTGTTTACACTGGTATTGGAGGATGTATTTAAAAACCTTGAGTGGGAAGAGTAGGGAATTAAAATCGATGGTATATATTTACATCACTTGCGATTCGTAAAAGATGATGTAGTACTGATTAGCGAAGATCTAGATCATCATAGAACAACTTAATCAAGATTCACAGAAACTTGAACTCGAGATGAACATCAGGAAAACAACACTTCTAAGCTCACAAAACACAAAAATTAAGATTGGTGCGGAAGAGCTCGATCTCTGTGTGGAAAAGTATACATACTTGGGACATAAGATTAGATTGGGTAAGGACAATCAAACAGCGAAAATACCAAGGCGAATTGGTCTCAGATGGACTGTATTTCAGAAGCTGTGATTCATTCTAAAAAACAGACATATTTCCATGGCCTTATAATAAAAAGTGTACAAGGGCTGTAAACTTCCAGTAGGTACGTATGTGCTGGAAACCATGACCCTTACAAAAAAATAGTCTTTGTTAACTCCAACGTACTCAACGGGCCATGTAAAGGCAGATGTTATGTTAGGAATAGCGAGGATATCATACAAACAATAAGAATTATAGATATCAGTAAAAGAGCGGCAAAATTAAAACAGCAATGGGCGGGACAGGTGACTAGAACGAATGATGGTAGATGGACAAAAAAATTACTTAAATGGAGTCCTTGGGAGAGCAGATGAAGTGTCAGAAGACCAACGAAAAGATGGACTAATGATATCAGGTTGATAGCTGGCAGTATATGACTCCATTTTGCAAAGGATAGAGACAATTGGAAGAAACTTGAAATGGCCTATCTCCTGCAGTGGAAAAACAGTGGCTTATAAAGGAGAAAAAGGAAAGTTTCAAGTAGACTATTTATTCTAAAGTTATTATTACTTAGGCGAAACAAGCCGATCAGTCACAGACGTCGACTTTGTACCGGTCAATTAACTAGTAGAGAGGACTGAGAGAAATTGTCTTTATTTATACTATTTTTATATTTCCTAGTTCCAATAGTTTAGTATGTGTATAATAATCCTATCAAATACACTTTTAGTTAATGAGATCTAAAGTAAATTTAACCCAGTTATGGTACGATAGATCAGAAAAATCGAACACTGGTTCTTCGAAAGCATTAATTTTTAACAGACAACGCACAAGTTGATTTACTAGTGAGTTGTCTGTTAGATTAGATTATGTTCGAGTGAAGTGCAAGTTTAACAATACTTGATTGATTATTGTTGAACATGCTCTTGAACATAATCATATATAACATTAGATAGGGTTAATAAAAAATGGATGTGACAGGAAATTATTAGGCGCAGTACTGGAATTATAAAATGTAAAATAGTCTAAATAAGGATCGAGAAACTATTTCGCACAGTACTCTCCAAGGGTTACTCCGAAAATTAAACTCCGTCTCGGTACTCGGGTTTTTAATTCTGTTATTACTACAGTAGTGACTGTCATAAGAGATACTTTTATTGCCTGGGGTTGACTTAATGGTTTCATAACCTTTTCTTTAAGTCACTATTTTAAATCATGTCAGAAAAGGACTAAACTAGTTTACAGAGAAGAATATTAACAAAACAATAAATCCCCTCCAAAGCATTTCCTGTTCTATTTACTTTATTTACCTTAGCTAACTTCTCTTCCGTCTTGGCAATTATAGTCTCGTAACTCTCTCTGTGCGTAAACACCTTTCTTGATTGTATTTTTCTATAAAAAGACCTTTCTAACATTGGTCGTGATACCTGACGTCCAAGGATTGATGCAATATCACCCATCGCCTAAATATAAAAAAACAAAATATTATATTGTAAAGTGAAACTTCCGTTTCAAAAATTATTCCTCATTCTATTTTTCAAAACCGATAACAGCCTTTCCTACATAAGTGCGAAAAATATTTTTTTTTGTATGATTTCAGCATTCGATGAAGAAGAAAAATTCAAAAATTTTAAATTAGCGACAGGGAGTTCTAGGACAATAAAATATCAAATTTCCTAGTATTAACTGACAAATTATTTTTATGAAACAAATTTAATAAATCCAAGAGACGCCCGTTTTGGCTTCGGTACAATAATGAACATTGAACTTACCAATTTATTTGTTTATTTCGAAAATAAAATTTACCCCTAGACTTCTTTTACCCAAAAGCCAAGATTTGATATACGAGGCATGTTTTTTAAGTAAGTACCGTTTTGCGATTCCGCCGCCGCAGCGATACGGTCGGCGTTCCGCGCATGTCTACGCACTGACGCCATTACAGTCTGATTCTTCATTGTATACGTTGTTTACTGAGTGTTTAAGATGCCTCCGACAATCGTGAGTCCCGCCGATTGTGAACTACGGGCTGTTATACGATTTCTTAGTGCTAAAGGCGTAAAACCGATCGATATTCATCGTGAGATCTGTGAAGTTTACGGACAAAACATTATGAGTGATGGAATGGTAAGGAAATGGGTGAGAGCATTTAAAGATGGCCGCACAAATGTGCATGATGAAGAACGGAGTGGGCGTCCTTCGGTCGTTAATGAAGATTTGGTGCAGAAAGTGGACGAAAAGGTGAGAGAAAACAGACGCTTTACAATTTCATCATTGTGCGACTGCTTTCCTCAATATTCTCGTAGTGTTTTGTATCGCATTGTGACCGAGAACTTGAATTACCGGAAATTGTGTTCACGTTGGGTTCAAAAAATGTTGACGGATTTGCACAAAACCCAACGTTTAGGCAGTGCATTGACTTTCCTTGAGCGGTACCACAATGAAGGTGAACATTTTTTAGACCAAATTGTTACTGGTGACGAAACATGGGTGGCCTACGTCACACCAGAATCGAAACAACAATCCATGGAATGGCGACATTCATCATCACCCAAAAAAGTGAAGTTTAAGCAAACAATTTCTGCCCGCAAAATCATGTGCACAGTTTTTTGGGACAGAAAAGGAGTATTGCTAGTGGAGTTTCTGCCTCGTAATGAGACAATCAATGCAGCGTCTTATTGTGAGACATTGAACAATCTGCGTCGTGCAATCCAGAACAAAAGACGTGGCAAGTTGAGTAAGGGTATCGTTTTGCTGCATGACAATGCCCGTCCACATGTGGCTAATCGGACCAAAGATCTCATCAAATCTTTTAAATGGGAAACTCTAGATCATCCTCCATACAGCCCTGATCTGGCGCCCAGCGACTACCATTTGTTCCTGCACTTGAAGAAGCACCTGGGTGGTCAGCGTCTTCAAGACGATAACGAAGTCAAAACATTTGTGATACAGTGGTTAACAAGTCAGGCGGCAGAATTTTATGAGGAGGGTATTCAAAAACTGGTGCCACGTTATGACAAGTGCCTCAATATTCACGGAAATTATGTAGAAAAGTAGATTAAGGTACAGGCTTTCATGTAAAAATAAAATTATAGCGATATCTTTGCACGTCTTTTTTTAATTCCAAAACGGTACTTACTTAAAAAACATGCCTCGTAGATTGTCTTAAACTAGAAGAGTAAATGCCATTCTATCAAAAAATAAAAAAAGTAATAACATATATATATATATATATATATATATATATATATATATATATATATATATATATATATATATATATATGTTTTTTGATGGCAAAAATACCGTTCAAGCAAAGCAATGGCTTTATAAGTATTACGGGGACTCTATCCCTGTAAAATCACTCATCATTTACTGGTATGCTGAATTTAAATGCGGTCGTATGGACACAAATGATGCTGTACGCTCTGGACGCCCAAATGAGGTGGTTACACCGAAAAACATCAAAAAAAAATCCACAAAATTGTTTTGGATGACCGTAAAGTGAAATTGCATGAGATAGCTAACACCGTAATGATATCAAAAGAACGCATTGGTTATATTTTGCATGAACATTTGGGCATGAGAAAGCTCTGTTCTAAAGGGTACCGTGTTTGTTCACAGTGGACCAAAAACAATAACGTGTTGATGATTCTAAGCGCTGTTTAAGACCAATAAAACGGATTTTTTCATACGACATGTGAGTATGGATGAAACATGGATCCATTACTACCGGAATCAAATTGGCAGTCAGCTGAATGGACAGCAGCCGGTGAAAGCCGCCCGAAACGATCAAAGACACAAGAGTCGGCTGGGAAGGTTTTAGCCTCTGTATTTTAGGATGCGCATGGAATAAGTTTCATCGACTATGCTGAGAAGGGAAAACCATCAATAGCGAATATTATGTAAAGTTATGGGTGCGTTTAAAGTTAGAAATCGCAAAGAAACGGCCCCAAATGAATAAGGAAAAAGTGCTTTTTCATCAAGACAATGCGCCATGTCACAAGCCAATGGTTACGATGGCAAAATTACATAAATTGAAGTTCGAATTGCTTCTTCATCTACCGTATTGTCCAGATTTGGTGACTATTATCTCTTCATAGACCTCAAAAAAATGCTCGTAGGGAAGAGATTTGGCTCAAAAGAAGAAGTTATCGCCGAAACTGAGGCTGCTGAAACTAACTCAGTTAGCAGCAGCAGTTAGCTTCGAGCGGCAGCAGCAGCAAGATCACAGCAGCAGTGGGAGCACTTGAAAATGCCAAATGAGACTTTGGCGAAACGTCGTGCAAATTTATATATATATATATATATATATATATATATATATATATATATATATATATAAATATATATATATATATATAAAAATTTCATAATATAATAAATGACCTATTTATTTATCCTTAAGTCGTTAAGTTTAAAAAGAAGCCAAAAAATATCTGTTACAATCATCTTTTAAATTAAAATGTAAAAGTTGATGATTCACTAAAGTTACTATAATATTGCTTTATACACTTTTAGATTCCATTAAAAAAATAATATGAACTGTTTCAACTACTAACTGTACTGGGACGTCTCTAGGTCGGATAAATTTTGGCAATAAACATGTACACCTTTTAAAAGAGATTGACGATCTATATATATACATATATATATATATATATATATATATATATATATATATATATATATATATATATATATATATATATATATATATATATATGTTACTAGAAAATAGA
Organism: Pachyrhynchus sulphureomaculatus; assembly: GCA_019049505.1. Classification (NCBI taxonomy): domain Eukaryota; kingdom Metazoa; phylum Arthropoda; class Insecta; order Coleoptera; family Curculionidae; genus Pachyrhynchus; species Pachyrhynchus sulphureomaculatus. The sequence goes on from CM032456.1 coordinate 73,861,906, forward strand.
GAGTATTGTTGGTAATACCTCTATTTTTATATTAACTCTGTAGGAAAAACTATTAGTATTTTATTGAAGTTAAATAAGTACTCACTTTAGTTTAATTTTCATTATTTAGCTCTTTTCAACAAATAAATTTAACATGTAAAGATAATATTATAAGGTTACTAATAAAGTGAGTAAATTTGAATAAATACCCTCTGGTATAAAAATTATCTGTAATGAAACTTAGCCTTATACTATTCAGAAATATTTTAATTCAAATAGTAAACCTATATTTCGTATTATACGTAGTATTTTATATTAGGGAAAACTAAAAATATAGCGTTCGCTCGATTTTTTAATTTTCCTGCATTGAGACTGCATAAAAGAAAATAAAAAAGACCGAGGATGTATAAAAGGTATATACCTGCGAATCGATCTCAACTTCTTGAAGAAGGGCCTCCCAGGTATGAAATAATGAACTAGGGCATGCCGGCCTGAAAAGAATTAAACTTTTAAATATAAGAGAAATAGAAAGAAAGTGTAATGATTTAAATGATATTCCACTCTCTATTGTTTTGACAGATTAGATCTTTTTAGTGTTCCGTACGGAACACTTATAAGATCACTTCGGTGTCTGTCTGTCTGTCTGTCTGTCACACCCGATTTTCTCTGAAACTATTTAACATAGAAAGCTGAAATTTGGTGATAATATAGGAATTGATGGCCTCATCAGAACCATGTAGTTTTGAGAATTAAATTTTGACTTAAGGGGTTAGTTTTGGAGGGTGAAGTCGGAAGTGAAAAAAAAAATTTTTTACTAGGTCATCGAGTGTGGTATCAAATGAAAGCTTGTAAAAACACGAGTAAAATATATATATATAATATTATACTTGCGCGCACTTTTCTTTGTATTATTTTTAAAAATTCGCGAAAAATCGCTGTCCCGGGCGTTATCTCGAAAAGTACTTATCAAAAAATTTCGAAAAAATTCTGGAATATTCTCCACGGGGTGTAGATTGAACGAAAATTATCACGAGTGCATTACCTTTAATAAGTTATATGGTATATAAAAAAAAATTTCAAGGTCATTAGATTTCAGTAAAGATTGGAAACAAACTTTGTTGAAAACTCATTTGGGGTGTGTTTTGTGAAGTCATTGAACATTTTATACCACCCTAACAAAATTTTTCATTTTAAAAACAATCAACGTACGGAACACTAATTGTGCAAGTTCAACTTGCACTTGACCGGTTTTTTTTAATAGTATAACTGGAAAAAAAAATCCTTTGATTCTCCAAAAATAACGAAGTTATGTGATCCTAGAGGAAATAGTGCACCATTTTAGCGACACCATGTTACTGAGACAGCAGATTATTGTTGTTTCTATCTAGCTTTTCATAAAAATGTACGTTGGAAATTCCAACGAGTACAGTTTAGTACTAAGATCGTTGTATTGACAAGATTAAGGAAAATGGCCCAATTTCCATGTGCTAAAAACAAATTTTCTCAAAACCATATTTCTCATGATGGCGGTCAATTTATCGTGCTTTATTTTAAAAAAAACAACAGGTATTGAAGTTATTTCAAAGTAAATAACCGGCCTAGTGTCGAACTTGCACAATTAGTGTTCCGTACGTTGATTGATTTTAAAATAAAAATATTTATTACGGAGGTATAAAATGATCAATGACTTAATAAAACACCTGAAATGAGTTTTCAACAAAGTTTGTTTCCAATTTTTGTTGAAAACTGTTGACCTTAAAATTTTTGTTTTTTTTTCTATAGCAGATAAATTATTAAAGGCAATGTACTCGTGATAATTTTCGTTCAATCTAAACCCTGTGGATAATATTCCACAATTTTTTCAAAATTTTTAATCAGTACTTTCCGAGGTACGGGGGGGGGGACACCGATTTTTGGCAATTTTTTAAAAACAATACAAAGGAAAGTTTGAGCAAGTATTACATTTTATATATTTTTGAACTCGTGTATTCACAAGCTTTCATTTGACATCCCTCTCGAAGACCTGGTAAAAAAAAATTTCATTTCCGATTTCACCCCCCAAAAATAAGCCTTTAGGTCAATATTTAACTTTCAAAACTACATGACCCTGATGAGGCAATCAATTTCTACACTAGTGCCAAATTTTAACTTTTTATGTCAGATAGTTTCGGAGAAAATCGGGTGTGACAGACAGACTGACAGACACCGAAGTGTTTCGTATGAAACACTAAAAACTATGTTTAAGCTTTAAACCTAAAATTATAGTAGAAATCATAGCTAAATTAGAATCTTCCTGATTACTTTTCGTAATCAGAAAAACAACGTTTTGACTATGGTTGGCGTCCGACGATTGGGAGGGCCACAATCTTATCGTGGGCACAAGCGAGCCGGTTCGCGACATGATTTTCGTCCAATATAGATTTCTTTGACGTGCTTCTGAATTTGACATCATAAGCACGAATATGTTGTTGAGGGGTCTCATGGGACACATTCAAACCCGATTTTCTTGTCGTCGACATTTTTTGTAACGTTAAAATGATTTACCCACTTCTTCACAAACGATACCGACTTTTTAATATATTTAGCGGCCGCAAGATGTGTCATTTTAGGCTCCTTTGGATGAGGGAATTGTTTGTAAAGAAGCGGGTAAATTATTTTGCAGAGACAAAAAATGTCGACGACTTGCCAAAACGTGGATCGGCAGGCAAAGTCACTACGAAAGTCAAAAAATGAATCGTGTCTTTGTTTTCACGGGACCTGAAATTGACGCTGCGTAAAGGAGCGGTCTGTTTAAGGTCTTCTTTACTTAGACGTATTTTTACATCAGTACAAAGACGTGGTTAGAAGTACAACTCAGTATTTGGGAAGAATTTACAAAGGTGACCATATTAATCTCCAACAGAAAAATATTAGTGCAGTAAAAAAACCATTTGAAATGGCACAGTTTAGATACAGCAATGTTGTGATTTTATTCTCTTTGGGGTATCACCAGGAGTATTGTCCTGAGTTTTAGACCTCGAAAAACTTCTGCACTGTTGTTTATAAACAATTGAAGGTTTTAAAACGCGTTTTTTTGAGCTTAAAATGCGAATAACTCCGGTTATATATATCGGATCGAGACAAAAAAATCAAACTCTTCGTAATGAAATTTCCAACAAATCCTCATTAGTTTTAAGTCGAATGTGTACATAACCTATAAAATTGAATAAAAAAACGACAAAAAAAAAACTGTTTTTTTTTCATTTTATTGTACAGGCCGACTAAGTGAACCGATCGGCGTGAAACTTTCAGAAAATCTGCCTTTTGTTATAGCAAAAATACCATTTTGGTTCAAAAATGTTGAACCTAGTGGGCACAATTGAATTTATTATTTAAAATTTGAATTGCCCTCCATTTTATGTCATTTGGCCCACAATGGATCATTTTTTTTTTCAAAATTTAGGTCTTGATGCCATTAAAAAAAAATTTTGTGGGGAAATTTTAAGCTTGTTTTTTTACATTTGTTTATTAATCAAATAAAAACAAATGCGTTTTTTCGGTCATTTAAAAAAAATGAAAATTTTTTATCACATCTGGTAAAGAATCGCAAGGCCTTTATTTATTTTTTTTTTTAAAAAAATCATTTTCGTTAACAATTTTTTTTTAAATGTCAATTGTTATTTGATTAATAAACAAATGTAAAAAAAAACGGTTAAAAGGACTCCAAAAAAAGTTTTTAATAGCATCGGAAAGCTGACGTCGAGACCTAAATTTCGAAAAAAAAATGAACCATTTTGGACTAAATGGCATAAAATGGCTGGCAATTCAAATTTTAAATAACAGATTCAATTGTGTCCACTGGGTTCAATATTTTGGTACCAAAATTTTAGGGTATTTTTGCTATAATAAAAGGAATATTTTCTGAAAGTTTCAAGTCGATCGATTCACTTAGTCGACCTGCACAATAAAATGAAAAAAAAAAAATCAGATTTTTGTCTGTTTTTCAATTTTGTATATTATGTACACATTTGAGTGATTTAAAATCAGCGAGGATTTGTTGGAAATTTTATTACGAAGAGTCTAGTTTTTTGTTTGTCTCGAACCGACTGATGTAACCGGAGTTATTTACATTTTAAGCTCAAAAAACGTGCTTTGAAAACTTCAATTGTTTATAAACAAGAGCACAAGTTTTTCGAGGTCCAAAACTTAGGACAACACTCCTGATGATACCCTAGAGATGATAAAATCATAATATTGCTGTATCTAAATTATGCCTATATATCATCATTATTTTGACTTTTTTTACTGCACTATGTTATAGATTTTGTATCTTATTTGTACTTAGCTCGTGTCTATTACTCGAATTACTTTGAAACAAACAAATTTAGCGCCTATAAAAAGTAATAATAATCAACCTCCGTTGGCAAATCCTACACTACTTAAAATCTGTACGACATGTAATAAAGTTATTTAAGTAAGATACCACTTGGCTTAAAATATATTTAATAAATGTCAAAGTTGGCAATAAATTAGTTTACAGAACAAATATAAATTATAAGTAATAAAAGTAGCTTTATAATATATATATATATATATATATATATATATATATATATATATATATATATATATATATATATATATATATATATATATATATATATGTTATGCTTATTTATGGTGTTTTAATAAATACTCGGACCAAAATATCTCAAAGGTGTCATTACTATTGTGTATGTGTGTGAATTAATTTTGAAGGATTTCTCGGTAAAAATATCACATTATTGTAAAAAAATGGTTACAAATTGATTATTCAAAGTATTGTCCATCGCTAGCGACTTCTTTCTCCCATCTTCGTAGCAACATAAAAATGCCACTTTGAAAGAACGACTCTTCGTTTGAGGCTAATCACGAATCGACCCATTTTTTGGTATCCTCACAAGATTGGAAGCGCTGTCCAGGCAGGCCGTGCGTCATCCATCGGAAGAAGTGATAATCAGAAGGAGCAATGTCTGGTGAGTGCGGGGGTGAAGTAGGATATCCCATCCAAGCGCTTCTAGGGTTTCCTTGACGGGTTTTGCAACATGTGGTCAAGCTTTGTCATGATACAAAATCACTTTGTCGTGTCTTTTGGCCTATTGCGGTCGCTTTTCCTTCAACGGTCAGCTCAATTGGATCAATTGTTGTCAGTAACGTTCCCCAGTAATAGTTTCGTTGGGTTGGAGCAGGTCATAATACACTACACCTAGCTGAACCCATCAGATACACAGCATAAGCTTGAAGCCATGGATATTCGGCTTTGGCGAAGATGTTGATGGTTCACCGGGCTTCACCCATGATTTTTTGCGCTTTAGATTATCGTAGCGTATTCATTTTTCATTGCCAGTTACGATATGATGCAGAAAATCTTTCCGTTGAAGCAATTGTTCACAGGTGAAAAATCGATTTTCAACGTTCATCGGTTTCAATTCGTACGGCACCCAATTTTATTGCTTTTGAATCATTCCCAGTACATGTAAGCGCTTGGAAATGGTTGTGTGATTAACTTCTAATGATTCTGCAAGTTGTTTTTTCCATTTGGTACAGGTCTTCATCGAGTAATGCCTTCAACTTTTTATCTTTAAACGTCTTCAGCTGGCGTGGACGTTCCTTGTCTTCCGTGTCGAAATCACTATTTTTACAGCGTCGGAATCACTACTCACATGTTTTTAACGATGGAATATAATCTGAGGTTGAAACAAAAAAGGTAAAGCTTCCAGCAAATGGTGTTTTGTTGGTACATATTTCGAGGTATTCAATAGTCAAAAAAAATATGTTATTTACAATATTTAGTATATAACATATACTAAATACTAAAGTCTATTGATGGAGCTTCACCATAAATATAGCAACAGTATGCTCCGATGCAATATAATATAAGTTACGCCCTCTCCTAGAAATCCTTCAGAATTAATTCACATTCCTTACAGAAGAAATGGGTAGCTTCACTGACAATTACGTAAAATTAAATCATAGCCAAAAAGAGGTTCAGTAGTGGGTTTTTCTAAGAAAAGAAATTCATTCATCACAATCATAAATTAAGCTTTTCGCATTTCATCACATATCGAGGTCCCTAGATCTCGAAAAGCATTATCTCCGCCGACTTGTCTGCCTATAGACCTATTCATATAAGTATAGTATAGAAGTAGTACTTGAAGTGAGGAATCAACTTATAGTACTATGAGATGAACGGGGTTGAAAGTCGATTTATTTATAATAAAAGTTTCAATGACATTATCGAAATTTTTACTAGTTTTCGGTTCTACAAATAAATAATATTAACCTAAATAACAGTTATTTATAGTCAAAAATATAAGCGTCGAAGAGAGAGTTGTATGACTTCATAGGCATTTTTTTTTATTATTTCCGTGCCCATTTTGTGGCGGTTGCGATAACTAACAGAATGGCCTTAAAAAGTGGAGTATTTGACTTTTATACTACTTTTAATTTAAAACGTGCAGTTCCAAAATTAACGTTAGATTTTACTCTCTCACACTAAAGAATAACTCAATATAATTAACTTTATGGTGAGATATATTAAAAAAAAAAAAATTGAAATTTAATGATTAAAAAATTACAGTCCTTTCTTTTAAAATTTCATCAAACACATCTATGCTCTCTGCAAACGACATACTTGCGTACATTAAAAAATAAACTTCATATGTGGATGATACAGATTAAAAAATTGTCAGGTATGCTGAAAAAACCTTTTGATGTGTAAATAGAAATAAACCTTTCTTGAGATGTGTGGTTAGATTATTATTTTTGCCATTATTTATTATAAGGTTGAAAGGTAAAAACCTCTTTTTTTACTATAAGTAACATGCTTAAAATTTGTAAATTATATCAACCAAAATACCTGCAAAAATTCTCAAAAAACTATTGAAGCTATATAATTCACCCTTTCACCTCCTTCTTGGATTAAAATTAAAAAGAATGAGAAAATAACCTGATTTTTGAATTCTTCGGCTACAAAAACCTTGAAAAAGACATATATCGAAATACAGATAACATAATCATTTCTTCTCCCACTTCTTTCACTCGTTTTGTAGTTTACTATAAATATTTATGCAAAACATTTGTTTAATATCTCAAAGAAAAACCAGAAGAAATTAGCATATTAGTATTAAAAACCATACAAAATTTATCGAGCTTCTACCCCCGTCTGGCTTTACCTCCTTACCTCCTTTACCCCCTTCGGCTTAAGCGATATCTTTTAAAAACCATAGGCTTTATTCCCTCATTTAGGTATTTAATATATAAGTGTGAAATTAATCTCTAATTTCGTTCGAAAGTTATCGTGCCAACAGACCGACAGAGTGACAAAAATGAGTGAAAATGTTTTTTGTGATCTAGAAACCCTAAACCGTGAATGTAAGCAAAAATGTCGGATTGTGATTCTATTACGAATTTTTACTTTTTACTACTTTCTTTTAGCAGGTAAGTATTTCTTTCTGGTTTTTGGTTGCAACAATGACCAGAATTGAAGTATATTTAGTATAATTAAACATGAAAGGAGTTAAGAGGTCGTTATAGATATTGCTTGGAATATATTATGTAGGGGAAGAGAGGGCAAGATGGTTCACTTAACTTGAATAATAAGAAAAAAAAATACTTGGCATTGAGATTTAAAATCGCCTTTATTTTTCACAAAATCAACTATTTATAGACTTTCAAAATAATCATACAAATATCAATAATTTTTGTCACAACTGTAACACGAGATCAACAAATGAAGTCTTTGGTTTGATTCGTTTTGCCCTATCCTATCGGGTAAGATGGTTCAAGGTATCGGGCAAGATGATTCAGGAAGATGCCGAGCATTAAAGATCTTGACAGTCATCACAAAAATATGTTTCCCTTCCAAGATAAGAAGAACATGCTTCGTGAGTCCAGTTCTTGCTCTCGGAGCACTGTATCCAGTCTTCAGCTGGAGGATGAACATACTGTTCTTTGCATACCATGCAATAGTAATCACGAGCGGTTTGGGAGGCATTTCGTACTGATTTTTTTTTATTGATTCTTGATGTAGATTGTTTTTGGGAATTTCTAGAAGCTACTGTATTTCCTTTTCCAAAATTTTTAACATCACGCTGTTCAAACTTAATAAATTTTTGTTTATGGTCAACTTTAACAGGTATAGAAATCAGAATCTCAGCTTATTAACTTTTTCTCTTCCTCTGTGTCACTTTTGACCTACAGCACTTGGAATCGGATGTATAAACTCGAGAGTATGATCCGCTGTTGACTGGAGATCAGCTGTTGCATAGGGCGTGGAACCAGCTGGTGTAGCCGTAGCCGCAGATTCAACTGACGGTGTAGGTAATTCTTATGACCTGACTATGACTGGTAGATGGAACGGCCGTGTAATCTGGCTGTGGATCTGTAATCTCAGATGTCACTTAGTGCGTCGACTGGGGCATACCAGTACTGGATTGCAGCGTATTAGTGTCAGAAGTAGACTGGATTTCTATTTGCGGTTGATCTGTCACTGAGGCAGGGGCAAAGTTGCAGCCTTGAAATAAATCTATGTTATATGGCCATATTTCAGCAACATGGAATCCACTAATGGAATTCATTGAAGACGCACCCTTCAAAAAGGCGGGGTTGAAAATAGAAGCGACGTCTAACTGAGTGATGGTTTTACCTGGGTGAGCTTTGTAAAATGTTGAAATTTCTTGCTCGAATTACTTTTTGATTGGCTCATATACGGTAACGTCCAATGGTTGTAGCTTATTTGTAGTATGTGGGGGAACGACAGAAACATTATATGATGTTTCGTTGCATATTGAAGCGCAGGATAAAATTTGTGCGATTCATGATTGTCTAACAAAAGAAGCAATTTTTTTTGTTCTGATTGGCGTGGCGCGTCTTTTTGACCAAAAATTCCAACCAAGTCAGAAATATTTGCCCAGATATCCAGCCTGAATCGATTACAGTGAACTGTGAGCCAGGTAGAGCTCCATCAAGAAGGGGTGGTACAAATCGTTTCCGCTTAAATATGAAAAAGGGCGGTAGGAACGAACCTGCTGCATTACAACAGCATATTACTGTTGTTAAAACACATCGTTCTACACTGGAGATTAGTCTAACCTGTCGTTTGCCGTATGAAGACAGGATTTTTGGTGGCTTGGTAGTGGATGTGCAAATGCCAGTCTAGTCCATGTTGTATATTTGGGTACACTCCAACGAGTGTTTGTCGATCAATTCTTCTAGAAGATGATAAACTCTCTCTACCTGGGGACGGTTACATCCTCGGGCTCTAGCGAAAGACGTAGGTTCAGAAGTCCTTAGCACAATCGAAGTATGTTTCTTTCGAAACCCTGATAACCAGTCTTTCCCTGTGCATCCTTTTGCAAACCTATCGCCTTTGCTCAGTTTTTGACCGAATTCTCCAACAGTTTTTTTTAAAATCACTTGGTGTTAGGCCATGAAATAAATCATCCATCCTTGTGAGATTTTTTTAAATGTGTTTTCTTCATCTTCAGTGAAAGCTGGTCTGAACCTACCCACAAATTTAGTGCTAGATTGTTTTTTATGATGTCTTAGCAAAGTGCTAAATAGTATGTTATATTTCTTTGCTGCTTCTCGAACTGAAGTTCGGCTTGCCTCTTTCATAGGCCGTTCTAAATTTTTTTCTGTACAATCACTCCTTTTGGTCTTTCTTTTATAATTTGAAACAATCTGAAAAAGAACGAAGGTGAATGTAAATGAAATCGGGTAAGATGAATATAGGAGAGCAAGATGAAATAGGGTGATATTCATCTTGCCCGATAGGGTACTTAATGGATAAAAAATAACCTAAAATTCTAATAATGTTGAAAAAATCTATAATATAAATTAATTTACATAAGATGAGACAACAGAAAGAACCTAAATATAGATGTAGACGATTTATCGAACAGAAAATGTTAAAACTTACCGTAATTAAATATTTTGTTTTCAGGTGTCCGTTTTGTTTTTGGTCACTGACGTGCGTATTCCCTTATTAGCAGTCAGGATTGGACTGGCTCGCGAACCCCAGCTTCACCGCGCGTCCTCTTGCGCTAGAGATGTTCTCATCTCTCATCTTTCCCTCCCGTGCTCTAATACGTCCTTTTTAGGTTTTTTTTGAATTTTATTGTTATTAATATCAATGTAATAAGACACATTATCTAGTCCTAATACTTATATTTAGATACTGTTTAATGTCAAGTTCAAATCAGAGTTTTTTTTAGAACTGCGTGTGATTGCGATAATTAAAATATTTAATGGATTTCTCTTTATTTTTCTTATTTTAAAATCCTAATTTTGAACGGTATTATTTTTAACCAGATATATAGGGGATAGAAGGGACTTGCAAGAGACAAGAGGAACTAATTTTAAATATGTCATGTCGTCTCCATAGTCCTTGAATTACATATTTTTTCCTTATTTCCGATGTTCACAGAACTAGTATGTAAAGAGAGGAGGAGATATTTATTTTGAAACTTTTATTTGTGAAGGAAGAGTTAGGTAAATCATTTAAAGTTTTTCTTTTGCTGTCTTTGGCGATATGTTTGGTGGCGTCGTAAGATGTCTTAAAATATAAGGCTTTACCACTATCATGTCATCGCTGAAGAACGTTTGATACTGATACCTGCATACATCTACTGATGAGATCCAGTATATCAAAACATGTCCTAGATTGAACACTTGGTCAGTCGGCGGGTTCGAAGCATCTAGCAATCTCCATTATTTCTGGCGCACATAATAAACGATTTTAGCGACACTAGTCATCCGCCTCTACTTTCCGTTTCTTACTATTGTCATCTTACAGTCACTAACGGGTAAAAATATAATAATAATATTCGCTAAGAGTTACATCGTATTATCAATGAATATTTCGTTTTATCCTTTAATATACTAACATACTCGTAAAAAAAACTATATCAAACAAATATAAGGCAATAAAATTGCTCTCATGTATAAAGTCTATTTCGCTTGACACTAAAGATATCGGGTTTAGCAATTTTGTTTACTTATCCTCCTATATAAACCAGGGTCAGAGTAATATTAACCAAGTTTATATCGTCGTTTTCTGGCTGGTTGAGGCTCAAGTAGTTTTAAAAATCAATTCAAAACAGTTGAAATGAACTTACTTTAAGTAAACTAGACTAAATCAGCTTATTTGGCCTTAGAAAACATATACCCTAGACTCATTTTTAAAACGCCTTTTGAGTGCTCATTGATGAATTAAATTATATACGAGGGTGGATTCACAAGCCTGATAAATTTCTACAGAAATTGTGTTAAGCGACATGACTGTTGGTAACCGTGATTCTTGTAACGGTTATGTTCCAAATTGCAAACAAATGAAATGCGCAGTTGTTTGTTGGCAGCTACCCTAAAAGATCGGCGTTATTCGTTTCATAGAAATAGCTAAAAACGAGTATCGTGCAGTGACAAAACATTTTTATTTAAAAAACTGGACTGCGACCAAGATAGCAACTGAACTGAAAAAAATTCATGAGGACTCTGCACAGACGCTCAAGTGGCCGTATGAGCACTGCATATGCTTTGTTGAGGACCCTTAATTGAAATTTTTTTCTAAAGAAGCGATAATATCTATGGTATCGTGATGGAAGATCGTCGCATTAAACTTCTTAAGACTGCTGAGATAGCAGGCACCTCATATGAATGGGTATATAGGATTCTGCATGAAGTTTTAAAAATGAAAAAGGTTACTGCAAGATAGGTGCTGCGTTTGTGGGCCCCAGACTAAAAACGCACGAGGAAGGATATTTCAAAATAGTGTTGGAAAAAGTTGCAGTATAATTCGAAGGATTTCTGGCATCATTTTGTGACTGGAGACGAAACGTGGATGCACCATTATATCCCAGAGACAAAACGCTTCTCAAAAACGAAAACAGTTTTATCGGCGAGAAAAGCGATGGCAACTGTTGTTTAGTACTCATAGGGTATTATCAGAGTTTACAACGAGTGTTTGTCGTGAACTTTAAAAAAATAATAAAAATGTTTTTTTTTTTAAATTTTTGATATCAATTTTCTGAGAAATGCTATATGTTATTTTTTCAGAATTTTAAAATTTCAATACTCTAACTTATTCTACTAAACTGCTAAACTGGGAGCACCAATAGAGCAATAAATTTTAGCTTGTAACCATGTAGCAGGGTGTATTATTACAAGTACGCATTTGTACAAGGATGCAACGTCTATTATCGCCACGTATTTCCCATCGTTTTGTGTGACTCTTTACTCACCTCTCTTATGCTCATTTCATATGTATCAGAACGATGATTTGTGTGTGGTGAGGTATGGTGGAGGTAACAAGCTTGGTGCTTCGTTACATATGAACATAGTAGCCAAAAATCCTATCTCTCTCTTGCTCTCTTAATCCTTTCACCTCAATAGGAGTATCGATGACATTATGCAGTTGCTGCCTCAACAGTCATTCTCCAAGCATCTCGACCCTGCGCGACCTGACTTGACTCGTGCATACCCATACCAAGAATAGATCTTACTTGGTCGGACCATCTTGCAGGAGATCGCCCCCTTGATCTTGTACCTTCTACCTTCCATTTACTACAAGCTTATCATGGCATCCACTTTCCTCATAATGTGACCAAAATATTTCAGGTACTGTTTCACAGTACGGTGTTCAGTATGTAATATTCTGAGGATTCTTCGATATGCCCACATCTTAAACGCGTCGATTCGTCTTTTGTCAGCTTGTTTAATGGTCCATGTGTAAGTTGCTATGGGGAATATAAGGCTGGAGCACTGTGTGAAACACCCTATCACATTAATACAAAAGCAGATTGCTCTACCAGTTGAAGTCATTCATGTTCTTAGTTTGGTGGAACAGCAGGTCAAATCAAAACTTAATAATCTTAAAAAAAAATTGAAAAACGACATTTTTAAGAAAGGTGCCGACTGTAAGTTCTACATGACTATTTTTGATGTATGCGCAGTTTTCCAAAGCCAGATATTAATATTTTACAATTAAATGTTGATTCAGGAGTTCTAAGATCAAGCCCAACATACATGCCTTCATAAAATTTCATCAAAATCGAAAACGATGACTGCAAAACTACGTCGAACCTCCGTGAAATGGCCCTATAAAAATACTAGCCTTTCAAATATTTGAGCAAGTCTGAAAAATTCATTATATGTTCTAGACCAATTAGGCCATAGTTGCTTATACGAAAATTTAACATTCTTATATATAGCTCAGTTACCTTTCTTTTCGGAGTTCGTTGTTTCTTTTCCGGAAATTGGACACCAACATCTGCATCTCCTCCGCGTGTTGTTCGTACATCTGACCCAGCTGTTGCGTAAAATCTGAAACTAAAACAAGCACGGATTCAGACACCTTGAAAGTTTAATTCGCAAAGACTAAGATGTTTTGGGTTTACGTTTTTACGTTTTCAGTAATTTAAACAAAACACAGTCTACACTTTAATAAAACAATTTTACGTTATTATGAATTGTATCTATGTACTGTTAAAATAAATAAATAAATAAATATATTTATATATATACATCTATATATATATATATATATATATATATATATATATATATATATATATATATATATATATATATATATATACGAGGCTGGTTTGAAAAGTCCGTGCAAAAATAAAAACTACTTATGTGTTTGGGGTAAACCTTTTTTATTTTTCGACATAGTCTCCTTTTAGGCTTACACACTTCGTCCAACGATGTTCTAGCTTGTTGATCCCTTCCGAATAATAGGATTTGTCCAAGTCTGCAAAATATCCATTAGTGTCTTCAGTCACCTCCTCGTTTGAATAAAATCTTTGTCCCGCCAGCCATTTCTTCAAATTGGGGAACAAATAGTAGTCCGAGGGAGCCAAGTCTGGAGAATAGGGGGGATGTGAAACGAGTTGGAATCCTATTTCCATTAATTTTGCGACCACAACTGCTGAGGTGTGTGCTGGTGCGTTGTCGTGATGGAAAAGGACTTTCTTGTGGGCCAATCGCGGGCGTTTTTTCTTGCAGCTCTGTTTTCAAACGGTCCAATAACGATGAATAATATTCACCTGTAATAGTTTTACCCTTTTCCAGATAGTCGATGAGGATTATCCCTTGCGAATCCCAAAATACAGTCGCCATAACCTTTCCGGCCGAAGGAATGGTCTTCGCCGTTTTTGGTGCAGATTCCCCCTTGGTAACCCATTGTTTAGATTATTGTTTGATCTCAGGAGTACAGTAATGTATCCATGTTTCATCCACAGTGACGAAACGACGCTTAAAGTCCTTCGGATTCTTCTGGAACAGCTGCAAACCATCCTTGCAACACTTCACACGATTCCGTTTTTGGTCAAGCGTGAGCAATCGCGGCACCCATCTTGCGGATAGCTTTCTCATGTCCAAATGTTTATGCAAAATATGATGTACCCGTTCAGTCGAGATGCCCACAGCACTAGCAATCTCACGCACCTTAACTCTTCTGTCATCCATCACCATATCATGGATTTGATCAATGATTTCTGGAGTCGTAACCTCCACAGGCCGTCCAGAACGTTTAGTGTCACTTGTGCCCATATGGCCAGTCCGAAAATTTTGAAACCACTTATAAACTGTTCTAATCGAAGGGGCAGAGTCACCATAATGTTTATCAAGCTTCTCTTTAGTCTCCTGAGGCGTTTTGCCTTTCATAAAGTAATGTTTAATCACCACACGAAATACTTTTTCGTGCATTTCTTGAAAATCACTCGACTTCCTTGATTCACACGAATGCCAAACACAAAGAAATAGACCAATATGGCTGAAACTTGGTGTGCGTTCATTCAAGAAATGCTACTAACTAAACATGACCTCGATACGCGCCGGTGGTGCCATCTCTCGGACTTTGCACGGACTTTTCAAACCAGCCTCATATATATATATATATATATATATATATATATATATATATATATATATATATATATACATACATATATATATATATACATATATACATATATATATATATATATATATATATATATATATATATATATATATATATATATATATATATATATATATATATGGGTCACTCTTTCTCAGCCCGACCCTTCACCTTCTCCAAAATTAGAAAAGACATCTAATGTTGCGGATGGTTTCAAATGAAAGTTTATGCATTTACTTTCGAAGTTTCAGTGGCAAAAATAAAAACTTTAAGATGGCTGCCAGGAACGGCATTAATAGTTGCAAAATTCTATGTAATTCCCAAACACGATAGGATTTCTTACTGAGATTTTCTGTACAAGCGATTCGATCATGATATTCCTGTGTATTTTTCAACGCAGTAGCCGAATTTAAGGTCAAAATTACCCAACCTCGTCAATATTCATCTATAACTCAAAAAATACGCAAGAAATGACGAAATTCTCTTTAAACTAGTAAAGTAAAGATGGAAACTTCATATACCCATATTTGGATTCAGCATCACCAAAAACATGGATATGTAAAGTTTCCATCTTTACTGTGCTAATTTAAAGGGATTTTCCTCATTTTTTACGTATATATATATATATATATATATATATATATATATATATATATATATATGTATATATATATATATATATATATATATATATATATATATATATATATATATATATATATATATATGTATATGTAATATTATTTACTTAAATATATATTTCAGTGCTTTATGTATAACTGTCATAATATAGCATTTACAGTAGAAAAGATATAAATCAGTTAACAGTATATTAGACTTCACGAATGCAACATCTTTTGACAATGTTGATTAGCGTCGTCAATAATCCTTTAGTCTTGGTAGTGCTGACAAGAGTTGATGGCATCTTTAAATAAACTACACATGAACACAAGTGTACACTGTATACCTAGTGTTTCATTGGTACTCTAAAAAAACATACTCGTTTTTCATCGTGAAGTTGTCGCAGATTCAACAAACTCTTCCACATAAAAGGCACCTCGAGATTCTATAGCAGTATTTTATCTAATGAGCAGCACGCATATATATATATATATATATATATATATATATATATATATATATATATATGTGTGTGTGTATTTATATATATTCTGAGATAATGGGATCTTTGTGTCCATATTTTAATTCGATTGTCAAATTCGCAAACGCGTCACATTTCATCCAGACTTAGGACAGGTCCAAAAGAATGAAATTTAGAGTATGCTTAAAGGCAAATAGGCTAACAACAATAATTAATTTAAAGACCAATAGGCGAACAACAGTAAGAATGTGAAAACCAACGGGCTAAGGGCATAAAAGATTACCCACAAAGTGATAAATTCAAATGAAAATATCCCATTATTTCAGAAACTGTTGCTTGGAGCAGCATTTACCACGAAAGCTTTTTAGGCAGGAGATGGTGGAGACTACCAATATTTAATTTAAAATATCATACAGAGTGGTATAAAAAAGTTTACACAATGACGGGCATAAGTGGCGCCCCTTACAATTTACAACAAAACTGTGAGCTGATTTCGATGTCTTATCTAGAAAATCCCTTAGCACTGAATATTGTACAAATAGTACAATTATTAAGAACGCTACTTAAGAAAAACTAAAATAAAAGTATAACTTTGACACCCTGTATCTCAAAAATCGAATTTTTGGACTAAGGTAAGTTGGGTTAAATTGTCATATTTGTATCCCAGGAATCCACAGTAACTCTATTTAAACGGAATACTGGAACACCCTATATATATATATATATATATATATATATATATATATATATATATATATATATATATATATAGTACATATATATATATATATATATATATATATATATATATATATATATATATATATATAAATATATGTATATATACAGTAGAATCTCGATTATCCGAAATAATATTGACTAAAGTGATTTCAGATAATCGAAATTTCGGTTAATCCGAATCTTTTTATAAAATAGAAGTTTAGAATGAATACAACATTGCAGATTGACTTAAAAGCATTTATACGATATGCTATTACGTACATAGGTATTTATTAAAACAAAGAATAGAACAATTAGTTTACTTATTTTATGTATATGTACGGAAAATCGAAAATTCTTAACTTTAATGTCTTAAAAATGAGGTAATTGTTAATTGCACTCGTTTTGCGTTAGTTCAGTTTTTGGCTGCAATGTCTCTCCAACGTTTGATAAGCAAAACGTCGGCGGCGGTTGCATTTTCTTGTTATTCTATATAAGTTAACGCTTTTTCTAGGGCCTCTAATCCTTCTGAATGTGACATTTTTAGTGGAATATTATCAGTGGCTTCTACTTCGTTATCATCATCGTCAACACTGTCTATTTTATTACCATTTTTGCTTACACTTTTAATTAATTCTTGGTCAGTCATTTCATCTTCCACACTATCCCTGTTTAACCATTCACAAACATCGGCTTCCGTAACACTTTCACATCCTGATATTCTTGTAATAATTTGATGTAAAATTTCATTATTTTCTGTTTCTGCCTCTGAGTAATGTCTCTCCTCTTGTGGAATCAATTTTCACCATGATTTTTCCAGAGTACTAATTGATTCCAGGCTGAAGCTATCCAATATATAACATTATTCAAATTTATCTTTTTCAGACAATCAGTAAGATTGCCACCTTCATTTACTTCTTCTAAAATATGCTCCAATAACAAACGCCTGTAATTGTGTTTTAAATTTTCCAGTACCCCCTGATCCAAAGGCTGAATGAGAGAAAGTTACAGCAGGTAGCAAAAACATTGTTTTTATTTCCCCATTTTCAAGTTGCTCCGCACTTGGGTGAGTAGGGGCGTTATCCAGTAACAGAATACATTTTCTAGGATAGTCTAGCCGACAATCTTTCTCCACAAACTTTCAGTTGACTAGGCCATGACTTTGTTTCCACCTGTCTAGCCATCCATCACTTTACAGGCGCTTCAATAACCGGCTACTCTTGGCTTAAACTTACTGCCTTATGTTTTAAAATTGTTCCTGAAATTGGTATTCCACGTTCTCCATTCTGTGTAAATAATAAAAATAAAGAATCATCTACTTTTTGGTATTTACCGCATTTCATACTTTTTCGTGCCTGTGTGGTCGATGACGAAACCCTACACCATTTTCAAGTTTTTCGTGTTTTTTTCTCCACTCTGAAACAGTACTCACGGCTATACCTAAATCCTTCGCTATATTTTTAAGAAGTTCACCATTATCTAAACGTTGAATTGCTTCAAGTTTCTCTTTTAAGGTAATAATAACACGTTTACGCTTATTATTATGACGTTAAGGAAACCACTCATCGTCTGTTTCGAATAATGGGAATTTTTTCGTTTAATGGGAATACAATTTGCCTTTTAGCAGTTTGTTTCGGATAAGCCGGATTTCAGATAATCGGTATTGTACTGTATATATATATATATATATATATATATATATATATATATATATATATATATATATATATAGAGAGAGAGAGAGAGAGAGAGAGATATCCATTACTATACTAATTTTTAGGCTTTTAAAAAAAATTTTAATTAAAATAACTGTAAATCCTAGGGGTAAAAATTAACATTAAATTCATTTAAAGTGTATTAGGGTTTACAACATGTAAATTACATGTTTTTACATATACATAAACCATTAAAAGGAAATTAAAACAAAAAATAGCCAAGGATAATAAAGCAGTGAATAACACAAGGGAATGTATATTTAAATTTTTACGAAATAATATAATTTTGAGCTTACATATTTGCGTTTTAGGGCAAAAAGTGGGAAAACGCTAATAAATTATTTAAACATATATTTATAATTTATTAAAGAACAAAATACATTCAGAATAATATAATTTGTAATTTAAACAGTTACAATGGCCTGTTTTTGACTTCGTGACAATAAAAATGATTTATTCACAGATTATCCTATTCATTAAAGTAAATTGTTGCTAAGATATTCTACACTCAAAAAGAATTACTTGGAAGATATTTTAGTTCCTAGCAAGCAAATAAACTAGTTCTGCTTACAACTTCTAAATAATTTATTGAAAATAAAAATAAATAAATACATTATAAATTTAGTAATGTTGTGGAATTGTTCATATTGTGAACCAAAATAAAAATTTAGCCTTCAAAGTAAAAATATTTCGCCTAACATATTGAAATATTAAACAATATTTTGACGTACGAGTTTCGTTTTTAAAGTAAGTGCCATTTTGCTATTAAAAAACACAAGGCCATTGTTTTAACAATTTAATTTTCAAATGAACTCCAGGACATTAATCTAATCTTCAACATAATTTTCACCTACATTAAGGCACTTATAGAAATTTGCCGCCTGATTTGCTAATCGGTGCAGCACGGTCGCTTTGGCGTCGTCGTCGGTATCATAGCGCTGTCCGCCAAGATGCTTCTTTAAATGTAAGAAAAAATGGTATTCACTGGGCGCTAGATTAGGGTTATACGGGGGGTTCGATGAGCCACCTTTGAATGAGCATTGTTGTGAAGCAAAACGATCCTTCTACTAAGCATGTCACGCCTCTTATTTTGGATTGCACGACGCAGTTTGTTTAAGGTCTCACAATATGTCTCAGCATTTACTGTGCCCCTCGAGGCAAGAAATCCACACGCAACACTCCCTGCCTATCCTAAAGCACAGTGCACATCAGTTTTCAGGATGTTGAATGCCTCCATTTCATCGAGTGCTGTATTGGTTCCGGTGTAACGTGAGCAACCCAGGTTTCATCACGAGTAACAGTTTGGTTTGAAAACTGATCCCTTTCGGCACTGTAGCTCAGGCCCTGGCTAAACGATCGGTTTTGTGCACCTCGGTCAGCATTTTTGGTATCCATCCGATAATATAAGCGTTCTGCCACAATTTCATGGAGAACACTTTTTAAAACTTGAGAAAACACATTAGATAATGATGAAATCGTCAAGCGTCTGTTTCATCGAACTTGTTCATCAACTTTCCGTACCAGCTCATCATTAATGACGTACGGTTGCCCACTTCGTTTCTCATCGTGCATGTTTGTACGGCCATCTCCAACAGCGCTAACCCATTTTCTTATCATTTTTCACAGTCCATGGGATTTTAAAATATAAAATTGCCAACATTGATTTAAGATAATATTTTAATAATAACGATAGTAATAAAATACCCTACGCCCATATCAAATGGTAACAACAATAATAATATTAACAATGAAAACATATTTAAAGGAAATAAAAATTCAAGTAACACACAAGTATACTTGGTAAAACTTCGTTACGCGGGCTTTTCAGAAAAAGGCTTTTTTTGGAATGGTCTAATTTTGAAAGACTTACGAGAAAATATCGGGGGGAAGCCATTTTTGCATTTTTTTTTTCGTAAATAAAAATTAACCTGTATCATTGATAACTGTTGATAACCACTGATCGAAACTGTCAGTTGTTTTCGAAAGAATAGGCTCCGTTCACACTAATGGGTGAAATGTAGAGGTCAGCCTAATTTTTTCAAAAAATTATTAAATTTTTTCAGTTATAACATAATCTTATCACAAAATTGTTTATTGTTTTTTGGTAAAATTTCGGTACGAGGGCTTTTCAGAAAAAGGAAGATTTTTTTTTTAAATGTGCTTAAAATGGCCTAAATTTGAAAAATTTATAAAAAAAAATTCGGGAGGTAACCGTTTTTGTTAACCTGAACTAACTGAAACTAACCTGAATTAAATAATCAGCAATTACAAAATACATTAAAAAAATGAAAAAAAAATGTCCTACCTTATTGTGAAAAAATGATATACGTGCTATATTAGTGATTGGAGACCAAAGTTAGGTCAGGTTAGCTCGATTTTTTCTCGCCAATTTTAGGCCTATTCCAAAAAAAAAAACCTGTGATTTGTGCTTTTCGTGTTGTTTTCCGCAAAGAAAATTTCACAGCAAAGTTCCTTATTGATTGGCATTTTACTACGACTGTAAATGTAGCATATTCTTCTCGGCGCATGCGCATAAGCGAACTGACTTCTCTCGAGCAGTTTTGATCAGTGGTTGTCAATAGCATAGTAGACTTTCGTACGCGTATCAATGTTCATATGCAAAAAAAAAAGTGTAAAAACTGCCTCCCTCCATATTTTCTTGTAAGTCTTTCAAAATTAGACCATTTTAAGCCTATTCCAAAAGAAACTTTTTTCTGAAAAGCCTGCGTAATGAAGTTTTACCGTATACTTGAGTGGGCTAGATCTTAATTAATAACTAATCATATCGTAGATATTTTTTTAAATTTATGTTGATTTCTTTAGATTTGATGGTATGCTATTATAGAACATGCTAGTATATTTAAGTAAAGACTTTTTTTTTCCTGTATTAGGATTGAATTCAATTGAATTAAGTATTCAGGTATCAAAAATATAAATTTCTTAATTTCAAATATGAATTTTTCACTTTATATAATTTTTTTATTTTTTCCTTTACTATTCTCGGACCTATGACAAGTAACTTATGTTTGGTGACAAGAATTAACTTGAACTAATTAAAGTCTTAAATGAATTTAACTATAGATATAATAAAATTTTTGTAACACTTCCCTAATTGACATAATACGAAGATCACAGACCTTAACATTGTGAAGAGTTCTAACACCAGAATTGGAATATCATTTCATATAATATAACTTTTTTAGTCATATAGAATAAAAAAATCCCCAAAAAACATACTTCCCTTGTCAAATACGTCAAAATCTATTAGGACATGACATTTTAAATTCTTGACAAGAATTTTTTTATGTCATGTCTTCTTCTTTCGATATACTGGAACAAAAAAACAAAGATTTTACTGAGTTCTTTCAACCGTTCGTCTAACATCGTCACTCAATTTGTTGGGCGTTAATTTGGTAGCAAATATGTCCTGGCATGAACATGTCGCAGGTATAGCAAGGAGAGCTTCTCAAAAGTTGGGAATATTATTTCGAAACAGAAAATTTTACACTCCACAACAACTGCTAATTCTTTACAAAGCTCAAATTCGACCAACTATAGGATATTGCTCCCATGTGTGGGGCTCCGCTCGGAAACATACATTGCATCTGTTGGATTCTATTCAGAAAAGAGCTGTTCGTCTGAATGGAGACCCAGAAATGACCAGCGGCCTTGATTCGTAGGAACACTGAAGAACGATTGGCGACTTGAGCCTATTCGACAAGTATTTTCATGGAAAGTGTTCGAGGGATGTGGCCCGCTTATTTCCTCCCAGAACAATGCATGTTGGAAATACACGTCGCGCGAATACTTCACATCCGTATGAGGTTGAGCTTGTTACTCCTCGTACAACGCTTTTCAAGCAGTCTTTTATATGGAGAACATCATCCTTTTGGAATAATTTTCCCAGGACTATATTTCCCACCGAGTACAATTTACAGCGTTTCAAGAACAACGTGTATCGCTTTAGAGACTTCCCTGCAGCATGTGTGCTAGACCCATAAAAAAAACGTAGTGTTTTTCAGTGCTGACTCAAACCTTTTTATGTTATTTATGCTAGTAATTATTAAAATCCGTAATATTTCCTTTCATAGTATCCAGATGAATTTTCAGTAAACTTTTATTTCGTTTTTCTGGTAAAATAATTACTTTTATATCTAAATCAAAATTTAGCGAATATTCTTGTACTCGTTCTTTACTATCCTAGAAAATACTCGTAAAGTTTTGTCATAAAATGCGCGTTTCATAATAAATTGCATAAAATTTAAATATGCCAAAGCAGATGGAATAAGATCTCCTTAATGAGAAGTGCATGTAACGTTAGTTCAAAGTAACAATTCTAGATATTTTAGTTTGAGTAAAATTTAAAAACCCAGATATTAAAATATATTTTTTTAAAAGGAGGTAAATAAAATACCAAAATATATAATGAATGTTCTATCCTTCAAATATTTTTTAAAGTTAGATTTCCAACAAGTCGGTAACTTAGTTACTTAGTGAAGTTAAATAAAAAATCTATCTCGAGAGATGACAAAATAATTAGAAAAAAGTTAGCTAATAATACTAAATATGAACCCAACATAGTTGGGTCGGGACACTTCATTTATCTAGCATCGTCACTCAATTGGCTGGGAGCAAATCTGTCTTGGCATGAATATGTTGCAAGCTTTCAAAATTTATAATATTTCGACATAGAAAATTTTACACTCTACAACTGTTCTATACAAAGCTCAAATTCGACCAACGATGGAATACTGCTATCATATTTAAGGCTCTGCTCCCAAACATACACGTCATTTATTGGATTTTATTCAGAAGAGAGCTGTTCGCCGGACTGGAGACCTAGAAACTCACCGGCAACCTTGAAGTATTTTCATGAAAAGTTGTCCATGAATTATCCCGTTTAATTCCTTCCACTTCTCGTACAACCCTTTTCAAGCAATCTTATATGGAGAATCTCATCCTTTTGGAATAATTTGCCCAGGCCCACCGAGCACAATTTCAAGACCAACGTGAATCGCTCTTTCCGCACACACATCGCTTCTGTGGTACTTTAGGGACTTCCCTGACACATATGTGCTATGTCCATAAAAAAAAATGTGTATACCAAAAAACATTTCAATATAACCAAGGCAGTTAAAAAATCAGTGTCGCGATACGTCGTTCTTGTTATCGTTGCTATTTCTTGGCGGTTATTTTGTTTCAGTTATGACAGGCAGCTAGGATGATTACGTTCAACTTTAGTTTTGCGATATCGCCACACAGGAGTATTTAACGGTATCAGATCAGAATTATGTACTTGCCAACTTACGACACCATCTTTAGAAAGAAATTTATATCTGAAAATTTCTCCGTGTTATCTTGCTGAAACCACGTTCGTTAATTATAACAATAAAAGTTTTGTAAAGGTGAAGAATTTCTCATTTATCTTTACATATCCCTCCGAATTAACAATTGTTATGGGGTCTCTGTCATTCTCAAGGAAGTGGAGATCGATTATTCTCAGTGCCGACATTACGGACGGAGCCGTCATTTTAGGAAACTGAAAAGGGTCTTGAGATTTTAGTGATGTCTTTGCCGCACTCCAATGACGGCAATTCTGTTTACTGACGTGGATCCGAGTATAAAATGTTGGTAAATGCTTACAAACATTCAAATATTTGATTAACGAAGTTGAACCTCGGGGCGGTATTAGTTGGCTTCAATTCCTGCATCAAATGTACGGGGGATGTCAGACAGGAAGTGAGTCTTACGCAGAAAAATGCATGGTAAAATAACCTAAAGATTTTATTGTTCAATATAATCTCCATCGATGTCAATGCACTTCATATATCTTTCATTTCATATTTCAGTTCCTTCAAAAAAGAGTAACTTGGTGACTTGAAATTTTTTTTATGCGCATAGCACACGTGCTGCATGAAAATCTCCCAAGCGCTATATGAGCGACACGTGTGCTTATAAAGGGATTCATGCTGGTCTTGAATCGCTGTAAATTGAACTTGATGGGAAACAGAATCCTGGGCAAATTATCTCAAATGGACGGATGAGGTTCTTTTTATAAAAGACTGTTTGAAAGGGGTTGTAGGAGAAGTAACAAGCTGAACCTCATACGGATGTGATGTATTAGAGTGACGTGATGGCCTGGCATGCCTGCTCTTGTAAGAATTAAGCGGCCTTCATCCATCAAGTACTTTCCATGAAAGTACTTGTAGAATAGATTTAAGGTAGCTCACTCGTGACAATCAGAGCCAAAAGTATATCCGACAGTAAAGACAAAAAGTTTAAAATACTCAATGGCAGCGTATTTTATTTTTGTCGGAGACTGTATTCGATAGATGGAACCTTTCATATGTAGACACACACTAATACAATCTCACTTTTAATAAAAATAAATGCGGCAACGCAATCCGTATACCAAATACTTTATAAAAGTAACGTTTTTATAGGTTATATTTATTACACTTTGTGTATATTTATTTTTTAACCCATATTATTTCTGTTTTAACATAAAAAAAAATTAAAGAAAAAATGCCTTTTGATTATAATCAAATGCGACATAAAGGCAAATTTGCAAAGGAAAAGTTCATCAGTAAGCAAAAAAAAAGTTTCGGGAATGAATGATGCGAAAAAATTAAAAACTGAAGAGCCTAACCTATGTAGTGGTCGACGGATCCAGTTAGATGAGTTAGGAAAAAATTTAAAGTGTTGTCTGTGTAAAAAACTCGAAAAGATAACTCATGAGAAATGTTTAGGTCATAATTACAAATTACGTATCGCATAAAGAGTGCGTCATGAAAAAATTAATATTGCCATCTTTAATGCCTTTAAAGAGTGTTATTTCAGATCTTATGATTAAAACAATTGCATCTGAATGCATAACTTTGGAAGATCTAAAAAGTTCTAATGATAAATTGGGTTCTACAGGAATAGTGCAATTATTATCTTGTCGAAAAGACAAAGGAAAACAACGTGTTACCAAAGATACACGAGTATTAAATAAAATAATTAATTACTTTACAAATAGTTTGTAATACTTTATTTATTTATTTATCATTAATTATTTATTTAATTTTACCAAGAAAATTTATAAAAAACTGTTTTTTTAATATTTATTTAATATTGTTATCAATTGATATGTAACAATGTTGACAAATTAACATAATATTAATTTAAAATATTATTAAAAAATTGTTAAACCCCACAAACATATTTTTGTTTAAATATAAATCTTTTTAAATACCAAAGAAAAAATATTAAATATCAAGTTACAAATTCAGGTTTCTAATTAATAAATTTAATATTTTTATTTGATGTTTAAATATAAAGCTGATAAATATATTGGGTTTATTCAATAAATTACTTAACCTACAGATGAATTTCTGTTTAAAAGTTAACCAATTTAAATGCTGTTTAAATGTTGCGCGTAAAGTATGACGACATACAGTGTTGTCAAATTGTGTCATCTGTCCCTCACTACGGGGTTATTCTTTTTAAAAAATATAAACTTTAAATATTTATATCTTTTTAACAAAACAACAAAAAAAAATATTTTATTCAAAAATTTTTCTAATTTTTTTTTTACTAAATATTAGTTTTTTAAAAAATTTGTAAGACTAGTTCTTAAGATATACACGGAAACTATGCCTTTTTTATAATTCATTGGTCTATTGCATGTTAATTATGTGCACTTTAATTATGAATAACCTCACTTCACAATCGGTCGGACTGGCCAGAAGTTTGGCAAAGTCTTCTTACCTTTTTTGGGCATCGACTGAACTGTAGCGCATTTCCAGCAGGAAGGAAATATTCCCTTTCTGTAGGATACGTTGAAAAGTCACAGAACACTGGTATTAGCTAGCTTGCTCATTTTTGAGTACTATAGTAGGTATTTCATCAGCGCCATCTAACTTCAATTAAATAAATTTGATAACGCGCTGTCTGATGACAAAATCGGGCATCATTGAGTGAACATTGGGAAGAGAGAATGGTATTTTTCCTTTCACGGTAGAATTTTAAGTAAAAAGCAAGTAAAGAGTAATTAACCAGTTTTACGACGATTTATATATATATATATATATATATATATATATATATATATATATATATATATATATATATATATATATATATATATAAATATATATATATATATATATATATATATATATATATATATATATATATATATATATATATATAAATATATATATATATATATATATATATATATATATATTATATATATATATATATATATATATATATATATATATTCATCCCTATATCTGGGGTCCCTTAATTCTTTTTCAGATTTCCAAACAAATAATAATCACTAAATATTAGGTTAGGTTGACAATTAATTTCTTTTATCACCAGCTTTTACGAATAGCACGTCTCGCAACCTGTTATTTTTCGGATAACAGTGAAATATAAAAGATAAAAGTAAAGCTAGCGGAAAGACTTATCGCCTAACAGAGAACGTTACAAAGTGAACTGTGGGGCTGCTTTCTACTGCATTAGAAGAGCATTAAAAATGTAGGGTAATGATCCTAAATTTGTACTAGTCTTTTAAATTAAATAAGGTTTTATGTTAAATATCAAATATCACACAGCCCCACACGAAAAAATGAAAATTCATTATCACGAATCTAGTGTATTTTTTGACGGTAAATTCGAATCTGTAGTTAAAAAAAGATTTATCGCGTCATTTTTTTTTGGCCAAAAACATTCCTTGTAATGGGCTAAAACTATAGTAATAATGTAACAACTCTTAATTAAGTGTGAAAAATGGTAGATATTTTATAGACTAGAGAAGATAATATGCATTCAAACCATAGTAAGCTATTTCTATTAATTAAAGCAAAATTCACTTTTATAGGGGGTGAAAAGTACATAGATGTATTTGTTGTACGTTATTTGAGTCTTAGAAAACTTAAATAACGTACGTGAGTTTAAATAACATGTACAAAGGACATATTCTTATAGCTCTTACGACAAAATATCTGAATCTGGTGTGACAACCAGACATTACTCTTAAAGGGTTAAAACTCACCCCTATAGGATTAAAAGCCACTCCCACCTACGGAGGTTACGATAACGACGAAAAAAATTCAGGCTTTTGTAGTTTTAGGCAGGATGAACAAATATGGAGTAGATTCGCTTGAAACACCTATACACAACTATAAACTGCCCTTAGAGGTTGGTAGAAACTACCCCTACGCTCCAATGATGCACATGGATGTTATGGAAATCCGGAAAGGCTGTATTTGTCCATTCTACCTGAGACGACGAAAGCCTGTATTTTTTTCTCAGATGCTAGAACTTCTATGATCCAGCAATCCCAGGGGGCAGTTCCCCCCTCGTAGGGATGGTTTTTGACCTTATTAGGAAGATGATCTAGTTGTCCTGAATCTTTGGCACAATGAGATAAAAGTACTTGATCCTTTCCAAATTTCAGTAACATCCATGTGCATCATTAGAGCTTAGGGGTAGTTTCTACCATTTTTTAAGGGTAATTTATAGTCGTATATTGGTGGTTTAAGCGACTTTACTCCATATTTGTTCACCCTGCCTAAAACTACAAAAGCCTGAACTTTATTTGTCGTTATGGAAACTTATGAGATACCTCTGTAGGTGTGGGTGGCTTTTACATCCTATAGAGATGAGTCGCAAATCTTTGTAATGTCTAGTTGTCACACCAGATTTAGATAGTTTGTCCTAAGAGTTACAAGAATTTGTCCTTTGTACATGTTATTTAAACTTAAGTGCATTATTTGAGTTTTTAGAGGTACCATTCACCCCCTATAAGAATGGATTTTGGTTTAATTAATAGAAATAGCTTGCTTTGGTTTGAGTACATATTCTCTTTTCTAGATTATGAAATATCTACCAGTTTTCAAAGTACATTAAGAGTCATTACATTATCACTATAGTTTTAGCCCATTTTAAGGAACGTTTTTGGCTAAAGAAAAAATGACACGATACATCTTTTTTTAACTACGGATTTAGCGTCGAAAAATACACTAGATTCATTTATTTTGGTTCGTGGTAATGCACTTTAATTTTTTTCTTGTGGGTCTGTGTTATCATCATATCACATAAACATTTTTGTAAATATATATATATATATATATATATATATATATATATATATATATATATATATATATATATATATGTATATATATGTATATATGTAACAATTTCCATTTATTGAAGTTGAACATAAAAATGCACTAGAGGATTTAATAAAGTATTTAATAATGTAGACCTCACATTAGTCTATAAGTCATTAGACAACTTAAAAAATATCATCTATATTTTTTTTATTATTGTAATTATTTTATATAGGAATATTCCCTGTACAGACATTTGACCCACCCATAAAAACTTTTAAGATTATTATCTTTCTAGTTATACAAAGACAAAAGTTAAACAAACCTCAACTATTTTGATTACTACAAAAAACTTTTACTAACTTTACACTTTAAAACTTTCACCAGACTTTCGTATTTATTGTGAAGTTAAATGGAATTTTTAGACTCGGCATTAAAAAATAATAAATAAGGTTTGCGTTATGTTGTTTTAAGTTTTAATTGGTTTAATTAAACTGCTATGCTGGTACAAAAAAGTTAGTCTTGCTTTTGAACAATTTACGAACTGTGTACATATACATCACAATTTACTTAATTATTAACTTTCTATCTATTTTCTAAATTATTATAATATTGAAGTGGTTTTATAATCTATTCAAAATTTAACGTATACAACCAGTAAAAAAATTTCAATAAATAATCAATGCTATCAGTTAAATATTTTTGCTGGTATCATAATAAATCGTCTTTGAAGATCTTTGCACCTATTGAGGTTTCAGGTGTCAGGTCTTCCAGATCATGAAAAACATAGTTTCCAATTTCAGTCGGCTTGTCTTTTTGTCTGATGGTCTAATGCGAACATTCCTTTAGAAGGGGAGGAGATTTCCAGTTAAAATTGGGACATACCACGGTTTTTGAACGATACCAATTTAAAAGGACGTGATGAAAGGGCTCGATACATTTTGTATAGTTTCAATCGCACTTGTGGAATGTTTTCTAATTTTTGGTTAGGATGGTAATTTAATTTTATACATGGTCATATATAGCCACGAATATAAGAGAACGGTAAAAAAAAAAAGAGGGTGGCATCAAATTTATCATATTTTATGACCTTTCCATAGCTTTTCGAGCCAACGAATCTGAAAGTAATGATAATATTTGATTATTTCTATTACTAATATAATACAAAGTATCAAATAAAGAAAAAATTGTAAGGCGTAATTGTAGAGTACTCTTAGCAAAAGTTCGTGTATAGGTATATTTTAACTAGGAATAAAAACTGTCTAAGATCAACACTTATGTTTATTATATTATTGCTGACAATTATTTCGACACACTGTGTCTTCCTTTGGAGCACGATGCAAATTAACTAACAAAGTATGTTACAGAATATATAGTTTACCTAATTACAAGTACTAAAGTCATTAACAATATTTACCTTAATACCTAGAACCAGTTCAATAAAGGAGACCCTCCCCCATCTAATTGATCGTTGAATAATAAACCTGAGGATTTTTTCTGGTTAATTTCTACCTGTTCTAAACAATTCAGTAGTTTTCCGTTAATGGAAGAAAATTTTCAGAAAGAATTAAATATTATAAAACAAATTAGTATAAACAAAATGGGTACAGGAGCGATTTCGTAGATAATATTTTAATGAAAAAAAAACAATTTAAAAAAGCAATAGGACTGGTGTACCCGTACAAACAACTAAACAAAGAAAAATTTCATACACTGACTTATACCGGAAAATTGACTAATAAAATTCAAAATTTTTTTCCATAAAAATCATGTAAACATCGTTTTCCCCTACAAATAACACATTAGCTGGACATATTAAAAATAATGAAAGTAAAACAAAAAAAAGAAAA
>CM032456.1:73892409-74279909 GCA_019049505.1 Pachyrhynchus sulphureomaculatus
AATTGTTGATAAAATGATTTGTTGATCTGTAAAATACCTCTTTTGTTTTTATTATATTACCATGCATGTCCTTAATCTTGCATATGTCTTTCCTTCCCATTGTGTTCTTCCTTTTGAAGACTTTTAAATTTTTATTCTGTTCTACATCGTTTTTAATTTCCTCTGCATTTTTTTTTGTCTTTTGTCTTTTCTAATTTCCCTCTATATCTCTCTGTTTATAGTTCTGTAATCATCTGTAGTCTTATCTACCATATCTCTCCTTTGCTTCATTAGCTGTTTTACTCTTTGATTTACTTTCTGTTCTTTTTGTTGTTTTGGGCAAGTTTTGTCAATTGCATTTTCTATACTATTTTTGATGTGTTCAAATGTCATCAACTGCTGAATCTTCATTGTGTACCAGTACAAGTAAAACTGAAATTCTTTATTTACTAAATGTTAAATATTTTTTGATTGTGTAAATATTTGTAACTACTAACATAGTAGGACATGACTAATGTTATTTAACTATTCCTGTAATACTTACCTAATTACACAGGCCAACAATGAAAAAACTTTTTTAATAATTTTACCTGATTCCTATGTTTTTTGGTGTGCTGAGTCCGAAAATAATAATAAAAAAGTCGTATCATCCACAAATTTTTCACATTTTAATATTCAAAATGTGAAAAGTTTATTTTTTATCATTCGAATGTTATTAGGTTGGCAATAAAATCAGAATTTTATAAGGTCGGCAGTAAAATCAAATGTTATTAGGTTGGCAGTTCCGATAAATGTCACAGCTGTTTGTTTTCTTCCAGTTAATATAACCTCAGATTGCAGTGTTTAACCCATGTGCTTTAATTTACACTCAAAGAATGACTGATCGTGGTTGTAAAAACTCTCCCAACACTTTTTGTTATATATGTGGTAAGTTTGTAGTTAAAAAACATCAAAGAAACATTACTGACTTTGTAAAAAAAGTATACTTTGCGTATTTTTAGTATAGAAATCGGTAATCAAAAAAAATGTTGGGCTCCTCACAAAGTATGTTTGTTTTTGTCGAGGATCTTAGGAAATCGTATAAGAAAGAAAAGAAAGCTTTTAGATTTGCAGTACCCATGGTATGGAGAGAGCAAGAAAATCGTTAAAATGTTTGTTATTTTTGCAGCGTTGATGTTTCTGGATATAACTCCAAAAATATCCTAACTTTATTTCGGCTAATCGGCAAGTAGGACATGGACCGGGACTTCCTGTCTCTGAGCCACCTCAGTCTATTGTTGACGTTTTACAGTCCAGTCCCGAATTTAATGAAAATCGACAGGATGATGATGAGTTTCAATGTTCTCTAGAAAATTTAAAACCAGAGTTGTTTACACAAGCTGAGTTAAATGATTTAGTGAGAGATTTGGGTTTGACTAAGAAAAAAGCAGAATTTCTTGGTTCTAGGCTGAAAGAAAAACATTTATTGGAATCTGGAACATCTATTTACCATTATAGAATAAGAGATTAAAATTGTAGCCTATTCAAATAAAAGTACGGTTTAAGTTTTTATTTTTTATGTATCACATTTTCCCTATTTTGAAATTTAATCGATGTCATATTGTGAAAGAACTGTGGGTGATACAAAAAAACTGATACCAGATACGGTTTCAGCACCCAAAAATACATAACACTTAGATGTATTGGTTAAAAAAGTTTTTACAAATATTTTTTTTGTTGGCCTGTGTTATTAATGACGTTGAAAATAAAATTTTTCGATATTATTTTTCCGAATGTGCCTTCATATTTAACTAAGTTTAATCAAATCTATTGAAGACCTGGCCAGATGTTTCGCCTGCCTGTGAAAGAAAACTACCTATTTGTGCTTGAGTTATACTTGCATGTACATATCTACATAGATACACAAACACATACAAAGATATGTTAAAATTTATCCATATAGGGAAGTAATGCATCACTTCATGTGGGCGAAGTAACGGGCATCCATTATTTCTAATTATTAGAAAATGAAATTTACTATTGAAAATATACTCCCTAAACTTCCTGATCATATCAGCAATAGTATTCACATTTACTTACAGAGCTTTGCTAACTAATATTAATACTCTGTTCAAAATATAACTTTTTTTTTGTGGAAAACCCGCTTTAAAAAGATTTTTTAAACAGTATATTCTTCCTGTAATATAATACGTGAAGGACGGGAAAGATAATGCGATTATCCAAACTCAACAAAAAGTGTTTTTATAACAGACAGCTTAAGTTACTTACTCCAGCAATTTGTTCAAGATTTATAAATCCCGGGTAGGTTGGAAGTTTGAAATATTGAAAATATTTTAACAAAAGAATCAAGAGAAATTTTAAAAATATTAACACATATTTCTTTTTTTTTATTGGCATAGCACACAGGCTGCAGGGAAATCTCTAAAGAGCTACAAGAGTGACGCGTGTGCGGAAAAAGCGATTCACGTTGCTCTCGAATGGCTGTAAATTCTACTCAGTGGCAAACACTGTCCTAGGCAAATCACTCCAAAGGGAGGAGGCTCTCCATATAAAAGACTGCTTGAAAAGGGTTGTACGAGAAGTGACAAGCTGAACTTCATACAGATGTGAAGTATCAGCGCGAGGTATATTCCTAGTATGTACCACTCTGGGAGGAATTAACCAGTCTACATTCATAAAAGCACTTTTCATGAAAATACTTTTAGAATAGATTCAAGTCGTTAACCGTTCTTCGATGTTCCAAGGAATTAAGGCTGCTGGTCAGTTTTGGGATATCCAATCAGGCGAAGTGAGTAGAATGCAACAAATGCAATGTCTGTTTGGGATAATAATTCCAAACATGGGAGCAGTATTCCATCGTTGGTCGAATTTGAACTTTGTACAGAATTAGTAGTTGTTGCTGAGTATAAAGCTTTCTAGTTCAAAATAATATTCCCAGCTTTTGCGAGGCTTTCTTTGCTATGCTTGTAACATATTTCCTCCCAAATTAATGTCCAGCAGACTTTTTGGACTGAGTGTATATAAGACATAGAAAAATAACAGATTTTTCAAATTTTGTTATAAAATTCAATTGAAATTAACTAACTTAAGTGTACACAGTAAAACTCAAGGATATCTGAAGGCAGTAGTAAAAAAATAATAAATTATATATATATATATATATATATATATATATATATATATATATATATATATATATATATGTATATATATATATATATATATATATATATATATATATATATATATATATATATATATATATATATATACCGTAGAACCCCGGTTATCCGAGGTAACGTGGGGGGGCACCCTCCTTGGATAACTGAAAACTCGGATAATCCGGATTTGTTTTTTATTCATTCAAAAAATAAATACCAATACTTTAAACCGATGTATTAACGTTTTTAACATATAAATAGGTACATATATTATAAAACAGTGAAATAGGTATCTATGTGCTTCTGTTTCATATTGCATCTTCTTTTTCTCGCTGCAGTGTTTCTCCATCTATTAAGAAGAAGCAAATCCGCTGGGGTTGCCTCTGGTTGTTATTCGATATACCTCAAAACTTTTTCCAAAGAAGCAAAACCTTCTTGATGAGAGATCTTAGTGGGAGACTGTTTATCCACCGCCACTTCGCCATTGTCATCGTCTTCTGATTTTTCGGTTTCCTGAAAGGCATTCTTTATTTCTTCAATACTCATTTCTTCTTCTAAATCATCTGCTGTAATCCATTCAACAACATCTTCTCTTGTCACCTTTTCGCAACCTTTTAATTTTTGCATTAATTCAAATAAACTTTTTTCTTTTATCTCGCTGTCAAAATTTGAACAGGACATTTCTCCATGGCTTCTCAATTTCAAAGCTAAGTCATTTAATGGAGTATCATCTTTACTGTCATTATAGTCCTCAAAATTAATAACTTTTGACAAAGATTTTTGAATAGTGGTAGTACGCACATAATCCCAAGCTTGACTTACCCAGTAAATAACATTTTTCAGTGTAACCTTTCTTATCCCACTGATAACATCCTCCTTTTCTGTGTATTCTAACAGATGTTCAAGATATAAACGCCTATAATTTTTTTTTAATGTTTTCGAGGATGCCTTGATCCATTGGTTGCATTATGCTGGTTACATTTAGAGGAAAAAATTTGACAACAATTTCGCCCACATGAAGTTCTTCTCCAGGGTGAGAGGGGGCATTATCCATTAACAAAATTGCTTTAATAGGAAGACGGTTTATGTTCAAAAATTTAGTCACAGATGGCACGAACTCTTCTTCAAACCAGTTAGTAAATAAGGTCGCATCCATTCATGCGCTCTTCTGACTTTTGTAATAGACTGGTAGGGCTTTGGGTGAGATGCCTTTTAAAGCTCTTGGACGTGAAGACTTGCCAGTCACCATCTGGGATTTTGTGCTTGCCAGATGCATTGGAACATACCATTACAGTTAATCTTTCCTTACTTCGTTTGTGCCCAGGAGCTGATTTTTCCTGTCGAGACGCCAATGTTTTTGATGGAAGCATTTTATAATTCAGACCAGTTTCGTCACAGTTGTAAATTTGATCACATGTGTATCCACAATCTTCGATTTGCTTTTTAAAGTTCTGCTTAAACTTCTCAATTGATGACACATCAGCAGAAAGTTTTTCACCACATACAGTCAGTTGTCGTATACCGTACCGTTTTTTTTCCAGCGGTCAAGCCATCCAGAACTGGCGGTAAACTGATCTCTGGGAATTGCCTACTAATCATTATTGCTTTCTGTTGTAAAATTGGAGCTGACAGAGGCACACCTTTTGATCTCTGTTGATTAAACCACATGAATAAAGCTTCGTAAACCTTTTCATAGTCGCCGGTTTTTATTTGATTTTCTTCCTGAGGACGAGGAAGCTTGATTTATACACCACTCTTCTATTTTTGTGCGGTTTCTTTTCCAATCTCCAACTGTTACCTCACCTACTCCATAACAACTTTAATTGTCTCTCCTGCTTCAATTCTTCTGATGGCTTTTAATTTTTCTTCAGTAGGAACGACGATTCTTTTACGCTTGTTTTACTCCATTATAATACGACAAATAAAAATTCAAACAAAGCAGTTCGTATTAATTATACTTAACTACCAGAACTCCAACCAAATAAATTATGTGAGTATACTCGTACTTCTCCGTAGTAAACGCTATAACGGACTGCATTCACGCAAATTTACATGCTGAAAGAGTCCAAAAACATAAAAAGGGAACCCCTCACACCGGCCAGGGGAATTCCCCGAAGGCCCCGACGATTTTAAATGGAAATATGTACATACATATCTTAGAAGCTCGGTTAATTCGCAGTATAGAGGCGCGTACCTCGGATAATCAGGTTCTTAGATTGGCTCGGCTAATCGGGGTTCTACTATATATATATATATATATATATATATTATATATATATATATATATATATATATATATATATATACATATATTTTCAATTTAGTGGGGCTGCAGTCTATATTTAAATATTTATGGCCTTGAGTAGTGAAACAACCTTTTTTGTTAGTCGAGCTTTCGAAATTATATTTATTTCTTCTTCAGGACATCTGGAAAGACAAAATTTTCTTTTTTCTTTATATTGTTAAGTGAAAAATTGCTTTTTTTTTAAGTACATTCATGTAGTTGAGAAGAACAAAAAAGAAAGATGGCATGAGAAAAAAGAAAAATGATTGACTTACCAAAGTGATTTTTCTATAACAAAACAAGCAATCATTTGCACAGAGGGATATTCCCTAATATACTATTGTTAACTACATAACACTATAATTAAACAGAAAAATGTAAAACGGTCAAAATAGCTGGCCTTGGTACTCTCTGCTAATCCCGTAAACCAGTAAATTCACAAAAAATTATCAATTTTTGGCGGCAAAGGTGGAGTGGAGGATCTTAGTCTCACCCCAGCTCATCTGATGGTCATTGTTAATGACATGTTGTGCTAAAGCACAAGATTGTACATTACGTCTGCAGTCACTTTTGTGTAATTTGATCCTACCCTTCAAATTTCTGGAGGTTTGACCTATGTACACTTTATTACAATTTGAACAAGGTATTTTGTAAATTACGTTCCAATTTTCATTTTTTAGAAGAGGAGTTTTTGTTTTTGGTGTACAGTTTAGAGATAGTTTTGATTTGTCTTTTAGCAATTTTGAAATCAAACGGTTTGAAAATATTAATTAATCTATTAGTAAAATTATCAATATAAGGAAGAGAGAAATAAAAATTTTGATTATTTAATTGAGTCGAGGAATGGTTCATATGAATTTCTAGGTTATTGCTTTGTATTGAGCGTTGTGTAGTAAGTGTTTGAGGTTGTGACCCTGTATATATATATATATATATATATATATATATATATATATATATATATATATATATATATATATATATAAATATATATTAACATAAATTGTTAAAATTTCCTCTCTTTCCGGTGGAAAATAAATGAGAATAAACAATCTTGTTGCTACCTGGTTTTAAAAAATATATCAGAGTAAATTTTTTAAATTTACGGTCTACAAAATATGCTCAGCACCTTCTCCCTTACACTCACAATGCGCCATTATTCTTTAGAATTTAAAAATAACATGTAACGATTTAGGGTACAAAGAACAAAAGTTAATGATCATTTTATACGCTTACTACAGCAGTAATAAAAAAATATATATTTATTTTGCAAACCACAAACCGACTCCCTGAAGCTCTTTAACAACAGTTAACACGAGTGTTTACATATACCAACAAAGCCATCGAAACTTTTTCAATAAAACAGACTTCGGTATGGAAAAAAAATCGCTTTAATAATACTTTTTAGACAGTAGATGTTTCCTATAACATTACTCGTTAACTTTTCGCAATAAAAAAACAAGAAAGTTAATACGATTATCCAAACTGAACAAAAAGTGTTTTTATAACAGATTGCTTAAGTTACTTACTCCATCAATTTGTTCGAGGTTGAGTTTCAAACTAAAGTGAGATTAATCTTCTAGCTATCTCAGGGTTTTTATAAAAAGTGCGACTGTTGCTGTCTAAAATAAAGCACTATTGAACTTTTCTGTTACATATAGAAGGTATCTCAAAATTTACCGACAATATTTACATATCATAGAAATAGAATTAAATAAGCAGAATTTTGCAGCATAGCAGTTTAATAAAAAAAAAACCGGCCAAGTGCAAGTCTAACTTGGTTAATTAGTGTGCCGTATCGTGATTACTTTTAAAATGAAAATTATTTTTACGGAGGTACAAAATAACTAATGACTTGACAAATATACCCCAAATGAGTTTTCAACAAAGTTTGTTTTCTATCCTTTTTTTATATACAAGATAAAATAGCAAAGGTAATTTTCATTTAACGGAGAATACTTCAGAATGTTTTAGAAATTTTTTGATTAGTACTCTTAGAGATAGGATGGCGGTTTTTGGCATTTTTTTAAAAATAATATAAAGAAAAGTTTGTATGAGTATTACATCATATCTATTTTTGAACTCGCGTTTTCAGAAGCTTTCATTTGACACCCCACTCGATGACCTTGCAAATTTTTTTTTTCACTTCCAATTTCTCCCCCCAAAACTAACTCCTTCAGTCAAAATTTAACTTTCAAAACTACACGGCCCTGATAGGGCCATCAATTCCTATATTTGTGCCATATTTCAACTTTCTCTCTTAAATAGGCTAGGAAAAAATCAGGTGTGGCAGATGGACGCCGAAGTGATCCCATAAGTGTTCCGTACGAAACACTAAAAAATGATACTCTTCTGTATAGTTGGTGTTACATTACATTTCGAATTTTGGTGCAGATGATCTGAGTACTTTATTCGAGTTAGCTCACTATATTAGAAATGATAGCCGTGCCCGCGGCTCCGCTTGCGTGGACTTCATTCATTATTATCGTCACTGCTCATTCCTTATATTACCTAACGTAATAAAATATATCCTATAACCTGCCCAGGGAACATATGTATGAATTAAAAAAAAACCGTAAATCGGATAAATAGTTCTCGAGTAATAAGTGCACTAATGGACAGACAGGCAGACAGAGAGACGTTGCATTTTATATATATTATATTCTTTGTTACATGACATTGTTACATATCTAATGGTTTAGGCAGTGTATTGCAAAAGGACGCGCTGGCGGCAAACTTTTTTCCGACTTGATTCACTATTATCTGGCCAGAGAACATATGTATGAATTAACAAAAAACACGTAAATCGGATAAGTGGTTCTCGAGTGATAAGCGCACTAACGGACAGACAGACAGGCAGAGAGGCGTTGCATTTTATATATATTATATTCTTTGCTACATGATATTGTTCCATATTTAATAGTTTAGGCAGTGTATTGCAGGAAAATGCGCTAGCGGCAAACTT
The DNA here is from genome assembly GCA_019049505.1 of Pachyrhynchus sulphureomaculatus. Classification (NCBI taxonomy): domain Eukaryota; kingdom Metazoa; phylum Arthropoda; class Insecta; order Coleoptera; family Curculionidae; genus Pachyrhynchus; species Pachyrhynchus sulphureomaculatus. Next base: position 73,900,799 of record CM032456.1, read on the forward strand.
TTGTCCGACTTGATTCACTATTATCGTCACTGCTTATTCCTTATGTCATCTAACATAAGTACGTAAATCGGATAAGTGGTTCTCCAGTGATAAGCGCATTAACGGACAGACAGACAGGAAGACGTTGCATTTTATATATATTATAAATTAATAAACAACCCTGAAGAAGTGAAGTTATAAATGGATAACCTGCACCATACCTTGGGAATATATGTTATGTGTGATTAATTCCAGTTCGTACTATAAAAAATGCAGAAATTGTGCCTTAATGGCAGAATGTTTTATTTCCTCATTAAAAGTATGGAAAAGTACACACACAAATCGACAGTCTTATGTGTGTTTCCGTTCAAATTGTAACGTCTTGTTCTGTAGTTTTTGAACGATCGTCGAAGGGGAAAAAGAGGTGGGGGCCGATCAATTTTGTATGGTTTTAATAGTAAAATGGCAATATTTGCTCGGTTTTTGACAGATAATAGACACATATTTTGCATAAATACTTATAGTAAAACATAAAAGGGGTGAAGAGGGTGTGAGAATATTAGTGGCATATGTCTTTTCAAAGTTTTTGGACCCTCAAAAAGGGGGTTAAAGTGGATCATTAAATATTGTATAGTTCCAACAGTATTTTGAGAATTTCTGCAGGTTTTCTGGTTGATGTAATTGACAAATTTTAAGCCTATTATTTATAGTAAAATATATGTTATAAGGGTTAGAGGAGTTGTGTCATATGTGTAACTGACAATGGACCTGCCAAAAGTGTTGTGCCGGCGAGTAAACCGACACCCACCAAGGCGGGAAAGTCAGGGCAACGCATGAGTTATACTACAGGAACAAACGAACACACCATGCGTTGCTTTGATAAAAGCACAAGTCCGCACTCGTGCCGCTCCTGGAGCGTTTTAGGGACTTCCCTGCAGCACGTGTGCTAGACCAATAAAAAAAAAAAAAAAAATATATATATCGTGGCATATGCCCTTTTCAAGGTTCTTAAATTGTAGGAATATGGAAGTTAAGTTATTTTTTGGGCAAGGGGGTAAAAGAGATGGTAGAATCTTGTATAGTTCCTATAGTAATATGAGAATTTTTCCAGGTTTTTTGGATTGAGAAATGAGCAAATTAGACATAATCATTTATAATAGAACATATAATGTACCAACGAGTTTGTAGAAGGAAGGCAGAGGAGTAATTTGATATTTGTCAAGAAATCGTTACATTTTTTTCAATATTTTCAAGAAGATGATAGGGATGGAAGTCATTATATCGTTTCAATAGTATTACAAGAACTTTTTCCTTGTTTTGATTGGGATTTTGAATATCTAATATAAAATAAATTTTCTATAGACCATGGATATTTTACGTGGGAATATCAAACTAAATGTCTAGAGTAGTAGTACCAGTATGAGCAAAATACATTTTAAATAAAAGTGTATCGACCTGGAGCCAATCCCGTCACAAAATTCTCGCTTCAGGTTAGGAAAGATTAGAGATCACGTAAACGATGAGTCGATCAGTTTATCATTTCACCGCTCGCCTAGAAGGATATCAGGAACGTAACGTAACATTTAGATGATATATATATATATATATATATATATATATATATATATATATATATATATATATATACGCATAATATATGAATTTGTACTCCTCAGTTACCTTCCATAACCTAATAATTTTCGAACAAAGATCTAAAGTTTAAAAATAATTTCCAAAGTGATATTTATTTCTTGTTTTTGAGACATATATGTAATTTATTACATTAAACTTTCCGACAAATTGAAGTTTGCCGTGGTTTAATTCTGCTAATGGATTTCTGATCAAATTGATGTTGCTGGAGGTCCAGCGGGTAAAGAAGCACTTTGATATTCATTTGAAATGTTTAAATCTATAGTAACTGTGGTTTTGTAAACTTCGGATTCAAATTAGCAAGTGCAAATACAAGATGTTGTTGAATTTATAATGCTGTGTCCTATGTAGGTGACTGTTGTAAGCGACTCTTTCTTTTGTGTTGTTTGAGTTTGTCATTTTAGTCGTATCACTCGTTACACTTATTTATGCAGGGTACAGCTTTATCAAGACAGTCAAATAAATGAAAGCACTTTGATCAATCACATATTTCATTTAGAAATTTTACATACGTATGCGTATGGATTTCACGAGAAATCAAGATATGTGGCATTCTAATAATTTTTAATTAATCCGCGACAGATTGGATGAAATTTAAAGTTTTAATAAAATATTTTCTAATATTTTGCAAAATATACCCAATAAAAAGGATTTCCTTAAAATTTTATTGTTTTTGTTTACTACTTGATGTCAAACATTGTTAGTATCTAAGAAAATTGATGCTTGATAGTAGAACAATACTAAAATTTAGTTATAGTTTTAATTATGTGCATAGAAATTCTGGTACTTGCATCTTAGTAACCTTGATTTCCTCTTGTAAATGGTAGCAGCTCATGAAATTAAGATCTTTCCCAACTAGTCACGGGCAAATTTATTTCAACTTTTTATACAAGGGCTACCGTCCAGGTTTTTGCAACGAAAGAAAAAAATTTTTTAGTAAAAATCGTTTTATTGTTTCTTAAAATATTCACCTTTAAGATTTATATATTTCTGCATGCGTTCGAACCAATTCTCGAAACATTTTTTCCACTCTAAGTTGGTACCTCAAAGAAATGTTTTTGGAAGGATTCAGCAACTTCTTGATGTGATGAAAATCGCTGTCCACGCATTTTTTTGACATTCGGGCACAAAAAGAAGTCTTTAGGCGATAAATCAGGTGAATATGGGTAATGAGACATCAATTCGATGTTTTTTTTTCCGTCAAATAATCAATTGTTTGACGTGCTGTGCGAGAGCTGGCACTATCGTGATGAAGAATGATGCGACGTTTTCGGTTGTTTTTTCCTGATTTCATGGATGACCTCTGGCAAAAAAATTATTGTACACCATACATCATTAACTGTTCTTCGATTCTCTAAAGCAATGGATGCAACATGTCCAGCAAAACCAAAGAAACAAGCGATCATTTTTTTGGAAGTGCTTAGCGATAGAAACCACTTACTAAAATCGTAAAATTCATCCATATTTTACAAACGTATAATAATGTTTTTAACTACGGCATTATAAATAAGGTGTTTTCTCTATGATGTTATGTTCTTCGACCACAGAACAGAGTTTAGGTATCTTATGATCTCCTTTCCTTTACTTATTATACTCTCCACTTCTTTTTCTGTTCTACCGTCTTTACTCATATTAGTTCCGAGATATATATATATATATATATATATATATATATATATATATATATATATATATATATATATATATATATATATATCTATATATACTCTTCACAAACACCAATGACCTCACGGTATTTAGAGTAGAGAGGCTTCCCTGTATCCCTGTGGCTAGCGGTAGGAATTCCTTAGAAATAATCCTGTCAGGGGAGGTGAATTAACTCCTGCCCATCGCAGATTCCAGGGGTTTCCTGGCCCGGGAACCTAACACCTGTTTAGGGCCTCTTATCCGGGGTTACTGATAAACACCACAACGGCGGAGAAGGTGAAGAAGAGATATTGCGCACAGCATCGATGTTTTTTGAAATAACAACCGATTTTGATCGAACAATCTTTTGTGATGGTGATTCATTATCAAAAGTTGAATGAAGCGATTCGGGGCATTGTTATTGAGTTAGGCCCTTACTAAAATCGTAAAAAATCACCCAACGAAAATCTTAATTGAAATTTCCATTTCTTCACAAAACTGTTTTTTTTAACGCTCACTGTAAACAAACTACTCTTCCAATTTTTGAGTTGCCACTATTTTAACAATAACAAATGTCAAATTTTACAACAATGGTAATGACACATCTCAATAGCGCCATCTAGTGATCATTTGTATAAACTTAAAAGGCGACGCTCGTACATTCTATTTGCTGCAAAGTATTAGTATTCATTCAACAGGATGTGGAGAAATAATTGAAGAGGGTGCAAAAATATAAAAATGCCTGAGATCAGGTTGTTGCTAATAGCTTTTCAAGGTAGAATTATATACTGTGCGCGTCTTTCTAAACATCAAATCCAGAGCAATAAATTTGTCATGTCAAATTGCTTTAATAACAACAGTTTAAACATAACTCATCTAGTTTTGCTTTAAGATGCTTATAACGTCTTATGTGCCGAAATATGCCCCGTATCTGGCTTATTTACAAAAAAAACTTATCTCAGAACTGAAACATTTTTTTTTAATATATCAACTAGAAAAAAATGTTATAGTTGATAGCTAAACTTCGATTAAATAATTAATGTAAAACAACTGAAAATGGACGAATCCCATATTTCAGCAGTTTACCCACTGTTGTCTTATTCGTCAAATCCATCCTGAGACTCGTTTCGCCGTATCACGGCTCGTCAGTCAGGCTAGAATTGACAAAAAAAATGTAAAACAACTGAAAACTGTCGGCTCGAAAGCTGCTGTGTTAGCTTTCGATGGAGTAATAGGTATGCGTACTTAGTACAATTCGTTGTATTCTACCATCGAATTCCGTAACTTCTGGGATAAGTACCAGTCAATCCTGTTCTCTTGTTTGTCAATCCTAGCCTGACTGACGAGCCGTGATATGGCGAAACGTGTCTCAGGGTAGATTTAATGAATCAGAGAATAGAGGGTAAACTGCTGAAATATAGACTTAGTCCGTTTTCAGTTGTTTTACATTAACTACATATCACCCAGCGCTACCTGCTTTAAGCGTTGACTGTGTCAACCACTCTGTCGGTTCGAAAGCTGCTGTGTAAGCTTTCGATGGACTACTAGGTATGCGTACTTAGTACAATTCGTTATATCCTACCATCGTATTCAATTAAAGTCCGTACGATTTGTAATGGCATAGTCGGCAATAAAATGCTAGACAGAATAAAAGATATTGTTCAACTTGCTTCCACTTATACTTCAACAGATATTGTTCCGCCTTAAATATCGGTCTAATCAATGTAAGACAGCCGTCATTGACGATCTCGGTTTTGTATTTGGGAGTAAGAGAGATAGACTCAATTGTACGTGTCATTTATTAATTTAACGAGTACACCCATACTCCGAGATTAATTCAGGTAAATCTATAAGTATTAGGAAGTATTATGATTTTGGAAATAAGAACATTTAGTACTAACTTCCGACTTTGACCATTCAATATTTCTCATGGCATTTCGAATTTTTATTTGTAATATCTCTATCGACAAATAATCACAAATAACAAACAAATTCAAATGCGACCATGTTTTATAGTGAAAACTCTTGTCATTAGTGGATAATTGGTGCCATCTCTTTCGAGTGTACGATTCCGGGGCGTAATAGACAAAGGTAGAACACTGGCAGATAATTGGGTGGGGACTTGCCATTCTTAGCATACGAGTAAAAGCAGATACAATAGTTAGGCACCTTCTCTAATGTTTTTATGGCCGACTATGCCATTATAAATCGTACAGACTTTATATAACTTTGATGTCATGTATCTCAGCCACGAATTAAGGGAAATCATCAATTATAACATAAATTAAAACTTTACTTAGTGGTATAACTATATTCTAGCTTAAAAAATCTTAGTTATGTATCATTATGTTCAAACTTGTAAACTATTATCAAAAATGAATTTAAAAAAAAGGAGTATCGTCCATCCTAAATGATAATTACCCTCTTTTACCTGATAGATATGCGAATAATTATGTAAACAGCTGGTTGCACGCCAAAAATTAATTAACTAAATCAACCGGTATGTTTTGCCTGCTGGTTGAGTTAAAATATCACAAAACTTTGTACCCAGCTTCCAGAGATAATTTATACTCAAGGGGGAAAAAGCATATCATTTATGACGTCGTGTCGAACAAAATTAATAAAAGTTATAATTCAGGAAATTGAAAAACAGTTGTCTTACACTACTTCAATAAGATATCGCAAAAAAAACGAAGGATCTCTTGCAGTTTTGTAATACAAATCGCTTTGCATATCATAAAGGTATTGCCAGTTATACTTGTTAATTTTAATAACTGGTTATAAATAATTTAACAGAATAAAAATTTAAAAGATACTGTTGACTGTTAATTATAAAAATATTATTTAGTGTCTTCTATCGAAATATATGTACTTTAACGGATTAGACCTTTTAAGTCATGGTGGAAGCCGATGAACGAAGAAATATTTCAAATTTTGGAATTCAATATTACACATATGACAGATTTGTTAGTAGTCGACGCAATCAGTCAATTTTAAGGGGACGTTAGATAATTCATCGTGTTTTAATCCAAACTTGCAGCGGTTTGATTATTTCTTACTACCACTAATAAATTTATCATTGGTATCATTTTTTTAAATAAAATAATAGCCATAAGAGTAAATCTTTAAATTCATTTGGTAGTTTGTGAAAAATCATCATTAATCCAGTTTTTTATAGCGTTCCTTGCCTTCTGGTTTTTAATTTCCATCCTCCCAATCTCCAGATCTTAGATTTTCCTCTGAACACCTCCAAACTATGTCGCTCTTGGTCTCCCTCTTTTCCTCCTTTCGCTTGGTACCTACTTTGGAACCGTCTTTGGTATTCGGTGTTCCTCCATTCTTTCCACGTGTCCGTACCATATAAGGTGCCGTTTTTGCTCAACAATTGTGGTTTTTATTTTCATTGTATCCATTATTCTTTTATTTTTAACGCTATCCTTTCGTGTCACTCCAGTTGACCTCCGCCACTAATCCATCTCCAGTGCCATTAGTTTCTATTCCAATCGTTTCGTCAATTGCCAAATTTCACAACCGTATAACACGATGCTCTTAAATATGGCATTATAAATAAGGAGTTTTCTTCGTTATATTCTTCGACCACAGAACAGAGTTTAGGTATCTTATGACCGCCTTTCCTTTACTCTACTCTCCACTTCTTTTTCTATTCTACCGTCTTTACTTATATTAGTTCTGAGATATATATACTCTTCACAAGCACCAATGATCTCACCGGTATTTAGAGTAGTGAGGCTTCCCTGCATCCCTATGGCTAGCGGTAGGAACTCCTTAGAAATAATCCTGTCAGGGAAGGTGAATCAACTCCTGCCCACCGCAGATTCCAGGGGTTTTCTGGCCCGGGAAGCTAGCACCTGTTTAGGGCCTCTCGTCCGGGGCTACGGATGAAGGTGTAGAAGATCTTTCTTTGAATACGGTGGATCCAGCGGAAGTGGCATCCCTGATTTTAGGACTTGTATAATATCACAATTACTGCTGCCTTACAGAAGGATGTTGGCACAACAAAGGCTAGAGCAGAGGTTCCCTAACTGTGCGTTGCGACGCCCTGGGGCGTCGCGGCGCTATCCTAGGGGAGTCGCTAGACGATACGCTTACATGCGACGTAATGAACTAGTGTGCGGCGCTGCGCGCGTTTCATCTGCGACTCAGTAAGCTCGCCCCTCCATTTCCCCTCACTTTCGTTCGTTCATCGTTTAGTCTTTTATTTCGACGCTTTATTTATTCGTCGCTTACAAACGTTGATGAATGCAGCGTTTTAATTGTATAAATATGGAACTTCCCCAATGTGTTGTTTGTCATAAAGTGCTGGCAGCTGAAAGTATGCTTCCTAATAAATTGAAACGTCATTTGGAAACAACTCTCAGTAATTTATAAGGAAAGCCGCGAGATTTTTTTGTAAGAAAATTGCAAGAACTGAAACATCAGCCGTCATTCTTGTTTTCTAGAGCATCTATTCTTTCCAAAGCAGAGCTCGCCTCTTACAAGGTCGCTCGCCGTATTGCTAAATATAAGAAACCACATACGTTTGCTGAAGATCTTATTTTACCTGCAGCAACTGAGATAGTATCAGTGATGATTGGAGAATCGGCAGCTAAAAAAATAAAAAATATTCCTATTTCTAACAATACGATTAGTCGTCGCATTAATGACATAGCTGAGGACATTGACGAGCAAATTGTGGAAAAATCCTTCTGGTTTATTTGCGATTCAACTGGATGAAGCGACAGACAGTAATAACGACGCTCAATTAATATGTTACGTGCGGTACATGGAAGAAACAAATGTACGTGAGGATTTGTTATTTTGCAAAAAAATGATTGATACCGGTAAAGCTAGTGATTTGTTTGAGATCATAGATTCATACATGGAAGATAATAACATTCAATGGGAGAAGTGTGTCAGTGTGTGTACGGATGGAGCTCGCGCGATGGTAGGGCAGTATGGAGAACTTCAAGCTGTTATTAAAACCAAGGCTACAAATATACAATGGCTGCAAAAAATATTTTACCTGAATTAAATTTTGTGATGGATATAATTATCAAAGTGGTGAACTTTATGAAAACAAGACCCGTGAAGGCAAGATTGAGAAGAATTGTACACGTATTTATTGACAGAATCACATCGCAAATGTCCTTAGTAAATGGCTGCAGGGAAACGAAACGCATATACTACAACTGACTGATAAAATTGCAGCGTTTCAAAACAAGTTGCTGCTGTGGAAAAGAAAAATAGGAGAGGAATAAGGAAATACTGACTGTTTACCTGTTTTGAAAGGCTTTCTGAAAGAAAAATTTATTCAAAATCTGGAGCCAAGTTTGCAATTGATATTTATCCAACACTTATCAACATTAAGCACCAATTTATTAAATATTTTTCAGAGAATTTGAATCAATACGACTGGATTAGAAACCCATTCCAATCGACCACAGTCGAGGAAGTACAGTTGTGAGAACTATCTTGTGATACGAACCTAAAACAATGATTCGGTAACAACAAACTGTTTCAATTTTGGAGCGATGCATCCCAAGAATATCCTACTATCAGTATTACGGCTTTAAGGGTTATTTTACTATTTGCTCCATCATACTTTTGTGAAACTGGCTTTTCTGCAGTTGCAGTAATAAAATCGAAGTTCAGGTTACAAATAAATTTAGAAAAAGAAATGAGAGTAGTAATTTCAAAACTTCAGCCCTGATTTGAGAAGTTATGCTCAGAAAAGCAAGCTCATCTTTCTCATTAATTGTATTGTTTTTATTTTTTTTATGTTTTCTAATAAATAATAATTAAGATTCTATATTCTTTGGAGTTCTCTTTGAATAATAAAGTAATTTTCTCGTCTGCTAGAGCTACACACAGGTATCTTATTTTAAAAGGGCGTCGCAAAAAAATTGCAACCTGTAAAGACAGTCACGATTAAAAAAAGATTGGGAACCCCTGGGATAGAGGAAGAAAACCTCGACGATAAATTACCCGGTCCTCCAAGTTGGAGGTTGAGGCAATGGGCCTGCTTCCCATTACTTAAAAAAAACCTAACTAGGAAAAAATCACAGGGACAAGCCTTGTGAAAAAAAATGTAGTAAAATAATAATATTTCGATATGAGATATATTCTAAACATATAGATAACTTCAGTTACGAGGTTTCTTTACATGGATTAAAATTTTTCTTAGAAGTCCTAAAAGTGTCAGTGCTTATTATATTCTTTTATTTGAAACCTAACAAAATAAAATTGTTTGCGGTGGACTATGTCCTATCAATTACTTAAAGACATAAATTTTTTTTTTGGTAATAAACTCTTTCAAATCAGACTTACTCTAGAATCTTTGCTCTACAATTACAGGATAACTTCAAGAACCTCTGCCCATCTAGATTAGAGCACTAAGTCGTATCAAATTAGATTTAGAAAAAAAAATGTTCAGATTAAATAAAGTAGAGCAAGAGCAGCGACAGTTTATGACGCGATAAAAACAATGTTTTATAGTCAAGAGTTATTTGCTTACTTAAAACCTTTATTCCATATAGCCTATATATAGTATAGCCATAAATTTTGTCAATCGCAAGCTGTGGTCAGGAATTTTCCAATCTAGCACGTAGTACCAATGCTGACATTGTATTTCATCTTTCGTAAGTAGACAGGCAACTTATATAATTGATCTCAGTTTTTTTTTTGTCGTGAAAGCGATCGAAAATTGTATGGCAATTTTAGTATTGTTGAAAATGGGGAAAAGTGCGCTGGAGAATTTTTCTTGATTTTCTTGGCTGATTTATGTATAATACCAATTTAAGGTACAATGAAACACAGGATATTGCTGATAGAATACGATAACGACATATTCGTTCTTTCCGAATAAAAGGAGTTGTTAAAGCTGTGCGTTCCAGTTCAGACGGATATTTTCGACCGAAATAATAATTGATAGAATGCTCCGAGGATAATTTCTTAAATTATTAAAAATAAATTTAGGACGGATGGTGTATCAGTCAGCGACCAATTATTAACGAAAAAATAAAAAAGATTTAGAGTTAGTAGATACAATGCAAGCAATGTTCTAGGATTTGCTAAAGCAGATAGATGGCCTCCTGTCAACCCATATTTAAATCCACAGGCAGGCTTGGAATATTCTTAAGCAAGAAGCTTATCAAATTTGAAGTCAGTATTTTAATATTTACTTTAAAAGCATTAAGAGAATTTATGTATAGATTTTATTAAGCATGGTATGTTTGCTCTTGTACCCTTCTACACTTACGTCATGGTACCATTTATTGATTCGACAGAAACATAATAAAATACAGATCTGTATATTTATGTTTGTGACTCTCAAGGAGACGTCGAATGCACTGAAAGGTCTTGTCAACCGAAAATATAAATTCTCTCAGACAGGTAAGCGGCTCTAAAGGCTTTAGACGCCTGTTAAGCGAACTCCTAGATCACAGTGGAGTATTAACGTGACCTGTTAGAACTATCCTCCAGGAACTTGAATTACTATGGGTTTCAGGACATTCGAGGGTAAAAGGTAATGAAAAATTATTAGTAAGATTTGGAAGTACAAAATCACACAGGGGACCAGTACCAGCGTTTGGAATACTAAGATTGGACGTAAAAATGACAATCAACTCATATCAGCGAAATCTAGAACGTTTGCTCGCAACATCTGGCCAAAATTGCCCCTACTCGAAGAAACTACCATCTGACGGACGTCCTGTTTAACAAGGGCCCAGACATTTACAGAAAATGGGTATCATAATCCTACGATATGTAGACTATCTGGTGAAGAGGACGAAACCTCTCTGCACATCTTATATGAATGTGCGGCTTTTACTCGGAATAAATATAAACTGTTTGGAGATCTACAATGCAGCGACAAATTATTCCTTGAAGGGCTTGGAAGAAGTGAGCTAAAAACCATCTTAAAGGAACGACGCTAATGTAACCAAAAGCAGGAAGTTCAATAAGCCAAGAGGTTGCAGTGCACCAACAGTCACAATCCCCTGCCCCTCCTACCACCAACCCCACCTACCAACATAAATATAGATGTAATTAAGGGGACTGTCTCAAAACATTTTTAATATCCAATTCTAATTTGTAAAATTGAAGTCATAATTCCCATATTACAACACCACCATATGACAAAGACTAGTAAAAAAGAGGAATATTTCCTATAATACTTATGAATATTAAACAGCTCGAAAAACTGGCCGTTTTGAGCGCATTTTAAAGTGGAAAAAGAAAAAGAAACAAAATGTAAAAACTTTTTCAACGCAGTTTTAAAAGGCAACACGTGAGTTTGCGAAACCGATAAAAATACTAAAAAAAAAACTAAAAATTTTAACACTTCATAAAAATATTCATTACTTTTCATCAATTTCTTCCAGTAATTATATTTATTCACACTCGCATAATTAGTATCTTTAAAACTAATTGGGAAAATTTTAAAACTAACTTCCATTCTCTTTTCAGTTTAGGTTGCTGTTAAATTTGATCAAATATATTCTTTGTTTTAGAACTTTTTTAGACTTAAAATGTTTATAAAAATAGTTTCCTGTGTAAAAACTCCTGAGCCTTTCCTCTTAATTTTACACTAGTGAAGTCACCTGACGATTAAATATATTATAAAATAATTATTAATCTTGGGTTAATCTGATGTAGTTAAAATAAATAACACGTCAACACCTCGTCAGCATAAAATATTGTTAATATCTGATTCGCAGTAAATTATTCTACACTGAAAATTTTAACATTAACAAGCCATCAATATTTTTAAAATATTTTGACTAAAATTACTAGTGATTATAAAAGAAAAAATACCACAAGGAAGTTGTACATATAATGAATCAGAGGTGAAATATCCATCTTTTTCTGTACATTTCAACTTAATATTGTAAATTCTACTATTAAATTCAATATTTATTTATTTAGTTATGTGTGTTTGTATATGTATTTTTGCAACCAGTTATTGCCAACTTACCAGCTTTTCTAATATTTTATGTAGCTACACAATTACTGAAAATGTAGACGATTGTTACAATATTCAACTATTCCCCAATTGTATACAATTTTTCCATATCCTATAAGCCTAAGTTATATTTACAATATTTCTAGTTATTTTTCCTTTTTTCTTCTCTTATTCTTTTCTTACTACAATTACAATTTTTTTCTCTCTTTTTGATGGTGGCATCATCATTAGACTTTAATTTTAAGTATATATTATTTTGCCGAAGTGTAAACAACATATTTTTTTGAGCATTGAATATGTTGAATTACGTGCCAAGAAAAAGTTTAAAGATGAAGAATTGGAGGTATTACTCAAGGAAGATCCATCCCAAAAGAAAAAAAAAAACTTGCAGAATCATTAGGAGTTGGTTACATAAGCATTTCCGAACGCTTACATGCACTGGGAATGATTTAAAAGCAAGGAAATTGGGTGCCGTACAAATTAAAACCTAGAGACCTTGAAAAGCGATTTTTCATCTGTGAACAACTGTTTTAACGACACAATTGGAAAGATTTTTTGTATTGTATGGTAACTGGTGAGAAAAAGTGGATACGCTACGATAATTCGCAGTGCAAAAAATCATGGGTCCAGTGAACTATTAACATCCTTGCCGAAGCCAAATATTCATGGGACCAAGCTTATGCTGTGTATCTGGTGGGATCAGCAGGGTGTAGTGTTAATATCAGTTGCTCCAACCCAAGGAAACTATTACTGGGGCACGTTACCGACATCAATTTATACAATTGAGCCAAGCGTTGAAGGAAAAACTACCCCAATATGCCAAAAGACCCGACAAAATGATTTTTCAAACTGACAACGCTCGGCCACATGTTGCAAAACCCGTCAAGGAAACACTAGAAGTGGGATGTCCTACCTCACCGGCCTCTTACTAAATATTACTCCTTCTGATTATCACTTGTTCCGATCGATGACACACGGCCTGTCTGAACAGCGCTTCCATTCTTATGAGGATACCAAAAAATGGATCGATTCCTCGATAGCTTCAAGTCATTCTTTTAACGTGGTATTCATATGCCTCCCCAAAGATGGGATAAAGTAGTAGCTAGCGATGGACAATACTTTGAATAATCAGTTTGTAACCATTTTTTACAAGAGAGCGATATTTTTACCGAAAAGTCCCTTAAAATTAATTCACACGTCTAATATATATATATATATATATATATATATATATATATATATATATATATATATATATATATAAATATATATATATATATATATATATATATATATATATATATATATATATATATTTGGACGTGTGAATTAATTTTAAGGGACTTTTCGGTAAAAATATCGCTTTCTTGTAAAAAATGGTTACAAACTGATTATTCAATATATATATATATATATATATATATATATATATATATATATATATATATATATATGTATATATATATATATATATATATATATATATATATATATATATATATAAATATATATATATATATATATATATATATATATATATATATATATATATACACCTGACGAGGTGTTGACGTGTTATTACACCTTAAATTTTTTTCCCAACTGACACGTGCTGGGCCATTTTGAAATAAATCTAGTAATTTTAATTTATACAATTGTTAATGCTGTAGAAAACTAAGTCTGCGTGTTAAGAAAAGTTATTAATAAAAGGTCAAATTAAGATCGTTCAAACGGATGGAAAATAAAATAAAATAAGCAAAGTGGAAAATTTATGCAGTATCAAAACTCAAAGAAACTCTGGTGTAAGCATCATTGGTTATTATTTTTTTGTAGGTTCTTGTGCCAACAAATACGTATAACCTTCGACGTCTTTTTCATGGTTATATAGAGCGATTCTTTTTGATAATTTTGCTGTCTGGCCATTGTAGATTGACCCACATTCACATTTAATTCCATAAACTACACCTGACTTTTGCCAAAGATCAGTTTTATCTTTTTTGTAAGTGGGTCAATCTACATTTGCTAAACATCGCAAAAAATAACAAAAAGAATCGCTCTACATAAAAGCGATTGTAAGCACAAACCAGATTCTACCAGTTTCAGTCAACATATGAATAAATATGATCATAAAGTTAACTATAACGAAACCTTCATTTTGAACACTGAAAGTAACATGTTCAGACGGAATTTTTTGGAAATGTGCTATATAAAAAACTGGCAGAATAGTCTTCACCACAAAAAAGACGTCGAAGGTTTACACACATATTTGTTGACCAAAGAACATACTAAAAAAATAATAACCAATGATGCTTACATCAGAGTTCCTTTGAATTTTGATACTTAATAAATTTTCCACTTTGCTTATTTTATTTTATTTTTCATCCGTTTGAGAAATCTTAATTTGACCTTTTATTAATAACTTTTCTCAACACGCAGGTTTAGTTTTCGACAGCATTGATAATTGTATAAATTAAAATTACTAGATTTATTTCAAAATGGCTGAGCACCTGTCAATTGGGAAAAAAAATTATGGTGTAATTTTTAGATTTTAATAATTCTATTAATTCCCAAGTATAATTTTTTTATCATTGAAAAATTAAATTAACAATTTATGTTTGATTATTGTGAATTTACGTGTATAAGAATAAGTTCGGTGTTAATAATTGTTTTAAAATCATGTGTGTCAACACTTCCTTTCCCTCAACTGATACAGATCGTGTTCTCCTTGGACAGAGAGCTAACGGTAATTATTCAGTAAGTACCTTTTTATTCCAATAACTCTGTCTTTTAAGAATATTAAAAATTACGATAGGATCTCTTGTCTTTTTTCTTTTTGAAGTATTGCATATTATTTTAGGTAGTTCTCTGGCTGATGAGTGGTTTCTTTCTGTGTCTCCTAGGTCCTGAAGATGATGTACGATTTGGCATCGAAAGTTCGATATTAGAATAAAACTACAGTTCCTAATCTTTGAGACCTTTTTGTCCACTCTGTAATTTTAAGGGCTATTCCCAAGTAAAACCCTCTTTGTCGTTACCAGTAAGCCCTTTTACTGACCTTTCTCTTTTATTTAGAATACATATACGTGTATATATATATATATATATATATATATATATATATATATATATATATATATATATATATATATATATATACACATATATATATATATATATATATATATATATATATATATATATATATATATATATATATATATATAAATAGGGAGTCTGTTTTAAGTGGTGAAACTATTGCTATCTTCAAAATAGTAAGTACTTCCAAGTCGATTAAATTTAAGAAAAAAGTTGTCATTTTCGCGGTTGATATAAAATATGTTTTCAATATTGCATTTTTTGGTTTCTAAGATGTGAAATATTTAAAACTTTTTTTGAAAAATTAGGCACTATCGTATTTTAGCCGGGAAGAAAAAAAACATATTTTCACTTTTAATAGTAGTACCTTTATATCCAGCACTGTTTAGATAGTCCCAAAAATTTCAACTTCGTGAATTTTCTGTACTTTTCCATTTGTTTACGGATAAATTAATCATTGGATTATGTTCTTCTGAGCTTGAAAAGTAGTACTATTATTTACTAGCTAGAGAGCTTCATGTTTAATTAAAATTGACGGATTAATTCTTTATGTAACTCTTATAAAAACTTTAAAAATTGTAGTCGGTTTGTACAAAGGAAGGATAAAATAAAAACATGCGGACTTTATTATCTCATCGGATTACGCCTAAATTACCACAAAACATCAGATTTGAGAAGTGTTTGGCAAAATTACCGATAATTTACTCTTTTTAGGTTTCTAGTTTATATTTTATTTATTTAAGCATCATAACTCTAATAAATATTTTATTTAAGATAAATCAATATTAAGTATTTTATATCGATAAAGTAGAACATGTTTTAATGCTAAAAGCTATTCTTTTTATTTTATTGTCATTTATAAATATTCAAATGATATGTCATCGTTTCTTAATTAATAATAATTGTAAAAACCAGTTCGTTTTTATTTATTTTTGGTCTAGACCAAGGCTTAATAGACCTTAATTGAGGAATAATTTAACCTCAAGTAGTTAGAACTTTTTTAGCTGTAATATTTATGTTGATTGTTGAAGTATATTTTTTCGATTAAACGAAATAAATTATAGCTAAAAATAAAATTCCATAAAGATATTTTAAAAAATTTAAGTTTTTTTTATAAAAAGAAACAAGATCACTAGACTATGAAAAACATTATTTGTAATTTTCGTTTGTCTGTTGCCGCAACAACTTCCGAACCAAATAAGAATTAAACCTCGAACTGAACCCGAATTATTAATTTAAACTTCAGGAAATGAATCAATGGCTTGGGAGCAATGTCATGAAAAGAGGATGAAACAAGTACGGGTCGACAAATTTTGTACAATTTTCATAGCAATATATGAAATTTTCTTGTTTTCGGTTGGCATTATGATCATCAATCAGCCATTCCTGGACATATGCCTCCCCAAAATGATTCTGTAATCCTTTATCCTGAGCACCTGCCATCCAATTTGTGGTTATTTTCAGATCGTCGGTCTATCTATTTAGTGGTCGGCATCGGCTTTATTGTCCGCTCTAGTTCGCCATTCCAAGATTTTTCTTGTCCATCTACCATCGTTCAATCTCGCAACATACTCGTTCTCCTGTGAATATCCTTATTCCGTATTCTATCCCTTAAGCCAAGCATCGATCGTCCATTTTTACGTAGTTTCTGCATCATAAGTGAAGACGGGCAGAATATAGTTTTGAACATATCATATTATAGTCCTTTTCCAGGTTTCTTTGAGTGGCGAAATCTGAAAGTCAAATTATTTTTTCAAAATGTAATTAAAAGACTTTTATTACTTACTTGAAAGTTTCGGTGGTTTCACGTCAGATGGCACCGAGGTCTGTTGTAACCTCTAATATCTTTGGAGACTTACATTTATGGTGCTGTCGTAATGGGTTCCGATTATCATCTTTGCCTAAACTTAGCTGGCGAGGCTTGAATAGAGCGAAATATTTCATGTCTTACTTTAGTTATTCATATAAGGGTTGTTCCTCGTGTTGGACCTTCAGACTTTTAGCGATTATACGTTTTTTTTGGTTACTTGTGACACTGTCTTTGGTGGAATGATAAGCATAATCTTCTTTTATTTCGCAATATCACGAAGATAAATTTATTATAAGTATTTCGAGTACTGTTCCTAAATTATTTGAAAACCTAGTAACTAAAGTATTGGCATCTAACTTGGGACCATCTATAATAGATGAACAGTTTGGTTTTCAGAGAGGCAAGTCTGCTGAATTGAACTTGATTTCCTATACGAACTACCTGTCGAGGACCTTGGAGAGTGGATCTGAGGTACATTCCATCTATACCGATTTCTCTAAGGCCTTTGATAGGGTCAACCATGGTGTTCTTCTTAAGAAGCTCAATATCCGTGGCATATCGGGTCCACTGTTGGGCTAGATTAGGAGTTATTTGTGTGGCAGAGTTCAAGTGGTTCGAGCTAATAATTTTAAGTCTGTCAACATTACTGTGCCCTCAGGAGTGCCTCAAGGCTCCCATATGGGGCCTCTGCTGTTTAACCTGTTCTTGAATGATGTGGCCGACTGCGTTCGGTCTTCCAGGTTCTTGCTTTTTGCTGATGATTTGAAGTTGTATATGGCGGTTGGATCGATTGAGGATTGTGTGGGATTGCAGAGTGATTTGGATAGACTTGGTGTCTGGTGTCAGTTAAACGGTATGGTTTTAAATACTTCTAAATGCTTCTCTATGTCTTTCTCGAGATCGCGCAATTCATTGTTTTTTGATTACAGCATAAATGGGACTTCCCTCGTGTCCGTGGTTAATGTTAAGGATCTGGGGGTTAAGTTTGATTCGGCATTGAGTTTTATTCCTCATATAACCGAGGTAAGGTCTAGGTCTCTGAGGATGCTTGGGTTCATTAGGCGTTGCTCATCAGAATTTTCATCCATTACCTCTATAAAAATGCTGTACTGCTTGTTGGTTAGGCCTCTCTTGGAATATTGCTCATGTGTGTGGACCCACCTTTTGCTTCCCATGCTAGGAGCTTGGAGCTTGTTCAGAGTAAATTTCTACGTCATATTAATTTTAAATTCTTTAACAATGATTCTTTTAGTTATTCAAAACTGACATCTGTATTAAATTTGAATGTCCTGTCTAACCGGAGAGTTCAGCGTGATCTTGTAATGTTCTTTAAAATTTTAAAATTCCATTGTAAATTGTCCAGAACTTTTATCTCAGATTAATTTGTATGCACCCTCTAGACATACTAGATCTACGTTGTCCTTCTTCAAACCTTATCATAAGACAACCTCCGGCGCTAATACCTTCATAACAAGATCTATAGCCATTGTAAACAACTACCCATCACTGGAATTGTTCTCCAGCTCCTTATCACTTTTTTAAGAGGCAGATCCGGGTTCTTTTCTGAATTTCTTAGTTTTAGCCTTTAGTTTTAAGTAGTTTTAAGTGTCATTTATATTGCAAACTTTTGTATTTTGTCTTAATTAGTTAATGGGCCTGTCCCGTAAATAAATAAATAAAATAAAATAAAAAAATAATTACAAGTAAATGAGACTTATTATATTGCTACATCTATGAAGTCATTTTGAAACTGATAAATAGAAATACAAATACATCTAATGAAAATTAAAATTCTCACACAAATGTAATTACATTGCGACATCTACGGAGTTATGAAATTGATAAAGATAAATGCAGACAACTGTAATAAAAGTATAAGAACACGTATTAATTTGATATGATATAAATAGTAAAATGTCAAATATATCAAGTAATTTTAAGTCACGGGCATGTGCTTAGATTTGACAATGCGGCACAGGTTCAATAGTTGTTTAATATAATGCCACATATTTTATAAACCAGCTCGAGTAAATAGGATGTGATGGTATGGCTACTTTTTACAAAACATCTCGGCATTTTGTCAAACGGCGAATTTTTAATTAATTTATTGATATTTCTACGAGTAATTTTACATCAACCAAACACTCTATAAAACGGATCTTTTGGCAACCTTATGCATTGTTATGTCTATATATTATTTAAGGGATTATGGTTTGAGTCATCTTATAAAACAGATTGTTGATAAAAGGTATCCTCTGTTTTAGCAGGCAAATAATAAAATTCTACTTAAATATATGGCGCCGACTTTTTTTATGATTTCTGTCAGGAATTATGTTCTACTAGTACTCCTACTCGGTAACTTTATTAAGAGCTTCAAATTTACTGATAGTCATAGGAAACAAATGCTTTATTATAATAAAAAATTAAACTTCTTGTTTATGAACCAAACAAAAATAATTTGGTCTATCAAAAGTAAGAGTACAATTAAAATTGGCTGAACAATTAATAATAATAATAAATTTATTATAAAAATAATTAATGAGAAATTTACCAAAGTTTACTCTTATCTAATATTAATAAAAACTTTATTAAAATATTTAATTCCTGAAAACGAGGCTTTAGTAAAAGAAAAATATAATAAAATAAATTAATCGATTGGTTTCCACTAACAAGCTGAGGCTCCCACAGTTTCTGGGGGCTGGGATATATATATATATATATATATATATATATATATATATATATATATATATATATATATATATATATATATATATATATATATATATATATATATATATATATATATATATATATGGGACGTTTCGCGTCAACGGTGCCCCCCCAATACCCAAAAATAGAATTGAGGAAAAAAAAATTCAATTTTTTCGTTGAAACGTAAGCTTTCAAATGCGGCTTGGCCCTTTTGAAAGAAACAAGACGGCGACTCGAAACAAAAAAATTATGTTTTCTAAGCGGAGTTAACTGAACTTCAAAACTGAGACAAAATGCAATATTGATGTAATAGTTAGAGTAACCAACATAATGGCGGATCTAATGTGGCGCCTAAAACCGAAAATTGGACGACAAATGAGCAATTATGGAGATTTCGCAGTGAGATAGCACTTTTTCTGACCGAAGTAATTCCAGAAAAAATAAAATTTGATTTTCATTTTTTCTGGAATAATGATTCCACAGCATTAATCAGTGTATCAAAAAAATGTTTAAATAAAAGTTATATGATGTTGTACGGCGCACATGCTGACGTTGACAATAAAATGTTTAGAACTGTCAGTTCGAAGAAATAACGCCACCTTAAATTTTTTTGGAAAGCCCTGTATATTATTTTATTTTTGAGTCCCACTAAAAACGCTAGGCTACTACTACGTCAATATAGATTACTTACACTTTCAGAATGATCCCTAACTGGCCTTAAACCACCAATAAAATGGCTACTCTCAGTATGCATATGACAGTTAATAATAATCAACTTTGGCCGTTATTTTCAGCGATTAACTGACATATTGTGGTTTTACCTGCACCAGTTTCACCAACGAATAAAACTGGCTCTTTAAATTCGATGGCTTTAGCGACAAGTACAACACACTTAACGTCCAAACTATGTTAGTATATCGGGAGCTGTTGTTTTCTATTTTTTGTAAAATATGTTTGATGACTGTAGATGTATTATCATGCACTAAAAAATTAATATTCTAAGCCAAATACAAATGTTAAGAAGGATTTGTGTCCTAATTATAAGTACCAAGTTGTAAATAATAAGATTAGGAGAAAATAAAACTTCTTGCTTTATAAATCGCCAACGTTTCAAGTTTACTTTAAGTCTTTATCAAGGTTATTTATAGTGCAATATTTCTATAGACTTATAACTAAAAAATGTGAAAAAAAAAACGTATAGCACCAAGGACACAACCATTGAAAAAAAAATCTATATAAAATAATACAATGTGTTGTATCTTAGTGCGATACTAAATAATATCTCAACTCTTTCTTAATTCGATATAACAAGAGCAGTATGTATACCGCCAATGTGCTTTTTATAAATCTATAGATGTAGGAGGGCATATGCCGAAAAAAATCGTGAATTTATAAGACTACAATTAGAGCTATACTAATTTACACAGCGGAAACCCAACCCAAAATATTAAAACCTATATAAATAGTCACGCCAATAGGGAGGGACCCTACTGGATAGGTGACAACATTAGACAGACATCCACAGTAAATATTATAAATGACGGGGTAATAAATAGAAAGGGAAATGGAAAAGAATGCATAGATAGAATAACAGAAGAAAAAATGGTTAAATGGCAAGAAAAAGGTTACCAATAGGAAGAAAAAGCATGGAGGACCTCAAAAACGTTGGCGTGACATCCTTTCCAATGTAACATAAAGGAAGACTATAATAAGCTGCTGGTAGTTGTGCTTCTACAAAGGAAAAAGAAGAAGTTCCATACGGTAACGTGAATTCTATTAAAATTTTCATTTCAAAAGAAAGTCGTGGTGTCCCTATGTGTACGCCTGTATTAGTAGTTTGCATTATCTTTAATTTCCTGACACTATCAGAATCTACGAAACATCTACACATCTTCAGTTGATTACACGAAGCCAATGAAGCCAACAGTTTTGCTTCGGGTAGATTTCTAATTTATATTAATGTGAGACAATACTTTTCTCTATAGTCTTGGCCAAAATTATAAAAACAACCTGTATGTCTGCTTTTAACAGCTACTGAATTTAATAATTTATTTTAATTAAAAAACCTTCCTTGCTATTTTTGTTGGCAGACTATTGAGTAAACAATTTAAACTAAGTACTATGCGTTAGTAAAAAAATGCTATACCGTTTTGCCTCATGTCACTTGCCAACAAAGTTTAAGTAAATATTTTATTGAAATCTACTTGGCGTCACTTATATTCAGAAACAATATAAGCGCAAATCCCAATCGATATGTCAGTTAAACATGAGTAGTAATTTTTTATGGATTTGTTAAGAGTTTTTCCATGAAGTTAATAACAAAATATAACGAAAATAACTAATAAAATAATGTCCTTCCCTAAGATATACATAGTATTAAAATAAGAACCAAATTTGATCAAACCGTGAACTAAAACGTGTAATGTGGCAAGTTTATGCTGTTTAAAATGAAATGAATCATGAGAAAAATATCCGTTTCATAGGGTGTACTTTCTATAAATGTGAAATTTTAATTTATCTAGGACTGGTAATTGTTGTTTCTTCTGAATTTCACGAGTGAATTGAATGGAATCTGAGCAAATTAATCAGTTTGTAATCGAGACAGATATAATTGTAATTAAGAAAATACTCAATACTGGTGATGGTATAGAAGACAAGGGCTTTCTTTTAATTATGACACTTTTTGAAACAAAAACTAATATAAAAAGCATTTTTTTGAAATTAGAATATATCGAATCCCAACTTAAATAGGCTACTCTTCGTCTAAGCCATACAACTAGCCGAAGTTTGTTATTGAAATATTAAAACAAAAGTCAAATTATTGGAATTAATTTATTTGGAGGAATGCCTAGACTACAAGCAAAATACCTGACCTTACCAAATTTCGAAATCGATACTCTTTAGGAGAACGTAGATCATACTTCTTGTCAATGAAGGAGGCGATATATCTGATTTGAAGTACCAATGAGGATGAAAATTTTAAATAAAATTCTAAAAAGTTTCAGAGAACTGCTTACCTTCTGCATCTAGAGCTGCTGTAACGAGTCGTCAAAATTTGACTAAAAGCTCTCATTAAATGTTAACAGGCTACATTTTGGCATACAGATATTTTAAGGACGTAGATTATGATAAAAAAAGTGTACGTTAAGCCTACAAAATCGAAAATAAAATCAAAATTCGGTTTTCCGCGAATATCTCAAAAAATAAAAAAGACATCGAAAAACTAATAGCACTAGGTGAAAGAACGGGAAATTTTACAAAAAAAATAGTATATAGATTTTTTTTTAGTTTTACCGTAATTTAAAAAAAATTCTTAAAATAAAATGGCTGGTTTAATCTTTTCAGTTGTGGGAATCATGATTTCAACCTCATTTATGATTAAATTAACGTTTCTGTATACTGTAAAATATTTTAAAATTGGCTATTAAGGGTTTCTCGGGGTGCTGCTTAAGAACCTAATGACAGATTTGAAAAATTCAAAATGGCGGATCCAATATGACGTCCAGAGAGTACGACTAATTTCGAATTTTTTAGTTTGCAATAACTGTTTCCTCTGTACCTGGATACTTAAACGAAATAAAAATACTTTATACTTAAAGCCTAGACTTTTATCTTGCATTCTCCAGCTTTAAATATTTTTTTTATTTTAAGTCTAAGTTGTATGATTAATAATATGCAAATAATACATTTATCATGAACACTTTTTTAAGAGCAAAATTACAAAAAAAAAAAGAAAAAGTTTCTTTAAGCTTTTAATGATAATATCAAGTATACCTTTAACTGTAACTAAAAAAAAAAAAAATGTCCGACTTTTTTGACCATTTTGTACTGCTTTGAACGTAAAATTGCCGGCGGCCGGCGCACTACAGCAGGCAAATTTTCATATCTTTAAATCCAATTTTTAAATAACACAGACAATGAGGATATTCTTAATTATTCTTACGCTGAAATTTAAGGTATAATAATGATATATGCATAATGATTTTTTTCCAATACTATATTTTATTAAATATTTATAATTTACTGTATGGCCGTTAAAATCATGCAAACAAAAATTTCGTTTTAAGTTTTGCAAATTATAAAGCAAAATAAAAACTATTAGTATCATCATTCATTTTTTTTTACACTCTGAAAACAAGTGATATCGAATACCTTCGAGTGGTGCACTACACTTTTTGAATCATCTATCCGAATTTTTAATAAATTCTCACGCTAATAAAAAAATCTATATACTATTTTATTGTAGAATTTCCCGCTCTTTCACGTGGTGCTATTAATTTTACGATATCTGTTTTATAGAGAGATATTACCGAAAAACCGAATTTTTTATTTTATTTTGGATTTTGTGAGCTTAGCGTACATCGAACTTTAGCAAACTTTTTTTTTTATCACATTCTGCGTCCAAAAAATTACCTGTCTGCCAAAATGCAGCCTATTATATTTAACGAGAGTTCAAAATCAGAACTAAAAAAATATTTATTTATTTTTATAAATTTTATAAATTTGTTGGTCCCTGTTTCATTTTTATAATTTTAGAAATAGAGCATTAAAAAAATTAGTCACTTAAATATCTTCTTAAAATTTTGCTAATATATGCAAAATCACTTGCACACTAGATCTCAAGGTATTTCATGCACGGAGTCATGGTAACTTTAAAAAAATACTGTCAATGAACAAAGGATCATTTTGAACACTGATATTATCGAACATTTTAGAGAATCTCGAGCAGTTACTTGATATATCCAAGGCATTTGACCGTGTTTAGTATGTTTGAAAAGTTTTGTTTATGGTTCCTTTGTTCCTTCACTATCAACGCCAGTGTGCCCTAAGGCTCCATACTCTTTCCTACTCTCTTTCTCATTTACATTAATGATGACCATGAATCCACTCTACAGCTTTGCAGTTGACAATACATTTATTTTTTCATTTACTTTGAACGCTCGAACAGCGGCTACTCGTTCAAACATCAGCAAACAGCAGGAAGTTCTTCAACTTAACAAAGACCTGGAAGACTATCTTGGAGTGGCAGTAATCCAGTAGAATTTAGTACTACAAAAACCCAGGCTACAGTTTTTTCTAAAAAAGTTAACGTTGTTGAACCGGGCATGGTTATGTCAGGACACTCCAGTCCTCTATCATCGTCACTCAATTTACTCGGCGTGAATTTGGGAGCAAATATGTCTGGACACCAAATTATCAAATCTCTTAAAATGTTATTCAATAAATGCCTCCTGGAAGGAATAACTCCATCGCAATGGAATAATGCCACTATCGTCATTATGTATAAAAAGGAGATACTTCGGACGTTACAAACTATCGATCCATTAACCTCCTGAGTCGTATATGCAAATTATTCATGGAAATTCTTACCAAACGTCTAGCAAATAAGTAAGCAATAAAAGTTTTTCCTTTGAAAAGAACAGAAGTTTTCGCCCGGGGTATGGAACACACGACCATCTGCTTACAGTTAAAATACTCATGGAAAAATGTATAAATATAATAAGCCTCTTGTGCTCATATATGTGGACTTCGAAAAGGCTTTTGATTCTGTAAAACAGCAGAGACTTTTGGAAGCGCTTGCTGAGTGTCGTATTGATCATCGATATCCCAATATAATTAAATACATCTATGAACATGCTACCGCTCATGTTAAAACACAAACTAACCAATCCACCAACAAATTTCGAATCAAAAGAGTAGTGCGGCATGGTGATACGCTCCCTCCCAAGCTTCGTTACACTTCTAGAAAGTACTCTAAAATCAATAAACTGGGACAGAATGAGACTTAAGATCGTCGATGAAAAGTTAAATCACCTCTGTTTCGCCAACGGCATTATCTTAATAACAGACAAAATGCAAGAAGTACAAACTTTACTGCACATGCTTCAGGAAAGGTAGGTTTAAAAATCAATCTATCCGACACTATAAAACTGAATAACGCAGAGATCGAGCCAGTGCACATAAATGCAACATAAATATCTGGGACATGAAATCAGCATAGGATGAGATAACACATGAAATTCAGCGGAGAATAGGTCTCTCCTGGGCTGCATATGGCAAACTGGCCTATATATTTAAATCTAACCTTCCTATGTCTTTAAAAAGAAAAGTATTGACTCCCTGTTCTTACATACTGGGCCGATACTCTCACATTGATGAAGAAAAATATCAATAAAATATGTGTCACGCAACGAAAGATGGAGAGGTCAATGTTAGGCGTTATTCTTAGAGACATATCCTAAATCACATTATCAGGAAGATAATGGGGGTACAAGGTACAGTCAAATTCATTCTACATCTGTCATAGAACTGGGCATGTTGCTAGGTTTAAGGATGGACGATGGACAAAAAGAATTATAGAGTGGCGAAACCTATCGGAATAGAGGTAAACCACCAAGTTGATGGACTAGTGATTTAAAAAAAGTGGCTGGAAGGAGGATTTCGTCCAGTAGTGGACAGTATAAGCTGATAATGATGATGATGATGATATATGTTGCATGCGTAGCATAACCTTTACACTCCACAACAAAGAAATCTGTTGCCTGATTGGAAACACCCTTGGAACATCGAAGAACGGTTGGCGACTTGAGTCTATTTTACAAGTATTTTTATGGAACGTGTTCTATGAATGTAATCTCCTTAGTACCACCTAGAACGGTGCATGCTAGGAGTACACGTCGCACTAATACTGCACATTTGTATGAGGTTCAGCTTGTCACTTCTCGTACAACGGTTTTCAAGCAGACTTTTATATGGACAACCTCATCTCTTTGGAATGACTTGCCTAAGACTGTATTTCCCACCGAGTATAGTGGTTCAAGACCAACGTGAGGAGCTTTTTCCGCACACGCAGTGCTTTAGGGATGTCCCTGTAGCAAGGGTGATATGCTCATAAAGAAAAATAGAAAAATCATATATGGGCAATTTCAATATTTTTATAAGTCATAAGGTAAAATCAGGTTAACCAATTTTATTTATGGTATAATGTTAAAATTGCAAACTCAATTGCTTTTAGATTGTATAATTTAAATTTATAATTAAAATGTATAAACTGATAGCAAAGATTTTTACGGCCCAGATATATATGCATATATGATCGTTTTAAAAGTTTGTCAGTGAAAGATAGGAGCTGTTATCTAAAAAGTGAGGTAATGGATGTAATAACGGCTCGTTTAAATGTACGACTAATGTCATGAATTCACATTATAACAGCTTTTCCATTCGATTTACCCAAGCATGAATATGTTTAAGTTCAGTTTTGAAACCCAAGCCAGTGTGGCAATTCAACTAATCAATTTAATTTTTATCCGTTCGAGGCGTACAAGAAAAACACTAAAAAATCGATGGTCATTAAATAGATATATACATATACCATATATCAGATAAAAAAGAAAAATCGATTGTATACAAAATTTTCCACAGCAATAAACCTTATATTTGCCAAAATTAATAAACATCACTTGAAGTGAGGTAAATCATAAAATGAGTTTTCAATCGTAAAAATCCAGGTTATGATGTGTTTAAAACTTCATGATCTTTAAACTATTGTCGATGTTACCAAATTTTCGCTCTAATAAAACTTCAGATTTATTTATTTTTTTTAATATATTCTTTAATTCCTAATTTTATTAGCTTACAGCTTATAAAATTTGTTTTTGTGCATTTATTTTATGTTTTACAGTAAAAACGATCAATTAATTTAAATGTTGAATGAAATTGAAGTAAGTTGAATGTTATTATAGAAATTAAAAATAAATGAACCCATAAAATAATAATGAAGGGCTTTCTAACTGAAAATTAGCCTAGGAATGATAAGTATTGTAAATTTAATAACGTCTTCAATAAAGCCACTTCTAAGTATTTATTTTTCTAAGCAAAATTGAAATTACTATGCAGGATTAGTTCAAGAGATAGACAAAAATGTTAAGTAAAAAGTTGTAACTTTAAAGAAGAGTTAAAAGAGAAACCAATTTTAGGACTTCCAATCTATTTTATCTTGTTATTGTGCAAAAAAAAGAAGAAAGGATGTTTTAACCTTTCTGAGGCTATATACGCATGTCAATAACGAAAATTAACAAAGTCATTTGTTTATATCAAGAATTATGATAGTGGTAAGTTAAAACTAGGAGTCAGGCCAAAACTGACGTTTCCAGAGAGTGAAAAACCGGATATATATACGGAATATTCCTTTAAAATTATTACAGCAAAAGGCAAGTACAAATGTGGTTGCTTTCTATTAAATTTTGTGTAATCTCGTTGTGTTTGCCTTTAGTGATAACTATTGCATTGTTTAAAACCTTATCAGACTGACAGGCAGCTGCTTGTAGAGATTACTGGTACTAAATCAGGTGTTTTTAGTTCCATATTTGGGTACTCCAGGGCAGTTATCTACAACCCCTGTCATTAATTATTTATAATAATAAGATTGAGGCATATTTCCGATATTCCTCACTTCTTTTTTTAGGCTGATGACCTTAAAGTATATAAATTAATATATATTTATATTCATTGTGATGTGTTATTTACTTCCAATAGATTTCGTATCAACTGTTAGATAATAAAAGTAATAAATAATTTATTTATTACGTTAAATAAATGTTTTTTAATCACATTCACAAGTAACCTTATATATATATATATATATATATATATATATATATATATATATATATATATATATATATAATGCAACGTTTCTCTGTCTGTCTGTCCGTTAGTGCGCTTATCACTGAAGAACCAATTATCCGATTTACGTGCTTTTTTTTTAAAAAAAAATACATGGCCAGGTTATAGGCTATATTTCATTACGTTAGGTAACGTAAGGAATACGCAGTGACGATAATACTGAAACAAGTCGGAAAAAAGTTTCCTGCTAGCGCGTTCTCTTGCAATACACTGCCTAAATCATTAAATATCGAACAATATCATGTAGCAAAGAATATCTATAATATAATTCATATATTTGTTTTCTGGCCAGGTTATAGGATATATTTTATTATGGTAGATAACATAAAAAAAAGCAGTAACGATAATAGTGAATCAAGTCTGAAAAAGTTTGCCGCTTTTTACGTGCTTTTTTTTTTTATAAAATACATGGCCAGGTTATAGGCTATATTTCATTAGGTTAGGTAACGTAAGGAATACGCAGTGACGATAATACTGAAACAAGTCGGAAAAAAAAGTTTCCTGTTAGCGCGTTTTCTTGCAATACACTGCCTAAACCATTAAATATGGAACAATATCATGTGGCAAAGAATATAATATATATAAAATGCAACGTCTCTCTGTCTGTCTGTCTCTCCGTTAGTGCACTTATCACTCGAACATCACTTATCCGCTTTACGTGTCTTCTTTTTAATTTATACATTTATCGTGTTTGGAACGTGGAATCTTTGGCACAATGACACTACTCAGTATATACAACCACTACACCAAACACTTTATTTTTGTACTCGACGCGCGTTTCGCTAACCATGCTAGCTTCATCAGGAGCGGTGATTGAGAGAGAGACGATAAGCCAGTCATTGCCCATTGCCTCAACCTCCTGGTTAGCGAGACGCGCGTCGAGTGTAAAAATAAAGTGTTTGCTGTAGTGGTGATATATACTGAGTAGCATACATTTATTCTCTGGCCAGATTACCTATAATCTTCTACAATATATATAAAACGAAACGTCTTTCTGTCTGTCTACCTGTCCGTTAGTGCACTTATTCGAGAACCACTTATCCGATTTACGTGATCTTTTTTTAAAAATATACATATGTTCTCTGGCCAGGTTATAGGATATATTTTATTACGTTAGGTAACATAAGGAATAAGCAGTGACGATAATAAGAAATAAGGTCGGTAAAAAGTTTGGCGCTAGCGCGTTCTCTTGCAATACGCTGCCTAAACCATTAAATATGGAATAATATCATGTAGCAAAGAATATAATATAAATAACATGCAACGTTTCTCGGTCTGCCTGTCTGTTCGTTACTGCGCTTATTACTCGAGAACTACTTATCCGATTTACATGATTTTTTTTTTAAACATACATGTGTTCTCTGGTCAGGTTATAGGATATATTTTATTACGTTAGGTAACATAAGGAATGAGCAGTGACGATAATAGTGAATGATGTCCACGCGAGCGGAGCCGCGGGCACGGCTAGTTATATACAAATAAAGATATCATTACTGGATGTTTTGTAAAGTAAGAGATTCTAGCGAAAAATCTTGGGGTCCTTTTTGATACGAAATTATTTTTCAATTTCTGCAGGGATAATATTGTGGATTGAATGACGACTCACTAGCTCTTTATTACGGCAAGTAGATACAAATTATTATATCTTTCTGATATTTTGTGCTAGTACTGCAACTTATAGTTCGTGCTTTGTTTTCTTCTCTGTTGATCCTAGCTCAGTTAATGAGATGCAATACAACGAAACGCCTCTCGAGGTTGTTCGACGATGAAAGGACAGTAGATTACTGCTGACATATGGACCTTGTTTGATTTTAGTAGCTAATAATGTTTAACTTTTGCCTAATCCAAAGATAAATAAATTAAATACATTTTTTTATATATATTTATGAAGTATTTAATAATAACAAAGTATTCAATAATGTGCCCTTTTAATTTTTAAAAAGTATTAAAGAAGTTCCATTTAAATTTAGGCAGCCCTACTTTGCATTTTTTGCCACTCTTTAAAAACTATCTGATTTAACTGGGATAACCTTAAAGTGGGATTTGCTGTTTTAAGCTCTTTTAATCGCTTCTCTTCAAAAGCTTTATAGGCAGCAATCAATCTTTTTTCTGGATGCCGATCTACAACTTTCTTATCGTCATTTAATATTGCAATTGCTTCATTTACAGTTCTTGCAGATTCTTGTTTTAGAGACAGGCGATTTAAATTTTCTGTTAATGGTGCAGTTAGATGTGTTTCAACCTTACCTGTATCACTTTTATTCTTAGTTAAACTCTTTTGACTTTTTACATTCGAGGTAATTTGTGCCCTAGTAAGTTTTGGAGCACTTTTTGTTGTAGCTTTGTTTAATAATTCCGATTCTTGTTTTAGCAAATCTTTTAATTCAGCTTTTCGTTTTAATAGTTCCATTCGCTTTTTCTCCTCTTCTTCTTTTCTCTTAAGTTTTCTTTGAAGTATTTTTGAATCATCTCTCCACTTTTCGTCCTTAATTTCTGAGCTTTTCTTTAAATTTGTTTCATTGTTGGTTTTTTGTTTTCTTTCTCTGGCTGCGGTTGCTTTGGTGTTCTCACCCGTAAATTTTTTTGGCATCACAAATTTTCAAAAGCTGCTTTAAAACGCTTTATTTTTACACAAAATTTTTTCACTTACTGAAAAAAAAACTGTCAAAGTTGACAAACTATCAGGGACATGACACCTGAACTGCTAGATTATTTTTTATTGAAAATATAACACTAACAGAGAAGTTATTGAGTTAACAACTGAGCACGTTTTTTAAAAATGCTTTCTACATAAGGTCGTGTAATGAAAGAGAAGAATAAATTGGTTTCCTTGTTAAAGGAAGGGGTTACATACACCTCAAATTTTCAAAAATTCGATTTTTTTACGCATTTTTATTCTCTATACTTTTAAGACTTTTAAGGCTTAAATTTAAAAAAAATTAAAAAAATTTCATTCTATTAAAAAGTTATAGTATTAAATGTGACCTGGCGTCGGACTGGGACCGCTACCTATCTTCAGATACTGCAATACTACAATACAATATTTTAAAGTTTTTTTTTTAATTTTAATAATTATTTTTCTGCAAAATCTCGAGAGGTTTTTTTTTTAATTTTTCTATTAGACAATTTTTAATAAATAATTAAATATCAACTTTTTCTTAAAATATTGAACACGGAAGTTTGAAACAACGTAACTATTTTATTTTTTAAAAAAAAAACCTTTTTTAGCTACTACATTATTTTACAAGATTAACTTTTATTTCTGCAGATTATATTATTTGTTGTGGTTATTTTGCAGACAAGGAGGCGCCATAGATAAAAAATAAAATTCTTATAATTTACAGTATAATAAAACTATATAATCGTCATTCTTATGTATTATTTACTTAATAATCTTTAAAATACTTTTTTTTCAAATGTACAGGGTGGTCCAAATTGGACACTTTTAAGGGTAAAACCCTTTATCTAAAGGAGATAAAGAAAAACTGATGTCGGTGTCTGAGGCTCAGTTTTTTTATGTTAAACTGAATGGTGAAAACCGCATATCGATATCTAGTACCGTTTCAGATCTACAAGGTGTTTTTCAAAAATCTGTATTTTGGAAAAATGTAATTTTTTTCCTATTGAAAATTTTTGATTTCTGTAAAAACATTCTCAAAGCACTTTTTCACGTGAATTTCAGCAGCGTAAGTTACATTTTTTTATAACTAATATTTTAATAGTTATTAACGCAAAAAGTATATTTTTCCTTATCCGAATAGAGCTTTAAATTACCATTCTAAAAATATAGCACACTTTATATTTTCCTTAAATCTACTTCAAAGTATAAAGGTTTTCAGTTTTTGCGCGAGTTTTAACTGCATATTTTGGGCTCTGGAGGGAGCGGCCATATCAATTGTTTACCAATAGCAGTCAAATCGTAAAAACAAATTCCCAGAAGTAACTCTAAGAGTCATAACTACAATGAAATTTGGTAAATGCTATAGTACTTTAAACTATGTAGAATATAAAACAAAACAACAATAAAACAATTTATTCTGAGTAGAGCAAACTAAAACAAAACAATTTTCTGTAAGAGATGTTCGAAATGTCGACCAGTTTCATTTACACATAGGCGGCACCTTTTCTGGACACTTCTTATCAAGTTGATTAGTTCTTTGTATCACTGCGACTTCTAACTCTTGCCTGGTGTTTGTTGGCAATTTAAAAATCAGGTCTTTCAATCTTCCCCAGAGATAGAAGTCCATGGGTGTTAAATCCGGTGACCTTGCCGGTTCGGACTTTGGTTGGCTATCCAGTTATTGGCGAAATTGGTCGATAAAAAAATTACTGATAACTGTAGCGTTATGAGGGGGTACTCCGTCGTGTTGAAAAAAATATATTTCTAAGGTCTATTAACGGCAGTTTATCAACAGGAGGTTCTATTTGCTGCCTTAAAATTTCTAAATATCTCTGAGATGTGAGTGTTCCTTCGTAAATAAATGGACCTATAACCCTGCCCCTAAAAGTCCTGTTCACACATTAAATCCAAATCTGCCTTGATTTCTTTGCTCCACAACTAAATGAGGACTTTCTTGTGCCCACGTATAAGAATTGTAAAGGTTAAAAATACCTGCATTGCTTACATAAGCTTCGTCTGTCCAAATGCAATTTAATGAAAAATTCGGAATATAGTTACAATTCTCCAGAAACCATTGGCAAAAATCCATACGCCGTTGAAAATCTGCGCCTCTAAGGTGTCTTGTCCTATATGGCCTGAATTTGTGCTTCTTCAAAGTACCACTTACGTTAGTTCTTGGTAGTCCAGTGGATTCTTTTGAATGTCGGGTTGAAGTGTTGGGATTATTTCCGATAGTTCCTAACACTACTATTTCTTCTAACTCCTTATCCCTGTTTGATGCATAATTTTAGGGTCGTTTCTTTTTAAACTGGCCACTATTAACTAGGTTATGTCGCAATCGAACGAATATATCCTTGAAGGGTTGACGCCTCTCTGGATACCGTTTGTAGTACAAATTAGTTGCCGCTTCCAAATTTTCTCCGGTTTGTATGAAACACATTATCATATCCCATTTTTTCGTAATTTTCAAACTTAATTGACAATTCAATAACTGATCCTGAAGTAAAATTTGACAAATACGAGTAAACAATTGAATTAAACCACATGGCCGCTCCGCCCAAAGCTTACTTCACAAAATCTGCATTTAAAACTCGCGTAAAAACTGAAAATCTTTATATTTTGAAGTAGATTTAAGCAAAATATTTTTAGAATGCTAATTTAAAGCTCTATTCGGATAAGGAAAAATATACAGGGAACCAATTTAAAAAAAATTAATCGCAGTTATTATCGCAAAATATTTTTGCGATAATAACTATTAAAATATTAGTTATAAAAAAATGTAACTTACACTGTTGAATCATTTCCGTCGGTCTGTTGGCACGATAACTCTCGAACGAAATGAGATATTAACTTCAAACTTGATGCATAGATAAAATCTAGCAAGGAGATAAAGCTTATAGTTTTTGAACGGTATCACTTCCGGCTAACGGGGTGAAATGGATTGGGATTGATAAAATTCAAAATGTTTTAATAGTAATATGGAAGTTTTTTCTAACTTATTTGTTGAACAGTAAACAAATTTTATGCATAAATATTTCTAGTAAAACATATAAGGAGTAAAAAAAGATCCTAGAAATCCAAAAATT
The DNA here is from genome assembly GCA_019049505.1 of Pachyrhynchus sulphureomaculatus. Taxonomy (NCBI): domain Eukaryota; kingdom Metazoa; phylum Arthropoda; class Insecta; order Coleoptera; family Curculionidae; genus Pachyrhynchus; species Pachyrhynchus sulphureomaculatus. The sequence goes on from CM032456.1 coordinate 73,935,052, forward strand.
ACGTTATTTTTTTCTAATTTAACCCAGGAAGGGCTGAAGGGGGCGGGGGTTGTTTAATATTATATAATTTCAATAATATTTTGAGATACTTACAGGTTTTTTGGTTGATGTACTTGACATATTTTAACCATATTTTATATATTATATAGGGTAGGGTAGGAGGTTAATAGAGTTCCTTTGTATATATGGTGTTACATATCTTTTTCGAGGTTTGTGGAGTCGAGAAATCTAATAACTAAATTATTTTGTCATTACCGTCAATTTTAATGAGGGAAGGGGTGAATGTGGTGGAGTGGTCAAATATTGTATGGCCTCAATAGTATTATGGGATTTCCAGGTTTTTCATTACGATAAGGAACAAATTTTAGTCTTAATTATTTATTTACTCTATATAGTTATGCAATGTAAAAGAGGTGAGGAAGTGAGTTAGAAGGTATTTTTTACAGTTTTTTGAGTCAAGGGAACGAAACATTACATTATCTTTTTGCTATTTGCAATATTTACAAAGTAGAGTGTGAATGAGGTAGGAATTATTAAATATTGTATAGTTTCAATATTATTATAAAAGAATCTTTTCCTCTTATTGGGTTGGAATATCTTTTATTAAAAAGATGGGGTGATAATTTATAGTAAAAGATACATAGGGTGTAAGGAATGGAGTAGAGAGCTAGAAGGATGGTTGTGCATATATCATAATAAACTTTTATTTCAGTTAACTTGCATTTTTATTATTCACATTTTTAACAGAAATAGTACGTAGAAGTGGAGGGAGGTCTGGTTACAAAGTAACCTAAAATATGTTAAGTTCATTTTAGATAAAGTTTTAGAAATATAAATAGTTAAATTGGCCGAAATTTATTTACCTCTGACACAATGGATACATATTATTTTTTTACATCCCTTGCTAAAGGTAAAAATTATCTCTTGTAATTTGTCCTTTTCTTTACATTTTAGTGTTCTTAGATCGCGAAAAATATATATTCCCATTTCGCCATCTTCAAACCTCAAACTATAAACTTTATATTTTGCTACTTGTTATAACAATTTTCATAAAATTATGCAATTGGCACGTCCAATATAATATTAGAAATATATATAGTAAAAAATTTTTTAAATAAAACTATGTCTATATATATATATATAATATATATATATATATATATATATATATATATATATATATGTATATATATATATATATATATATATATATATATATATATATATATAATATAACAGTAAAAAAAATTTTTAAGTAGAACTATGTATATATATATATATATATATATATATATATATATATATATATATATATATATATATATACACATATATATATAGGGTGTCCCAGTATTCCATGTACATAGAGTTACTGTGGATTTCTGTAATGAAAATATACCATTTAACCTAACTTACCTTAGTTTAAAAATTCGCAATTTTTTAGATACAGGGTGTCAAATTTATACCTTTATTTTAGTTTTTCTTAAGTAGCTTTCTTAATAATTGTACTATTTATATAAGGTTCGGTGCTAAAGAGTTTTTTGAGATGAGAAATCTAAATCAGCTCACGGTTTTGTTGTAAATTGTAGGAGGCGCCACTTAATGCACTGTGTATACATGTAATTTGTTATAACTTTTTTATACAATCCTGTACGATATTTTTATTTAAACACTCGTATTCTCAGCCTTCTCCTGTCTAAAAAAGCTCTCTTGAAAATGTTGCTCCGAGCAACAGTTTCTGAGATAGTGAGATGTGTTTTTCGAGTTTATCAATTTGTGGGTAATCTTTTATGCCCTTAACCAGTTGGTTTTTACATTCTTACTATTGTTGGCCCGTTGGTCTTTAAATTTATTATTGTTGTTAGCCTGTTTGTCTTTAAGCATGCTCCAAATTTCAAAGACTATTCTTTTGTAGCTGTCTTAAGCCTGGATGAAGTGTGAAGCGTTTGCGATTTTGATAATAGAATTAAAAAATGGAAACACATATCCCATTATTTCAGAAACTGTAATTAAAAATATCATACAGAGTGGTATAAAAAAGTTATGACAATTTAAAAGCAGTGCATTAAGTGGCACCCCCTCCAATGTACAACAAATCTGTGAACTGATTTCGATTTCTCATCTCAGAAAACCCCTTAGCACCGAATCTTGTACAAATAGTATAATTATTAAGAAAGTTATTTAAGAAAAACCAAAATAAAACTTTGGCACACTGTAACTCAAAAACTACGAATTTTTGGTTGGGTTAAATGGTCCTATTTTCATCACAGAAACAGTAACTCTATGTACACGGAATACTGGGCCGCCCTATGTTAATATACATATATATATATATATATATATATATATATATATATATATATATATATATATATATATATATATGTATATATATATATATATATATATATATATATATATATATATATATATATATATATATATATATATATATATAACTGACAAGAAGTGCAAAGAATTCTTTGTAGAACTCACTTTTATTTTTATTATATGGTTATTTTAGGTATGTATTTATTATTTATTATTATATATATATATATATATATATATATATATATATATATATACATATGTATATATATATATATATATATATATATATATATATATATATATATGTATATATATATATATATATATATATATATATATATAAATAAATAATAAATACATACCTAAAATAACCATATAATAAAAATAAAAGTGAGTTCTACAAAGAATTCTTTGCACTTCTTGTCAGTTCCTAAAACTTTAGTTTATAATTAAAAATAAATATAAAAAACGCAACAGAAACACAAAAAGCAAACAAAAATAAAGAATTATAAATAAACAGGGAGACCGAAAACCAAAGCTCTCCTCAAAAACTGCAAAGTACCAAAATTAAGGTCAAGGGTAAAGCAGATTTATTTCAGATTTCTGCATTTTAACCTATTCCTGATTCGTGTCTGTCTATCCGACTGTGTAGCTGTCAATCTGTAGGAAATGATATTATTTTATGTGAACAGAGATGAAACCTATGGGTTTTGAGTGCCGACGTTTTTACTTCCGGCAAGGACAAGTTGTTTTACTCACATTAATGGAAACTAAAAACTTTTTTGAGATAGGTAATAAAATTTAAAATTTTTAATTCATTTAATAACAGTCTTACCTTCTACTTTTGTTGCTTTTCATGTTTCGAAATTACCTAAAGTAAACAGCATGCTACCTACTATCTGGTTCAGGTTTCATGGCAAACTTTGAGTTCCATTTAGCCGACATTACCCAGATCTTAAGTATGGTTAACAAAAAGAAGAACGTCTTTGGTCTATTTATCTGGCTTAAAGCATCTTCAACTATAACATACTATACCGAGACAAGATACCTTATCGTCCTATATCACGTACATACACGTCACAATAATGGATCCATAAAATTATTTTGTATTATTGCGATTTTAATTAAGATAAAGAAAAGCAGTCAAGTATAAATTGGACTTGCTGTGATTGCCTTTAAAATAAAAATTTTGTTGCGGACGTATAAAATAATTAGCAACTTCACAAAACATACCCATAATGAGTTTTCAGTAAAAGAATTAAGAGTCCAGATTACAAATATATCTAGTCAAATACTGAGCAAGCTAAACAGACCAACCAGAATAAGAAAAAAAGTTCCATGGGACATGTATATATCTTAAGATCCAATATGTATTTTCACGTTTTTTCTTTGTCAATAATGTATAATGTTATAGCATCTTAGCTACCTAAGAGCCAATGCTTAAAGCAGTAGCTATCAGTCCCGGTTCAATTTACAACTTTCGACGAAATAAACCTTCACAATTTTGCCGGTCAAATAGTTTGTTTTTATGCCAGATAAATTATCAAATGTAAAGCACTCAACTTACACTTTATGGAGACTACTTCAGCAATTTTTCGATCAGTGCTTTTCGAGGTAGGGTGGGTGGCTAAGGGTTTTTCGCTATTCTTTTTAAAATAATGCAGAGAAAAGTGTGCGCAAGTATATTACAACATATATATTTTTGGACTCGAGTTTTTACAAGCTTTCATTTGACGTCCCACTCGATGACCTGATGAAATTTTTTTCACTTCCGATTACATCTCCAAAAACCAACCCCTTAAGTCAATATTTAATGTTCAAAACTACACAGTTTTGATTTTGCCATCAATTTCAACTTTCTATGTCAAATAGTTTCGGGGAAAATCGGGTGTGCCAAACAGAGGGATGGACAGACGGACACCGAAGTGATTCCATAAGTGTTTCATAAGGAACACTAAAAATTAAGTGCTCGCACCTAATTTTCCTGTACAGAATTTATCAGTAGCTAATTTGGATTCCTTAAGACATTTTAAATTCATGAGCAGTAATCCCTTGCAATAAAAACATTTACAAGAAAATTAGTATCAATATTTCGGTATTTTGCGTTCATCAACTGAAAATACTTAAAAATCATACAGGTAAAGACTACTGAAGATACATATCGTAGGATTAACGACGGAAAGTTACTTCAAATTGACACGATCTAATCCCAAGACCACGATTTTTCCTCTACCCGATACCGTGAAAGCTTCAGTTACTTGTTAAAAAATTTCTTTTTCTTCTTAGCCTGCCGTCTCCTGATGGAGGATGGTAGTCCAAATGGCTAATATGATCGACACCCTGTCCCTGACTTTTGCTGTTTGGTTGCTCCGCTATGAAGCGTAGGTTACCTCCGTCGATTCCTGCTGATCTTAATATGTCAATATATTTGTGGTAGTTAACGCAATCGAATGCCTTCTGTTAGTCGATAAAGAACGCGTAAACGTTCACATTTATGTTTCTGCATCTTTGTATTAGCACCCTCATTAAATGTTAACAGGCTGCATTTTGGCACACAGGTAGTTTTTTGGACGTAGCATACGATAAAAAGTTTGCTAAAGTTTAATGTACGCTAAGCCCACAAAATCCAAAATAAAATCAAAAATTCGCGTTTCTCGGTACTATATCGAAAAACTAATAACACTTCGGACAAGTGATTCAAAAAGTGTATCGCGTCAAATAGGTTAATTTGAAAGTCTGCGCGTACCGCTCGAATCAATATTACTTGTTTTCAGAATGTAAAAAGAAATAAAAGTTAGCTTTTTGAAGAGACTTTCAGCTTTCCGATGATACTAACAGTTTTTATTTTTGTTGCTTTATATTTTGTAAAACTTAAAACGAAATTTTTGTTTGCATAATTTTAACGGGCATACAGTAAATTACAAATATTTAATAAAATATAGTATTGAAAAAAAATCCTTTTGCATATATAATTATTATACCTTAAGTTTGAATATAAGAATAATTTAAAATACCCACATTGTCTGTGTTATTTAAAAATTGAGTTTTAAAATATAAAAATTTGCCGGCTGCAATGCGCCGCTGGCAATTTTTTGTTCAAAGAAATACGAAATAGTCAAAAAAAGTAGGACAATTTTTTTTTAGTTACAGTTAAAACTATATCTGATATTAGAAAATCATTAAAAACTTCAAAAAACTTTTTCTTTTTTGGTAATTTTGCTCTTAAAAAAGTGTTCATGATAAATATATTTTTTGCTTATTATTAATCATTACAACTTATAATAAAGAAATATTTAAAGGTGGGAAAGAAGAAGAAAGATAAAAGTCTAAGCTTTAAGTATAAAGTATTTGAATTTCATTTAAACATTCAGGTACAAAGAAAACAGTGGAAACACAAAAATTCTTAATTACTCTAAGGAATTTTGTTAAAGGCGTTAATATTGGATCCGCCATTTTGAATTTTTCAAATCTGTCATCGTATTCTTAATCAGCATCCCGAGAAACCCCTTAATAGCCAATTTCAAGATATTTAGCCGTATACAGAAACGTTAATTTAGTCATAAGTGAGGTTGGAAGCATGATTCCCATTACAGCTCAAAGGGTTAAACCAGCCATTTTATTTTAAATATTTTTTAAATTACGGTAAAAAAAAGAATAATCTATACACTATTTTTTGTAAAATTTCCCGTTGTTTCATGTGGTGCTATTAATTTCTTGATATTTTTTTTATTTTTCGATATATTTTCGAAAAACCGAATTTTTCATTTTATTTTCGATTTTGTAGGCTTAGTGTACACTTTAAAGCAGAAAATTTGTTATCATATTCTACATCCAAAAAACTACTTGTATGCTAAAACGCAGCCCGTTAAGATTTAATGAGACCTTTTCGTCAAAATTTGTCTCTGACGATTGGGCTATTAATTATGTCGAGCAATTTATATCGATATTTGTAATAAGCTAAACAAAAAATAATATGAAATTAGTATATCTTGGCTTAGTTTAAGTAGATTTTATTTTATTGCCCTACAGAAAAGATTTAACTGTTGATAGCAGTATTAAATAAATATCGATTAAATAATACATTTTACTCAATCCAATAATTTTGTCAAAAAGAATCGCAAGTTGTGCCTTATAGAAACTCCCTAATAGACAATATTTTTGTTTCGTTTTAGGATTTAATTGCTTGGCATCAAGTAAATATTGATTTCACCGATTAAACGTTTATCTTGATGTAATGTGTAATTAGTAAAGTAATTTACCCAAAACGTCTATCACAAACACGTAGTTCTAAAATAAATACTAAATTTGACAATTTTTACACTATGACTGAATCTAAGAATCATAACTCAATATATTACATGATTATTACAAATAACAATGAAAAATGAGAAGAAGAAGGACTTCAGAGATATTTACAACTGAACAGCTTTTTTTTTCTGCACAACATTTTTAGATTAAACTGAAAATAATGAATACCACGACTCTAACAACACTGATGATTCGAGAGCTTTTTTTCTCAACAGACAGTTAAACAGGCCGACTGTAAGATAGACAGGGACTTCGACAGATAAACAGACTGATCGACCGCCGGAATTGGTGATCTGAGGGTCTTTGAAACGTGAAGAGATACAAGAATCTCGGATGGTGATTTTCCTCAAGTACTTCCCTTAATGAGGAAATCATAAAAGAGCTTTTTAGTGTGATGTACGGAACACTTATAAGATCATTTCGATGTTTGTTCGTCTATCACACTCGATTTTCTCCGAAACTATTTGTCATAAAAAGTTAAAATGAGGCACTAAGAAATGATCGACTCATCAGAACCGTGTAGTTTTAAAAGTTAAATTTTGACTTAAGGGGTTAGTTTTGGGGGGTGAAATTGAAAATGAAGAACATTTTTTGTACAAAGTAATCGAGTGGAGTGTCAAATGAAAGCTTGTAAATTTTGAAAAAGATTTGGAATATTCTCCACAGGGTGTAGATTGAACGAAAATTATCACGAGTGCATTCTCATTAATAGTTTATCTGGTATATACATAAAAAAAACAAAAATTTCATGGTCATCAGTTTTCAGTAAAGATCGGAAATAAAACTGTATTGAAAATTCATTTGGAGTGTGTTTTGTGTAAGCATTGATCATTTTATACCCCAATAACAAAAATTTTTATTTTATAAGCAATCAACGTGTCCGACTTGCATTTGGCAGATTTTTTTCTATTTTATATACTTTTAGATTTTAACTAAATTTCAGGAACTTAATTGGTTCTATAATAACAATAAAATATTTTTTAAACTAGTTTATTAAAAAAAAAAATTAAATTTCGTTATTTTGACAAGCCTTTCTTCCTAGCCTGTGATATTGAGTAATAAAAATAGAAGTTCTATATACTAATTTAAACGCACAGACCCAAACAACTTAAAATAGATTTTCTACTAGGTAATCATGTCATAAATTTTCTACAGTTACTTAACAATTTAAAACGACTTGACTCGGGTTCGAGAATTAAAATTTAATATAAATAATATGTTTTTAATCGTACAACATAGAAGCTGCTGGGTTATATAAATAATTTTAATCCGCTTTATACATTTTTTTAGATATATATCGCTTTGCGACAACACGGTATTCTTGATAGCCACCAATTTCAATTCTGTTTTAATAGTAAGGTGTGTTTTAGGTCAAAAAAGTTTTTCCTTCATCTTTAATTGAAACTAAAATTCTGAAAAGTCGTAAATAACAAAGGTGGTTTTAAATGATTCAAAAAAAAAAACCTCTAACACCTACTATAAATGGTGATTTGCTCTCTTACTCGTAGGATCTCCTGGAGAACAAAATATCTTAAATTTTTAGGTGTGAACGTACAAACTTATATTTCATGAGATATACAAGGTATACTTGAGAATATAAATATGTTATAAGTGGCGACGATGCAAAACATTAATAAAATGATTTCCTGCGTTAAGGCTATATATATATATATATATATATATATATATATATATATAGATATATATATATATATATATATATATATATATATAAATATGCTCAGTCAACTATATGAACTTTATACCCAAATAATTGCGAATAGATTGCAAGTCAAATTAGACTTCTATCAACCCCGGTAGCAGGGTGGTTTTCGCCTCTGGCTATCGTACAAATGATCATCTCCAATGCCTAAGGACTCTCATTGAAAAAACAATTGAGTTCAATCGCCCCTTAGTCCTCATATTTGTCGACTTCTGCAAAGCATTCGATACGGTGGAATTACCTGAAATTTTGACAGCGTTACAAGAAAGTAGAATCGATCAGTTGCAACATCATCAGAAATGTCTACCTAAATACAACAACTGTGAATCTTCACTCACTCACCAACATATCAAACGAGGTGTCAGAGAGGGTGATACACTTTCACCTAAATTATTCACAACAGTCCTCAAACAGGCCTTCAAAAAGGTAGATTGAGAACATAATGGTGTGGTCACTGATGGAGAAAGATTCAATCATCTCCGCTTTGCGGACGATATTGTCCTTATATTAGATGTCCTCGGAGAAGCCAAAAATTTACTCCAAGAGTTACAGAATGCAACAAGCAAAGTTTAACTAGATATGAATTTTACCAAAACTAAAATGATGACTAACATGGTACCAAGTACACCAATACAACTCGAAAACACAAGTATAAATATATATATATATATATATATATATATATATATATATATATATATATATATATATATATATATATATATATATATATAAATATATATATATATATATATATATATATATATACATGGATATATATATATATATATATATATATATATATATATATATATATATATATATAAATATATATATATATATATATATATATATATATATATATATATATATATATATATATATATATATATATATATATATATATATATATATATATATATATATATATATATATATATACAGTGCCATTCATAAAGTTTGTACCATATGGGAAAGATTTTTATTATAGGAGTTTTTGAAAATTTAACTTTGAAATGTGTTAGTGCTTGTTTTATGTTTAGGATTACACCCCAATAAGGTCATGACGTCACAAGTCTTGCCTGTCAACTTTAACATTTAAAATTTAAAACTGGGAAAAAACGGATTTTTTAAAAAAATATCCAAAAAAGTTATAAAGAAAAAAAGATTGTATTTTAGTTTTACGTTTATATACCAATTTTAAAAAAAGTTTGACAAAATTCACTTTTTTCAATTTTATCGAAAGTTTCTTTCCTATAACTTATATTATATACTTTTTTGGTGGTTAATGTTTTACTAAATGTTATAAAAAAAACTAATTAGCCCCTAAAATTAAGCTGAAATTTTTTTTTCAAAAAGTTGTAATTTAACAATGCAATATTGGTGCAAATGACACGTCAATTTTTAAGGATTACTATTACATAAAAAATTATTGTTATTTACTAAATAAAAAAACGTTCTTAAGTTTCTACGCTTCTCCCTTCCTTTTCAAAACACATAATAGTTCTGTTATAAATTTCATGACGAACATTCACATAGAACTCCGGCTTGATTTCACTTACAGACTGGCGGATAGTTTCTTCGAAGTGTGCAGTATTTTCAAAAGGTCTCTGAGCATAAACTAAATTTTTTAAATACCCCCACAAAAAAAGGCCACTGGGCGTAAAATTGGGTAACTGCGGCGGCCAAGGTACTTCATAAAAAACCTACCAATCCACTTCCCAGAAAAGTTTTCCTCCAACCAATTTCTAACTTCCAAGGTGCTGTGACTAGGTGCTCCATTTTGTTGGAAATACTTTTTCATTCTTTCCTCTAAAGTAAAATCTTCCAGTTCATTGGAAAGTTCGTTATTTAGAAACTGTAAGTACCTCGCGGCTGTAAAAAAACGGGCCAATGATTCTGTTATTAAAAATACCGCACCAAACGTTAGTTTTAAAGGAATATTGACCTCTTGTATCTATGGTAAAATTTGGATTGCTATCCGTCCACCATCTACAATTTTGCGACGAGACAACACCATTAGAATTAAAAGTACATTTAACACTGAACAAAATATACTTTGTAAATGACGGGTCTTCTTCAGTTTTATTTTGCAGCCAGAAAGAAAAATACACGCTCCTATCATAATCTTGTTCTTTGGGAGTGTGGACAAACTTTGGTTTATATGGTTTAAACCTATTTTTCTTAAGCACTCTTTGAACTGAATTATAAGATAAACCTGCATTGTGCGATATTTTGGCAGTTGAAGTTCTATGCGTTTCAGTCACACTCTGCATAACTGCAAACTCAGCATCCTCATTAGTAACCCAATGTTCATGTTTACGTTTAAAATTATTCTCCACACATCCAGTATTTTTAAAGTTGGTAAGAATTCTTCCTACTGTTGTATGCGTTATAATTTTTTCCGGATGTAGTTGGTTAAAAATGACGGCCGCTTCTCTTTGAGTTTTGTAGTTATCACCCACGATCAAAACTATTTATATTTTATCTTGCTTAGTCAATTTAATTGGCATTTTTATTAAAGGAGAAATTTAGAAAACCGTTATTATTGCATTAATAATAGTGAACAAACTAATGTCAGTTTGATGTTTTATGTGACAAAGATACAAAACAAGAAATCCATGGCAACTGCGACAAAGATGCGTGAAAGCCTATCATATTATAATTAATAGCAAAACATGAATTTATATTCTTTCCACCAATATTGCATTGCAAAACATTGTAACAATTTGAAAATCTTGTTTTTGACCTTTTGAAAATATGTTAAAAACATTTAAAACAAACTATCCCCAAAACCTGAATGTGAAATTAAGAAAGAGCTTCTCGCGAATGTTAGCCACATAATTTATAAAAGAACAATTGGGTGCATTGAATAAGGAATTAGGAAACTTAAAAAACTACAAATTTGCTCAAATTTATTACATAACATTAATATTTATTATATTAGTTGAGCTGTCATAAAAATTATGCAGCTTTGCACCAAGATTACATTGTTAAACTACGACTTTTTGACAGAACTCGTTTTTTAGGTTAATTTTTTCACATTTTAAAATTTAAATGTCAAATTTGACAGGCAAAGCATGTGACGTCATGACCTCATTTGGGTGTAATCCTAAACAAAAAACATAGGCTAACATATTTCGAAGTTAAATTTTCAAAAACTCTAATAATAATAATTTTTCCCATACTTTATGAATGGCACTGTATATATATATATATATATATATATATATATATATATATATATATATATATATATATATATATATATATGTATTTATGGGCCATGAAGTACGCATCACAACCTAATACTTGAACTGTTTAGAAGAATTACTCTGATCTGGGCAGCCTATAAAATGATGAGAGATGTTTTTAAGGGTAACATTCCGATTAGCTTGAAGCAGAATGCATTCAATCAGTGCATCATACTAGTTTTGTCAAATAGTGCAGGGACTTTAACCTTCACTAAATCATCCATAAGAAAATTACAACTGACACAAAGAAACATGGAAAGGTCACTGCTTGGGTCGAGCCTTAGAGACAGGGGGAAGAACGAAGAGAAACGCAGAAGAATGCGAGTAAACGCCGTCATAGAGCATATTTTACGATCGAAATGGAGATGGGATGGACATATAGCTAGAATGTCAACCGACACATGCAGCAGAGGCAGGCCCTCTACCCGATGGAGTGACGATTTGAAGAGAGTTGTGACGAACTGGTCGTGCTTCGATCAAGTTACTCTTTACCCTGAGAAAGTAAAATTTAGTGCTTATTTTACAACTACATGATTGTATTATCCTACGAAGAAAATCTGATAAATTTTTGTATATATTTTATTTAAAAGTAGGTAATTTGTTATTTCTTTGTAATTTATTAGATAGGCAAAAAAATATGGGCAATGCTATTCTACACTAGAGGCAAATAATTAGTGTTTTGACAGTAAATATGATAAACTTGCAGAATATTTTCGAAATAGGATATTTTTCGCCAATCAGTTGCATCTATCAAATATACTGGATTTGCAGATTTGAAAAACTGCAGTAGTGGATATACTGTAATTCCATTTCCAATTAGCTTTACCTGGTTTCGCAGTGCCATTTCTAGGTTTTATTGTTATTTTTAGAGCTCTACTTGAGAGTCTTGCTAATAATCTACAATTAATCTATGAATCCAGAGATTTGCAAATGTAACTCTGATACATAGGCAATCAAGAAAAAATAAAATTTCCAACAATATAAAATTTTATTTTCAAAATGATTCATATAATATAAATAAATTCAAGGCTATTTTTGTTTTAGTGGTTTTTAACCAGAATGCCATCGATTACTGCACATATTGCATGAATACTCGGGTATAAATTTAATCAAATTTTATGAGATCGAATTGATTGCCGGTTTTATTACTTGCAATAAAATTTAAATAAAGTAATGAAAACAACACATAACACAATGTAAATTAAAAACGTACGCTGCCACTATTTTAACGAGTATTTATTTCACCTTAGAAGCAAACGCTATGTAAATCTATTCTATAATATCTTACAACTATTTTAATTTAAGTCATAAACATCTACTTAGATGTTTTGGTTGGTTGTGGGCAGGGTAGGCAATTGTGCCTGTTTGTACACTGCAGCTTTTTGCCTTATTGTGCTCCCCGCTCTAGATTACATAAGTGTCGTCTCTTTAAGAAGGTCTATTCGCTTTCTCCCAAGCCTTCCACGTGGTCATTTATCGCCACCATGTAAATTTCCGAATAGTTTATGTCTGTTCCGAGTTAAAGTTGCATATTTATATAGGATGTGCAGAGAGGTGTCTTCATAACATATTCTGCATGTCATGGAACCTTTATGGATACCCATTTTCTGTAAATATTTTCTCAAGTGACAGTGGTCGATGATCAGTCCCACTACTAGTTTGACCTGGGCCCTTGTTAAATAAAGGATGTCATGAGTTTCTTCGACGGGACACCAATTACGTCCCTGGCATGTCTTTGGCCAGATGTTGCGAGCCAACGTTCTAAATGTTGCTGATATAATCAACTGTTGTTTGGCATCTTTACTATCTGTATAATAAACGCTGGTTCTGGATCCCTGTATGATTTTGTAGCTCTTTTGCTAATTCTGCCGCTTTTTTAGTATCTTGTGTCCCCGAATGTCCTGAAACGTACAGTAGTTTAACCCTGTCTGATAGGCATCTTAGCCTTTAAAGCAGCTTGACTGTCTCAGAGAATATATATTTCTAAGTTGCGATAGTCTCGTCTAATTTTCTCATGAACATAGGCTGTTATTGAATCTATTTCAAGTGTCACAATTTCCGCCTGGAATATTATGACACTTGTTTCTAGTTGAATGCTAAAGCTCCACTTGGGCTTTTCTGCATATAGGCCAGCGTTTACTTCGTTCGAAATTTTTATACCGTCTGTGTAATACTCCAGACCCGTTGCCTCCGCAGGAGTCGTCATCTCTGTCCACGGATTTGGATCTCACCTAATTCTATATGGTTTTTCGAAATTATACGACGTTGTCATATATTAAGATTGCAATCTTAAAGCTTATTGTCTATTAGATCCATAACTATTGTGTGCCAAATCGTATCGGTTGTTGTTTGCATTTCTCATTTATTCTCAATCGATCAAGCCTGACTTTTTATGTACGTATCTGTGTAAGCCTAGAAATTTCCATGGCTGTGGTGGGGGTGATACTTCTAGCCCCGGTGAAACATAAGCAAGCCAACCTCTGCAGACGATTTAGCTTCGTGGTTGTCATTCTCTGCTCTGTTTTTTGTCTATCATACTGCAGCTCCGTAGGTAACCATGGGTCTAATGACCGTGACGTATAGTCAAAGCACAGTCCTATGGTTAAACTCCTGCATCTCAGAAGACACATTTTAGCTTTATTAATGTTTTTGTAATGTTTGTACTACGTTAATTTGTCTACCATCAAGCCTTTTTTGTATTCATTAACAGTTTTTATCCTCGGAAGATAATTAGGTTTTTGTTCGGATATCATCACAACCCTTAGTTCCATCAAATTCTCAGGTAATTTTCTAATCTATGCGCACTCAAAAACATACAATATAGATAGGCGATTACTAGATATTGGGTATTTCTACATCAGATATATTTTTTCAGTAACATATTTCCGCCGTTCCACCCAAAAGTACATATAATTACGAGTATTAAAAAAAATATATTAGTTTTTATTATTATGTGAGTTCTAAGGCTAATTTTGACCAAAAAAGCTCCGAAATTTCCCATTGTGCGACGTTTCGCCAAAATCTCATTTGGCATTTTCAAGTACCCTTGCTGTTGCTGCTACTCGATACTGTGATCTTGTTGCTGCTGCCGCTAACTCAGAGTTAGCTTCGAGTAACAGCAGTAGTTATATATATATACATATATATATATATATATATATATATATATATATATATATATATATATATATATATATATATATATATATATATATATATATATATATATATATATATATATATATATATATATATATATATATAGGTTCAATCCTATGAAAAAATAAAGTCCCTAAACTTTTAGAAAAAAATATTAATATTTAGAGGTCGAATCCATCGATTGAAAATATATTTTTTCTACTCAATCGTTTTTTCCCCTTCAACAGCCCCCCGTTAAACATTTGATTTTAATTTAAAGATTATGAAGATAGCTTCTTGTACTTATTTTGATGCTGAATTCGTTTCCGAGGGCCCTTTCCCCCTAAAATCCTTCAATTTTTCGGAATGCTCATGTTAAGTGCTCATTAAGGGTGAAAAAATAAGTTTTTCTTCCAAAAAAGTTCAGCAAAATTTAGGGAAGCCTTGTAGATCAAGTTTTATGATGCAAAATATGTCAGATCTTTGAGAAGTTTTCATGGCGCACGAGTAATATGAGACAAAGACAGCGAGAACGAAGCACATTGTTGCAAAAAAGGTTGATACCTCTAAAAAAATGTCAAAGAATATATAAACAAATAACAATGGTAGTGTGGAAAATGTATTCTCTATAAAGTTTTCAAGTGAAGCATGTTACTACGAAAACTTCTGCAGATACATACTCGACGGAAAAAAAACACCAAAATATTGGCTTGTCACTGGATTTTTTACCTTATTTTTTTTATGGGTCTAGCACACGTGCTGCAGGGAAGTCCCTAAAGCGCTCCAGGAGCGGCATGTGTGCGGAAAAAGCGATTCACGTTATTCTTGAACCGCTGTAAATTGTACTCGGTGGGAAACACAGCGCTGGGGTAATAAATAGTTATTAGCTTTTAACACGGATATAATTCTTTTCAACTGACGCATTTTATTGCAGTTCCAATCAGAATTCAATGTTTACTTGGACTTAAAATTCTCGCTGAATCCAAATATGTATTAAAGGTATTGGGTTTCCATTTAAATTTTCAATTTCGGACCTAAAATCTAATAGATCCACTCAATTCCCAGGTAAAAATGCTAAAACTTTTGTCTGAGGTGTTTTTTCTGAAGTTGTCGAATTTTTTAGGCGTGTCAATCTTTTTTCGTTCTCGCTGTCTTTGTACTACTCGTGCACCATAAAAATTTCTCAATGATCTGTGTCATATCTATGATTTTGCATCATAAAACTTGATCTACAATGCTTCCCGTAAATTTTGCGGAACTTTTTTGAAAAGAAAACGTATTTTATCACCCTTAATGCGCACTTAACATGAACATTGCGAAAAATTGAAGGATTTTAGGGGGAAAGAATCCTCAGAAACGGATTCAGCATCAAAATAAGTACAAGAAAATATTCATAATCCTTAAATTCAAATCAGAAGTCTAACGGGGTGCTGTTGAAGGCCAAAAAACAATTGAGAAGAAAAAATATATTTTCAATCGATAGATGTGACCTCTAAATATTAATATTTTTTTCAAAAAATTTAGGGGCTTTATTTTTTCATAGGATTGAACATTTTGCGGGGGTAGGACCAAAGAAAATCAAAAAAAAAATTTTGACTTGTCACCCTATATATATATATATATATATATATATATATATATATATATATATATATATATATATATATATATATATATATATATATATATATATATATATATACATATATATATATATATATATATATATATATATATATATATATATATATATGTGTAAGAAAGGACAGTAACAGGGCACTGGCAACAAACAATCCTAAGTTTAACTACTGGGAAACGGCCTTATAAGGAGAAGAGATGAGCAATCAAAGATCTAAAGGCTCTAGTATCTGCTTTTTATTTTTGTTATCGAGCTTTCGCTTATATATATGTATATATGTACATATATATATATATATATATATATATATATATATATATATATATATATATATATATATATATATATATATATATATATATATATATATATATATATATATATATATATATATATAGACTTATGTAACACACTCTTTTATTACAGACTCGTTAAGTTATTCTGGTAGGGTAACTTTCGGAAATAACGTTTTAAATTATAATCTAAAGCTAAAAAATGATATTATGGCCATTTATATTCTTTTCACATTGTTGTGGTTATAAATAGAGACTTATTAATACGACCAAAGTCTGAAAATTCCCCTAAGCGACGGTAATACATCTTCATTAGGGGAAATTTAAGAAATTCAGAAGCGCATACAGGATTTAGTTTGGCAACTTATTACCGTAGCAGGGATTTATTAAGAAATTTATTGAAACAAGAATAAAGACGAATAACATATACTAAAATATTGTGCATCGTTGATTCTGGAGTCTACAATTCATCTTTAGTCAATTTCGTGGACGATTTTCTAGTTTTCTTCGACGTGATCACAGACTTTTTGCATATTAGTTTTGCTCAGTCCAGTATTTAGCTTATAGTATTTGGTATTATTCTCAAGCATTCCATAACCACTTAAACCACTCGTACACGGCGAGATAAGAATTAATCCGTAGTCTTGTTCAAGCATTTCAATAGAATTTTTACCAAGCGTAACAAAAAAATCAATTACAGCTTACACTCATTTTCTGTCTGTCCTCTTAATACTGTAACTACATACAGTAATAAACGTTGCCGTTGTGGACAACAAACAGCTGCTGTTACTATTTGCTAATGTTCTCGAAAAGTTATTCCAAAGTACGGACCTGAATAAATTCTATAAATGTTATTTTGAACAGGTCAACATAATTTAAAGTTCCCGATCGGGTCTTCCACTTTCAGGTTATTTATTAAGTAAAAATTAGACTTATGTCAATGGAATTCAGCCATGATAACATGTGCGTAGCATATTTACTTAGAGTGTGTTTTTATACAATTTATCTCGACCGGACTAAATACAATTTTAAGGTGAAGTTCTGGCAAATAGGTTACACTTGCTTATTTGTTTAAACTCATTTTGGTTATAATATCATAATATTCGAATTTTCAGAGTCAGTTAAGGACATACAAGGTACTCAATTTTAAATCAAAAAACTAGAACTGTTTTTAGTGTACCTTCTGTATATATTAATTATTTTGATCGACCTGTATCCTCGTTTTCACTTGTAAATTCAGACAAATATTTGTAATATTCCAACTCTCTTGTCACTCTACCTAAAAATGTAATTTTTGGGGATCATTAAGCTATGAAGGTTTTTCTTTGGTGCTATATATCCTGCAGACACAGAACTTCAAGGGATAATTAAAATGGGCAAAAAATGATGTATGTGGCGTTGATTTTGGAGTTTCATAGTACTCTGTTCCTAGCTCTTATTTCATATATCAGTGATCTTCCGGAGTATGTAATGATTTGTCTGAAGCATAGAATGGAATAATCTCGGAGAAGATTAAATCTAATCATATCGCTTGTCTCTTTGCTACGATAAAATAAATTCGCTGATTTTGCTACATTTCAGTTAAAATACAGTGGGAATGTATTGAAAGACTGATTTTGTCAAATTTCCACTTTATGTAGTTTCACAGAAACTGTATGACGCGTTTCGCTATACTATAGCGCGTCATACAGTTTCTGTGAAACTAAATAAAGTGGAAATTTGACAAAATCAGTCTTTCATTACATTCGTTATGAATTTCCATCAAGTAACAGCCACAACAATTCAAAGAAAAAAAAATACAGTGGGGTTCATCCTTTGTATATTACTCATTGGCTTGTAGTTCCGTGTCAATAATATTCAAGTAATTGTATTTTTATAGGACAGAGACGAAAAAAAGTTAGGTTAATGTCTAATCAAAAATTTCAGACAAGTCGCAAAGAACTTTTTAATCAGGAAAAAATTACCAACAAGTTTATATGTTCAACTGTGTTTTATTCGTAAATATGGATTGGATGGAATGAAATTAAAAAATCGTATAAAATAATTTGTTCTAAGACTCTAATATTTATTATATGCATATTCAACTACAGACATTTTTATAGTTTTTTTTTTTCTGACTCGTTAGTCTCACAAGCGTATGGGCCACAAGTTTATATATATACATATAACATATATACATATGTACATATATATATATATATATATATATATATATATATATATATATATATATGTATATATGTATATATATATATATATATATATATATATATATATATATATATATATATATATATATATATATATATATGTATATATGTATATATATATATATATATATATATATATATATATATATATATATATATATATATATATATATTTATATATATATATACGAGGCATGTTTTTTAAGTAAGTACCGTTTTGCGATTCCGCCGCCGCAGCGATACGGTCGGCGTTCCGCGCATGCGCGCTGGTAACCTACATCTCATGTCTACGCACTGACGCCATTACAGTCTGATTCTTCATTGTATACGTTGTTTACTGAGTGTTTAAGATGCCTCCGACAATCGTGAGTCCCGCCGATTGTGAAGTACGGGCTGTTATACGATTTCTTAGTGCTAAAGGCGTAAAACCGATCGATATTCATCGTGAGATCTGTGAAGTTTACGGACAAAACATTATGAGTGATGGAATGGTAAGGAAATGGGTGAGAGCATTTAAAGATGGCCGCACAAATGTGCATGATGAAGAACGGAGTGGGCGTCCTTCGGTCGTTAATGAAGATTTGGTGCAGAAAGTGGACGAAAAGGTGAGAGAAAACAGACGCTTTACAATTTCATCATTGTGCGACTGCTTTCCTCAATATTCTCGTAGTGTTTTGTATCGCATTGTGACCGAGAACTTTTTTCTCAGGCGGCAGAATTTTATGAGGAGGGTATTCAAAAACTGGTGCCACGTTATGACAAGTGCCTCATTATTCACGGAAATTATGTAGAAAAGTAGATTAAGGTACAGGCTTTCATGTAAAAATAAAATTATAGCGATATCTTTGCACGTCTTTTTTTAATTCCAAAACGGTACTTACTTAAAAAACATGCCTCGTATATATATATATATATATATATATATATATATATATATATATATATATATATATATATATATATATTATATATATATATATATATTTATATATATATATATATATATATATATATATATATATACATATATATATATATATATATATATATATATATATATATATATATATATATATATATATATATATATATATATATATATATATATATATATATATATATATATATATATATATATATATATATATATATACATATATATGTATATATATATATATATATATATACATATATATATATATATATATATATATATATATATATATATATATATATATATATATATATGAAAATGCCAAATGAGATTTTGGCAAAACGTCGTGCAAATTTGTTGTTAGACGAACAAATGGAAACCCGGGATATTAATGCATTACATTCCCCCATCCTTGAAAACCTCTTTCAACATATATATATATATATATATATATATATATATATATATCTATATATATATATATATATATATATATATATATATATATATATATATATATATATATATATATATATATATATATATGTTAAAAGAGGTTTTCACGGATGGGGGAATGTAATGCATTAATATCCCGGGTTTCCATTTGTTCGTCTAACAACAAATTTGCACGACGTTTTGCCAAAATCTCATTTTGGCATTTTCAGGTGCTTTTGCTCCTGCTGCTACTCGATACTGTGATCTTGCTGCTGCAGCCTACATATTTATTATATGCATATTCAACTACACACATTTTTATAGTTTCTGACTTGTTAGTCTCACAAGCTTATGGGTCACAAGCCCTTATATACATATATATATATATATATATATATATATATATATATATATATATATATATATATATATATGTTGAAAGAGGTTTTCATTGATGGTGGAAAAATTCCAGGTTTCCATCTTAAAATTGGGCTGGAAAAGTCCGAAAGCATAAAAATAACTCAAGGTGTAAGACAGATATGCATTCTCTCACCACTTTTGTTCAATCTTTATTCTGATGCTGGGTTTAATGAGGCTATCTATGAATCCATTGATGGAATAACACTAAACAACATACGGTATGCTGATGCTACTAGCAAATAATATCAAAGATTTAGATTAACTATGAATATAAGAAAAACTAAGTGGATGGTAATAACAAAGAAAAATCTACTCCCAGATCCCTCGAAATCGGAGAAAACACCGTAGAACAGGTCTCCGTATTTAAATATTTGGGATCCAATATAAATGACAAGTAGGATCCAAGTAAGCAAATACATTTCCAAATTGAACAAGCCCGAGTAACATAATATGAACATGAATAAATTTTTCCGTGGCACAAGTTTCAGTCTCGAACTCCGAATGAGAATGGTGAGAGCGTATGTATTATCCGTGAGTATGGATGTGAGTGTTAGACCCTTAACCTTGGTTCAGAGAAATGATTGAAATCTTTTGAAATGTACATTTACAGACGCTTTCTTCGCATTTCCTGGGTACAGAAAATAAAAAACACGGAAGTACTGGAAAGAATGAACAAAACGAAGGAATTACTTACAACCATAAAAATAAGAAAAACTCAATACTTCGGACGTACAATGATGGGTCCAAAGTACGATTTACTACGTCTAATTATTGAAGGTTAAATACAGGGCAAATGATCAATCGGAAGACAACAGAATTCTTGGCTAAAGGACATGAGAAGGTGGTTTGGATGTGCTTTGCCCTTAGTCAGTTGGTTTTTACATTCTTACTGATGTTGGCCCTTTGGTCTTTAAATTTATTATTTTCAGCCTGTTTGTCTTTAAGCATGCTCCAAATTTCAAAGACTATTCTTTTGAACTTGTCCTAAGCCTGAATGAAGTGTGAAGCATTTGCTATTTTGACAATAGAATTAAAAAATGGAAACAAACATCCCATTATCTCAGAAATTTGCCAAGATAGCTTTTTTAGACAGGGGATGGCGGAAAATACGAATATTTAATTAAAAATATCAGACAGAGTGGTATAAAAAAGTTATGACAATTTAAAAGTATACACAATGCAATAAATGGCGGCCCTTACAATTTACAACAAAACTGTTAGCTGATTTCGATTTCTCATCTCAGAAAGCCTCTTAGGACCGAGTCTTGTACAAATAGTACAATTATTAAGAAAGTTACTTAAGAAAAACTAAAATAAAAGTATAACTTTGACACCCTCTATCTCAAAAATTACGAATATATATAAATATATATATATATATATATATATATATATATATATATATATATATATATATATATATATATATATATATATATATATATATATATATATATATATATATATATATATATATATATATACAGTAATATATTACGCGATATATATATAATATATCGCGTATATACTGAAATTATATATATATTATATATATATAATATATCAAAATTTTTCTTTTTTCTTAAATTTAAAAAAAAATAAGTTTCTGCATCCCTTGAAACCCCAAAAAGAATTTTTTGCAATGCGATTGTCATTTGTCGTTTGGGTAAATTTTGAATTTTCTAAAAAGTTTAAAGTTAAAAACGGTCAAGACACGGTCATCCGTTTGTTAAATTATCGAAAATATATATTTTTAGAAAGTGTATTTCCCCAGATAAAATCTGCACTGTTCTTCCTGTCGTAGAAATTATTTTACGATAAATTATACAAAATCGTGTTTTGTCAGTTTTACGAGACCAATGAAAAGACCCCTCAATATTGCAGCAATGTCTTAGCACTGGTGCATCTGGAAATTCTTCTAGGTGCTTCCACTACATCATTCATTTCTGATTTTTCGTAAAACTTCCGCAACTATTGCACTTCATGATAACTTATCGAATATGTTTTACCCTGAATTACTTGAAATTTGAGGTTTTGGTTTTTTAAAGGACATTCTAACATCATAACGTAGTCTTTTAGGAAAACATAAGTCTCTGGGCGAATAAAGGTTGGATGCCATTGTCTACCATAATATATTTTTTCAAGCCCATTTCTGTTTTTTTGACTTTGGGCAAAAACTTTAATCTGTGAAAAATTTTTGTAAACGCCTTTTTCTGTTTTTATTTGCTGTGCATAGTTAATGTCTGTGTTACCTTTAGTAAATATCAATTCACTAGTTTTCTTTTTTGTAATAAAATGATGACGCTAGAATGACTTAAAAAATCGAAAGCTCAAACTCCACGCTATAGGGTAAAAATATTCGATAATTGTTCGCGTGACAGTTGCGGTTTTATGAAAATCATCATTTTTTAATTACTGGCTGTGAAGGAAATAAAATATGGCTTAGAATCAATAATTAAATTTAAAAATGTTTTTACGATCTAAGCAATGTATTTGAAATTCAAGAAATAAAGATATCCTTGCTATGATATTTTTATTGGTTAAACATTAGCAAAATAAAATTTTTATATAGTCAATCTAAAACTTATCACCCTAACATGAAATGCAATTCTAAACACTTAATATTTTCGATATTTTAACAAACAAAGTGAGTTTCGGCACTGCAAAATCATTTTTTGAGTTTCCAATGACTTAGACTTTTTATTTTGTTTTGATCTTCTTCCGATAATCTGTTTCAGTGTAAATATGTGGTCTTGTGTACTTCTTGCTAGTCTAAATCCACTTTGCGATTCCGATAGTTGTGGTTCTATTACTTTCTTTATCCTATTATTAATGATGCCCTCATAAATTTTGACAATTGTGTTCATTATAGTAATTCCTCTGTAATTATTGCAATCTTTGTGATCTCCCTTTTTATATATTAGTGTAATAAACGATATTCCCCATTCGGCCGGAATTTTTTCTTCTTCCCGTGCATTATTAATTATTTCTAGCAATATTGTTTTTCCTTTCTTTCCCATGTATTTAATCATTTCAGACGTTATCTTATCGCTGCCTGAGACTTTCGATTTTTTAATTTTCTTATATCTACCTCCAACTCTTTCCATTCTATTTGTTCCCTATTTTCTGTTTCTTCCATATTTTGTCATTCCAATTCTTCATAATTAGTATTCTCTTTTTCTTCATCACCTTCCAATAGTTCTTCAAAGTATTCTATCTATCTTTTCATTATTACTTTCTTGTTAGGATCTCTTGGTTCTGGTTTTTCACATATAATTCGGTTATAGGTTGTTCTTTCCTTAACGATTTAAGAACTCTGTAGAATAGCTTTTGATTTTCTTTATTATTTTCTTCCATTTTATCTCCGAATTCTTTCCATGACTATTCTTTTGCTGCTCTTACCAACTCTTTAGCCCTTTTCCTTTATATAGTTCATATTGTTCTGGTGTTTTTGTTTTGAGATATTTTTTTCATTCTTTCTTCTTCGCAGTGGAAGAAGTTTATATGTGGAGATTGAGAGTATATACATACACACATATATATATATATATATATATATATATATATATATATATATATATAAAATATGTATATATATATATATATATATATATATATATATATATATATATATATATATATATATATATATATATATATATATATATATATATATATATATATATATATATATATATATATATATATATATATATATATATATATATATATATGTGTGTGTGTGTTACAATAACCGATTAGTACTTTTATTGAGTTCTTTGACAACGAGAAAACTATTACGTGTGAATAATCTACAAGATACATAAAATTAAGAGCGAAGCCGTAGGTATAGGGGCCCATACTATACACTATGCTATCAAACTGTATTACATTTGAAATAAATTAGTGCACTAAAAAAATTTCGTTAATTTTATTTATGAAACTACCAATCCGATTAATTATTTTACTTCGGTGTAATAATAAATCCATCCATAATATCCATGAATTTAAATTTATTAATTCCATGTATAAAATATATTTTTTTTTTTTTGAGACAAATAAAAATCAAACAATTGTTTACCCGAAAGTTTTATGGTCAAATAATAATCAGTTTCCAGAGAATACGATAGTTATATTAACTACCCAGCCAGAATCTTAGGATTTCAGAATTTTTTTTAAAAAATAGTAAGTATGCAGTATGAATGTATAACTGCCCTACACCATACGGTAGAAAGGATATACGATTATATATATATATATATATATATATATATATATATATATATATATATATATATATATATATATATATATGTATATATATATATATATATATATATATATATATATATATATATATATATATATGTATATATATGTATATATATATATATATATATATATATATATATATATATATATATATATATATATAACTTAAAATCTATCTATAAAATAACTTTTTTTTGAAATGATATTTAATAAAGAAAAATCTCAAATATCGCACAGATTCTGCCTGTCACTGTACATATATATATATATATATATATATATATATATATATATATATATATATATATATATATATATATATATATATGCATATATTTATATATATATATATATATATATATATACATACATATATATGGTATATACAGGTTAGTGACCATCGGCTTACTTGGCAGGCTCTATACTCACCGCGCTGCCGACGCTAACGATTTTTATAAATGATTAGACTAAACATCAAAAATAAGTTTTATTGCAAACTAAACAACCGTTAATTTTTACCTAATTATTTACTTTATGAGTGAGTACCATTAAGCTACGTTATTCCTGTGCTATTAAAAAAAACTGTATGCAGTGAAGTACGGTATACAATTTTTATATGGTAAAAGATTCTTGCATTCGATCTAATTTTATTTAAACTGAAGATTGAGCATTCTCAAATTAGACAAAATCAAATTTAAAAATCAGCTTTCCAAGATGTGAAGTGTAATTGGCAAAGTGCTGATTCTTCCAGATTTTAATTAAATTGTTACTTCAGAAAGGGGTTTATTTAAAAGAAAAAAATGAGCATCTGGAGTATGTAATAAAGAATTTGATGACAATGCCTAATAATTGGAATTAGATGTGTAGAATAAGAATGACTGATTTACCACCGAGAGTTGTAAAGTAGATAAGTATTAATATTTAACATCATAATAATTATGATTAAATAGGGTTTTTTTTATGACAAAAATCCAAATCAGATTTATGAAGGTGAGTGTGTAATCTGTATAATTTAAGAATTACTGATTCTCTAACTTAAATATTAGGAAGACAGCTAAGATAAAACAATCTGATATCCTTTCCAGGATTTTTAGGAGTGTGTTTTTAATTCCTACTAAAGAAGATACACAACAAAGAAATAAAAACAAACTTCTTACATGCCCCAACAATTCTAGGTTCTTTGGATCAGTAGCTAACGCCATTAGTCAAAATTTCACAAAATTCACTATACCATTACTCACTTTGCTTCACATTCTACTGTCAATTTTCAAGGAAAAACTCCATCAAATATTCCCATATTGCAGTCAAGAATGCATTCGACTGCACGACGTATTGGTGACGTAGCTACGCTCCTATCGTCTGCCAAAAAGTTTTGTTTATAGCACACATGTTTCCTCCCTGCTTTATAAATAGCAGTCAAGGGTTTCCTTTCTAATATCATCAACGCCGGTGTGCTCCAAGGCTCCCTACTATCTCCTACTCTCTTTCTCATTTACATTAATAATCTGCTGGAAAGGACTAGGAATCTAATTTACAGTTTTGCAGAGGACAGTACAATCGTTTCGTCATTTACTTTAGATTCTCGAACATCGACTACTCATGTAAATATCCGCAGACAACCCAAAGTCGTTTAACTTAATAAAAACCTGGAAACAATTCTATCTTAAGGTGACAGTAACCAAGTAGAATGTAACGCTAGTACTAAATCCTAGGCTGCAACTTTTTCTAAAAAAGTTAACGACGTAGTTATGTCTAGACAATCCATCCTTCTAGCATCGTCACTCAATTTTCTGGGCGTTTATTTATGAGCAAATATATATTGACATAAGCATGTTGCATGCATAGCAAAGAGAGATTCTCAAAAACTGGGAGTATTATTTTGAACTATATAGCTTCACACTCCATAAAAACTGATCAAAGCTCAAATTCAATCAACAATAGGGCTCTGCTTCCAAACATACACTATGTTTGTCAGATTTTATTCAGAAGAGAACTGTGCACCGGATTAAAGACCCAGAACTCGCTAGCAACCTTGCTCCCCTGGAACATCGAAGAATAATTGGCGACTTGAATATATTTTACAAATATTTTCATGGAAAGTATTCGACGGATGTAGTCAGCTTAATTCGTTTCAGAGCAGTTCATGCCAAGAATACACGTTGCACTAATACTTCAAATCTGTATGAGGTGCAGCTTGTCACTCCTCGTACAACCTTATTCAAACAATCTTTTATTTGGAGAACCTCATACTTTTATTTTCCCTGGACTGTATTTCCCACCGAGTACAATTCACAGCGATTCAAGAACAACGTGAATCGCATTTTCCGCACAGGAGTCGCTTCTATAGCGCTTTATGGATTACTCCGCAACACATGTGCATAGCTCGTGTCGAATATTTTTATACTTGGTTACTTACTTATGCCTATCACTCATCCCCAGAGAGCGTTAGTCTTTTAGTGGCATTCCAAGAGTGGTGTTTCCGAACCGCCGTGAAGAATGCTTTAATTTTTATTTTCATATTTTCTTTGCTTGCTCTAGTTTCATCCAGTACAAATAATAATTAAGCCAGCTATTTTCAGAAAGCAATATAACAACCTAATGAAAAAATATACTGCTGATATTACGTTAAATTTAGGTTACAGAGGTGACACTTCCTTTCATATAATATATGAGTGTGATTGATTACCTTGAAAACTCTCTAGAATATTGTCAGTAAAAGTCGGTAAAAGGAAAAAAAAAGTATTATGTTTGTCCACTAGCGGAAAATAACACTGCTTTTGATTTATAACATACGAAATACTATTAAAATTTTACCCTTGGCCATAAAATTATGGTGGTTAGGAAGATAATGATAAAAAGAATTGTAAACATAAGATAAAAGAAAGAACTGAACCACAGTGAACCCAATACAGTAGCAAAAGTGAGCTCCAAGTTGGTGACGAGATTTTGACAACGCCTGCGTCGACGGGTGCCTCTTTAGAAATGGCCGCTCAGGGTTTACATCTGATCTCGGAATGTGTCTTTTGAAATGTATTATCGATCATTTCTTGATATGACTGTAGTTTATGTGAATTTAAAGGCAGAAGGACGAGAGTGTTTGTACAAAAAGATAATTGAGAACGTTTGTAAGCGAAGAGAATCGAAAGGTTGAGAAACAGCTTATATAATCATGGGGGAAGGAGGTTGTTATTCTGCCGTTGTCAATTGTAAAAATAATTTAAAAAGTACGCCGGGAGTGAGTTTCTTCTTCTTTTTTAAAGATCTTGAAAGATAAGTGATTTAATTAAAGAATATTAATTGCGTAAGAAATCGTACGCGGATAAATTGCATAATTCTCAGAAGCTATTCCTCTTATGACATTTCTTTTGATTATAGAGCAAAGATTTGGTTCGCAGCTACCAAACGCGTCATCAATTTTCCGTTACTATTTATATTTGTGTAAATTGTAAATAAAACATATTTTTTTCTAAATTGGGGATTCTAGATTAGAGAGGGTATTTAAATCACCCTGATAAAGTCACATTTCCAAACATATTTATTAGAGTGGTCAAATTCGCCAGGTTTAGCTTGAATAAAATTCTGTGCGAAAAGAACATTACTTGTGTCAAAGGCTAAAAACACAGGTAAAAATCCTTATAATAGTCAATTGTAGTTACAATGAGGCCCAATCAGGCCCAGAAATATTCAATTTGTATTAGGATATAAAATTTCTTGCTGAATTCAAATATGTATTTAAAAATTTGGATTCCAGTTTCAGTTTTCACTTTTGAGCCTTATAGAGTTGGGCCCAAGATCTGATATACCTATTCAATTCTCTGGAGAAAATGCTAAGACTTCTGTCCTTTCAAGTTTTTCACTTGTATTCATCTCTTTTCTGACAAAGCGCTCAATTCTTTTTGTTTTTTTTTTTTATATTACTCATGCTGCATTAACTTGACATTTTATTAAATTACAAATTTTCCAACATTTGTGTAATATCTATGATTTTGAATGATAAAACTTTGCATAGTAACATTATTTCTATTTAAAATCTCTCGCTGGTCCCCTTTTTAACATGGCGGACTGCCACGTGACTTCTTGAAAATTGAGACCTGATTTTCCTATACGATTACCTCTGAGTTTCGTTACTGTATTGGGTTTATTGTGACTGAACTTAGAGGATCCCAAGAGACATTAACTTTTATAATCATTTAATGATATTTTCAAGTAATTTACTGACATGTATTTATTTTGGTCTATACCTAATATTTTTCATTTGAAAGTTATATCATAATTATTATGTTTTGTTTTATTGATAAGGCAAGAGTCAACCGTGTCTGGATGTATGGATGTATTTAAAAGATACCTGAGGCCCGTTTCATAAATATACAAGTCTTGTAGATAAGAAGTGTAAGA
This sequence comes from Pachyrhynchus sulphureomaculatus, assembly GCA_019049505.1. Lineage (NCBI taxonomy): Eukaryota > Metazoa > Arthropoda > Insecta > Coleoptera > Curculionidae > Pachyrhynchus > Pachyrhynchus sulphureomaculatus. Next base: position 73,964,407 of record CM032456.1, read on the forward strand.
ATGAAATACTTGTAATTATAAATTGCTATGAGCGAGTGTTTTATAAACAATCGCATAGTTTGTTCCGAACAAGAATAGAACTTGTAGCCAGATAATTAGGAGCTAAAAGTAAGGGCATATGAAACGTCATTTAAAGAAAGTCTTCATTTTTGATCTCATAGAACAACATGGCACCGATTTCGACACTAACTTAATCGTACTTCACGTCCCCTATTTAACTACAGTTTAAGTTTAAAATTAACTAATTAAAATCTAAAAATTGAATAAGCTCAGACACGACTATTACGTAAAAATATTCTTCAGATTCGTGCAATATTTTACGTCATCTTGACTTTTTAAATCTTTTTAAAATCGCTAGAAAAAGACATGAATAATATTATTAAGTGAACTGTTGAAGGGATAGATTTTTCTGCGCTTACTGTTCAAATATTTTACAAGCACTCTAATAATAATTTTGAATTTATTGTACGAAATAAAGCTGCAGAAATTAGCAATATTTTTTTTTGTTATAATTATCGCTTAATACAGATTTTTTCCACTGCTATCAAAAGAATATTTTTTTTGTACATTCGTTCGAAATATTTTTCAAAAAAAGTTTATGTTGCACTAATCATGAATTTATTTTTTAATCTTTTTCACTCTTGTTCTTCCTTATATCAACGGTCAGCTGAAAAACACTAACAATCAAATTTGTCCCTTTGCTCCTGCCAGCGCGTTTGTTTCTTTATTTAGCATCTGTTGCACCAAATATCCGGTAAGAGCAGGAAGACACATGTCCACTGATAAGCCTCAGTACATTTAATTGAAACATTTTTAGGCTGGTTCTTGATTTTGAAACACGACAAGACCAAAATCGTCTCGTAGATGTTGTGATATGAATATACTAGGTGTTTCTTTGGTCTAGTAATTATTTAGTTTGTTAGTTTTATGAACAACTGATTAACAAATTAACCTTAACTAGTTAATATCTATCGTCTAGTTGGACTAAAATTATATTTTCTGATCAGCTGTAATGCCAAATACTGTAAAACAATATTAAACTAATAATAATCTTAATCTTATGTAAAAATAAATAGATTTTATGCGTTCGTTTACCTTTTTTAAAAAATATTAGTTTAAATTTACGTAAAATAAATCAATAAACAGAATGTTTAGGCTTGATTCATAGTATAAGGCGGCTCTCAGCTCGTTCTCGGTTCGATAAAATATGTTTACAGAAGAAACAATGAGTGTATTTATACTACCACTATCGCTCAGATTTCGATCTCATAACGCTCCAATATCGATACATCTCAAAGAATATTTTATCGGAGCGAGATCGGACCTGTCATGGCCCGTATGGTAGTATGAATATGTTTTCGATCCCGCTCCTCCCTGACCCCGCTCAGTTGTGCATTAGACAACAAGTGTGTGTAAGGTAAAAAATTAATAAAAATTAAAACACGTTAGTAAATAAAGGCGAGTCAGTATCTTTATTGAATTAAAAGTAAGGCTAGGCCCCTTCCTTACATTAATGAATGTTAATAGTAACTTAAAATGAATGTTTGCTTATACTAACTTAACCTAAGGTCTTATACTAGTGGTCCTATACTAACTTAACCTAGGAAATGTGTTTTATTATACATGATTTTCTTAATACTAAGACTTAAAACTAAGACTTAAACTACCTTAGCCTTACACGTACGCTAACTTAGGACATAGCATTAACTTAAACTAGGACCTATTATAACTTAATTTAGATTGACACTTTTCTGTCACGGCGGGCGAGGGGTTCATCATGTTCATCCGAGAGAGGGTCAGACGGTCTAGGAAACTAGCGGAGGGCATGTGGCGGGAATCGGAAGGCGTCCCTGATGCGTGGGTTGGGGTGCTGTGACGCCTTCTCCAAAAACTTCAGCTGGACTTTCCTCATGTGTGCCTTTAAGGTAGGCACACCGAGGTCTCTGTGTAGTTCCCGGCTGCTCATGAACCATGGGGCTCCCGCGATCATCCTCAGGGCCTTGTTCTGCACTGCTTGAAATTGGGCTCTCCTTGTCTTGGAGAGCTAATAATAGCGAGTGAAAAATTGTGGAAGATCATTTCAAATGTCCCAGAATCCATTCTAAAATACTTTATAAACTTTTCCTCGTCGTCAATTAGATGACGGTATAGTGTATAATATTCACCTTCACACTGTGTTTCGATGATTTTGGCATCATCGTCTAAAAGAATAGCTATAATTACTAATTCTTTAATTGAAACGTTAAACGAAATTATATATGCACTTTTCTTAACTATTCTGATCTAACTTGAATCGTTGACGAAGACAAACTGAACCGAGATCTATATCGGAACAGTGAATACGCGAAAATTTTATCGAACCGAGAGCGAATCGAGAGCGTATCGAGAGCGGCTTCATAGTATGAATCAAGCCTTATGCTGCGAAATTTTAAAAATAAAAAACACAATATGGCAGTTCAATTAGTATTAAAGTTTCCCATAAATGATTTAAAAGTAATATTTGTAATAGAGAGATTTTGCAACGCCTGTTTTTCACATTCCATTATCCTTATCGTTATCTCAAGCATGCGCAGTATTAACGCGAAGGAATTTCAAGGTTAGGTTAATATTCTTCTTCTATAAATTAGGGATTTTTTTTTCGTTCATTTTATGGTTAAGCATACCTGGTATTAATATTTGATGGATCAACACAAGTTTCTAAATTAAAATTGTGTCTAGCAGGTTTCTATCACTTCCTTCAATATCTCCAAGGTAATACGAATGTGCGACAAATAAAATTTCATTTGAAATTACCGCTACATACACTGTAATATTATTGTGTTAAAGGTTGGAAAATTCCAACATAATCTGAACGCTAATTTTCTTAATGATTTGTATACTTAAGTAAGTGAAAAAACAGGCCCTATCATAATAGCGATAAGAATAAGGAACTTCAAATGATCTCTCTTATAAGTTCCCAAATAAGGGAAATCTTTTTTCTTAATAAAGGATTCTCTTATTTTGTTTCAATACTGCGAAAGTTCCGAATGGTGGGGGCATGCTTCAAATAAAGACAAAGAGAGTGGCCTACCAAAACAGGCATTGCAAAATCTCTCTAATATTAACAGATTTTCATTAACCGTGGTATCACCAGGTCATTATTAATAGAGTGTTAATAATATGACCGGTAAAAATGTATTAAACTTTTATTAGTAGTAACATATGGTGAAATGTTTGAATATATATATATATATATATATATATATATATATATATATATATATATATATATATATATATATTTATTAGAAAGCATAAAAAAACTACAAACAATACCATTAATGAGAAAAATGAGCTTGCTTTTCTGAGCATAACTTCTCAAATCGGGGCAGAGTTTGAAATTGCTACTCTCATTTCTTTTTCCAAATTTATTAGTGACCTGAATTTCGATTTGATTACTGGAACTGCAGAAAAGCCAGTTTTATACAAGTACGATCTAGCAAATGGTAAAAGAACCCTCAAAGTCGTAGTATTGATAGTAGGATATTCTTGGGATGCATTGCTCCAAAATTGAAACAGTTTATTTTTATCGAATCGTGGTTTTAGGCTCGTATCACAAGATAATTCTAACAGTTGTTCTTCTTCGACTGTTGAAAGTGTTGATGGTGGTGGGGTCTATTGGAATGGGTTTCTAATCCACTCGTATTGATTCAGATTCTCTGGAAAATATTTATTAAAATGCGACATTGTAAGAGGCGAGCAGTACTTTGGAAGGAATAGATGCTCTGGGAAACAAGGATGTCGACTGAAGTTTCAGTTCTCGCAATTTTCTTCCAAAAAAATCTTGCGGCTTTTCTTGTAAATTACTGTGAGTTGTTTCTAAATGACGTTTCAATTTATTAGGAACCATACTTTCAGCAGCCAACATCTTATGACAAACAACACAATGGGGAAGTTCCATATTTCCATTGCTAACATAGGTAAATCCAAAATCTAAATATTGGTCATCATATTTTCTGTAGTTTTTTCGTTTTTCTACAGTTTCTTTGCTACTCTCTCCTGCATTTTAACAAGTTTTCTCTTTATTTGAATAAAGTTATCCATTTTAAGTAACCAACCAGTAAATTAAATACAACACACTTGAAATCAAAACACTGCATTTATCAACGCTTGTAATCGACGAATAAATAAAGCACCGAAAAAAAGACAGAACGATGAACGAACGAAAGCGTGGGGAAATGGAGGGGCGGGCTTACTGAGTCGCTGATGAGACGCGCACTGTGTCGCGCAGTAGCTGATTACGACCCCTGCAGGCGACCTGTGCCTGTGCAATTGGATCTAAACTTTAACTATAAGGAGATTGCTGCACAATTCAAACGCCTACAGAAAATTCATTTTCCATCTTAACATATCAAATTTTTTTATCAATTTTATTTTTTTTTTCTCAAAAAATTTCTCGAAAGATAAGTAATGGCTTAAAATTATCTATTAATTATAGTAAGTTTTGAATATTATTATGCTGTAATATGTGCCTATTAAGTTTCTTATTTTATTTTATTTTAATTTAAAGTCTAATTATAATTGTGATATATACGAAAAATAAATGTTTCGTTATGTCTGTCGTACTATAAATAAACAATTGATTCAATATATGATAACACAGTATTCAGTATAAAGAAAGCTTCCAAGGAAGCTTTGGGTATAGAAAAACGTCTTAAAAGTAATAAATATTGGTGGAATCTTGAAATTGAAGAACTAGTCAGTGAAAAGAAACAGCTATATCTGAAATGGCTAAATACACAAAAAGAAGAAGACCACATACGATTCAAACAGAAGAAACATGAAATAAAACAAAAGATTACAGAACGGAAAAGGAAAATGTGGGACATCAAGTGTAAAGAGATTCATATATAGGTGGAAGGAAATGTAGCGAATCCTGGAAATTTATAAACAGGGTAAAAATCGTTGAAAAAACTAGTAGCCAACTCCAATTAATACCAACAGAGGAATGAATTAGACACTATGAAAACCTCCTAACAGAATACAGGCCTGGAATACATTCAAGGATCACACAAAAATTGAAAAATGGAAACTCCCCAGGTCCAGGTAAAATAAAAGCGGAACTACTGAAGTGTGGGACAGATAGATTATACATTAGAGTGACCGGATCTCATAGAGGGGGAAAAAAAATGTCGGAATCTTGTTCGTCTGGATCCCCCGTTTCCCCTTTCAGATATTGAGATTTGAGCTCGATTAAACGACGTTAACCCGTGCCGCTCGTCGCTCAAAGTTTGAAAAAATCCAAATTTTTGGCCAAAAAGCTGACATATGGAGCCATAACTCCAGAACGGTAAATAATAGAAACACGCTTAATATCTCAAAAGAAAGCTAATGGTGTTCTTCAAAATTTATATTCTATACATAATTGTTGTTATTTTAAGTCAAACCTAGTTACAACAGCCTTTAGCCCCAAAAACGTGACCTGGTACCACTAGGAGCATACTTCGTATATTTTGTTATTAAGTGATAAATTTTGCTTTTTTTTGGTATATTTTTGAGTTTAAAGTAGAATATATAACAAAAAAAACAAGAAATACTGATAAGTCTAATGACATTTTTTATTTTAAAATATAAAAATTAGGTATATAATACATACAAAACAGACACAGAAAAGATACAGACGTAGTACCTACATGAGTTGATAATTTTACATAGTTATCTAATCTATTCTAGAGCTTTTGTTAAAGTAGTTTTTGAAACGTCAGGATATAATGCTCGGCATTTACTTACAACTTGCAGGACATATTGCTTTTGGTCTTCATCTTTTGTCAGAAGGTCGTTAAAGTCGGTTATTAATTTAACACCACGCTCAGCCATATCATTAACTACTTTTAATGTTTTGACAATTTTCAATCCTTCTTGGAAGTCATTATTTTGAGGCCAGGTGTTTAGATGTTGTCTTAGGAAATCTGTTTTTATATTAAATTGGTCAAAGAATGTAAACGTTTCTTTGGTAAGTAAATTTACCAATCCTCCATCAACTACTTCTTTTAAGTTTTCTTTCCTAACTTTTGGATTTACAACCCTAGCGTGCTGTTGTGGTTCATCTGTGCTACTGAGCAATTTATTAGCCATTAACAACTTTTCATCGTCTGTAATGATGGGATTAAAAAACGATAATCCCACCAACTTTGCATTCAAATACCACAAATGGTTCGAAAATTTGGTCAGGGCTATTTCTGCAATGTCGTTGTCACATTCTTTATAGTCTAACAGACTATGCAAAATACCTAAATCTTGCTTTGGTGCAAGATGAGCTTTTGGAGCATTGAACCAAGCTTTACAATAAATTTTAACTAGGAAAACAGAAATGGCACGCACAGAACTTTCTTCTTCTTTAGACATCTTAAATTGACGACGAAAAATGAACATTTTTAAGCAGTAAATAGCCTTTGCCATCCACCTAGCGTGATGAATGGCTCCTGGAGTTCTAAAACCCACAACATTGCCGTCTAGTGATCCAACAAATATGAGAACCAACTGCAATAGCTCCTTGTAGTCATCTCTGGGGTGGCTCTCAGTTAATTTGGTCTCGAATTCAGCAGTAACATTTGCAATTACTTCTGGAGTTAGCTGCTTTTGTATTAGATTGTCACTGATACCTGTGTCGTATTTTCCTTTGTCTATCTTGGGCCACGCAGTGAGGAGTCTCTCGAAAATATCTGGATGAGGTCCAGTGGTTGATCCCATTTTTGTGTCGAATACGCCTCTTAACAGAATTTCCAAGATATGACGGCAAGCTAGGTATAACAATTCTCTTCCTAACATTTGCTCCAATATGACGCATGCTCCTTTGAGTCTTCCCGTGTTGGATGCTGTAGTGTCGAAGCACATCGCCTTGACGGTGTTGAGAAGACCCCATTCATGTAGGCATTCATATACGGCTACGGCTTGCTCCTCTCCAGAGCTGTTAGCTGTTACAGGAACTCCCAGCAGCTGTTCCTCTTCGCCATATGAAATAGCTATAGCTATTCGCTGACATTGTTCATTTTTTAAAACACCCGGTAAAAGTTTACCGTCCCAATGGACAACCACGGGCTCTTTTTCAGGAATGTTTACTTTATCAAAATTTTTTTATTATATTGTTCTCTGAACATTTGCCTCTATCATGTAATAAAGTTTTCGAGACTTTGTACTCAAGAGGGTCAAGGTTTAGTGCTTCTAGAGTAGCTATTAAAATTCTCGTGGCATTTCTGTCGGATACCTTACATCGATCTAATAAAATGGACAATTTCATGTTTAAAATCTCTTTAACGCCCCTTGCAAATGAAACTTTCATCCTCTTGCTCTCAGATGGTCCTGGATCTTCTGCAGCTTCTTTAGGGATGTCCATTTCCTCCAAGCTCTCAAGTTCCTGGTAGATACTGTCCTCTTCAGTGTCTTAAAATATCTTCACTAGATAATTGTTCGATCTAACCAGCTCAAAGGCACTTTAGAAACTAAACTGAATAAATAAAAGGTCGGTTGTACGCTGAAGTAAAATCACCATCCCTAAAATAGAAATTAGATTCACCCTCCTTTTTACCTGTCAAACGAGTCTTTCTTTGGTAAACTAGTCAGGTAATCCCCATATAATAAAAGATTAAATTTGAACAAAAGGCTCTTTATGTTTGAAAATTGAGTTCCAAAATACCTTTTAACAAAAAAATGTTAATTCCGAGACACATTATGTAAAAACCCGTAAAATTCTTAGATTACTCCCAAACTGGCTCCTACTGGTACCAGGTCACGTTTTTGGGGCTAAAGGCTGTTGTAACTCGGTTTGACTTAAAATAACAACAATTATGTATAGAATGTAAATTTTGAAGAACATTAGCTTTCTTTTGAGATATTAAGCGTGTTTCTATTATTTACCGTTCTGGAGTTATGGCTCCATATGTCAGCTTTTGGGCCAAAAATTTGGATTTTTTCAAACTTTGAGCGACGAGCGGCACGGGTTAACGTCGTTTAATCGAGCTCAAATTTCGGCTATCTCAATATCTGGAAAGGGGAATCGTTTTGTGGGGTCCAGACGAACAAAATTCCGACATCGATTTTTTGCGGTCATTCTATTATACATATCTCTAGCACACATACTCACTAAGTGTATTAATGGAGAAAACATACCCGAAGTGTGGAAAATGGCTTACATCACCTCCATACATTAAAAAGGAAACAAACTGAACTGCAATAACTAGCTCAATTAGTAGAGTGTATGGGAGAATTATAAGAGATTTGATTGAAGAGGAATATAAAAACTATGAAGAGGAAGAACAATGCGGCTTTCGTGCAGGTAGATCATGCCTAGATAATGTATTTTGCTTGAAACAGGTGATAGAGAAAAAACTAAAAAGAAACAGGGTAACTCATCTACTATTCATACATCTACAGAAAGCATATGACAATATTCCTATAAAAAAAACTCTGGGAAATGCGACAAAATACTAACATAAATCATACAATAGTGGAAGCTGTCCAAGCCCTATATAACGATATGAAATCCACCATAAAAGTAGGAAATAAAATATCAGATGCTTTAATTGTGAACAAAGGCTTGCGACAAGAGTGTTGTATTTCGCCATCCCTATTCAAGATCTATGTCGAAAAAGCACTTAAGAGGTGGAAAAAGAAATGCAATGGTATGGGTATCCAAGTTGATGACAACACCTGCTTATATACCCTTCAGTTCGCAGACGATCAAGTAGTATGTACTAATGATAGAGAAGATCTGGAATATATGGCGAGGAAACTGAAGGAAGAATATGAAATATGGACTTACAAATAAATACGGAAAAAAACACAGTACTTATGTAGAGGTGATGAAACAACAGATTGGACAATAACGAAACAATGAAAAAATGCGAAGAAAATACATATTTAGGGGTATATTTTAACAAAGAGGGGCAGATGATAAGGAAATAAAGCTAAGAATAAATGAGGCCAGACGGATCACTAAAGCATTAAACGGGATATTATAGAGTACAGAAATAGACAAAGAGAGAAAGAAAAGAATCTATGAATGTATGAAAAAGAGTACATTGATGTATGGAGCAGAAACATGGCGTATAAAAGAACATATAAGGAGAAAAATAGAAGCTACAGAAATGGACGCCCTAAGACGTTCAACGAGAACATCATAAATAGAACGTATTAGAAACGAAATTATTAGAGAACAAATGAATGTGGGGGAAACAATTATGGAAGGTGTAGAGAGGAGGCAGCATGTACGGCATGGGCACGTTCAGAGGATGAAAGAGGAAAGATTGCCGAGGAAGGTGCGGAAGTGGATACCACCTGGGAACAGAAGGAGAGAAAGACAAAGGAAATCCTGATTTCAGGGTATAAGAAGATCAATGAGTGACAAAGGCTTGAGTGATGACAATTGTAATGATAGACAACACTGACATTTAGAAATCAGACAAAGTCGCCGGACATTATAAACCCGAATTGATGATGATGCAATAATTGGAAAATTGATAACGATCCTAATAAAGGATCGAAACATCGCGAAGCAAATTAAGCATCTTCTACGGCCATGTCTATTCCCAGTACCTGCTACAAACTATATAAGTAAATGTTCTAGTCTACTTCATAACAGCTTGGAGTATGTAAAATATCAGTAAGTTTTAGATATGCATTTGGGTTCATGGTAATACATAGAAAATAAGATTTAAAACTAAACATTTGGTATTAAAGAATTCAAATTTAACGATAATAATACCAAGTTTTGACTTCAGGAAAGTCTAATTATTATATAAAAAAATCTAGTTGAATTGGTAAGTCCACCATCATCATCAGCAAATAACAAGTTTGTCTCTATGATCTTAGTCTAAAATAATAGTTATTGCTCCTCATAAGACTAAACTTGCTAGGGCAAAACAATCGTACCTGCTAGGATCGCAGTGATATCATTTATGTTCTTAGAGCAATCTGGTATTTAAATTTTTTTACTATTAAGGTTAACCATCATTATTATTATTGTCTATGTCTATAACTACCTGATGAGCTTCAAATGAAGAGAAACCTGTAACAAAATTAGTTTGTCGATCGGTAGTCGGTTGTCCACTCTATGGTTCTCCTAAATGACTAATTGAACAGCGAAACTTCTGTCTTCGTTTGTTGCTTATAACTTACAGCTTATGCTATGGTTTAAATTTCCAACTAGGCTTATATGACTGTATTTACTAGGTTACTAAGTCAGTCGCATTTCGTGATTTGTAGTTTTAATACCAGCACAAATTTACAAAATGTATGTAGGATATCAACTTAATCGGTTCTGATGAAATGCTGATTAAAATAACGTATATTTATTCATTCCTCACAAATAATGAATAAAGTAACTAATAAAAAACTTTATTTTATGTAGTTTTAATGTAAATCTTTCTATAATATTGATAGGATATTTTGTGTTTGTTTTTTTAATTTTTGTGGACTTTTAAATACATTTTAAAAAAATATTATTATTAAAATAATTTAGTTTTCCCAATTACATTACATGCCCAGTAATTGTGAGAAAAATTTTACAATAACTAACATTTCATCTTTTTTATTTTTCAGATTCTTCAGAAATGTAACTGTGCGCGTAGTGTAATGATCGAAAACATAAAATATATATTTTTTAATGAAGTAGTTTAAATTAAGTTGGTACGCATGAAACCTTTAATACTGAAGCCAGTGTCGTACCCAACATCGCGATGTGGCATTCCACTAGAGCATGTATGTCATATTTCCGGCAGATGAGGTAGTATATCTGTCATATGGTCGCCTTATTGTCGTACCCGCTAATTCCAACCCAGAAAACTCAAATAGTCCTATCCGTACAAACTCGTTACCCATAGAAAATACTAGTAGTAATTTACCCTTAACTACGTCTAGCTCTACAAGAAGCAAACGTAGTACTTATAGTGAACCAGTTCCAGGACCATCCAGAATTGAGTATAATTTGGTGGAAAATCAGCCCTCCACGGGTGGTGGTGAAAGCCAAATTTATTTATCAGAAGCAACGATTTCCCCAGAAGTAAAATCTTCCCAAGAAACCAAACCTAAAAAGAGATCTTTGAAACTTAATTTTAATTTGTTGAAGAGAAATAACTCCAAGAGCTCTAAAAGTTCTGAGCAAACTCCGCTAACATCTAGAGTTCGATATTCCATTGGACACAAAGACCACGTTCGAGCTACAACCCCTCCATCAGAAGCCTTTCGAAAGTATTGCCACATTTCTCCTCCACAGCCAGAAACGAGTTTTAGAACATTACCATCTACAGAATCTAAAAGTTCTTTACCAGAACAAAGTAGGAATTTACCACTTTCAAGTAAAAGATCTTCTTCATCTTCCAAAAATAGCAAACCATCTTCTTCTGTAAAGGAAGATCAAGGAAGTAAAGAATCAAGCAAACATAGTTCCTCGTCTTCTAAATCTACAAAACAAGGGAAGAGTTCACCAGTGGCTTATTGCAATAACACTGCTGATATTAAAAGATCTCAAAGTCAGATACAGCGAGACACTAGGAAAGAGCCTATTCGAAAAACTTCTGCAAACTACCACTCTAAGCGCAGATGTATTCTATCCTCTTTCCACAAGCAGAGAAAAAAACCTGGTAGAGCCAAGTCCAGAGCCTATAATAAAAGCTAGGTCCAGTTCATTTAGGTTAAGTTTACGTAGGAGTAAAACTCCAGACCCATCGTCAAGTCAACCGGTCCGTCCCGAGCGTAAAAAAGAAAAAAAACCAGTTAAGTCTAAAAATACTTTAGAGCGAAAATTATCGTTTTCAGATTTTTTGACGGTAGGTCGTGAACGGTCATCGGAACTACTTCCGGTAGTGAGAGTGACTAGTGAACGTGAAAAATCGCCTATTCGACGTGATAAATCTCCGGTGATAAGTATTTTTCGTAAAACTCCATCACCTCAAAATCTCGGTCGTAATCGAACGCCGCATTTAAACCGAGAATCGAGTTTTTATATGAACCAAAATTTGTTGCACGAGACGCAAGTTGAAGATAATCCAAGGCCGGCTAGTACGGGACAAAAACATACATCAGGTGAAGGTTCTATTATGAGAGTGGCTATTTTTAATACTAACACTACTAATATTATAATACCCTTGGCATTACTAACGATTTGCCGTTTGCTAATGCTTGTCATAGAGTGTGAAGTAATATATGTTTTTGTAACGGAAAATAATTTTTCATTTTACGAGTTGTATGGTTTTGTACGCAATTGTTGTAGATTTATGAAGCCTTTGGTCAAAATGTTGCTGATTTATTACAAACTAATAAAATAAAGTATGAATGTGAAACATATAAACAAACAATTTTGTTTATTTTAAGAGAAAGATAGTATTGTGGAATTTCCAATCTAATGATTTTAATTATAGACTTATAATTATGAAATTTTTCAAAAGTTTTTATTTATGTAATTGAAAGCTTTCATTTCCTTTTTTTTCTAATTAATATCTTCAGCTATCAATTTTATCATAGAATCTCAGCTATAGAATACTATTTTACTTGGTTTTATTTATGCAGGATGTGCTATTGCTAGCTTCCATTAAAAGTTTAGGGTGAATGCCTGTGTAGAACTTTAATTTTTGGGAGATATAATTTGTTTTTTAATTCTGATGTATCTTGTTTTGTTTTATCTAGTTACTATTATAATCGTTACCGCCTTGGTTTTGTTAAACGGAATATTCTATATATCTATAAATATTTATATTTTCCTGTTAAAGCTAGATATTTTTGTAGTACACGATGCACTATATACTGATACTAACCACTGATACTTTTACATTTTCATGAATTACAAGATGGTGTTTGTACAAACTTATCTTTGGTTTTATTGTCTATCCAAACATTGTTTCATTGCAAGTGACCGGTACACAATATTTTTTACAGAATGCTATATATATTTATATATATATATATATATATATATATATATATATATATATATATATATATATATATATATAACGGGTTATTTATTTTTCCAAATTTATTTCGTCCCCTTCAAAGTAATCCCCCTTGGATACAATGCATTTATGCCAACGTTTTTTCCAGTCTTCGAAATAGTTGTTTAATTCGATTTCTGGAATGGCCTTTAAAGCCTTCTTCGATTCGGTTTTAATCTCCTCAATCGACTCAAAACGATGTCCTCGAAGCGTTTTTTTTGAGTTTAGGGAATAGCCAGAAGTCCGACGTAACTAAATCAGGCGAATAGGGCGATTGCGGAATGATATGGGTTAAATTTTAGATGAAATAATCGCGGAGAAACAATGCTGTATGAGAAGGCGCATTATCGTGATGAAAAAACCAAGAGTTATCGGCACATAATTCCGGCCTCTTGAGACGAATAGCTTCACGCAAACTACGCATAACACTCAAATAATATTCCTTGTTGACAGTTTGGCCCGGCAGAAGGAATTCATAATGAATAATACCACGATAATCGAAGAAAACTGTTTACATTACCTTGATTTTCGACTTGCTTTGGCGTGGTTTCTTCGGTCTGGGCTCACTCGACGATTTTTGAGCACCAAATCCTTGATTTGCTTGACGTGGTTCTCATCGGTAGATGTTGAAGAGCGACGAGGACGTTCATCGTCCTCTACACGTTCTCTGCCTTCTTTAAACAATTTATACCAATCAAAAACACTTGCTCTGGATAGAGTATCATCACCAAATGACTTTTTTATCATTTCGAACGTTTGGGAAGCCGAAAAAAAAAAAAAAAAAAAACTAAAAAAAAAAAAAAAAAAAAAAACCATTTTTAAAACAAAATTTAATACATCTTCTTTGCTGAATTTTTTCACTCATGTTAAAAATCGAAAAACGCACTTTTGTTGTTGAACGAATGCAAGCGAATCTTATTAACTACTGACGCTATGGTCTTAAAATTTGACACAGAAGGCAGTTAAGGTCCTACCAACCTAATGAAAAAAAATTAATCCGATTTGGAAATGCCTGGGCGATTTAAATTTAAAAGTCTTACTATATTTTTTTTATCACAGTAGTATATATATATATATATATATATATATATATATATATATATATATATATATATATACATATAGATATATATGTATATATATATATATATATATATATATATATATATATATATATATATATATATATATATATACATATAGATATATATATATATATATATATATATATATATATATATATATTATATATATATATATATATATATATATATATATATATATATATATATATATATATGTTGCTAGAAGATCTTTTGAAACAACTTCCATGGACAACTAAGGGTATAAATATAGGAGGAGAGCAACCGAATAATTTGCGACTCGCGGATGATATTGTGCTTATATCTAACAACAAAGAAGAATTGGAAGATATGCTGAACGAACTTAACAACAAGTCCAGAGAGATTGGTCTGAAGATAAACATCGCTAGAACCATGTTCATGACAAATGACCACTGTGATAAAGAAGCAGTACTGAACATTAAAGACGCGAAAATCACAAGAAATTCATACGTATATCTTGGAAAAAAAATAGTAATATTCAAAGAAAACTTGAAGAAGCGTTTGGTAGATTGTGGAGCATCTTCTTTTCCAATGACCCAAATACACTAAAAGCGAACATATTTGATCATTGCGTATTGCCAGAATTGACATATGGAACGAAAATGTGGGCTTTGAGTCAAGAAATTATATATCGCCTACAAGTAACTCAACGAGCGATGGAAAGGAGGATGTTGGGAATATCGTGGATAGATACGCTGACTAATGAAGAAATTCGAGGAAGATCTAAGATAACTGATGTAGCTGAGAGGATAAACAGGTTGATGGGCCCATAAAGTAATCAACTGGAGGCCCTGGAATGAGAAAAGATGTAGAGGACGCCCGCAAACCCGATGGTCTGACGACATCAAAAGACTAGTTGAATACAACTGGATAAACAACGCTCAAAACCGAAGAAGATGGACGTACTTAGGGGAGGCGTCCGACGATGGACTTGCGACTGTGATGCGTGTATTTGGTGAGATTGGCAGGGAATCCTGCATCATGAGCTGCTGCAGCCTGGCCAAACGATTGATTCTGTACTCCACTGTTGGCAACTGACAAAATTGAATCAAGCGATTGAAAAAATCGGCCGTAAATACTCAATAGAACCAAGACAACGCCAGACCATACACATCTTTGATGACGCGGTAAGAATTGAAGAAGCTTGGATGGGAAGTTTTAAAGCATCTACCATATAGCCTGGACCTTGCACTATCATACTACCGTTGTTTCGGTTTCCGCAGAACCTCCGAATGGTATTAAGTTAGAAAACAGGCCATTTGTCACAATTTTTTTGCCCAGAAACCACAGAAGTTTTACAGTAACGGGATTATCGTGTTATTTGACTTTTAATAAAAAGGATATTTCATGTCCTGTAACGCGTAGTTTTACTTAGCTTGCTCCAGCATAAGTTAATTTAAAAACTTAGGAATCAAATTACATAATTTATAAGGTAGCTTTAGTAAATAAAGTAAAGGATATTATAGGACAAAATTGTATAAGAAAATAAAGTACTCTATTTCCAAGCTAAATAACAAAGACAAGTTCAAGCTAAAGGCAAATATATCAATCTCAACGTATATTGTTTTAGTACCAATTGATTTTCGCTGTCATTTTACTCAATTTACTTTAATATTGGTATCAACCCTATATATAATAATGATAGTAAGTTTGACGCTAGAACTTATAAACAAATATCTCTATCTTCGGTGGTTAGTAAATGTATCAAAAAAATTATCAACTAATGTTTTCAAATTATACCTACATGGTGTTTTCACAAGAGACCACCAACAACCAACTTGGTTGAAGGTTTCGTCGTTTACCTTGACTCCCAGTCAGCTGGAAAAAGTATAACATATTGGTATCAGAGAAAAATTTATTGCAGTTATTATCAGATTTCCTCTATCACAAAATATCACAAGTGCGAGTTAAAAATTCTTTATCATTTGAGTAAAGTTAAAAGCAAAGTGTAGCAGGATATAATCTTGAACCTTTTTTACTTAACATATATAACAAAGTTTCAATGTTTTGAAACAAAATATCCCGATCACAATGATGGTATCTTGAGTAGTGATATTAGGGTGATGGAATGTCCCGTTAAGCGTTGATAAATGCACCGTTCGATATATTGGCTAAAACAATCCAAATGTACAGGTCTCTTTAGTGCCACAATGCGGTGAATCAGCTAATGGAGTTGGGCCTAATAATAACAAAAAACTTAAAGTATCAGTTACTTCATTATCTTAGTTCTCGTTATTAGAGCATACTGGTTTAAAAATCCCTATTTCACATGTGATATATATTCACTCGAACAGAGTCGGCGAAAAATTAATCGATTGTCTCCTGTCATATGAGAGTTGCCTTAAGAAGAACGCCTGACAGCTGTTGGACTTCTGAGATCGAAAAGAGGCTTTGTGGTGATCTAATAGAGCCTTAGAAAATGATTTATGTTTATTTATGCACTTTTCTCTTGGTGGCAATAAAAGACTACGGGGACGTATTTACTAGAGAATGTGCAGTTTCGAAAATTGCTAAATAAAATGTCAACATTAGCGATTCAGTTGTTCGCATACATTGAACAGTACAAGTTTGCTTATAGTATTGCTCTTTTCACAATTTTTACGGTCAGACATATCTATCAAATATTATTGTAAAGCCGGTAAGACAGCTGCTGAGGATTACGAAATTTTACAGTTTTTGCATAAGAGCAAAACATTCGAGTGGTTTAAACGCTTTAGGGAGGGTCGAGAGCCGCTGTAAGATGACTTACAAGCAGACCGTCCATGTACAAGCAAAACTCATGAAAACATCGAACAAGTCCGCCTATACCTGATCCAAGATCTGCCTTACATGATTGAATTCATCTCCGACGAGTTATTAATCAATGTGGAAAGTAGGCACAGTATTTTTATGAATGGTTTGCACAAAAAGAAGTTGTGTGAAAAATTGGTTTCCTATTTCTTAACGATAAAATAACCAATATTTCAATATGTAAAATGTAATGGTATGTCGGCCTATATAAATTCCGATTTTCTAGATAATATTGCCAGTGGCGGCGATAGTTCGTGTTTTCAATATCACCCAACAATAAGAAGTCAGAGAGTTGAAAGCGAAAGCCACGAAGCCCTACATAAAGACAATGTTGAGTAATTTTTTTCGGCTCAGAAGGGATAATCCACACAGAATTCGTTCGATCTGTGCACACTGTGCCTTTACGAACAGTTGTTTTTCTTTTCAGCACTAGTCCCGGAATTTTTTCTGAAGATATAACCATCTCGTGGAATACATTTTTGGTGTTAGTTTCAAAATGAAAGTTTCCTATCTACATAAAAAATAATTTAAATTAATTATGGTCAATATATAAATATTGTTCTGAATGAACTTTTAGGTATGTTTAAAAAATTTGACAGCTTGTCCGTAGTTCATATAAGAACTTTAAAGTATGATATATGTGCCAAGATATTAGCAGAAAAACTTAAGTTGTTAGATGTGGATATGATGCCTTATTCCAATACGTTCAAACACCAACTGTTAAAAACAATTGCAACATATACTGGTATCGAACTGTGTGTAGACTAAACATTGTGTTTCTGGATAAATCTTCTAGATACACAATTTTGATCAATAGCGCCATCTTATGTAATAATAACCTGTCAAGTTCAAGATGGACTTCACAAAACACTTCCCAAATGAGTTTTCAACAAAATTTTTTTCCGATCTTTACTGAAAACTGATGATCTTAAAATTTTTGTTTTTTTTTATATATCAGATAAATTATTAAAGGTAATGCACTCGTGATAATTTTCGTTCCATCTACACACTGTGGAGAATATTCCAGAATTTTTTCAAAATTTGTTGACCTAGGGGGGGACTGCAATTTTTCGCAATTTTTTACAAATAATACAAAAAAGTGTACGCAAGCATTACATATATATATATATATATATATATATATATATATATATATATATTTCAACTTGTGTTTTTACAAGCTTTCATTTGTCACCCCATTCGATGACCTGGTAAAATACTTTTTCTTCTCCGATTTTACTCCCTAAAACTAATCCCTTAAGTCAAAATTTAACTTTCAAAACTACATGGCTCTAATGAGGCTATCAATCAAATATTAGTGCCAAATTTCAACTTTCTGCGTCAATTAGTTTCAAAGAAAATCGTGTATGATACACGGACAGTCAGATACCGAAGTGATCTTTATAGGTGTTCGGTACGGAACACTAAAAAAAATGAAAAGATTATTTAACACAGAGATTTCCACATTCTATCAAAAAATAGTATGATGGTAAAAAAAATCTTACACAAAACATCTAAACTCGAATAAACGTTTGTGCGAAACCATGCTGAAGGTCATGCTATACTATACAGACTGTCCGAAAATTTATGGGAATACAATTCATCCATGGTCCGATAACAAGGAAGTGGCCTCATTAGAGCCCAGTCATCTAAGATTTGCTATGTTTTCTATAGAGGACATAAGAGAGTCATGTGGGTAAGTTATAATAACAATGTAGTGCAAGAATTTTGTTTGGCGGTAAACTTTGACGACATCATCAAACACAAAAATGACGAGTTTAACAAGTTTTTTATGGATAGCAGACAAAAAAGACTCAACATGGAATATCCGACAGAAACGTCACTTTTCAACTGTCAAAAAAACTACCATCCTACACTCGGCAATTTCTAAGTTAGAGACCGAGAGAATTATACTTGCTTGTAATTGTGGTATCACTATTGTAATCAATTTAATAAAGTAGCTAAAATTAAATATAGAGCGTGTAGCAAGAAGCTAAAACTACTTATGTATTTACTTTCAGCGAGTCTTATATTGCGTTGGAACGGTATTGATCGAGTCAAAAATAGCAGGTGCTGTATTTACTGAAATTTTAGCCATTTAACCACAAGGACCCAGAGCTAAATCATGTGGAGAGTATAGAACAATTAGTTTGATGAGTCACATCTTAAAAATATTTGTTAAAATAATCCATAGAAGAATATATAAACTCTGTGAAGAATCGATGTCTCCAATCCAGTTTGGTTTTAGAAATGCTACTGGTACACGTGAACTTATTTAGTGTGTAGTAATTCTTTCAGCATTTGACAGAGTACAATATCACAAGATGATATATATATATATATATATATATATATATATATATATATATATATATATATATATATATATATATATATATATTTAAGAATTTAGGACTGGATGATAAAGATCTGAGGATTATTAAAAACTGTTGTTGCAATCAGTTTGCTTCTGTGAGATTAGGAGAACATACGGATGATATAAAAATCCTTCGACGTGTTAGACAAGGATGCATATTATATCCACTATTATTTAATATTTACTCCCAACAAAGATTTAATCTGGTCTGAATGGAGAAAGAATGAATAATATTCGATATGCTGATGACACGGTCATATTTGCTGATAGTCTGCAGGAACTGCAATTACTAATGGATAGAGTAACGAGCTGCAGCCTGAGATATGTTCTTGATGTTAACATAAATAAAACAAAATTAATGGTTATTAGTAAAAACAAGTTGCCTAACTGTCATTCAGAAATCAACCAGAAAAATATTGAACGAGTAAATAAGTATACATACTTAGGCATTAACATCAATGAGCAATGGAACCCCTCGCAAGAAATAAAGAGCCGTATTAAAAAGGCTCGAGCAGTATTCACCAAATGTGGCTACAGCGTAGGATATTGAGAGTATCATGGGTGGACCGATTGACGAATGAAAGAATTCTTCAAAGAACGAATAAGGAAAAAGAGGTTTTAGTTACCATCAAGCAATGTAAACTCTAATATCTCGGCCACATTAAGAGGAATTTGTTACAGAATATAATGCAAGGTAAAGTGTGTAGAAAGAGAAGTGTGGCGAGAAGAAGGATTTCCTGGCTCAAAAATCTTCGCACTTAGTTTTCAGTGATCACCACGCAGCTGTTTAGAGCTGCAGTCAACAAGGTGATGATAGCTTATATGGTTCCCAACATCCGGAAGGGATAGGAACCGAGAGAAGAAGAACCATAAGGCATCTATAAGATAATAAATCTGGTATGCTATAGTACTCCTTAATGGGGTAATAAAAAAATATTTCTATCTGAATTCTTGGCACCTGCTGAGATAAATAGAGCAAAAGAGATGAAAAATTTTGGAATAGAAAAATTTTTGCAGTGCTAGCTTCGATTGTTTTAGGAGTTTTATAGTAAGGATTTACAAATCGATTACCCTGGGTTCTCCAAGATTACTTACCCTTATAAGTTTGATAGATAATTACTAACCGAACGTACCCGAGGATTGATCTTGACCAATTGGCCAAACGGGATGATAGCCTGTGTGGGTCGAAGTTATGGACTTTCGATTTTTGGATAATATTTATAGCGTAACGTCATTCACTATCTGAAAATCATTTTCAGAGCGGTTGATTCGTCGGTTGCTTTTCTTTGCACATTAAAAAAGAGTTATTTATGATTCTACAAACAGACAATGAATTTAAATGTAACAAAATGGACTAAAGTGACAAATTTAGACACAAATTAATAAAAATTTCCTACAGATTTCATTTATAAACAATTTTTTGACGTCATAATGAGATCAGTCCTTCGTAAATAAAATAAGTAATAATAAATATTTCAGTTGGATAGTCTTATGAATTAAAAATAGAATTTATACAACAAAATTATTTAAAATTAGATTCTAGTCGAATTGTCTGTGCCAACGAGGCAATTATTCAGGTCTATATCTAAATTAAATCCCAATTTCATTTAACATAAAGCTATTTCGAAGTTTTGTGCTTAAAGATTCAGATTCTTACCGTTTATATACGATTGTAAATATTTACAGAGTGTTTAAATAATTATGATACAAACCAATGGATTGTTTTTATTATCTAAAGTATAAGGCTAGTGTTTAAGTTTAGGAAGTTTATAAATTAACTAGTTTTAAAAGAACTATGGCAGTAATATAGGGCATAGTGTTTATATTTGTTTCAAATATAATTTTATCACGACTAGCTGTCTGCTTGAAAAAAAGAATTCAAGGAATTTCTTGGTGATAAGAAATCAATCATAGGGATATTTCCTATTAGTAGAAATATATATTGTTCTTCTTCTTCTCTCGGTTCCTATCCATTCCTGATGTTGGCAACCATATTAGCTACCATCACCTTGTTGACTGCGGCCCTAAACAGCTGCTACATACTTTAACCTTGCAGTATATTCTGTAACGGATGGAATCTGCTTGCATTCCTCATAATATGGCCGAGGTTTTGGAGTTTATGTTCCTTAATGGTAACTAAAACCACTTTTTCTTTGTACATTCTTTGAATAATTCTTTCATTCGTGACTCGGTCCACCTATGACACTCTCAGCATCCTACGATATAGCCACATTTCAAAGGCTTGCGTATATTGTTATTTATCCTTTATATCCAATTTTTAGAAGCAGCAGAAGTTAATGAGTTGAGAACAAAAGCCTTAAAGAATTCAATTAATCCAAATAGCTATTGATTTTTTAAGTGACATTTAACGAATCACGCACACAAAAACCTTGTTTTATTAAAAGCGAGTTTCTGGTTCCATATTTTAAGAACAAAATCACGAGAATATTTAGAAGCATGGTTGTGAAATTTTTATTCTTCTTTCTCCCTTGTATAGGCACAACTAATCTCTTTACCTTTTCGTCAGATGTTCGCCCCATCGCTTTCAAAGTCTATACATATAATCTCTTGTGATTTTAGCCATCGATTATTCAATCTATGGGTTTGACTTTATTTTTTCTGTTTAAAATCCACATATTTATTATATTCTCACTCCTCTTTCCCTCCAATAGGGATTTTTCCACTATTTTTCTTACTGAATATTTGAATTGTTTTCAGTATTTACTTTGATTTCGATGTTTCGGGTGGGGTTTCTACTATGTCCGTTAGTATAGGTCTGGTAAATTCGAGATATCGTATTAACTCTTAGATTTTTGTTTTACCAGTGTTCATCCTTAAAATAAGATGCTATTTTTGTAGTCTTTGCGGCTTGGTTTCTCATTCTGATATCACCAAAACTCAATATGATTACGTTTCTTCTCGCAGCATAGGGTAGTCGATAAATAAATGATTTTGATCATTGCGCTTCTAGTAATGTTAGATAAATTGAGTAATTTAACAAGACTAATACTGTTCCAACTCAGATAACAGAGGAGAGTTCTTAGGCTAGGTTAGCTCCACCCTTCCTTCAAAGTACCCTTTATAATTCATATGCACTCATTCAATGAAACTTTTTTTTATGAATATAGAACATCGTACCAACAGAACTATAGGAGAAACCCTTCTCCATCAAATAGTTTATTGTATTGTTTATTATAGTAAATTGAAATTACTCGTTAAGTAAGAGGCTCGTTCTTTAAGTAAGTACCGTTTTGAAATATGGCAGCAGCATTGCGGTAGCCGTTTCGTGCATGCGGGCTAAGTACTCGCATCTATTAGCTAACCACAGACGCCGTTACGGCAGCATTCGTCCGATTTTAAGTTAGTTTTTTGTGTGTTTAAAATACCTCAAACCATTGAAAATTCTGCGGATTGTGAAATATGCGCTGCAATTCGTATCTTATAGGCAAGATACGTGTAAGCTGCCGAAATTTATCTGCAGATTAGTGAAGTGTCTGATAAAAACGCTATGAGCGACGAAATGGTCAGAAAATGGGTTAGAGCACTTAAAGATGATCGTATAAACGTGGACGGTAAGGGACGAAGGGTTTTTTGGGATAGGTGTTACTTGTCGATTTTTTCCGTCGGGAGAACACAGTAAATGCTGAGACAAGTTGTGAGACCTTAAAAAAACTGTGTCATGCAATCCAACACCAAAGGCGTGGTGGCATGCTCAGTAGAGGGATCATTTTGCTTCACGACAATGTTCGTTCATACGTGGCTCATCCAACTTAAAATCGCACTGCGTCATGTGGCTAGGAACAACTTGATCACTCCCCCCCCCCCCCCCCCCCCCCCGTATTGCTCTGACCTAGTCCCCAGTGACTATCATTTGTCCCTGCACTTAAAGAAGCACTTTTACGGTCAGTGCTATGATACCGACAACGATGCCAAAACGGCCATGCTGCCGTGGTTAGCAAACCAGGCGACAGATTTCTATAAGAATGGAATACAGAAGCTAGTGTTACGATACTTCCTTAATATAGGCGGAAATTATGTTAAAAAGTAGATTAAAGTCCGGGCGTACAGGTACAGGGTGAGTCAACGATAGAGTAAAGTTCATTATTTCATTTGTTTCGGGAATGACGAAAAAATGTTAAATACAATAGTTTATTTTTGAGTATACAGGGTACTTCAACAAAGTGTAGCCGATATAACATATGTTTTTTAAATGGAACATCCTATTATTAGAAAAATTTATTTTTAAATTCTGTGTAAAATTGTATACCTTTTTTATTAATAATATTATATATCTAAACTTAGTAGTTTTTCTAATATTTCAATTTTTTTTTTAAATACTAGTTTTCAATTTTGTAAAAAATTGCCAGTAGCGCCATTGTTTCTGAAGGTGGAATACTCATAATTAGTACGCGCATTCTATAGAGATGAAAAAAAAAATATATGTAAAGAAATTTGAGTTAGAAGCTACAGGGTGTTCAAAATAAATTTATGCATTTCGACTATTTCAAATTGAAAAATCTCAAATTTTTTAAACGGCACACCCTGTATATTATTATTTTTTCTGATAGATTTTACAAAACACTTCAACTTTTATTAAGTATATTTCTAATAGTTTTTCATTTATTTTGATTTTTTCAATGTTTACGCTATTGTGAAAACATAAGCAAATAGTTTAACTTATCTAATGAATAATTATTATGACGTAATAAATGTTCAAAAATATTCCCGTCTACTTGAATACACATGTTTAGTCGTTTTACTGTATTTTCCTTCACTTTTCGTAGCATAAAGGACGTTATTGTCCTGCACGCTTCCCATATCCTATTTTCCATATCTATATCTGGTGTTGTAGGGGGATTCACATAAACACGATCTTTAATGTAGCACCACAAAAAGAAGTCTAAAGGTGTTAAGTCACATGATCGAGGGGGCCACTGAATGAATCCATCCCTACCGATCCATTTTTTGTGGGCAACGATCGTTTAAAAATTCCGAACTTCCCGGTGGTAATGAGCAGGAGCTCCGTCTTGTTGAATCCACATGGTTTTGGTTTTGAACTCCCCGGACCCAAAATGGATTAACTATTGAATAATAATGCATGTTATGGCTGTTAACTGCTCCATTACTGAGAAAAGTAACTTCATCAGAAAACATTATTTTGGATAAAAAATTTTGATCGGCCTCTATTGCTCCATTCATGGTGGTACAAAACTTTACTCGTCGTTCAAAATCACTGTCTTGAAGTTCTTGGTGTTGTTCCAAATGAAAGGCATTATACTTGTATTTTCTCGTGGTGCGATTAGCCGTAGATTGGGATGTGTCAAATAAATCAGCTAGTTGACGGTTGCTGACCTGGAGATTATCTTCCACATGAAGTAAAATCTCCATTTCTTTTTCCTCATTGGTAGCATTCTGGTTTGCTATTTTCCGTTTTGTATACTCAACGCTAGCACTACCATCAAACCGTTCCATTAAGCACTGAAAAGATTTTCTAGATGGTATACGTCTTTTAGGTTACTTCGCTTCGTAAAGTCTTACTGCCAAAAGGCAATTTTTTCCCGCCTCGCCCAGTATATAAATCATATCAATTAATTCATTTTTAGGAAAAGCCATAACTATTACCTTTATACGTCACTTACTACAACAAATGAAACTATTTTTACTTGCTTAATAGACATGTCAAAATTTGACAACGCCTACATTTTTGTTTTGTCTTGGCAACTATGATGTTATAGCGTAAGTGAATTAAAAACAAGGGTAAAAATTGAAAAATTCAAAATAAATCGAACACTATTAGAAATAGGTATATAACATACTTAATTTTTGTTTTGTAAAATCTATCAGAAAAAATAATAATATACAAGATGTATCATTTAAAAAGTTTGAGATTTTTCAATTTAAAATAGTCGAAATGTATAAATTTATTTTGAACACCCTGTAGCATCTAACTCAAATTTCTTTACATATATTTTTTTATCTCTATAGAACGCTCGTACCAATTATGAGTATTCCACCTTCAGAAACAATGGCGTAACAATTTTTTACAAAACTGAAAACTAGTATTTTTTTAAAGAAATTGAAATATTAGAAAAAACTACTATGTTTAGGTAAATAACATTATTAATAAAAAAGTTATAAAAATTTACGCAGAATGTAAAAATAAATTAGAAAATAGGATGTTCCATTTAAAAAAAGCATATCGGCCACACTTTTTTGAAGTACCCTGTATACTCACAAATAATTTTAAACTGTGCACCTTAACATTCCCTAAAACTATTGTATTTAACATTTTTTCACCATTCCCGAAAGAAATGAGATAATGAACTTTACTCTATCGTTGACTCATCCTGTACATTGTACAATGGTTAAATCTTGGTTTAGTCTCAACAACTATGCAACGTTGATGAATTTTGTAATATCCCTGCCGAAAATCATGTTAAAATAACTTCTTTTTTTGCTCTTTTGTGAAATTCGTGAATTACCGGTTACGACAGCATGTATTTCAAGAGGCGATTTGTTGGCTTACAATGTTGAGACGATACAGTGGTCAAAGAACCTTTGGTGGGAGCTTGGGTTCTAATTACACAGGCCAACGATGAAAAAACTTTTTTAATAATTTGACCTGATTCTTATGTTTTTTAGTGTGCTGAGTCCGAAAATAATAATATAAAAAAAAACCGGTCAAGTGCAAGTTGAACTTGCACAATTAGTGTTCCGTACGTTGATTGTTTTTAAAATAACAAATTTTGTTAGGGTGGTATAAAATCATCAGTGACTTCACAAAACACACCCCAAATGAGTTTTCAACAATGTTTGTTTCCAATCTTTACTGAAAACTGGTGACCTTGAAATTTTGTTTTTTTTCTATACCAGATAAATTATAATTATTAAAGGTAATGATAATTTTCGTTCAATCTATACCCCGTGGAGAATATTCCAGGATTTTTTCAAAATTTTTTGATCAGTACTTTTCGAGATAAGGTAGGGGACAGCGATTTTTCACGATTTTTTAAAAGTAATACGAAGAAAAGTGTGCGCAAGTATTACATTATATATATATATATATATATATATATATATATATATATATATATATATATATATATATATATATATATATATATATTTTACTCGTGTTTTCACAAGCTTTTATTTGACACCACACTCGATGACCTAGTAAAAAAATTTTTTTTTCACTTCCGATTTCACCCCTCAAAACGAATCACTTAAGTCAAAATTTATGTTACGGTGATATAAAATGATCAGTGACTTCACAAAACACACCCCAAATAAGTTTTCAACAAAGTTTATTTCCAATCTTTACTGAAAATTGATGACCTTGAAATTTCTTTTTTTTTTATATACCAGATAGATTATTACAGGTAATGCACTCGTGATAATTTTCGTTCAATTTACACCCCGTGGAGAATATTCCAGAATTTTTTCAAAATTTTTTGATAAGTACTTTCCGAGATAAGGCGGGTGGACAGCGATTTTTCGTGATTTTTTAAAAATAATACCACGCGCAAGTATTACATTATATATATATTTTTTACTTGTGTTTTCACACGCTTTCATTTGACACCACACTCGATTACCTATTAAAAAATTTTTTTTCACTTCCGATTTCACCCCCCAAAACTAACCCCTTAAGTCAAGATATTACTACCAAATTTCAACTTTCTATGACAAATAGTTCCGGAGAAAATCGGGTGTGACAGGCGGACAGACAGACGGACAGACACCGAAGTGATCTTATAAGTGTTCCGTACGGAACACTAAAAAGTCGTATCACCCACCAATTTTTCACATTTTAATATTAAAAATGTGAAAAGTTTATTTTTTATCATTCGAATGTTATTAGGCTGGCAATAAAATCAGAATTTTATAAGGTTGGCAGTAAAATCAAATGTTATTCGGTTGGCAGTTCCGATCCTGTTCGTTTCCTTCCAGTTAATATAACCTCGCATTGCAGTGTTTAACCCATGTGCTTTAATTCACACTCAAAGTATGGCTAATCGTGGTTGTAAAAACTTTTCCAACACTTTTATATTAATACTTTTATATATGTGGTGAGTTTGTAGTTCAAAAACATCAAAGAAATATTACTGACTTTGTAAAAAAGTGTACTTTGCATATTTTGGTGTAGAAATCGGTAATCAAGAAAAATGTTGGGCTCCTCATAAAGTATGTTATGTTTGTGTCGAGGATCTTAGGAAATGGTATAAGAAAGAAAAGAAAGCTTTTAGATTTGCAATACCCATGGTATGGAGAGAGCAAGAAAATCATTCAAATGATTGTTATATTTGCAGCGTTGATGTTTCTGGATATAACTCCAAAAATCAAAAAGTAATTGTCTATCCTAACTTTACTTTAGCTAATCGGCCAGTAGGACATGGATCGGGACTTCCTGTCCCTGAGCCACCTCAGTCTATTGATGATGTTTTACAGTCCAGTCCCGAATTTAATGAAAGTCGACCGGATGATGATGAGTTTCAATGTTCTCTAGAAAATTTAAAACCGCAGTTGTTTACACAAGCTGAGTTAAATGATTTAGTGAGAGATTTGGGTTTGACTAAGGAAAAGGCAGAATTGCTTGGCACTAGACTGAAAGAGAAACATTTATTGGAATTTGGAATCTCTATTTACCGTTATAGAGCAAGAGATCAACAGTTTGCTCAGTTTTTCAAGCAGGAAGAGGATTTGGTTTTGAAATTTAATCAATGTCATATTATGAGAGAACTGTGGGTGATACAAAAAAACTCATACTAGATACAGTTTCAGCACCCAAAAATACATAACACTTAGATGTATTGGTTTAAAAAGTTTTTACAAATATTTTTTTTTGTTGTCCTGTGTTATATACGTTTGTAAATTAAAGCAGGTCCATAATTACATGAATTTGTTTGTTGAATTTCTGATATCCATTTTGGGTTTATGAAAAACTATATGGTAGGGGTGCTCGAACGGTCGATCGCGATCGACAAGTCGATCGCGAGTGCTTTTTGAGTCGATCTCGAGAAAAAAATTCCGATATAGAACTATTCACAGATTTTGTTTTAGGTAACTAAAACAAAATGTAATGAATAAACTACTAAAATTTATTCGATCCACAATTAGGCCAGAATAACCCCCTCATCACTTTCTTTTATCGTAATAACCCCCTGCTAGCGGCAAAAGGCGGCTTTATCAAAGGAACGCGCGGTACTTGTCAAAGAAAAGCCGCGGTTTTGATTCCCGCCGATTTTTCTAGAAACTTCGGGCGGCGTGTTTGACGGGAACATTCGAGACTTCGTTCGCGCCGATATAAATGTTGCGCCTGCAGGAATAGGAGTCAGTCTGAGTTGTAACTTGAAGGCGATACATCGATACAAAGTTTATTAATAAATAGTCCAAAATGAGTGCGGCGAAGAAAAGTAAAACTTATCATTTTAATAACGATTGGGAGGAAGAATTTTTCTTTTGTATGGTAAAGGATAAGTGCATTTGTCTCATTTGCCGTGCGTCAGTTGCAATACCTAAGCGTGGGAACTTAGAGAGGCATCATAAAACGGTTCATAAAAACTATGAAAAGGATTTTCAGTCACAGAGTGAATTAAGAAAACGAAAAGTACGTGATTTGATAACTTGTTTGAAAAAAGAACAAACCATGTTCACAAGACCAGCCAAACAATCAAAAGCTGCAACGATCGCGTCATTTAAAATATCTCATATATTGGCGAAACACAAGAAACCATTTGATGATGGATTGGTTGTGAAGGAAGCATTTATTGAAGCGGGTGAGACTTTATTTGGAGATCTTAAAAATAAAACATAGATTATGTCTGCTATTAGAGAACTTTAGTTATCTCGTCCGACTGTCACAAGGCGTGTTGAAGTCACGAGTCAGGACATGGCAGATAAACTAAAACATGATATCATGGAATGTACATACTTTTCTTTACAGTTCGACGAATCCACCGATATGACAGACACTGCCCAGCTGTGTATTTTTATTCGAATGGTATTCAATGACATGTCGGCTAAGGAAGAGTTTTTGACAATGATTCCTCTGAAAGGAAAAACCTGTGGCGAAGAGATATATGACGTTTTCTTCAATTTTGTAACAAACTATAAGCTACCAATATATAAACTAGTGTGCATTACAACCGATGGAGCACCAGCACTGACTGGAAACAAAAACGGTTTTGTGGCATTGTATCAAACTAATGATGATTTCCCTTCATTTTTCTCCTTCCATTGCATTATACATCAACGAGTTTTGTGTTCAAAAGTTCTAAACATGGAGGAGATTATGGGCATTGCAATAAAAATTGTGAATTCTATCCGTGCACGTAGCTTGCAACGACGGCGACGGCTCTTTAAATTGCAGTTGGAAAATAGTGAGTCAGCTGAACACACTGATTTAGTTCTTCACACGGACGTCAGGTGGTTGATTCGCGGAAAATTCCTAGAAAGGTTTCAAGAATTATTGCCCGAAATAACAGCTTTTCTGGACGAAAGAGGTGATGACACTCAGATGCTGAAAAACGGAAAATGGCTGACTGATTTGGCATTTTTGACAGACATCACAATGCATTTAAACGCCATTAATTTGGAGCTTCAAGGTAAAGGAAAAACTATTATTAAGATCATTAGCGCAATAAACGCATTCAAAAGTAAATTGCAACTTATGATAGATCAACTGAAAAGAAAGGATCTGAAAAATTTTCCGTCCTTGAAAGCAAGGATTCCTCAGTTGAATTATGATATTTATGAGGCAGAATTATCAAATATTTTGGGCCAATTCGAAATACGTTTTTATGATTTCAGTAAATTGGCTAATATCGCATCATTTATGAGTTATCCTTTTTCGTGTAAAAACATTGAGGAATTAGCTACTGAAATAGCAAGTCAGTTTAACATGGACTCATGTTCTGTTGAACATGAGTTAGTACAGATTATATCAGATATACATCTCAAAGCCACAACATCTGATACAAAATTCTGGTGTTTTATATCTGAAGATAAATATCCGAATCTAAGGCAAATCACCCTTCAACTGACGGCAGTGTTTGGGTCAACTTACTTGTGCGAGTCTGCATTTTCTGAAATGAAGATAATTAAGTCAAAATATCGCAATCGACTAACTGACGAACATATGTCATCATGCTTGCGATTAGCACTCGGTAATTACGTACCATCTTATGAAAAGTATGCTGAGGACATGCAGTGCGACGCTTCAACATCCAAAGTCGCTCTTTAGTTAAGTTTAGACACTAGAACTCGTTTGTTTTGTAAGAACCAATAAACTCGCAATTTTGAATAATTATGAGTTTTTCATTGACATTTTAGAGCAGACCTACACTCACCTTGACTAAAAAAATGCATAGTGTGCGGAAAACTAATATCTATGCCACGATACACCCTACCTAGACGACAATCCTGCATCACACTTACTTGCAGCCTCTCAGAGTCGATCGATCGTAGTCTAACAATATTGAGGTAGATCGTCAGCAGTTCAAGTTTGAGCACCCCTGCTATATGGTATTATACTTATATAATCTATAGAGCAATACAAATTCGTGTCAGCTTACTTCGATATCCTAAACGCCTGAAAATAAAATATTTAAATCATTTTGATGCCGAGGGCCGACTCTAAATGCGGGTTATGTACGTTTAATATTTGCAAATATTTTTTTTATTCGTATTCTCATTTACATGGAAATTTATTCGTTTGTGTTTCTGCCTTTTCACGCCTAAAGATATCCTTCCATTTAAATTAAAGTAGGATTTGATACTATATCAAACAGTTTACTACATAATAATAAACACTTCTAGATTTAAAACGAGTAATAAAAACTTAATAATGCGAATCTGAAAAACAAGTAGGTGAAAATGTGTTAAATATCAATTTTCCGTGAAGCAAGTTGTTTTAAGTGATTCACTTTATTCAAGCGGATATTAACTAGCTAACTCTTATTTAATTATAGAATTATGTAGTAAGTTTATGTAATGATAATTAAGTCTTGTTTCAAGCGACGCGGCAAGATGTTATGGGCAGAATTTTCATCTAATTTTATTATTAATATTATTTATAAAAAAACTAACCATGTTCCTTGATTATAGTAAATCCCAAGACATCAGATCCTGCCTTTTTGCTTTTTCAATGGGGCAATAAACGACCCTATTAAGGCTTTGTGCATAGTTACCAGGTATTACAATAAACGTATTTTTTATTTTACCTGCTTTGTATACCGCCCTCACTTGCACCTGCAATCATATTGGATCTATTTTGACCTATATATTTACTACCTGGCAACCCGGTTTGGAGCCCTTTAATTATTTGATAATTTTATTTATTTATTTATTTAATACAACTATCCTACAGAACAATCCAATTATAGGATAGGAACATTCAAATATAACAAGTACAAATAGATAAGTATTTATCAAATTAGTATTTTAATAATTCTAATAACTACACTATAAGCTAAAGAAAAACAAAAATGAAAAGAGACAGACCTAATCCACAGTTAAACATGACCTACGTAGAGATGTTATACTGCAACAGAAAATATCAACTATATGTTTGGCACTTTCATAATTCATGCACATAACGTATATCGGCGAGTACATCAACAAGTTTGTTCTTGGAACAGGCATGTAGAAAAAGGAATGGTTTAGGCGAGCGTGTTGAGATGGCACAGGGAACCTAATACTTGAGAGGGTGCAAGGGCATTCAATTCTGTTGTTCAAGATTTTATATAAAAACAAGGTTGTAGCATATTCTCTACGCCGAGAAAGGCTAACAATATTGAATCTTCTTAAAAGAACATCATTAGGGAAACCCAATGGTGGATAAATACCATCCAATTTAAACCAGAGGAACTTCACAGATCGTCTTTGGATTTTTTCAATATGATTAATGTGGATCTCATATGTTGGGTACCAGATAACTGAACCATATTCCAGTTTAGAACGAACCAAAGCATTAAATAAAGTGTTGAGAGTTTCAATGTTTGAAAGGTCTCTAGAATTCCTCATAATGAAACCCATACACCTATAAGAAGAAGCAATGATCTCATTTATATGATCCACAAAACTGAGTTTAGCATCAAACATTACACCAAGATCTTTGAAACGATAACATTTTTCAAGATCATTATGGTTTAAATTATATAAAAAATTTACTGGTAATTTCTTTCGAGTTGAAGACATAGAAAAAACATTTCTTTATGTTCAAATATAAGTTATTACGAATACACCAACGATTTAAAGTATCTAGATCATCCTGAAGAGTTACACAATCATGGAGAGAGTCTATGCATCGGTATATTTTCAGATCGTCAGCATAAAGCAAAGAGGACGAGGTAAGGTCACGGGTGATGTCATTTATAAATATGTTAAACAATAACGGTCCTAGGACAGACCCTTGAGGAACACCAGAAGTAGCATTAATAATGATCAACTCAAAACCACGATAATTTACTATCAGTTGACGACCAATTAAATAAGATTTCAGCAGGTTTAATAAATTGCCATTAACTCCACAGTTTGAGAGTTTTTCAAGCAAAATACCATGGTCAAGCCGGTCAAAAGCCTTTGAGAAGTCTGTATAAACTATGTCGACTTGTCCTCCATTGTCCATACTTTCCGAAATAAATTGAGTAATTGTAACTAAATTGGTAATGGTTGAACGCCCTGGAAAGAATCCATGTTGGCTTTCAGTTATGAAAAGTTTAACATGATTAAATATAATGTCATATAGCACAATTTCGAAAACCTTTGAAAAGTTGTTCAATATTACCACAGGTCTGTAAATTTCAATGTGGCTCTTATCACCCTTTTTGAATACGGGACATATTTTAGACTTCTTCCAGATTTGGGGGAAAGGACGATGAGTTTAAACACAGATTGAAAAGAAACGTGAGAGGCTTGGACAACACAGCAGCGCAATCCCGAATAAAAAAAGCTGGTGACCATCGGTTCCAGCGGTCGATTTAGGTTTAAGTTTCTTTAAGGCACTGATCACGTCCCTTTCCTCTCTGGTGTTAACAATTAGAGATGAAAGAGAGGAACGTGAGAAGTTATCAGGGGGGGTTGTTCCGAAACATAGAGGAATCAACATATGCCAATTGGAAGAACTTAGCAAACAAATTCACTATCTCCTGAGGAGCCGTAAGCAATTCGTTTTCAAAATACATGTTGACGGGAATACTAGTTGTCCTCCTTTTCTCATTTAGAAAAGACCAAAATTTATTTGGGTTGATAGAGAAGTCCCTTTCCGCCTCAGTAACATAATTTCTATAAGCAATCCGAACCTCGATCTTGATCTCTCTACGAAGACGTTTAAATTCGACTAGGTCACAAATATTTCTAGTACGTCTATACCTTTTCCAGGCTTGATTCTTTTTTTTGATTTTACGTATTATCGAATTATCGTACCATTTAGGATATTTGAGGGTCTTAGGGCGAATAATAGGAACATTGTTGGAGATAACTGAATTCAGTACGACATAGAATTGGTCGCAAGCGTTATCAATATTATTGAAGGACCCCAAGAATGAAAAAATCGGTTTGTAGAATGTCGTTGTAAAGGGATGGGTAATTCGCTCTTCGAAAATTGTACCTTTGAGTCTGAAAAAGGGGAAATTTATCATGAATATGCTCAACCAGAATTGACATCTGTAAGGCAGGGTGATGAAGATCCAATGGTATCAAAGGATGATCCGCACTATATACATTAAGTGGAGTTCTACTAAATACAAGATCTAACAGACGATTATTTTCGTTATAATTACGATTATATTGATTTAAAGATAAAAACTCGCATAATTCAAGTAAAGAAGAAATTTGGTTGTCACTATAAGAGGCATCCATAACATAATTTGCATAAGTAGGAAGATTAAAATCCCCCAAGACTAGCAAATCGTCTTCATTAGTAAAATAACCAGAGTCCAACATTTCTTCAAATAGAGTGTCATAGGCAACAGTATTATAGGTAATATAGGTCTAATGACCACAGGTCCCCATTAAGATTCGAAAGATGTGTAAAAAGGGTGGGTTGCCAGCAGTACAAAATGTCAGACTAACCCACCTTCAAATAAAGGTAAACGAATAACCATTTTGCATGCTGGATCTGAAGAGGGCTGAGCTTCAAATTGTCTACTATTATCTGCAAAAAACATAAAAGATTCTAGTCTGGGCTATCACGAAGACACGACCGCAGAACGTTTTGAAAATTGGTTTCTAAAATCCCCTTTGCCAAATGTTCTTGAACAGAGTGTTATGGACAATGCAAGTTACCATAGTCGCCTACTAAATAAGGTTCCTAATGCAACCAACACCAAATCGGAAATACAGGCATATATATATTTTGACTTTAGTTATAAAAAAGTTATCTTTTGGAAGGAGGAAGGAGTTTTGAAAGACTATAAATTGAAAAAGAAATATGTATAGAATATAGTATGGCTGAGAAAATGGAACACACTGTTTTGCGGCTTCCTCCGTATTATTGTGTGTTTAATCCAGTTGAACATATTTGGCATCAACTTAAATCAAAAATAAGGGCATAAAATGTTTCTTCTACTTTAAGCGTGTCAGTGGTTGAATTAGTAAAAAAAGTTATAAATGATATACCTTGTGAAAGCTGGAAGAATTCCATTCAACACGTAGTTAAAGTTGAAGATTTATATATTTATGTAAATAAAGTGATAGTGAAACCGAATTAGGCTTAAGTTAAAATATATCTTTATTTGTACAATATGTCCCCTCTTGTAAACCCCACTCATTCAAACAGTATATTTGTACTTCTTAACCGTTTGTTTTTACATGCATCTATAAATAAACATCTCCAAAAACACTTATAATTTTATTTATTTGCATTAATGAATAAAATTCTTAAGTCCATCTCTGCAACCTATCATAAACAAAATGTCAGAATTTTTATATTGCCCACTTAAAACGGCAAAAATCAGAATCTTATATTTTGGGACGGGCTATACATCAACTGTCAACTTGCTACCATTTAGGTATTACAAGTTAACGAAAATGGAATTTTATTGAGTAATTGGACAATTCTAATGACATAATTACAGAAACGTCGAAAATAGATCTTTGTAATACTTAACATATAGGGCTGAAAAGTGGATAACGATAAGCTGTCCAAGGCCGCATAGCGAAAGTAATCTCAAATATCTTGGAAAAGGATAAAAAATGAACAGAGTTGGTTAGAGAATTAAAATTCGAGGTATCAAAACGCAATAATAAAAACAATTTGCAGATGGATGAGGCATGTAGCAAGTTATAAGGAAAATGAGTAGTAACGATGAATAGAAAAAAAAGAAATCCAGGTCCATACTAAGAGGATGTATTGACATCAGAAAAATAATTGGAAGGAGACGAACGTAGTATGGGACAGAACTAGGTAGACGAAAATAGATGAGGTGTATATTCACTTATGGACAGTGAAAGATGAAGAAGAACAAAAGAGTCTCAGGAATATCCAAAATTTCGGTAATTTAAAGTTCTCGAACACTGAAGCAACTCGATGCGATTGGCTGCAGTAATCTGTTCCTCTCTCCACAAAATACCATATTGTTATATGGCGTTTTGTGGAGGGTTTCATTGTTATGAAAAAGCCTTTCTAGGAACGAATGACACTGACTTTTTAGGTGTACAAATATCGCAGGTCGCAACACTGCACGCCTGCGGAATATTACAAAAACAATTTGTTACTGGAGTAATTAAAAGTGCAGGACATATATCGTATAAAAAGTTGTATGAATCCCCGAAGATCATTCCTTGGTTTGACTAGTGACTAGCCAAACCAAGGAATAACCAAAACATCGAGATTCGGTCATCCAGCCGGCCAACACTGATACCCGGAAGAACACTTTCGATCCCCCCACCTACAATCTGCGTAGACGGCGAACGCACTTCGGTTTCTCAGTTAGCTTCGAGCAGCAGCAGCCGCAAGATCACAGTATCGAGTAGCAGTAACAGCAAGAGCATTTGAAAATTCCAAATATCTCTAGATTCGCATCTACCAAAAATGAATTATCGCGGACACGTTCCTACTTGACAGACTGTAGTAGTAAAGACAATGAACGAAGCATTTTTATGCAGTAACATATACTGCTATACTACTTCATTCTAGACCATCGTATTTGTTTCTTTAAATTGTATAGTCTTATTACTTTACTTTTTATTAGAAAGTTTATACATTACAGTTTACTCAGTGTCTGCAATATTACGTTATAATAATCATAACAAAAAAATATTTATCCAGCAGATCTATCAACACAGCTGCACTGCAGTATACAATACCACGCATGTAAACTAATCAAACGCTACAATAATGGATGAAGCTAGTTTCATTGAAATGGATTATTGGGTATACTGGTGGAATATTGTGGTTTAATGTATATACTTAACTGTCGACCAGTGGCAACACATTTCTACGTATTTACATGTCACAAAATACCGAAATCATTTTACATTTTAATGCGTAACTTATTTTTGTATTTGCAATGCATTAAATATAATACATTGTTGATTATTTCGTGTTTATAAAATGGATTATTTTACCTAATTTCAACATCTTTTAATTTTTTGGGTAACTCAAATATAAAAATAAAATTCATAAAAATTTGTGTTCTTAACATATAATATAAAGATTGCTAGAAATAAACCAATACCCAAGAATATATATATATATATATATATATATATATATATATATATATATATATATATATATATATATATATATATATATATATATATATATATATATATATATATATATATATATATATACATATATATGTAATATGTGTATATATATGTAAAGAACGATGGGTTATATCTCACCAGAAACGAAAGATTTCAAAACAAAACTTTATTTATAACAATATTAAACCAAACACTAGTTTTCTACATAATCGCAATTGTTATTTAGGCACTTATTATAATGAGGCACAAGTTTTTATTGCTTATGTTATACTCATCTGCCGCCAATGTCTAAAGCCATATATATATATATATATATATATATATATATATATATATATATATATATATATATATATATATATATATCACTGGACGTCATATCACTATATATCAGTATACCCATAGCATTAGCCGTTAAAACTATTAAGAAAAACTGGGATAAAATTAAACAATTCACCGATATCTCTATGAGTGAATTTATTAATGCAATTAATAAAATTTAAGAAGAAATAGATGGGTGTGCAATAGGAGCATCTATTTCTAGCGTGATTGCATAATTAGTAATGGAAGTCTTAGAAACTGATGTCGTACAAAAAGTAAACTTCAACATTACATTTTTTTTACAGATACGTTAATGATTGTTTGACTGCTATACCTAAAAACCAAATTAATTATATCCTGCAAAAATTCAACGGATACCACAAAAATATTCAATTTACACTCGAAACAGAAGACAACAATAAGATAAATTTCTTAGATGTAACTTTGCACCACATTAATGAAAACATAAAAACGGAATGGTATACTAAAAATACATAGTCTTCTAGATACCTTAATTATGAATCACACCACCCGAATTCCCAAAAAAAATCTGTAATCATAGGTCTAGCAGATAGAGCAATCAAGCTTTCTGACACAGAATACAGAGAGAGAGTGCAATAACCAAAGCTAAAGAAGCATTAACACTTAATAAATATGCGACGTACCTTATAAACAAAATCTTCAAACAACGACTACATAACCTTTACAATACCATAGTAAGTAGAAAACCAATTAACAACAACCATAATACATATATTGCTTTACCGTTTATAAATGGACTATCCCAACCACTCAAAAAACTTTTTGAAAACTACAAAATTCGGTTATGTCACAAATCATATAATCTGCTCTCATCCAATTTTTCCAGGCTTAAAACCAAAACCCCAAAAAATGAGAAAACAAGCATAGTCTACAAAATCAAATGTAAAAACTGCGAAGGAATATACGTCAGGCAAACAAGCAAATACCTAGAAAATAGAGGCCATAAATACAACAAGAAAGACAGTACAGCTCTCTGAAATGAATAAAAGTTATACCTTTGATTTCAAAAATATCAAAATTATCAAAACCGAAATAAATACAAAAACAGAGAAATACTCGAATCCATACACATACAGAGGACGCCCACTGCAATAAACGAAAAAACAGATGTAAATATCCTAAACCGTATCTGCCTACCAGTCATATAAAGTCCTTCAAGTTAAGTGGTTTTTTGTAGAAAGTAAAAATGTGTTTTCGACAGTGATTTAAAATTAACACCCCATACAATGAACTACTTTCTAAGGTAAGGCCCTCATTAATGTATACAGTTAAGTATCTTAAATTAAAAACTACGAAAAGCTGCAAATATTTTAACCCCGAAATAAACGACAACCTGATTAATTACTTATCTATATTTAATTCTTCTAATGTCATCTTTTAGAGCAAATTTTGAAGAAGACCTCTTCCGAAGGTCGAAACGTCAATAAATATATATGATAACAGATCCAAGAACAGTTTTAATGATCTAAGTCCAAGAACACGTAAATTATAATATATATATATATATATATATATATATATATATATATATATATATATATATATATATATATAAACATATGCTGTTATATATTTACGTGGTGCGACTAAGTCAAAACAATATATGTATGAATTTTTTAAATGTATTTTATCACTTTAGCTAATGATATTTTCTGGACATGGTCGCTTTAATCTTGTCATTTGCAATTCCATTTCCATGTAGGAAACAACCTTGGGAAACAAACTACATAAACTACATTTTAATATGTTGTGACTCTTGCCATCATTAATGCTCGACTAGGAATAGCCGCATGTCATGTATTCATATAAATACGTAGTTTTAAGTTCGACGTATAAAGAAACTTAGGAAAAATTTCTAATCTGAATACTAAAACGAGATTTTATACATTTATGCTCACGTGTTTGACATTAATTTAACAGTGTGCTAATTAATGACCGTCACTTTTACACCCACCCCTGATCATTAGCAAAATGTGATAATTTTATTCCCCCTTACTGGATTTTTTGTGATGTATCTGGTTTTGAAACCAAACGATCTAATTACTGGCTTAAAGTTAATAATGAAAACAAGAATTTACCATACCGTATGAAATAAAAATATTGATGTTTTGCACTGTAAAAAACGCTGAGCACACAAATAGTCTGATATTGAGATGAGTGATTCCTCGGGTCAGATAAAGACATATTCACTACTTTCTTTTCTCAATTATGTTTAAAGTTTTATTTGCTCCATTTACCAGCCCATTCGTCGGTCTGTTATTTAATCACACAAGTGTTGATGAATGTATATTTTTAAAAATATTTTGTTATAATAATTAATATCATTAAAATAATCTGATTTTCAATTTAAAAACACTGAGAGCGCAAAATCATTTTAAATTGTTTCAATGTAAAATAATAAAGTTTTGATTCTGGCAATGTTGCAACAGTCGAGCACATCGAAGTCAGTTGCTCTTGACATGTCTATTTACTACCATCATTAGCGTATATAGCAATAAATCTCAGTATCAATTTTGTTGTTTATTATAATGGTGCGCCATATCATTATTTTTCTTGTCATGCTTGTGATAATTTCCTTAACACCCTGTAAATATTAAATTATAATTTATTTCTTTATCTACTAGAAATCAATATGAGCAACATTTTTAAAATTTTTTATTCTATTAATTTGTCGTTTTATAATTATTTTTTTCTTTCTATTTCAGATAAAAAAATCGACGCGGCCAAATCAAAGGGCACGCTTCGTCGAAAAGAGCGTGTTTAAATTTAAATTTTTAATATGGCGTCTAACGAATCTACGCTCAAGGATCTGATCCATCCGTCGTACAACGAACCCCTCAAGTCCCATAATGCTGTAACTTTTAAGCTCGTTAAAACTGGTAAGTCGTTTTCAATGTTTGTTGTATTTATTTTCACTTCTAGACTGGTCGCATCCTTAAATAAAATAAATAAATAAATGCTTTTAAAGTCAGTAAGCAGGAAGCGAACGCCTTCGTCGATTGAGAGTAATTTTTATTGAATCTTTTCCACCTTACTTCAATTTTTAGTTTTCGTTCATTTTCAAGGACTTCGTTTTCTCCCTTGATAAAAACATAAAGTCTTAACCTTAATAATACCACTCGCTTTATAGCCCAGTTGTCAGGGGTAAATTTTGAGGAAAAGCTCTCATTAAATGTTAACAAGCTGCATTTTGGCATACGGGTAGGTTTTGGGACGTAGAACACGATAAAAAAAGTTTGCTACTCGAAATCGAAAACAAAATGAAAAATTCCGCATATCTATCGAAAGATAAAAAGGATATCGAAAGAACGGGAAATTTTACAAACAAATAGAAAATAGATTATATTTTTTTAGTTTAACTGTAATTAAAAAAAAAATATTTAAAATGAAATGGCTGGTTTAACTTCTTCAGTTGTAGTGGGAATCATACTTCCAACCTCAGTTATGATTAAATTAATCTTTCTGTATACCCCTCAATATTTTGAAATTGGGTATTAAGGGGTTTCTCGGGGTGCTGATTAAGATTCTGATGACAGATTTAAAAAAATAAAAAATGACATTTAATTGACTTGGAACAAGTATAAGTACCTTATGAGCATCTTATTGTGACAATATGTGTTCGTAGATGCCGCAGCGCGATTTTTCTAGTCAGACTTGAGACCTGCATTTTCTACAAGAATTACAAGGATATTATCTACTTCTACCATCTATCTCGTCAGACTCTCTGGGTCAAATGGCCGCCTATAAACCATATGCCACCTGGGAGTTTTTCAGTTCGAGTCAGCTCTCAGTTCTTGTTCAGACCGACTTGTACTGCCACGACATTTAGCATGGAAAACCAAAACTATGCCGTGTTATAGCTGCCACATGGCCTTAAATAATGAAAGGAAATAAGATATTTTTAATTTGATTTATGTATTAAATTTATATTAAGAATTTAACAGTTGAATTAATATATTTCAAACGTGGCATAGAAGAACCAAAATAATACACATGTACATGCAAAAATGGACCACATTATAAAAAAATAACTGGTCAAGTGCGAATTAAACTTGCGCAATTAGTATTCCGTACTTTGATTGCTTCTGAAATAAAAAATGTTGTATGATCAGTGACTTCACAAAATACACCCCAAATGAGTTTTCAACAAAGTTGGTTTCCAATCTTTACTGAAAATTAATGACCTTGAAATGTTTGTTTTTTTTTATATACCAGATAAATTATTAAAGGTAATGCACTCGTGATAATTTTCGTTCAATCTACACCCCGTGGAGAATATTCCAGAATTTTTTCAAAATTTTTTGATCAGTACTTTTCGAGATAAGGAGGGGGACAGCGATTTTTCGCGCTTTTTTAAAAATAATACAAAGGAAAGTGTGCGCAAGTATTATATTATATGTATATTTTTTACTGTAGCTTGTGAAAAAGCTTTCATTTGACACACCACACTCGATGACCTAGAAAAAAAAATTCTTTTTCACTTCCGATTTAACCCCCGAAAACTAACCCCTTCAGTCAAAATTTAACTTTTAACAAATTTCCACTTTCTATAATAAATAGTTTCGGAGAAAATCGGGTGTGTGAGAGACAGACAGACAGACACCGAAGTCATCTTATAAGAGTTCCGTACGGAATACTAATAAAGAGAGAACTAAAGCAAAAATCTAAATACTTTAGTATTTTTACCTTCGATTGCTCAGTCGTAGTAGTATAAGGGCCCTTCTTCTATCCTACACTTAAAATATGTTGGATGTATCCTTATTTAGTCAGTAGTTTAATAATTTCAATTATTTTGTATGGTTGTAGCTTTTACTTGATGGAAATTCATTATAAATATATAATAAGACTGTTTTTAGTCAATTTCCACTGGTTTATTTAAATTGCGATGACGCGTTTCGCTCTCGATGCAGCTTCTTCAGATCTACATTTTACACCAGTGTAAAATGTAGATCTGAAGAAGCTGCATCGACAGCGAAACGCGTCATCGCAATTTAAATAAACCAGTGGAAATTGACTAAAAACAGTCTTTTATTATATATTAATTTCAATTATTACAGCAATATTTATTAATTTAATTTGTTGCGACAGACCTGCTTCCTAGTGATGTAGCTATATTCTTTAGCATACATTTATCCAAAAAAAAAACCTTTCTTTATTTCGATTTGTGAAAAAATAAATAACCTTTTTAGAGATCCTGCTCTGACCGATTATTATTATTATTATTATTTCAAATTAGATAGATTGATATAGGCATCTGGTATATATATATATATATATATATATATATATAT
Organism: Pachyrhynchus sulphureomaculatus; assembly: GCA_019049505.1. Taxonomy (NCBI): domain Eukaryota; kingdom Metazoa; phylum Arthropoda; class Insecta; order Coleoptera; family Curculionidae; genus Pachyrhynchus; species Pachyrhynchus sulphureomaculatus. The sequence goes on from CM032456.1 coordinate 74,007,032, forward strand.
ATATATATATATATATATATATATATATATATATATATATATATATATATATTATATATATATATATATATTATATATATATATATGTATATATATATATATATATATATATATATATATATATATATATATACATATGTATATATATATATATATATATATATATATATATATATATATATATATATATATATATATATGAGTATATATAAAAATATTTTATATTGTTGAAAAAATTTGCGATTTTTAACTAAAAAGTGTATTTTTAGATAATTGTGTGTACTGTATACTCGTATATTTTATTTTACCAAATAATGATCTATTAAGATTTGGCATATTTAATCAATAAATATTAATTTTAGAAAAAAGGTAAACTGTGTTATTTGTTAATAAAATAATTTTTATTGCCTCGACTTAAGAGTTAAGGATCCCAGAGTCCTCTAAGTCAACATGACTGATTTTGTAAGTTTACATATTCAGTTGAACGATAGAAATGTTAATAAGCGGTACACAAATGTTATCATCGGCTGCACTATTAAGTAAATAAATCCTTAAAGAAATACAATCTGTTTATGAATATATGAAGTTTCTTAACTAAAAAAGTGCTGTGTAGGATTTATTACCACCTTATTTTAATACGAGAAGTTTAAAGAGAGGCAAAGGATCAGCGTCAGCAGAATTATGAAACAGAAGAATCAATAAATAATTTGGCAGAAATCTTTAAGTATTTTTTATATATTGGTATATTAAGCAAAACTAGTAAAAAAGCTACTGAAAATAAATAAATGGTTAGTTAAGTAACTTAAAATATATCGAAGAACACAATTTTATCCTTAAAATAAAATTATATTTTGGTCCCCTTGTTCAGTTATCACTACTTTAATAATTTCAATATTGCAGCGATACTAAATAATTTTATTTGTTAAGACAGACCTACTTCTTAGTCGTGATGTGTGTGTGCTTTTTTTTTTATTTCAATCGATGAAAAAATTAATAATGTTTTTAGAGCTCCTGCTTTGATCGATTTTTTTTTAATTTTTTCAAATTATATAGATTAATATAGGCATATATATATATATATATATATATATATATATATATATATATATATATATATATATTTAAACACAAGTTAATCTTTAGTTAGTAAAAAATTTTGTTGAAAAAATTTTCGATTTCGATGATTTTAAATAATTGTGAACACTGTATACTCGTATATTTTGTAAGAATGATATTCAGAATCTGTTAGGTGTAGAGAAGCAAAACAAAAAATTCAAACTAAAACTATTAATAATTCAAAAGGAAATTTTACATTTGTATTAAAATATTACAATATCATTAAGCTTTTTCCTGTCGATTATATTTGAAATGGATTATAATACAAAAAATGATCGGTAAAAGTATTATATCATTTACCGCATCATGTAATAAAATAATAATATTTAAATCCATAATACCATTAATGTGTTCGTGTTTTATTTTGTAATCTTAATGAGCTTAATGAAATATATTGTAAAATTGTTTTACATTAAAATCAAAGAAATTGCTATTGCAGCAATTTCTTTGATTTTATTTATTACTTTCGCGGAACGACTGACAACTTTTTTAAAAAAATTCACTTGTCTTTAAATATTTAGAATATTAATTGAGTACTAAATAGGTAATTTTAGATAGAGAAAGAAATTACGTCGCGGCCGTACTTTTATGGTTATCGTGCTGGCATAGGATACCAAGGGTCATCCCGACAGGTCAGTGTACTTATTTATTAATTTATTTAAGTATATTTGACTTGACGACATCCATATGTAGTAGTTGTTGCAGAAATTTAATAACACCTGTAGCAGCACTACCGCGTTGTCTAAAAAATGTACCGTGTAATGCAAATGTATGTTTCGGAACTTGGACAATGTTAACAGATATTACGATATCCTCGCCGATATCGATCCAAAAAGGGTAATCTTTATTTAGGCGGGGAGGTGCCGATAAAAAATTAACGTACCTTATTACGTCAGTACACGACATAGGTTTACGGTACATAAAATGAAGTGAACTAGACGTAGCCGATGTTTATTGATTATTATATATATATATATATATATATATATATATATATATATATATATATATATATATATATTGCTACAAGATTTAGATTGTAATTGACGTATTTTCGACGTGGACATCTTCTTAATGACTCCACAGAAGAGGGCATGAAAATAACTTGGTAGGTCTGTCTTTAGATTCATAAAGAAAAAAGAACATTTTTATTTCACAATATATAACGTAAGATATTTGACAAGGTTAGCATAGCTGACAAAAGCGCCCATAGCGTGGTGGTTAAGGGGTCTGCTTTCTACGCTGGAAACCCGAATTCGAATCTCGGCTAAAAAAAACAACTTTACAATGTCTGGTAAAGCCCTCTTACTTTGGCCGTTCGGAACCGTAGGTCTCCTTCTGTGAACCACTTAAAAAGGACACCAACCACAGAAAAAGGAGAGAGGGTCGCCTATGTCCGTATCGGATATGGCACTTCAAGAAGAAGGATAGATGAAAATAAGGAATATAAATTACACTCGTACATTGACTTCAGTTAATACTGTGTTTTGACAGCTTTTGATATTCGCGGAATGCAGAATTTCAAAATGGTCATCTAGGTAAATACTATAAGTTTAAATACTTTCAATATTTATTAGGAAATTACTACACCGTATTGAATACATAAAGTTTTTTTTAACTATATTTTTTTTAAAAAAATGTAAAAAAAAGCTTACTCTATCTACTAGGAATTTTTTTATTCATAGAGATTCACTTGAACTCCCTAATATACATTTGTTAATTTTGATTCAGACGTTAAAGTAAACCTAACCAACATCCAACGTACAAATTTGTAATTTTAACAAAGTATGATACATTTAGCCTTTCACAGATCAGAAAATGGTGTAATGTGATTTGGAATGTGTATTTTTACATCATGAGATATTATAAAGATATTATATTAAAATATGGCAAAAAATAATATTATTATATTATACACAATAAATAAATAAGCTTTAACCAGGAGAACATGGCATCGGTTTGGATATTGAACTTTCAGTTTCATAAAATATAAATACACAGGTGATAGACAAAAGAAATTGGCGAGCTTATTAGATTTTGGCACGACGGCAAGTCTGTGCATAATTATAAAAACTATCAGATTGCAATTATTAGAAACGTTATTATTTATAGTTGATATTCATATAAATATAAACAAATATGAAGTCCTTGTAAATTTGTCACAACAGGTGCATATGCTCAATTAAAATAAATATACTTAGTATAAGAACAATTTTACGTTATTGTTGATACTTCAAAATGAGTAACGTATTATTTTTTTATTATTTTTTTTCAAGTCTATCATAATTTAATTCAATATTAGATAATTAAGGCAACAACAACAAGGATGGAGCAGATACGAGAAGAAGCCCGTTATTTCAATAGTATGTAAAATTCATCATGGGTTGACGTAATAGACACGCTTGAACTTTCTATTGAAGTTTGTATAAGTTTTTTATTCAAGCTTCTATGAGTCCATCTGTCTATGCTATTATCATGGCTATTGTCACAGATATTTTTATATTCTTAAAAAGAGCACAAAATTTAATTGCATTTATATGTTTATAATATTGTAAGCAATTTTCGTTCTCGCCAAACTGTAACTTAATAATAAGTTGGGCGTCAATTAATTATGAAACAAAATTATTAATTATGACTCCTAATGATAATATTAATATTACAACTGCAAACCATCAAAGATACAGTAGCTGCTGAACTGAACACAAACCAACCAAACAATAGAAACAATAGAGCAGATACCGAACCAACCTCACACACACAATCACCCATCCGAACACAACAAGACCATGAGGAGCATAACTCAAAATAATATTACAAGGCAAATAACGAGTATCGCACAACACCATATCACAGACAACAAAATCAATCACTCGCAACCCTCAACAACATCTACACAACATCACCCCGAATCACCTCTCATACAAACACTCAAAGCAAAAATGGAGTCACATATAGCTCGATGGAGAGGCACCGACTCAACAACAAGAAATCCCATCTCTTGTTTTATCTTCAAACAGAGCACGCAACACAATAAACAAGCACATAATATCCACCCAATACATAACAGACTTAAGCAGAATCGAAGACATTCACCTAATAATATACCCAGCAGCAATCACCACTTTAACACAAAATAATTAAAAACTCCCGTAACGACAAAGAAACCCCAACAGCACAAAACCAAAATTCAAATGGCAAATAAGAATAGAAAACAAAATCGACATCAGGACAGATCTAGGACAGCTTACCCAGTTTATGAACGGGAACGCGCCCAAACGTGTCACATAGGGGGCAGACACAATCAAATCCAAGCCCCCCAACAGAACACTGCCAGAAATCCTTGATACTCTGAAATAAAAACTATCCGTATATGCCGCAAGACTCCGTAGATACAAAATCAAACGAGAGGAAAGACACCAACAATCTCTTCTGAAGAAGCGAAAAACAGTTCTACCGAAAAACTATGTACAATAAACAGACAGCAGTGTCTAAACCACCAAACAACCAAGAACTCACAGATTATTGGAAAAGTATCTGGTAAGAACCCAAACTACACAATAATAACACCCCCTGGATCAAAGCCGAAGAAGACAAACATAAACATGTGACAGAACAAGAAAATTTCAAATTAACTACACAAGAAATTACAGAAATCATCAAACACACACAGCTGAAAATGCCCGGCAATAGACAATATACAAAACTTCTGGTTCAAGCAGTTTACCACCGCACACGAAGCACTCACATATCAAATCAACAAATCCATTCTACTACCACACACATTCCCCACTTTCCTAAACAAAGAATAATATACGTCAAACCCAAAAGCTCAGACACCACAAACCCGTCAACCTACCGACCTATCACCTGTCTTCCAACCCTATAAAAGATCATCAGAGCCATAATTTCCAAGAAAATAGAACAACACCTAGCAGAAAACAATATTCTCACAGAACAGAAGAAGGGGTGCAGGAAACATAGCAGAGGATGCAAAGAGCAGCTGATTATAGATAGCGTGATTATGAGACAAACCAGAAAAGAACAAAGAAACCTTCACATCAGTTACATAGCCTATAAAAAAGCCTTCGACTCCATACCCCACAGCTGATTAATCAGAGCCCTCTACTACAACCAAAACCTCAGGCAATTTCTCGCGCAAATTATGAAAACAGAAAATGCCACCAACAAAAAGAAACGATCGAACACAAAACAAGCGGATGTAAAATATTACCCGGAACGGAATACACAGCTGGACATGACTCAGCTGCAAAAGTAGTTCACCAAGCATTAGCCCCAACACACAGACTCTTAGAAAACACATATCCGTACTACAAATACACACCAACATCCATACTTGAAAATAAAGATTACAAGCTCTACTGGGATATGAGTATCTATACAGATAAAACAGTCTCCTCCAGTAGACCCGATATTACTTTTCAGTGTAAAAAAGAAAAGGTCACCTATCTAATTGACATGACTGTCCTCAACGACACAAATATCCAAACGAAATACACAGAAAGAAACTTCAAATACACAGATCTTGTGACAGAAATAAAAAGAAAATGTCATCATATCAGCCACAGGCCTCACACCAATAACATTCACACCACACTTGGCACAATTAGGACTCAACATAAACATACACAGAAACATTCAGAAGTCAGTGATTTTGAAAACATGTAACATTGTCAGGTCATTCCTTAATAGCGTTTGTGCTGACTTTGCTTGGGCCCGTCAACTAAACATGGAACCACATCGACCAAATGTGAGAAAGAAGAACTTTTTTGTGATAATAATAATATTAATGGTTATTATTCTGTGCTGAGAACTTCTAATAAAAATTGATCAAAAATTTAAAATCCCAAAACTATAATTTTTGGTTTACTATAACGTTTGGCTAATTTGCCCCCTCGCTTGTGGCCTGCTAGAAGACTGATACAGTTTGTCAGGTATAATCGGTTTTTGTCAGTATAGGAATCAACCCCTAACCTCCTCGAAACTCCTTCACGAGCCAAAATTAGAAAATTGCCAATTTAAATTACCAACACAGTCAACTGCCCAGTCGCCCCGTTAGGTTCTATGGGGTATCACGTTCAAACGCCTAGAGAACTCAATCAGCTAGCTCGGTCAAAGGATAGGTTCAATATTTTTAGTTTTTCCAACTCAGTTTGATCTAGACTTAGTTAAAATCTAATAGGGCACCACCAAATTTTATTTTACACAAGGTGTTAAGTGGCCAGAAAAACCTGGAAAAAAAAAGATATATCTATCTAGTTTACTATACGGTCGCCTATATTATCTAATAGAATTAAACAAAAATCCAGACGAACTGTTGATTGGATACTTTAATTCTAGAGTTCAGTTATTTTAGTACAATTAGCAAGTTTATAAAAAAATTATACTAAAATTAAAACAAAACGACAATACTTACACGACTATAGAAGTGACATGTATAATTTAATCATTAGCAAAAGAGAAATTAATTACTTGTTTATTATCATTACCAAACATTGAAATTAATTTCTTGGTTAGTAGAGTAATTTGTTGAGTTGTTGGTCACATTACTTAATTACATAAATGTTTCTATCAATACTAGAGTTATACTTATAGAGCGTGTAGTTTTTGTGATTAAGAATTAAAATTTACCAATTGCCCTACGTAGGGCTCACAGCATATAATATATTTAATACTGAACGTATCCATAAAAAAACAATACATTTTAAAAGATAAAAACAACATAATGACAAATACAACATTTGCCAAGCTCCGAACCAATCCTCTGTCCTGGTTCGTAGCTTTGGGAAATAGAAAATGTTAAGTTCTACACTCTAAAACTCATACTCTAAATCTTATCTCTAAAACTAATTTGTATTCCATTAAATTGAAACTAGTAGGTGGATTAGTCGCACACAAAGCTGTACCAATCCCTCGACTGGGTGAAAAGGAAAATCCTACCAAAAGCTCAGGTGAACACTGAAGTAAAATAACACTCATAATAATCCGTTCTGAATAGTACGTGGTTCAAGACTTTCGCCTTAGCATTATGTGACATGTCCTTCACACGTAGAAAAACCAGTCTAATACGAAGTACAAAAAAAACCTTTGGAACAAAATATATCTTTCTTTAGGATATCATAGCACCAGTATTAATTCTGATCGCCAAAGATCAGATCCAGAAAATTCTCTGAGAGAAACAAACTGATATAGTCAAAAAAAGATCCATAAAATGGTACTCACCTCGAGTTCTCTTCTAAGGCCCTTTTCGTATCAATGAGAAGAATTCAGATAGCCAATAAATGTTCAAAACTACTAACTATACCGTAGCTCGAACATTTAGTTTTCACTAATCAGCACATTTGTCCTTTACAACTTCGCTGAAAACCAAAATATCTTCTCGGTACTTTGTTATAAAAGAAGAGCCCTGCTAAAACGTTAATTTGCATATATATATATATATATATATATATATATATATATATATATATATATATATATATACATATATGTATATATATATATATATATATATATATATATACATATATGTATGTATATATATATATATATATATATATATATATATATATATATATATATATATATATATACATATATATTCTTCCACTCTAGAAAATATTCCATTCTTTCTCCAAGCATACAAAGCATATACATTTTAAAACCAAAATTAGTACTACTGCCTAATTGCAAGGTGATTTCAGACGCCACGTCGCTGTACATCACAACTAAAATTCCAAAACTAACTCGATACACAACTCGAGGGTTATATCTTAGTCACGAATCCCAAAATATCCTACAAGGCAAATTTCTGATACTAATTTAGTCAGGAAACATTATTTGCGCACTAGCATCTTTCCTTGACGTCAAACATTTGACATTTCCCTTTAGCTGTCAATAAAGAAATAGGATTTAATATGTTAATTTATCCAAGGAAATTAAGTTTTCCCATCTATTTATCAATTGGGAACCACAAGGGAAACTATAAGCTAACTCTCCACATTTTTTCAGAAAGAACTATAAAAATTTGGCAAAAAATTAAAGGTTATGTTTGAAGTAAGCAAGACAGGTAAAATTAGTTTTCATTAATTAAAAATATATGCCTTATTTACAGAACTAAAATCAATTTAATATTTAATTAAAGGACAATTTATCTCTGGGAAAAAAATATGCTTTGCTCAAAGATAATGATGAAAGAGATTGAATTTTCTCAAAGGCCAAATCGGACCGTAACAATAAATATTAGAAAAAAAAAAATAACGAAATTATTAATACCCTTAGCATATGGAAAATCCCATTAAAAACAACGAGTTTGCCATCTACTTCGCAGTAAGCTGAAAAATATAAAATGCCGCTATTTTAATCACAAACTGTCATAAACATACAAATCTCAAAGATTCTATCCATATTATTTCTCCAAATACGACTTAAAGTCATCATCATGACTTTAACTACACACGTATAGAGGAAGATCTAAAACTCCATGCAATTAATTAAATTCATCTTGTCAGAAGCTGTCGTTTGGTTAGATTCTTTAACAAATTTTTAAAATATTTATTATTTATTGTTCTTGACTATGTTTCTGAAATGGAAGCAAAACATAGGTATGAATTATAGCTGGTATACTATATACGGGACATACATGAATATAAAAAAAAACTATTTATTCTAGTGGCCTGTAACTTAAATTAAAAAAGTAAGAAATTGCAACTGTATTGATCAAAATTAAAATAGTATAACTGAAAGTCAGTGAAATTACAGTCAAAAAATTGAAAATAAGTTCATAGGTTACATTAATTTGAAAAAACATTTTATTATTCTAAAATTTTACTTCTCTTCCAAATCCGTCTAAATACGGTCCACTCTTTATCAACTATTAGGCGAATCATGGCATGGATCAAAAGCTCTACAATTTTTATTGCTTTAATTCTCGCTTCAATATAAGTTCACTACATTTTGTCGTAATAAATTGTAACTTTTGCCAAAAAAAACTGACAGCTATCGCAACATCGTCAATAAATTTAGCGGCTACAGTATGAAAAATCGCTCGAGCTAAACTACTCGGATCTCCCTTCTACACAGGACATTTTCGTGTAATTCTATTGTTTTGATTTTACCACTTAGTCATGCCACCCATCTTACTTTCGGTATAACGTCCACATAGGAATTTTTTCTTGTGCTTGAGTTCTTTCAGACAAAAAAAAAATCTGTTTCACTGAAATAATCTGAATCACAGTCTAATGTTGAAATTATTCTATTACCTTACTCTTTTCATCCGACCTCATACGACAATTAAAAAAAAATATGTTATGTGATAAAAAATTATATAATTTGATTTGACTCCCTTAAAATTTAGTTTTTACTGCTGCAGAAAATTATTATTTCGTTGAAAAATGATTTAACAGTCAGCTGTGGCAATTTAATTACACACTTTTCTTAACTCAATTAGTCAATCTAAAGCTGAAAATATTTATTGAAAATTATTTTTCGCATTCCATTAACTTTTCCCCCAAATTTTTTCGGTAATTAAGTAATTTCCAGCTTTAAAGTCTTACTTTTACTGACGCTTTGACGTTTACGCGATGTTTTAGTTAAGCATCTAGCTGAAATTACTGTTGCCGAGCAAAGTGAAACATTTAACCGTATTTTTAATAGATGTCTAACGACTTTATTTCCCGGTACATTACTACGAGTATTTTAATGACCCTTTCTAATGAAAGCAAATTTCGTGTTGAAGTTATTTCTTCAAAAAATGACATATATTGCCTGTCATGCAACATCTGACCTAATCACAACGTCATTTCAATATCATGCTAGTCACTTAAGTGACCTCTTTGAACTTTGAATACTAATGTTTTAAGATTGGTTTCGTTCGTTCTCGTAACTTTACGCGTTAATTCACTTTACATTGAACCTCTACTAAATTTTGTTTTTTTAGTGTTCCGTACGGAACACTTATAAGATGACTTCGGTGTCTGTCCGTCTGTTCGTCTGTCTGTCTGTCTGTCACACCCGATTTTCTCCGAAACGATTTGTCATAGAAAGTTGAAATTTGGTAATAATATAGAAATTGATGGCCTCATCATAGCCATGTAGATTTGAAAGTTAAATTTTGACTTAAAATTTTTTTGCTAGGTCATCGAGTGTGGTGTCAAATAAAAGCTTGTGAAATCACGAGTAAAATATATATATATATATATATATATAATGTAATACTTGCGCGCGCTTTTCTTTGTAAGTCGCGAAAAATTGCTGTCCACCCGCTTTATCTCGAAAAGTACTTGTCAAAAAATTTTGGAATATTCTCCACGGGGTGTAGATTGGACGAAAATTATCACGAGTGCCTTACCTTCAATAATTTATTGGGTATATAAAAGAAAAAAAAATTCAAGGTCATCAGTTTTCAGTAAAGATTGGAAACTTTTGTGAAAACTCATTTGGGGTGTGTTTTGTCAAGTCACTGATCGTTTTGTACCTCCGTAACAAAATTTTTTATTTTAAAAACAATCAACGTACGGAACACTAATTGCGCAAGTTCAACTTGCACTTGACCGGTTTTTTTATACCTCCGTAACAAAATTTTCTATTTATAAGCAATCAACGTACGGAACACTAATTGCGCAAGTTCAACTTGCACTTGGCCGACTATTTTTATTGGGGTAACACCCCGCGTTTGCGGAAAAAGCAATTCGTGTTGGTTTTGAATCACTGTAAGTTGTACTCGGTGGGAAACACAGACCTGGACGAATACTTCCAACGGGATGAGGTTTTTCATATAAAAGAATGCTTAAAAAGTGTTCTACAATAAATAACCAGCTGAACTTCGTACAGATATGATGTATTAGTTCGATGTGTATTACTAGCATGCATCGCTCTCAGAGGAATTAAGCGGGCTGCATCTATTGAACACTTACCGTGAAAATACTTGTAGAATAGAACAAGTAGGCCAACGGTTCTCCGATGTTCCAAGATATCAAAGTAATATACTATACATACTTCCACATAACTTTGTTTATCTTGAAACGTCTTAACTTCCTTTACTTTTAATAAATATTTTATTTATTAAATAGAAGCCGTTATTTGCCCCTTATGTATATCTTAATTTTGAGAATGGATTGAGTGGATATTAATACTGATAAAGGAGAGAATTAAGACATCAGCTAGCTCGTTTTTACTGGTAGAGTACATGGAGATCGAGGTAATTTTTGTACGCCTTTTGAAAATGGTCTCTATGGTTGTTTAAAATTTGGTTGTACTGTTTGGGAACTATTCATTTTAGAATAAAAAGAATCTAAGTTCCGCTCAAAAAATGAAAAAATTCTGAAGAGTTATTTGGTTGTTGAAATGTAATTAATTTACGTACATCCATTGCGCCCTGAAAGAAAGAGCAGGAGTTTAGTGAAACACACACGAAGGATATATTATCAACAAAATAAAAACTTCGAACTTTATTACACTCTTAACAATTACTTCTACTAAATAAAAACCCCTTAACCTAGAAACGCACTTGTAGACAGAAAGTGAGATTTTTAGACTAGTGTGCTTATGACTTACGGGTTGGTTTCTCCTAGTGGGTTTTCCATAAGTTACTCGGCCTCTCCAGGTGGGATTCTTATAAAAATATTGTCTCAGCCACTACCATTCTGGTTTCATTTGGGTTGCTAAACAGTTTTTGACCTAAAATGCCTGAGGATGAGCAGGATATTTCAAGAAAGTTAAAAGGCCTTAAACTTGAGAGCTAGAAACAGTTACTGCACTACTGCATCACTAAAAAACCACTCTGGCATGCTGGAGAAGAAAGCCACTACGGCTTATTGGAGAAAAAAAGCCACTACTGCTTCATGGTGGAAAAAATCCCTTAATAATTGCATCTGGCCGCTTAAATATCTTCTTCTGTTCTCATTCAAAGTGACGTCTTTAAAATGGCTCACTTCCGGTCGAAAAATTAATGCAAACGAAATAAGCCAAGTCGGCAACACGCGTTACACACTGCCAATTTAAATTAATCTGCTCAAAAATTTAAAACACTGTTTTAAGCTACTCTGCTCAAAAATTGAAATTACTGCAATAAATATAAAACTGTAATAAAATATAAATTATAGAGAGAAAAACAGTGTCGTAACATGATCTTAAAATCTAGGAAAAAATGAATGATACAATCTTCACAGAAAATATATATGATGCAACGTAAATTTAATACACAGGTATTTTAAAACTTACTCCAAAAGAATTTATTTTATGTACGTTAAAACTAAGATAAATACTGAAGTACTAGCGTAGGTCTTTTTTTCGACAAGCAGAAGTCAGTAGTAAAAAAATGACCTATATAGTACCCCATTAATATTAAGTACAAGAACTTGTTGATGGGTTTTGGTCATCATCATCAATCCGGCTTTTTTTATAACGTTCTTCGCCTTCCAGTTCCCAATTTCCATCGATCTTCCCAATCTCCGGGTCTTAGATTTCTCTCTGACATTGCCCTCTCAGTACCTCCAAACCATGTCGCTCTTGTTCTCCCTCTTCTCTTTTTGCTTGGTAGCCAATATAGAGCCATCTTTGTATTCGGTATTCTTCCATTCTTTCCACGTGTTCATTCCATATAAGTTGCCCTTGTTGAATTTCCTCAGTAATCGTGAGTTTTACTTTCATTCCATCCTTCTAACTCTATCCATTCTTGACATTCCAGCCGATCTTTGCCCGTAATCCATTTCGAGTCTCATTAGTTTCTATTTCAATTGTTTCGTCGATTGCCAAGTTTTACAACTGTATAAATTGATGCTTAAATACTGCATTATAAATGAGGTGCTTTCTCTGTGATGTCATATTCTTCGACAACAGAACAAAGTTTAGGTGCCTTATGACCGCCTTTCCTTTACTTATTCTACTCTCCATTTCTTTTTTAGTTCTACCTTCTTTACTTATGTTAGTTCCGAGATATATATACTCTTCACAAGTGTCAGTGACCTCACTGGTATTTAGAGGTTTCCTCCTATACATAAGTATTTGGTTATATAACCACCGTATCCTCGGCTAAATGTAGAGTGTACAACGTTGTTTCATTGGTCAGCTATAATAAGTTTTGGTAATATTTTTATAGTTCATTTAATTTTCAAATAGTATGTATTCTCCGACAGAAGTGAGTAAAATGAAAGTAGAAAGTACAAATTTTGCTGTAAAAAGGAATGTTTTTCGAAATGTTCGTTTAAACTTAAAAACATACTATTAAACTGGAATACATGTAATGATGGCGTTATTATGGATTTAAAGCACGTTGTTTTATTTCAGAATGCAATTATTATTGGAGTGCTTTTACGGATCATTTTCTAATTTTTTTTTTGTGTTCTATTTCCTGTTACATAAAATGGACAGGAAAACGCTTATTGTGTTACAGCAGTGTTTTAATGCGAATTTAAAATTTCACAGAGTTTGGAAATTGTAACGAATTGCGACTTTTTTTCCAATTTTTTTATTCTCAATTCTTTTGCAATTGTTAGTCAGTTTGAGGTAGTTTCCAAAACAAAATTTTATGTTAATTTAGGTTTTACTCCCTTTTAATTTTTCATGTCGAAATAGGTTGATAATTATTCTTTCACCGTATAGAATTTTTCATGTTCTACAAAGCTAACTTTTATGTTTATGTTATTAATTTAAAAGATTATTTAATATGGCAGCCGGTGGCTCAGTGGTGTAGTACCTTACTTACTGTGCAGAAGGTTGAGGATCCAATCCCGCAGGTCGGTATACTTATTTATTAAATTATTTAAGTATATTTGGCCTAGCCACGTGCATACATAGGTAGTAGCTGTTCGCAGAAATGCAATAACGTCCGGGGTAGCACTACCGCGTTGTCTAAAAGGTGCTGTGAAATACAGAAAGGTATGTTTCGACACTTGGACAACGTTGACGGGTATTACGATATCATCGCCGATATCCTTAAAATATGAAAAAGGATAAAAGCCCTACTCAGATGGGGAGGTGAACGATAATATATATATATATATATATATATATATATATATATATATATATATATATATATATATATATATAAAGGGTGTTTTTCATAGAGGTATAGAACTTTGAAATGGAATAAAACAAAGATGAATTTTTTAAATTGACATGAAATTTACTTTATTCGAAAGATAATCTTCTGGCATTATAATTTTAAATATGACTTCTGGCATATGACCGCCACGGCTGGCTCGGACGTACTCTAATCTGGAGGTCCAATTTTCGATGACTTTTTCCAACATTTGTGGCCGTATATCGGCAATAACGCGGCGAATGTTGTCCTCCAAGTGGTCAATCGTTTCGGGCTTATCGGCGTAGACTAGCGACTTCACATATCCCCACAGAAAATAGTCTAGCGGCGTTAAATCGCACGATCTTGGAGGCCAATTCACGGGTCCGAAACGTAAAACTATGCGGTTACCAAACGTTTCCTTCAATAAATCAATTGTGGCACGAGCTGTGTGATATGTTGCGCCGTCTTGTTGAAACCACAGCTCCTGCACATCATGGTTGTTCAATTGATGAACGAAAAAGTCAGTAATCATAGCTCTATAGCGGTCACCATTGACTGTAACGTTCTGACCAGCATCGTTTTTAAAGAAGTACGGACCAATGATTCCACCAGCCCATAAAGCACACCAAACAGTCAGTTTTTCTGGATGTAACGGTGTCTCAACATACACTTGAGGATTATCGTCACTCCAAATACGGCAGTTTTGTTTACTGACGTATCCATTCAAACAAAAGTGCGCTTCATCGCTAAACAAAATTCGTTATGAAAATCGGGATCAACGGCAATCTTGTTTTTGGGCCCATTCACCGAACCTACGCCTTGCTAGGTGATCGTGTGGCTTCAATTGTTGCACGAGTTGGATTTTGTAAGCACGCAAACCAAGATCTTTCCGTAAAATCTTCCATAAAGTGGATGGACACATATCCAATTCCTGTGCACGATGGCAGATAGACTGATTCGGGTCTTCCTCTACGCTACGCTCTACAGCAGCAATGACTTCTTCTGTACGCACTGTACGACGTCTCTGTGGATGCGTATTATCATTTCGAGTAAACGTGGTGCGAAAACGTTCCATAGTTAATCGAATTAATTGCTTTGATGGACGATTATGTTGACCGTAAAGTGTAAAATAAAGCGATACGTATTTCGAACAGAACCATGATTTTTAAAATAAATTTGCACAATTTGGAAGCGTTGTTCAGGCGTCAGTCTATTCATGTTGAAATGCCAAACCAAACTAAACATAAATCACTTGACAGCTGGCCGCCAGTTAAAAAAGTGTTACCAACCATATATATATATATATATATATATATATAACATATATATATATATATATATTATATATATATATATATATATATATATATATATATAGTCGACGGCAATAAGGCAATAACTGGGATCCGACGTCATATCATTTTCTGAATTAAATCGATAAAAGCAGAGTTCCCCAAAATGTGTGCAAAGAAAATTTGGATTTGTCAAATTTAGTTTACCAGTTGTCAAATTTGATATTGGAATGTTTAAAATCTAAAGAATTGCCCGTAAAGGGTTACGTTCAGCATTCAATAAAATACAGGTTAAGTTTTAAAATTTGCAACACTTCACACCAGTTTAAAAAACATCAAAACATGATAAATGAGTACAAAGCTTTTTTTTAATCAAAGTTAGATAAGGATTGAAACTAGAATGAACTATGTATTTTAAACAGAATGAAAGGGAAAGTACATAAATATAAAAAAAAGATCATCTACTAAAATATACCTACCTAGAAATATTATATACTCGATTATGTATGCTGAAAGAGAAAAGTATGAAACACGTTTAGTAAACAGAAATCGGAAGTTTCTTCCCGTTTGTTCTTAATGACATGTTTCACAAAATATTTTGACAAGAATTTTTAAGCTGATTTTCTAAAAGGTTGCGGAAGGGACGCCATGAATCCTATTTCCTACATATCAAATTATTTTATTATGTATAAACATACCTATAGGGTGGTCCACGTAAAATAAAAGATTGCACCGTACACATACCTTATCTCGGAAAGTTCTAAATACATCAACAGTTTATAGCAGATTAATAGCGTTTATCATACTTATTTGAGGGAAGGGGGACACTTTTGATAATTTTTTTGCGACACCCGCACCCTTCTGACGGGAGGGGGTCACCTTCAAAAATTTAAATGAAATGGAGTACTTCTGTTTTCCAGAATCGAAAATCGACTCCATAATATTAATAAAAAAGTGTATGCATGTCTTTTTTTTTTAATTGATTTAGTATATAGTTTAAATTTTAATTTGAAAGAAAATTGGCAAAAGTTTATGTTTGCTGCTTACTTATTAAACCAACGGTTGATCACATTTTAAATCCCTTTTACAGGCTCCTTAGAAACAATGCTTTATCCCCACCCCTTCTGGTAACTTGCGGTTTTTTTTACGTCGAATTGGATCATTGCATATTTTTAGGATACTACATAAAAAATTAAGTTGTTTTATTTTATTTTTATTTATTTAACAAGCAAAAAATTTTTATTCACATTAACTTTTTTCGAAAAACTTAAAGGACCAAATTTTCCATTTGATGGCAAGAAAAATCACGGACACGCTGTGTTCTGTGTATACAAGCTGCACACAACTTATGAATTTATTACATATAGTTATGTAGGTAACAACTTGCTTTAAAAATGGTGCTCTATTTATTAGGCTACTCTAAAGAGGAGCAAAGAATACCTTTAGAAGGCGGTAACTTAATAAATTCGAAGTCCACCCAGAAAGAATATATCAGGAGCATTAAATTTAAACAGGAAAACTGAAAAAACGGTTATTAAAACAAAAAGCAACGATAATGCTACATTAAAAACAATAATAAAATTTAAAAATTAAAATTAAGAAAATTTAGATTCGGTATCTGAGTCATCAGATCGCTGTCATCTTTAGATACTAAGATAAGTACAGGGTTTACTTGGACATCCAAAACTTTTTCTCTATCCTACCATTCCAAAATTATTTTTTCTCTATTCTCTACTACTTGCAGTACTCTTCGGTCTAGAGAGTCTTGCCATACCATTTCAGGTTCATGAGATGTAGGTCCTTCAGTAATATGCTTTTCATAATAGGATTTTGCGCCTGAGCATATTAATTCTATGGCATTAAATTGGCAATGGAAAGGTGGCAGACGCAAAACCCCATGACCTTGTTTCCTTAAAATTTAATCAACCGCGTATATTTTAGATTTTCAAAAAGCACTTGCCGTTAAGAGTAATTCTGTTTTTAATAAATTTGAAGAAGGGTTTTGATTTTGCTCTACTAACCAATGAAGTATTTCATTTTTTTTTCCAAGATGAATTTGGTTGTTTATTCAAAATTGATATGAAGCATTGTCTAAAACAATTAATGAGGATTGATCTAAATTTGGAATAAGCATTTCTTTTAGCCTTTTCGAATGTTTCATTATTCATGTTCTCGTGGTAATCGGCGCTTTTCGATGTAGTTGAAAATATTAAACTGGCCCCAGGTACAAATCCGGTGTATGAATTAGCATGCAAAATAATAAGCCTCTTTCCAGAACTGTACTCCTTCTTCCTTTTTACTGATTTAGCCGAATTATCTTGCCAGGATTTGGACCTACTTCCGTTTGAAAAAACCCATGTTTCATCCAAAAAAATTACTTTTCTAAACTGTGAATTTAAATTTTCAACATACTTCCTTAAAAATGTTACTCGTTAACTGGCAATATTGGGGAGTTCACACAAATATCTTCGGTTGCAGTTTTTTTATATCGAAATCTCAAATGTTCATTAATTTTGACGAAGACTTTAGTCCAATTTCTAAAATCTTTCTATCCCGTAAAGTATATTTTAAAGTCGTAAGAGTTATGTTCATGTTAGATTTATACATGTCGTAAATCAAATTTCTCAGATCGATTTTCACGAATTCGCTTAAATTCTTAGTTTTTGGCCTTTTCCTTTTTTCACATTTTTTCGCGGTTATACCGCTGAGATCTTCATTAACAATCCTTTGTATGATTCTAATACTTAAATTTAAAGCTTCCGATACTTGTTTCTGGATGGACTTCGAATTTATTAATTTACTGTTTTTGGTAGATTTTCAAAGTAGCTTATTAAATTATCTTCTTAGTCTGAGGATTTAAAAAGCTCGCAAAACGCTTTTTGGCTTCCATTATTATATGTATAATAACATTTTTTGTCACTATTGAAAATTAAAAAAAAAATGGCATTGACATAATATTGCAACATCCAAAAACATTTAGAGACATTCACAGGAGTATTTTACAAATATTAAATAAATTAGAGCTTTTCTGTCTCGGTTTTACTAAAGTATTATGTATATTCCTATTCGTTAAGCTCTGAATGCTCTCAGATGAGAAAGTAAAAATAGTGGCAACTACTAAGCTTAATAATATTTAAATATTATGTATACTATATCATAAAATAAAATTATTGTTCGATGGCATATGAAAAATACTATTTTTGCTTTTTGTCAGTGTGTTCTTTTAAACATTTTTTAAACAATTTTAAAAGTAATATTTGAAGTTTGAACGCACTAATATTTTTAATAATTAACGATTCTTAACGAGTTTTTTTCTCCAAATATTTAGATGGTTGTTTGCCACTGGAAATTATAGTTGGCTCTCTGTCTCGGACACAAGTCTATTAAACTTTTTCAATTTTCCTACGTGGTATTAATTAAATTCATGCTGACTGCAACTTTAACAAGAACAACAGAAAAGTTTATCGCAGCTAAGACGATACACCCGACTTATTAGAATGCCGTCGACTATATGTATTATTATTATCTTGTTTTTTCAATTCTTTGTTCTGGTCAACTTAACAACTATTATTTAGAAGAGTTAAGCTATATATTGCGTTTATAGATATGAAGTGGTTACTGAGTACCAGAACGAAAACAAAACAGGGAAAATGGAGTTAGTCTAACACCGAATGTCGGGATAAAATGAATTATACACAGTAACATCTGAATATGTTATTTATTCAGTTTCAAGAATGTCAACTTAAAAACAAATCTTGTTAACTTAAATAGTAACTCGACTTGCGTAATATAACTAAAAATGATGGTTTTAATTCAACTGAGGCTGTTGACTCAGGTCAATAAAACCTAGTCCTTGTCTTATAGGAGTTTGGTTCTTTAAAGCACTCAAACTAGTCTATATTAAAACATCTTTATTTAATTTTTTTGTACTACCAAAGATATAGAAAGCTCAGAGTTATTATAATTCTTGTTTATTTTATTGTGCATAAAGTGATAAGTTTCTTTCTTTCCTTTAATTTTCTAAATGAAGATATCCACACATAACCAATGTTTTGTATTACTTTACATTTTTCACAGAATTTTTTTGTGTCTAAACGAAAGTTTAAAATTTAAAAATATCTAAATGCTTAAAATCACTTTTATTAAAGAATATTTTAAATTTTATTTTATCGGCAATACTATATTGCATTTATTTTTATGTATCCTTCTGACAAAAAAGAAAAAGAACAATAAAAGTTAAGATGTATCAAAGAAAATCGAAAAAATAAATATTATTTGGATCAATTCATCCTACTCGTATTTCCTTTTATTTATTAAAGGGCCATTACCCATCGAATTGAATTTAATTTTGTGTTTTGAAAATTTACTCATAACTTAATGTTATCGTTTTATTGTTTATTTTATTTGCCCGACATCAAATTAAAATGGAAAAAATTTCATAAACTAATATTTATAAATAGAAAGGAAAAATATTTACACTCCATTATTATGTTATAATAATTTTTACAGAGTTAAACAAATAAAATTTTAAACCAATATTTGAAAAATGTACAATTCAATAACTTATGAATACATTTCTTCAGGAGATAATATTTTTTCATTTCGCTGTCACCATTTATAAAATGAAAATTGCTATAATATATTTCTCTATGTCTAAAATAATGGTAAGAGTAATAATAAATTAAACGGTGATAACTTATAAGTCTAAATCAACAAATATGGACGCTTCGCAGTTTTTATTTCTCACCTCTATAGTGTCTTACCATTTTTATTATAACTCTATAGATAATTTGACGAGGCTGTCGTGAGATTCGTTAACGCTGTTCAAGTGTCGAAATATACGCTTGCAGTTGAAGGCTCGATTAATACAACGTAGTAGTGTAATCTCTGGCCGAAATTAACATGGTGTCCAGTCGATCAGTTGCCGAAATTGACGTAAATTCGACCTAAAAAAATTAATACTCCTCTTCAAGGCACAGAAGATTAACGCTCCTTCAGCACTAACAAAGATGGCTTATTACAAAAACGCTCCGGAGTCAATTCATTAAAACATCAGGTATAACATATTTTCAGATCTAACTTGCTGAATAGATCAAGCAGTCAGTATAATAGCCCAAGCTTTGTATTAGTAAATAAATTTTTAATGTACACAATGTCGATTGACATTGTCATCTCAAGTAGTAATACCTTCTGTGGGGAATATAAAATTACCAAATCAAATACAGTAATTTAAAAGCATAGATGAGAATACAATAGAATCTGATACCAAAATGTCTCATACAAGCATAAAGCATCTAAACCATATTGGACATTAGTATAGGACCATGCAAGGGGCAGTGCTATTATCAACCATATGTCCGAAAATTCGAGAAAAAACTTGTATTGGGTCTCCTCAGAGTAGAGATGTCAAAATTGTAACTACCGGATACAAAGTATCTGTTACTCCGAAGTACCGGGTAATCGACATTAAATGTATCCGGTACCAGGTATTTAGACATTGATGCCTGGTAGCTGAGTCTGCGGTCTGCAGCCAACCAAACTAAAACTACCAATGTTATACCGGTAGATACCTACTCGTCTCCACGAAATATATCTCGTCTTCATCGGTGATGTTCAGTTTCGGTACATTCGGTATGATTGACAAGAATGAATGCGCGTATACAATTATAAATTATACATACATATACTCGAAATTAAACTGGATGATAAATACAAACGGAACGCGCACAGTTAGGAATGCAAGCAAAAAATTTGCACGTCGTGGATGCAATATTTAATTAAATAGGTATATGAAATATAAGTATACATTTTGTCGTCTATAAATATTGAATCGAATACGAATATTTTTTTAATTAATAAATTAATTGGACACAATAATAAATACATAAAGAATAAATCAGGAATTGTAAAAATATTTATTCTTGGGCATTAGGAACAGTTTTAAATTAAAATGAGAACATATTTTATTAATATAATACCCAAATATAATACAAAAAAATATAAAACTACCTATATACTCTTAGTACTTAAAAACAATGAAAATAAGTAAATGAATATTACAACAAAAATAAATTTTATAGCAATGGGAACTTTTACGCTATTTTTTATTGCTTAATAATCAACAAAAACAGATTAAAGTTGAGAAAAATCAGTTTATTTACATGATTTGATTTGGTTCTGTTACGACGTTCAGTAATAATCAGGCCAGGCTCCGTCTAGTGTAGGTAAGTATACTGGCAACTACTTGATGAGATCGGCACTTTGTACCTGGTACAATGTAACGGGTACTTTTTTAATACCGGGTACCCTAAATACTCGAAAGTACCTATACTTGACATCATTACCTCAGAGCTCAATTCTTATGATATCTAAACATACTCGGGATCATCATCAATCATATTAATAACAAAATTAACTTCAGGATCTTCAATGGACCTAAAGGATCAATATATCTATGTTTCCTAGTCTATTTATACTTTTGATTTCCTAATTGTAAAAGCTGCAGGAACTGACTGTGTATGAAAGCACTTTGGAATTCTATTGATTTCTTAGACTACTTATATCTGCAAAGTGTTAGTTCTATAAACACAGTATGTGATAGGTATAAAAGTCAGTCTTCCGACTCATTAAGTTATGGTACTTATCTAGGTCCTGGGTCACTAAATTTTTATATTAATTTTAAAATAAGGTATTCTATTTTAGTACTTTCCTTATTCATATGCTTAAAAAATACGACTTACCTTACATCTACATTAATCTTTTTTTGACCAACATAAATAATGCAGCACTCAACACCTGAATCGATCCGAAAATAAATATTGTATATACCTTATATTGAATACAAAATCTGAGAACACGTTTTTCATTTTTTTTTCTAATTTTTCAGTGTAATTGATAATTCTACTGAAAAAAAAAATTTTTTCATTAAATCTTAAGTGACTCCGTTGCTATTTAGGAATAAAAAATAAAACTGCAATAAAATAGCTGGTTGAATTTCAACATTCAAAAACTTTATGGCAATTTATCGAACAGTACAAGTTCTCTTTCATTCGATGATTATATTGTTTGCCGATGCTCTTTTTCATGGAAATACTTACATTTTGTATTATTTTACCTATTTCCACATTTATGCAAGTCTTAATAAAAATGCATTACCATATCCACACTTTCTGGATACCATATATATATATATATATATATATATATATATATATATATATATATATATATATATATATATATATATATATATATATATATATATATATATATAATTTGGGTTAAATTCTTTCTTGAACCTTGGAATAATAAATATATTTTCAATTTCTTGGTCTTTATGGTTCTTTTGTTTTAAGGATAGAGAAATTACATCATGTTCGAGTTAGAAGTTTATTGAAAACGTTTTGCCTAATTTGTAACTTCTTCAATTCATCTAAAAATTGAAATTTTCAATCAACGTACATTTTCCTCCCTTCTTTACTTTTTTCATGACTTTAAATTTTGATTTTACAGGACTGTTTTGGATGTTCAGTAGGATGCACAATTTTTTAATTATGAATATATAAAATAAAATTCTTAAACTTATAATGCAATGTAAAACGTGAAAATAATAAAAATACACATAAACATATACATAAAAACATACATGTGTGGGTTGAAACGAAGGCACACTTAACGTTCTTTAAAAGGTATTACTAGGACGGTCACATTTTTTTAAAATAACTTTAGACATGTGTAGGGAACGAAAATCATTCTTTGGTTTGTTTATGTGTTTTTATTTATTAACTGCTATTGAGTTATTATGAGAAGAGTCCGAAATAAATATGGCTCAGACCCCTAACGTCACTTTTGACGTTTATGTTGTTTTTCTCTTTATTAAAACAAATCATTTCATGGATTGATCTTATAGAATAATTTGATTCTTTTTTTAAGATTCTTGTATTTTTAAAATCAAAAGAATGTTTGGTTTGTTGAATGTGCTTTGATAGAGCTGTTGGGTTATTCTTATCATACTTATTGCCATTCAGTCTAGGTTCTAGGTGTTGTTTAGTCATGCCGATATAACAGCCGTTGCAGTTTTGACAAGGAATGGAATATATCGGGTTTGATTCTTTCAGTTGGGGTGTTTTGGATTTTAGGAGGGTAAAAAGGTGTTTTGTGGCAAACAGTTAAATTATGTTTTTTAAGGACTGCCTTATTTTTTTCTGAAAGTCCTTGAATATATGGCATGGATATGTATGTTGTAGTGTTTTGGTTGTTTTTTTAGAGTATTAAATAATTTGTGAATTCTGGTTTTTAAAACTTTGTTTATTAGATTAACCGGATAATTGTTGTTGGTTAAAATAGTTTTTATTTTTTCTATTATTTCTGCTCTATATTTAGGAACCTCTGTCAATTAAATTTATAATAGTATTTTTCTTAAAATTTAGAGGATGATGTGAATGGTAGTTTAGATATTTTCCAGAACCTGTTGGTTTTGTGTACCATTTACTTTATTATTTTCTCTTATTAGAGTTAGATCTGGGAAGTTTATGGCGTTGTTTAGTTCTGTTTCGATGGTGAATTGTAATTTTTTGTTGAATTGGTTGAAGGCTTTAACTGTGTTTTCTATTTGGTCTTCTTGTCGTGCTAGAATGCAATCATCTACGTATCTTTTGAAGAAAAAGGTTTGTTGCTTACGCTATCAATAACACTTTCCTCCAAATATTCCATTGCCAGCTGGGCAAGGATAACAGAAATAGGAGCCCCTTTTGCACAACCTTCCATTTGAAGATAGAATGAGTTTTGGTACTGAAAGAAATTGTTTTTAAAGATTCTATTTAGGGCATTTATAAATTCTTCTTATGGTAGGCAGGTATGTTTTTTAATTTGGTCCCATTTATTTGTTATTGCGGTGAAGGTTTATGTGTAAGTTTATAAATAAGGACACGACACCGAGGGATATGAGTTTACTTTCCTTGGGCATATGTATACTATTTATGAAATTTTTAAACTTGAAAGAATTTTTTTTTATATAAAAACATTTTTTCCAGGGACTTTAAAAAGAATATTTAAGAGGAATTTGGAGATATCGTTCTTTATCCTTAAAACAAAAGAACCATAAAGTCCAAGAAATTGAATATATATATATATATATATATATATATATATATATATATATATATATATATATATATATATATATATATATTAAAGGTATACCCCTACAAAATTTTTTACTTTTTGTAAATAACAAATTTTATTGAATTTGAGTGACATATACGGCTCGAAATCTAACCTCAAATAGAGTTATTCTTTAATTATCGAAGAAAAAAAACTTTTTTTTTAAATTTGGTTAATTTTTGATAACAGACATCTGTATATTTATTAGAAATTATTATTGCAATCATATCAGAATCCATTGTGAATTATATAAAAAATTTTAGTTCTAAAAACGAATCGTACTGTAAAAAGATTTTATGAATATGAACTGAAAAGATAATAAAATATTTTAAGCTGTAGCATTACTTTAGATTTTGTATGATTTTTATATTTTAATTGGTAAAAACATATCGATTTGTAGGTGTATATTATTTGTGAATACATTTAAATGCATATGTGTAAATAACATACTAAAATTTTATTTTAAATCAGTTTAAAACATCATTTAAGTATTAAACCATTTTCTAGCTTATGGATCGTCTTAATTAAGGTACTATAGGCTTTAGGAAGCCTATAAGATGAATCTGAAAGTATCGCGGCTGTTAATTTATCATGAAAAAATATCCTAGAAGTTTAATAAGGTAAATGTGTCCATAATTAAAAGATAATTTAATTTTTTTTTTGCTAAGAGAAAGGTTATGTTTAATATATTGTTTGTTGATTTAAAAGTATATATTACATTCCTTGGTCACAGAAGCTGGCTATTCATCATTTTTTTTATGTCATATACGTCACGTTACAGACATTAAGTAATTTTTTACTCGTAAGTTCTTCACTTTTAATCTTTTTAGGTCTTACGAGTTTTTAGTTCAGCTCAGTCTAGGTCTGTAAGAATTTTTTGTAATATTTATATCATAATTAAGTAGAATTTTGTGTTTTCTTAAGTTCGTTATTTAAAGAATAGATCTATTTGAGGTTAGGTTTGGAGCTATAGATGTCGCTTAAATTCAATAAAATTTTGACCAGTTGTTACTTACAAAAAATAAAAAATTTTCAGGGCGACCCACTATAAAATATATATATATATATATATATATATATATATATATATATATATATATATATATATATATATATATATATATATATATATACATATATATATACATATATATATATATATATATATATATATATATATATATATATATATAATATATATATATATATATATATATATATATATATATATATTATATATATATATATATATATATATATATATATATATATATATATATATATATATATATACATACTTGAAAAGTAAGGACACAACTACAAGAGAGTTAAAAGGGTTTCTCAATGCATCTGGCCATCGAACCAACAATCTCGGGTTATATGCCCCGGTAGTATACAAATTAAACCACAGAACTAGCGTACCTTGGCCTGCTAGTCGGAGACCTGTTTTGTCGTTCCCCCCCACCTCAGGCGCGAATCAATCTTCATCGGTAAATTATTGCTAATTCTGTTGTTGTTGAGTCTTTACCTATAAGTGTGTTCCAAATTAATTATATTTTCGATATTATAAATCGACATAATTTCTTTCATTAAAGCGTATACATATATATATATATATATATATATATATATATATATATTATATATATATATATATATATATATATATATACATATATATATATCTATATTATGTATATATATATATATATACATATATATATATATATATATATATATATATATATATATATATATATATATATATATAATTCTTTTACCATATTCTTGGGCATAGATTTATTCAATTAACACATTTTTTTTTAAAAATTTTTATTCACGTTTCGCCCTTGATTTTCGGCATTTTCAAAATTTCTTTGATGTATTTTGCCATTTTTCGAAAATAAAAGAACCAGAATAATACATTTCAGCCCAAGGCCAACAGTGAGACTGGCGTATATATATATATATATATATATATATATATATATATATATATATATATATATATATATATATATATATATATATATATATATATATATATATATATATATATATATATATATATATATATATAAATATATATATATATATATATATATATATATATATATATATATATAATATATATATATAAATATATAAATATATATATATATATATATATATATATATATATATATATATATATATATATACATATATATATATATATATATATATATATATATATATATATATATATATATATATATATATATATATATATATTACCGTATGCGAAAGGAGTTATAGATAAGATTGGAAGAGTCCTAAGAAAAACACAACATAAGTACAACATACAAACCACAAAACACTCTGGCAGACATCCTGGGTAACCTCAAGGACAAGAAAAAACTGGAAAACCATGGAGTTTACAGCATTTCATGCGGAGACTGCCACAAATTGTAGATAGGACAAACAAACAGAAGAATCTCCACCCGGATCCAAGAACATAAAATAAGTATCAAAAACAAATAAACAACATCAGCTCTTTTTCAGCACCATCATGATACTGGTAACAACATCAATTTTGAGGGATCTAAACAAACAGCCTCGGTTTCACATTATAAAACACGCATAGTCAGAGAAGCCTTGGGAATCGAAAATAATGGACGGCTAAATAAGCCAGATAATGCGCTGAATATCCCCACTACATGGAAGGGTCTACTAGCTAAGCCAAGAAATAACCAAAACACCGAGAAGGCAACAGTCAGCATAGCGCCGGAACCTTTAATTATCACCCAGCCGGCAAACACCGATGCTCGGACGAACACTTCCGACCCCCCCCCCCATCTACAATCTGCGTAGACGCCAACCTATAAAAGACAGCGACCGCACGTCGGTTTCTCAGTTAGCTTCGAGTGGCAACAGCAGCAAGATCACAGTATCGAGTAGGAGCAGCAGCGGGAGCACTTGAAAATACCAAATGAGATTTTAGCGAAACGTCGTGCAAATTCATTGTTAGGCGAACGGATTGAAACCCGGAATTTTAATGTATTACATTCCACCATCCGTGAAAATCTCTATTGATATATATATATATATATATATATATATATATATATATATATATATATATATATATATATATATATATATATATATATATATATATATATATTTATGGACTAGGGCGGTTAGGACAGACATTTTGTTTCAATTCATACACATTTAAAAATTTCAAAATATTTTTATTTTCTGTTTAGAACGTACTTATTTCTTACTCCTCTTGCTTTCTCCTATCTCTGTTGCAGCAGTTACAATACTACAAACTAATAAATTATTAAAAATTAAACAATTTAGTGGTTCCGTAGTATGTCTTGGAATATGAAACTGTGTATATTTTTGTAGTGAATAATGTAACATTTTAACGGTAATTATGTTTTTTTTTTTTTCTTTCTCGTATAAGTACAAGGTATTTCATTTGATTAAAGTTAATTCAGAAAACAGAAATATCGGGAAAATAATATAGAAGGGTTTTTTTTTAAAATCTTTTACATACCACGACATTTATAAAGCTACTTCAAAAATGTCTAAATATTTCGCGTATAGTTAGTTAAATATGATATAGATGGTGGAACGTGAGTTATAATGAATTCAATATTTTACAAATTGGGGGACGATTTTTAAAATATTCCAGACAGTTGAACAAAAAAATATATCAACTTGATAAGCATAAAGCATGATTTATTCAATTTAGATTAGTTGAACAAACCTAAACTAACCATCGGGAATATGCATTGGTTATACCAAAACCAATCACATCTGGTAAATTTAAGACTGGTGAAATTAAAAAAAAAAAAAAACAAATCAATTGAACCTAGCATGTAACACAAATAGACTACAAGGTTTCTTATCGTGTGATTGAGGTAATATTGATACAAGGGTTAATTACTATCTCCTATTTGATTTTGGAGGATTAAGAGCTAATTAGCCATAATATTTCAGACGTAGCTATGATATGCGTCATTATGATAAAGCGAAAACAATTTTTTTTTATGTAAGAAGTTACACAGTGTCTGCCATATGAAAAATAAGAAAAATTATTTTTGAATTAGTTGAGTAGTGGACTGAAACAATTTTGTTAAAATACTACGTTCTATGTAAAATATATTTAATAATAACAAGTGCAAGATGTTTTTGAGTCGTTTCAGTCTGGTTCATGTAACATTCATTCTTAAATTTCTCTTCGTTTCATGTTCTTCTCGATATACTTATATACAGATATATTAACTTATCTTGATAGATTGGTGAACGAATTTTAAATAGGAAAGTAATTACTGGCCTTATTCGATATTATAATTTCTATAACGAAATCTTTTTACTGTACTCGTAAAATAAAATATTATATTACACTAAAATTTAACGTGAAAATCGAAAAATCTCGAAACTTTAAAAAACGTAATAAACTTATAGAAAAACGTCACTAGGTTATAATACATTATTAATTGTCTCACAAAGTTTACAAAGTAGTAATAAATTTCCCAAGTGGTCTAATGTACTCTCCTGAAAAATCTAGTTAGATAATAATTATCCAAGATTCATGTTTTATCCTTTAATGTGGTTTTTCAAATTTAGAGACTGGTTAAAGTTTCCATTAAAACGCTAAGTGGAAAATGAAAATGAGCTTATGAAAAAGTATTTCAGGAAGCTCCTCTGACGTAAATTGGACCTTTAATGCGGTTTCTAGACCTCTCTAGGCCTGTTACTAAACGACCAAGATTTAGGAGAGATAAACTAGGAAGTTTAGTGGTTTAGAGATAAAGGAAAATAAAAATGCAAAGATAAAGTCAATGCAGTTATGTATGAAATGCGTTTTTAAAGTAAGTACCTTTCCGATATGAAAAACACATTTTTTTTAACAATTTTATTTTTACATGAACGCCCGGACCTTAATCTACTTTTCGACATAATTTCCACCTACATTAAGGCACTTGTATCGTAAGATCAGCTTTTCTATTCCATCCTCATAGAAATCTGCCATTTTGGCGTCGTCGTCGGTGTCGTGGCACTGACTGCCAAGGTGTTTCTTTACGTGCAGGAACAAATGGTACTCACTAGGCGCTAGGCCAAGGCTATACGGGGGCAATCAAGCTGTTCGCAGCCATATGACGTGTTGCGATTTTGGGTTTAAAGAGCCACGACCAGCATTGTCATAAAACAAAACGACCCTTCTACTGAGCATGCCATTCCTTTTGTTTTGGATTGCCCGAAAGGTTCCACAATATGTCTCAGCGTTTACTGTATCCCCCGAATCAAAAAATCAACAGGTAATACCCCCTGTCTATCCCAAACACAGTGCACATTATTTTTCGGGTTGAACTTCACTATCTTGCTTGATGTTGAATACCTTCTTGACTTCTTAAAACTTAAGAAAACCCATTAGGTAATGATGCAATTGTAAAGCGTCTGTTTTCTCGAACTTTTTCATCAACTTTTTGCACCAGGCCATCATTAGTGTCCATCCAATTTCATCGTTCATAGCGCTTTTGCCATACACTTCACTAATT
This sequence comes from Pachyrhynchus sulphureomaculatus, assembly GCA_019049505.1. NCBI lineage: Eukaryota > Metazoa > Arthropoda > Insecta > Coleoptera > Curculionidae > Pachyrhynchus > Pachyrhynchus sulphureomaculatus. The sequence continues at coordinate 74,037,199 of CM032456.1, forward strand.
TGCCGTTGAGTTTTAGCAGCTTTTACGTCTTTTGCATTTAAGAAACGATTTACAGCCCGTATTTCGCAATCCGCGGGATTTTTAATGGTCTTAGGCATTTTAAACACGCACAAACAAATGTAAACTGGGGCAAATGCTTCCGTAGTGGCGTCTGTAGCTAGCAAATAGCTGCAGGTACTCAGCGCGCGATTGCGCGAAACGGTAACCGCAACGCTGCAGTGAACATATTTCAAATCTGCCACTACAATTAGTTTTGGATACTCCAGTTCCTTAAGCAAGCGCTGGAATCTAGATTCGTCGATCTGATAGTAGCTAATTCTCAACAATCCTCTTGGTTTCCTTAATTCTGTTCCTGATTTGAGATTATTCTGAAATGAGTCTCCGCCCCATCAATATTGTTCGGATCAATATTTTACTTGAAAATAAGAACCGTCATTACCGTAAGTATCGTAAGAATATATGTGTATATCATGAATAATTCTTGGTCCATTTGGCTTTTTAGTGAGAAAGTTTATCACTGGTCGATGCTGAATTGCTGTCACTTAATTCTCGAAAGACAAAAAATCGTAAAAACTGCAAAACGCAACAAACAACAAAATTTCTTTAAAATACTTAGAACGACGATAGTAATTTGACAATCAAGAATTTTTTCATGATGTCATTGTCATCACTAAGTTAATCACACCCTCTTTTGAAAATTTATCACTTCTGTCAATCATCGCTTCTGATGATGTTCACATAGTAAGGGAAACGTACGCCAAGTGTAAAAATAAAGTGTTTGATAACTGTTGTGTAGTGTAATTTGTCACATATGTAAATATGCCTTTCGCATCACAGATAAGATATTTTTTATATTAGGTCAATTTTTTGTCTATCAAGAGCGTTTCCAACAGAAGCATTAAAACAGTGTGTTTTAAAAACTTACCTCTTTTAAGATTCGTCTCTAAATACTGAGGAGAAGAAAAATTAACATGGAATAAAAATTGTACTTGTAAGACTCGCCTTAAAATATTTATCACATGTATATATCCATTTCGTCATTTTATTGTTTTATCATTCAACCAGCAAATATTTCATCTTATAATTACACATATATTTCAACTTTTTGTGTATAATATTGTCGCTTATTGTTGCCGCTATCATTATTTGCTTTTAGTTTCATGACGGAGTTACATGATTTAATATGCTTTGCCAGGCAAACAAATAAAGTACTTCATATTTTATCTTTTGTTGTAACTAGATTATTTGCTTTGAGCTAATGCAGTTCTATAAGTTTTTAATGCCAGTCATATATTTAATTATAATGCATTTAATATAGTATTATGCGACTTAACCACGCGGTTTTCGAACTCTCTTCATAGAGAACCTTGACTCAGCCAAGATCTGCTCAGGTGTCATAGGAAGCCTAGGGAGACTCTGACTAGTATGGGTTTGATTTTAGAGGTCGCCTGATCGATTCTGACTTGGAAAGTGTGGTCTAAACGGAAGAAGAGGACCAATTTGGTGATGTTAGCAGAATAGTCGTGACGGATAAAGTTGAGGACTGGATAGGCAACTCCAACCTGATATTTGCGATTGAAGGTATTAGCGATGAATTGAGATATGGTGGTAGTGTGGTTATGATTCCCTGGGAAGGCTGGAACTCGAAGTTAAGGATGACTCTAACCTTTGAAGTTTTGGCTCTGACGATTTCGAGGATAACTTTCTCACAATTTTACCTAAGCCAGGAAGTAGGCTAATTGGACTATAGTTGTCCAGCCTTGTGAGAATAAGTCCCGGGTTTCTTTATTAGGATGATCCTAGCTTCCTTTGATATTGGTGGAAAGTAGCTGAGACTCAGGATGTCATTTATGTTGGTTGTTTCCGTAGCAGGTTCCTTGGGGAGAGTTTTCAAGACTTTGACATTGATTTGGTAGTGTCCTGATTGTCCTTAATAACGGTTTGGGTGTCCGAAGAAGTAGTGAAATAGGGGTTTAAATCTGGTCAAAGACTTGAATGGTAGAGGTCACCCTCTGGTCTCGGGTTAGATCGGGGCGATCTGAAAGGATTAGAGCAGTGTTTTAACTTTTCTCTGCAAAGTTCCAATGCCGAATTTGCTTCAATTCACAATTTCAGAAGGTAAATCCTGCTGTGTAACAGTTGGGCCTTCGTTATTCGATCCGTTTTTAATGCTTATTTAATACTCTGTCATTGATAGCTTTGTCTTGTTGCCATTGTCTGAATATTTTGGATCATTCTGCATCTTCTCTGGATGCGGTGGATCCAGTTCAGCTTTGTGCAAAATTATATTTAGGAATTGATGTTTGTCGAATGCCATTATACCATTCGTCAAGTTCTCCGCGATATGAAGCGATGTTCAAGCTGATTTTTACTTACTCAAATTAGTTTATTATTATTGTTTATAATTGCGTATCAGAATAAAACCGTTCGTAGGCTTGTTTTTGCACTAGAAGTACAGGGATCCAAGGAATTTGTTGTTTTTGTAACAAAATAAATCAATAATATACAAAATGACTGTAGTTTTTCTTTTTTTAAATATCTGTTTTAGAATACCATTTTCATTCTTGTTTATCTTTTTCAATAAATTTCCTAATTATTCCCTGCTGCATAGATAAAGTCACGGTCATAAGTTGCCAAACTAAATCCTGTTCTATGCCTCTAAATTTCTTAAATTTTCTCTAAGGAAGATGTACTGCCCTTGTTTAGAGGAATTTTCCGTCGTTACTTGTGTTAATAAGTCTCTATTTATAACCATAACAATGTGGAAAGAATATAAATGGCCATAATATAAATTTTTTATCTGCGGATTAGAATTTGGAAGTTATATCCGAGAGTTAACAACCTATTAGGATAACATATAGAGTTTATGATAAAAATAGTATATATATATATATATATATATATATATATATATATATATATATATGGATATATATATATATATATATATATATATATATATATATATATATATATATATATATATATGGATATATATATATATATATATATATATATATATATATATATATATATATATATATATATATATATATATATATATATACACACATATATCTACAGTCTGTCAAGTAAGAACGTGACCGCTCGTATTCTTGAAAGAATATGTTTCGAAAACATGTTTTGCCGTCAATGTATTCTTTGGTGTGCTGCTAACGGCAGTTATCTTAGTAAGTTGTCCAATCGCCTCCTGCATTAATAATCGCATGGCATCTTCGAGGCATGCTGTTGACGAGATTTTCTGCTTATCAAAGTCCTCAAAGTCTTTCTTCTGAGCTTTCGCGTTACAAGGGACCAAACGTTTTCAATAGGGTTGGCATTCGGCGATTGTGATGGCCACTTTAGTATCTTATCGCGGGCCCGAGCGAGCCGCTTCGCGACGTGGTTTTCGCGCAGCAAAGGTTTCTTCAACGTGTTTCGGAATTTGCCATTACGAGCACGAAAATGTCGATTGGTCTCATGGGATACATTCAAATCCGATTTTTTTTAATTTTGCCTCCCCTTGCGCAGCGTCAATTTCGGGTCCTGTGAAAACAAAGACACGATTCATCTTTCGACTTTCGGAGTGACTTTGCCTACCGAGCCACGTTTTGACAAGTCGTCGATATTTTTCGTTTCGTTAAAACGATTTACCTACTTCTTCACAAACGACACTGACTTTTTAATATATTTAGCGGTCGCGGAATATATCATTTTCGCCCCTTTGGATGGAAACAAAAACACACTGCCTCGAAACGACGCGCAAACAAGTGTCTCATTTTGCATTTTACGTGATTTCGACGAAAATTCGGAATCGACTGATATTTTACTAAAGTGCGTTGTAGACAAAGGTTCTCTCTACCGATTTTTTATTGAATCAATAGAATCGCATCTTACTAGACAGAATGCGCACGTATATATATATATATATATATATATATATATATATATATATATATATATATATATATATATATATATATATATATATATATATATATATATATATATATATATATATATATATATATATATATATATATATATATATATATATATAGGGAAGTAATAGTCACTCTGTAAAGTAGAATTATCTCTTTTCTAATTTACTTACATAAATTTTATCATAATAAGAAGAAAAAATTCGTAAAGAAAACATCAAAGAGGCAGAAAATAAAATTATTTAAACATAATTTTTCTTTGTTTTCTCCCTAGTAATTACATTTTAAAAATACAGGAATTTCATAATAAGGATTGTTAATTACCCTGTCTGAAAGCAAAATAAAAAAATATGTTTCTATAGGGATAACTTTTATTTTTTGTATGGAAATCCCTGAATACACACTTTGTTTTAACTTAACCGACTAAAGAATTGTAATAACAGAGGAGATTACTTCTACTTTTTTATTTAGAAATAATGAATTAAAACTTTGAGATTAATTAAGCAAAGGAAGCAAACCAAGGATTTTTACAAAAACAAAATAGTTCTCGTTTTTATTATGAATTTTTATGAAATAAAATAATTGAAAGTGTGAGTCATAAAAGTGTCCAGATAAATATTTTTAAAACTTATGCATTATTATCTTAAGGATGAAGATATGCCGCACCACTTTGTAAACCCCGCTTCTAAACAAGATAGCAATAAAAATCAATCAGAAGATAGTTCTTAATTCCGGGTTTCAATCCTTTCGTCTACCAATGAATTTGCACGACGTTTCGCCAAAATCTCATTTGGTATTTTCAAGTGCTCCCGCTGCTACTGCTACTCGATACTGTGATCTTGCTGCTGCTGCCACTCGAAGCTAACTAAGAAACCGACGTGCGGTCGCCGTTTTTTATAGGTCGGCGTCTACGCAGATTGTAGGTGGGGGGGTCGGAAGTTTTCGTCCGAGCATCGGTGTTTGCCGGCTGGGTGGTAATTACGGGTTCCGGCGCTATGCTGACTGCTGCCTTCTCGATGTTTTGGTTATTCCTTGGTTTAGCTAGTAGAGCCTTCCATATAGTGGAGATATTCAGGGCATCATCTCGCTTATTTAGCTGTCCATTCTTTTCGATTTCCAAGGCTTCTCTGACTATGCGCGTTTTATAATGTAAAATCTAGTCTATTTGTTTAGATCCCTCAAAATTTATGTTATGACCAGTATCATGATGGTGCTGAAAAAGAGCTGATGTTGTTTTTTGGATTTGATACTTATTTTATGTTCTTGGATCTAGATGTAGATTCTTCTGTTTGTTTGTCCTATGTACAATTTGTGGCAGTGTCCGCATGGGATGCTGTAAACTTCATGGTTTTCCAGTTTTTTCTTGTCCTTCGGCTTACCCAGGATGACTGCCAGAGTGTTTTGTGGTTTGTATGCTGTGCCTATGTTATGTTTTCTTAGGACTCTTCCAATCCTATCTGTAACTCCTTTCACATACGGTAATAGGACTCTGCTTTGGTTGAGGTCCCGTTCTTCTGTACTTGTCTGTGGATGGCGCTGCCTTTCTAATGCTCTCCATATGGACTGGCCTTTATATCCGTTTTGCTTGAGTGCCCTAGTAATTTGTGTAATTTCTTGCTGTCTCGTGTCTGGTTCGGTGAGTCGGTATGATCTCGATTCGAGGGTGTTGGCTACCGAGTGGATTTGGGATGGATGGTGGTGTGAGCCAGCGTTTAAATATCTGTTGGTGTGAGTGGGCTTCCCGTAGACTGAGTATTGAAATTGACCATTATTTTTCTTAGTTATGAGCACATCAAGGAAAGGGAGGCTTTTTTCTTCTACTTCCAAAGTGAACTATATCCGGTGGTGAATTCTATTTAAATAGTTCAGGAAGTTGTCTAATTCATTTCATCCATGGGACCAAATTATAAAGATGTGATCAAGATATCGTTTCCAGGGTTTGGGTTTGAGTGGTGAGTTTTTAAGGGCCTCTGTTTCAAAATATATCATATAGAGATTCGCTATTACCGGTGAAAGGGAAGATCCCATGTTTGTTTGTATATCTGAGTGTTGAAGACAAATTGGTATTTTTTAGACAGTGTTCCGATAGTTCTATAACATGAGCTGGAAAATCCTCGTTCATTGCTATTTTGTCTAGTGCTTCATCCACTGGAGTACTGGAATAAAGTGAAACAACATCTAGACTTGCCAGAATGTCACTTTCCTCTACTTGAATGTCTCTGATTATGTTCGTGAGGTGTTCGAAGTTTTTGATGTATGAATCAGCATTTTCAACGGTTGGTTGCATGATCTTTGACAGGTGTTTTTCTAGGTTTTCTCTAGGTGAGGCTACCACGCTAACAATGGGTTTAAAGGGGACGTTGGGCTTAGGTACCCTTGGTAGGCCATACAACTTTGGGCATCGACTTGATTTCTCGATTGGAATTATGAGTCTTTCAAGTTCTGGTCCCAAATTTGCAGCTTTTATTTTGGCATTTGTAGTTTTCTCCAAATATGTTGTAGAGTCCTTTTTCTTCTCCTTCAGCCTTTTGCCATCCACTCTTGGATGTAGACCTCCTCCATGTTGTCCCATTTTTGTCTATCCTAAACTGGTTCATCGATTTCTTCTGGTTTGCGTAGTATCCTTTGTGCCTTTTTCAATGGTCTACCTATCACTATCTTTTCTGACTACGTGACCTGCCCATCTCCTCCACTATAGACCAGCCATTTCCCCCATAACATCGCTCACCTTGGTTCGGTTCCTTATCTTTGGACTCTACGCAACTGTGTGCCGGTGTTTTTTTTTTGTTGTCAAAATATCTTCAAACTAAAGTTTAGAGTAATAACCCTGGCTTTCTGAAACAAATAAAAGAAGACATCGGGCGAGAAATGGCAAAAATAAACCATGACATTTCCTGAACACTTCTACGTGAGAGATGGAATTCTTGAGCATTGCACCGCGTGTCATTTCCGTGATTCCGATATCTTGTTATTTGTTCCAGAAAGTCAGAGTTATTACTTTAAACTTTACTTTGGAGATATGTGAACAAGAAAAAAAATCAGGAGCATGGAGGCCAACTATTGTCACCTCTAAATGAATTGATTCGGAAAATTTGTCGAACGACTAGCAACTACACATTTTGAGGATATATTGAAATAAATATTGTTTTTTTTTTTTAAATGATCAATTTAACAGTTTTGCAAGTTCAAAAAACAGGCCTGATCTATTTAGGGGGATATTGGTTGGGTTTTAAAGTTTAATTTTAAATAATGGCACAAGGTCATATTTAATTTATTCACATACTCTTATATAGGCTATATTTGTAGAAGTAATTTATTTTACTGAATATTATAATCTTGTAAAAAAAACAATAGTGTGTTTAAGAATAACACTAATAATTATTTTCGGGCTGGGTATCTTTTAGACGGAAATCACAGACACATCTAAAGTTTTAAATAGTAAAGTGAACCTCAAAATTGTTTAAAAATAAAAATAACCAGATATATTTATCCTAGTCCACATTCTCTTAGAAAGATATAAAATTAAGGACACCAAAAGTAGGTGGATAAACAACATACTTTATATCTGCAAATAAAAGCCAAGTTACATGGAGGCACCTTAGAAGCAAAGGTGACCCAACGATACTATTGGCACTTCTCTGAAACTTAGTGGTAGTTGAGCTATGAGTCGGCTAAACTGACAGAGCTTTTATTGTCAGGGATATGTTTATAATACAAATATAATAATATTATATTTGTATTATAATTATAACCAAAAAAGCTGAAGAGATCTAATAATACTATTGAAACTATATAATATTTATCAGCCTTTCACCCTTCTAGGTTAAATTTTAAAAAGATTAAACAAATAACATCGTTTTTTAATTCCTTGACTCTAAAATCTTAAAAAGGACATATAACGCTATATATACGAAACAAACCCTCGCATCTCCTCTTACCCCCCTTTCACTTTCGTTTATGTTTTACTATAAATATTTGCGCAGAATGTGTGTGTCTTATCGGAACAAAAAAAGAAGAGAAATTGCCATGTTGCCATTGAAGCCATACAAAGTTTATCAACGCCCACCCTTTATCCCCTTCGCCTTAAGTGATATAGCTCAAAAACTAACAAAACTGAAGTAAGAGTATATTAATACATACACTTAATCACTCTTTTGGCCTCCGACCTCATCCCTTTAACCTCGTATATATTTTCCGATTGGAAAATTATTCTATATTAAATGTACAATATCCGAATCAAAAACCAGAAAAAAATGTAATGTTTTGATTCTTTGATTGAAAGAACCCCGAAAAAGGTTTATACCACTACACTCATCTAGTGCGGCGGGGAAGCATACCGCCAGTGTGGCAGAACTCATGCGAAGAGCCCTAAATAATAAGCAACACTAGTGTGAGGCAGTATACCTGAAAGACAATGCTGCAAAGAGTGATGTTATACCATTCACAAAAATAACAATCCAAGACAATTACAACAACCAGAGTATCTTCAAATAACGAATAATAACTGTTAATAAGTACAAAGGTTTGGGCTTGATACTAGAAAGGAAATTAACGTGAAACAACACAATTAATAGACACATGGTGTGTAACCATAGACAACAACAGAGCAGAAAACGACAATCACGGAGCTAAATCGTCTGCAAAGGTTGGCTTGCTTATATTCTACCGGGGCTATAAGTAGCATCTCCACCACTATGGAAATAATTCTAGGACTAATACACCTACAGATCTATGCATAAAAAGTGAGGCTATTAATAGCGCCTATCGAAGGAGGACAAATTGAGAATAGAAACAGCAACCTGTACAATTTGGCACACAAGAGTTATAAATCTAATTAACGACAAGCTCTTGGATACGCACTCTGACTATATGACAACGACGTATAATTTAGAAAAATAATAAAGAATTGGGTGCGAGGAAAATCTGTGGATGAAGGTAGAGACTCCAACAAAGGCAACAGTTGTCGTCTACTGCACAGACGGAGCAAAAACTTCGAGCGTAAAAGACACTGGCATATACGCAGAAAAGCTCAAGAGGTGCTTTAGCATTCCACTACGGACAAGCGCAACAACAACAAATAGAAATTCAGGCAGTACAAGCATGTATTCAGAGAATATTAGCCGGGACTCCAGTAACCAGGAAATATATTTTCTCTCAAATAATCAAGGTGATTAGCTTTAGATGCCTATCCGGCCAACTTCAAGATCACAATGAAGTGTAATCGTGGCCTGTTAGAATTATCCTCCAAGAACAACAGGGTTGAACCACTTTGGATTCTGGGACATTCGGGAATAAAAGGTAATGGACGAATTAGCAAGATTCGAAGGTCCAGAACCAGCGTTTGGTATATCAAAACAGGTGCTAAAAATGACAGTCAACATATGGTCATAACAGGAACATCTAAATCGTTGGCTCGCAACATCTAGCCAAAGACATGCGAGGGACGTATTTGGCGGCTCCTTCAAGAAACTAACAATTGACGTCCTTCTTTTAGCAAGGTCCCAGACCAAGCTACTGGTGAGACTGATCACTGGCCATTATCACCTGAGGAAACATTTACAGATAATGGGTATCCATAATGGTCCCACAATATGGAAATTATGTGGTGAAGAGGAAAACAGGAGAGCTTGGAAGAAAGCTAATAAACCTTAATTGGACGACGCCCTTGTAACCAAGAGAGCGGAACATCATAGAAATAACAGGTACAATCGCCTTCTCCACCTACAACCAGCCAACCAACAGTACATTTTGAGGAGCTAAACAAGAAAATTGCTGAATTCAGCATTAAGTGATTTTAGTATAAGCACTGTCTCGATCTTTTTTGAAATTTTTAAAACTCAATTTTGGAAAAGAAGTATTTCTTATTCTTTTGTAAAGAAGGTGACATGGACTAGTACTGTTGAAATAAGAGACTGAAAAGAATTATTCCAGTTACTTTTTACCACCACAATTGTTCGTGAGAAAATAACAAAGGAATATTGTACAAAAAAAAATCTCTGCCTCCTAAGTGAAAAAGGTGTTTTCTTAAGTATTTTTTATGCTGAATTCAAAAAAATTATAAAAAAGACATCCACATTAAGGTTTATTCAGAAAACACTTAAAATTGCCTGTATAATCATTAAAATTATGAAATAAAACTCTTATTTCGAAAGTCTTTGAATGTTCTGAATCTATGTTTATCATAAAAAGTTAAAAATATTAGGTTTTAGTGTTCATGTTTAACAAAAAACACGTATACACCACCTTTAACTAAGCTACGTAGCAAAATGCTCATGCAACCGCTAAATTAAAAATTTATTTTTGATTATTAATAATATCGAATAAAACTATTATTTCCAGTGTTTTTTGAAGTTCTTAATCCTGCCTTGACATTAAAAAATGAAGTTTTATGTTCAGTTTCAACAAAAAACTCGCTTTTAACACTTGCAAGGGTGTAATTGGCAAAATGCTTTTTTAAGTAAATAAATGCAACAAAATATTAGTTTTGTTCAAGAGTAATAAAAATTAAAAACCATTTTTTAATTTAGCAGTTGCACATATTTATTTTAAACAGCATTTTGCTACGTAGCTTAGTTAATTGTGGCGTATGCGCTTTTTTTGTTTAACATGAACACTAAACCCTAATATTTTTAAGTTTTTATGATAAATATAGATTTAAAAAAATTTAAAGATATCCGAAATAATAGTTGTATTCCTTAATTTTAATCATTATACAGTTTTACATTATTTACTAAAATGTATTTTCTTCAAATTAATAGTTTTCTGGCAACTTTAAGTGTGTTTTCTGAAAAAACCTCATGGTGGATGACTTTTTTTATGATTTTTTGGATTCAGCATAAATAAATACTTAAGAAAACACGTGTCTCACTTAAAAGACAAAGAATTTCTTATTTTTGTATACCTGTATAATCGGACTACAGAACATATTGCGTGTAACCATTTTTATCCAACCTTACTTACAGTCTGATAAGATTACCAATTTTGTCTCTATTAAGTGTTATTAAGGCAGGAACTTATTATCAACACTTAAATTAATTATAAAAAGCCCAAATATTTTTATTTTTATTATGGCAAAGGTTATTGGATGAATTTAATACACGTATCTTACTTATTTTATTAATACAATTAAATTTCGACACACTAGTAACATAAATTAAATTTTATTAATACACATATTACTAAAATTAAATATGAAAATAAAGTTAATACAGAAATTTATTGTTCGTTGCACAATTTCATGAGCAATACAATTTAATAATAACAATAAGTTATTTCTATTATGATTGTTAAAATATTTTTAGTGTAAAATCAAAATACTTGGCATATAAATATTTCAAATTTATTAGAGGATTACTCTACATGTTACTGCTTAATAGGCTTTTTTCAAGAGAATAATGCATCTGAAATGCGCTAATATTTTACGTGTTTTTTCCAGGGTCATAAAACTATTATCAGAGAATTTTTTGAGGAGGATGTCTATAATGAGCGTACATATTTTGAAAATTTTGTTGGCAGTAGTTTTTTAACATTTCTTAATTTCTAATTGTTCTAATAGGTCGGCCGTCGGCTTTTCTTTTCTTTATGTATAAACATGACGTTACCTGTGGCTATAAGGTGGTTGTTTCTCTATACAAGGAATACATATATCCGTAGTTTTAAGATTACTTAAAACTCCATAGCAATGTTCTTTTAATATGGCTTTGAAATCTATATCGGTTTGTCCAATATAACCAGCTTTATAATCCTGACATTTAATTTTATATACAACTGATTTTTGTAGAGGGGGTTGTTTGTTCTTGTACTTTACTAACGTATTACTTAAATCAAGTTTGTTACAAACTACTGTATTGATACCCTGAGATTTAAATTTTTTGGCAATTTTATTTATGATGTTATGTTCAGAATTAAATTCAGAAATTTACAATTAGTTTTCGGTAAGTCTCGACCCCTATAAAGCTTTTCCGGATCATCTTGCGTTTTTTGTTCTTAATCAAGTTGTATATTGTGGACACTCTGTAACCATTATTTTTATTGGGTGTGTGAATTAATTTTAAGGAAATTTTCGGTAAAAATATCGCTTTAGTGTAAACAAATTGATTATTCAAAGTATTGTCCATCGCTAGCCACTACTTTCTCCCATCTTTGTGGTAGCATATGAATATCACGTTGAAAGAACGATTCATCTTTTGAGGCTATCCAGGAATCGACCCATTCTTTGGTATCCTCATAAGAATGAAAGCGCTGTTCAGACAGACCGTACATCAGCGATCGGAACAAGAAGGGGCAATGTCTGGTGAGTATGGCAGGTGAGGTAAGGCATCCCATCCAAGTGCCTCTAACGTTTCCTTGACGAGTTTTGCAACATATGGCCGAGCGTTGTCATGTTAAAAAATCACTTTATTGTGTCTTTTGGCATATTGTGGTCGTTTTTCCTTTAACGCTCGGCTCAATTACATCAGTTGTTGTCGGTAACCTTTCCCAGTAATAGTTTTGTTGGGTTGCAGCAGCTCATAATACACTACACCTAGCTGACCCCACCAGATACACAGCATAAGCTTGGAGCCATGAATATTCGGCTTTAGCGAGGATGTTGATGGTGCACCGGGTTTCACCCAGGATTTTTTGCACTTTGAATTATCGTAGGCTATCCATTTTTTTATCATCTATTACGATGCGATGCAAAAAACCTTTCCGATTGTGCCGTTGAAGCAATTTTTTCGCAGGTGAAAAATCGCCTTTCAACGTCTCTCGGTTTCAATTCTTACGACACTTAATTCCCTTGCTTTTCAGTTTCCCATTCCCAGTACATTTAAGTGCTGGGACATGGTTATGCGATCAACTCCTAATGATTCTGCAGGTTCTTTTTCCATTTGGCACTAGTCTTCATTAAATAATGCTTCCAGTTCTTCATCTTTAAACTTTTCCGGCTGACCTGGACGTTCTTTGTCTTCCGCGTGTTTTGTTGGCATGTAATTCGACATATTCAATGCTCAAAAAAAATATGTTGTTTACACTTCGGCAAAATAACATATACTAAAAATTAAAGTTTAATGATGATGCTTCATCATGAATATAGCAACAGTATGCCACGATGCAATATAATACAAGTTACGCTCTCGCTCAGAAATCCCTAAAATTTAATGCACACTCATTATAGCTATTTGTTTTATTGTTCTTAGTTCTACATTATAATCGTCATCACTTAATAGAAAGTATAGTAAAGCTTATTAGTTAAACAGTGGAATTGTGACATTTTCATTTTTCAAGACTGGTTAGAGTTTTTATGTATGGTGGATGTTGGATCTTTTTATTTTGATGTCTAAAAAGTTTTTCTCCATGTTTTCTTCTATTTTCATTGTAAAGCTAAAAATAGTACTTATAGAGAGATTACAATAGACACTTAATTAAAAGTAAAAAACGCAAATTAATTCGGAAAGAGTTTTATAGCGTTCTAGACTTACCGAAAACTAATTATAGATGTTAGAATTGCATAGCCAATGTCACAAATAAAATTGCCAAAAAATTCAATTCTCAGGGTATCAATACAGTAGTTTGTAACAAACTTAATTTCGGTAATATGTAAGTAAGTAACAAGAAGCAACTCTTTCTACAAAAATCAGGTGTATATAGAATTAAGTGTTAAGATTATGAAGCTATTTGTATTGGACAAACTGATAGAAACTTAAAAACCAAACTAAATGAACATTGCCATCCACTTTTCAATAATATTAAGAATACGAGTATATTTACTCATTGTATAGAACCACTTCATAGGCTCAGGTAATGTCACATTATTACGTAATGGAAAGAAATGCCGACCTATTAGAACAACTAAAAATTAAGAAGAAGAAGTATTTTCATTTTACACTATTCGTAAAATGTTTCATAAAGAACCAACTGCAGATTGAGTCCAGTATATTAAAAATATTTTTGACAACTAGATTTTAAATAATGATTATCAAAAAAAAAACTAAAAGTTATTTATATAATCCGGTTGTTCTCTGTAATGAAACTTAAATTTATGTTGTAAACTACAACTTTACAGATCTGCAGTCATAACTGACGCATCTGATTTACAAATACAGTAGAGCCCCGGTTATACGAGGTAACGTGGGGGAGCACCCTCCTCGGATAACTGAAAACTCGGATAATTCGGCTTTGTTTTTTATTCATTCAAAAATAAACACCAATACTTTAAACCGATGTATTAACGTTTTTAACATATAAATAGGTACATACATTATAAAACAGTGAAATAGGTATATATGCGCTTCTATTTCATATTGCATCTTCTTTTTCTCGCTGCAATGTTTCTCCATCTATTAAGAAGAAGCAAAGCCTCTGGTTGTTGTTCGATATACCACAAAGCTTTTTCTAAAGAAGCAAAACCTTTTTGATGAGAGACCTTAGTGGGAGACTGTTCATCCACCGCCACTTCGTCATCGTCATCGTCATCTGATTTTTCGGTTTCCTGAAAGGCATTCGTTATTTCTTTAATACTCATTTCTTCTTCTAAATCATCTGCTGTAATCCATTCAACAACATCTTCTCTTGTCACATTTTCGCAACCTTTTAATTTTTGCATTAATTCAAATAAACTTTTTTCTTTTTCTTCTATCTCGCTGTCAAAATTTGAACAGGACATTTCTCCATGGCTTCTCAATTTCAAAGCTAATTCATTTAATGGAGTATCATCTTCACTGTCATTATAGTCCTCAAAATCAATAACTTTTGACCAAGATTTTTGAATAGTAGTACGCACAGAATCCCAAGCTTGACTTACCCAGTAAATGACATTTTTCAGTGTAACCTTTCTCATCCCTTTCTGTGTATTCTAACAGATGTTCAAGATATAAACGCCTATAATTTTGTTTAATGTTTTCGACATGCCTTGATCCATTGGTTACATTATGTTGGTTACATTTGGAGGAAAAAATTTTACAACAATTTCGCCCACATGAAGTCCTTCTCCAGGGTGAGAGGAGGCATTATCCATTAACAAAATTGCTTTAATAGGAAGATGGTTTCTGTTCAAAAATTTAGTCACAGATAATTAAGTTGGGAATGTGGAATCTTTGGCACAATGATACTACTCAGTATATATCACCACTACACCAAACACTTTATTTTTGCACTCGACGATTAGTCACAGATGGCACGAACTCTTTTTCAAACCAGTTAGTAAATAAGGTCGCATCCATCCATGCGCTCTTCTGACTTTTGTAATAGACTGATATGGCTTTGGGTGAGATGTCTTTTAAAGCTCTTGGACATGCAGACTTGCCAATCACCATCAGTGGGATTTTGTGCTTGCCAGATGCATTGGAACATACCATTATAGTTAATCTTTCCTTACTTCGTTTGCGCCCAGGAGCTGATTTTTCCTGACGAGATGCCAATGTTTTTGATGGAAGCATTTTATAATTCAGACCAGTTTCGTCACAGTTGTAAATTTCATCACATGTGTATCCACAATCTTCGATTTGCTTTTTAAAGTTCTGCTTAAACTTCTCAATTAATGACACATTAATAGAAAGTTTTTCACCACATACAGTCAGTTGTCGTACACCGTACCTTTTTTTCCAGCGGTCAAGCCATCCAGAACTGGTGGTAAACTGATCTATTTCTGGGAATTGCCTTCTAATCATTATTGCTTTTTGTTGTAAAATTGGACCTGACAGAGGCACACCTTTTGATCTCTGTTGGTTAAACAACATGAATAAAGCTTCGTTAACCTTTTCATAGTCGCCGGTTTTCATTGATTTTCTTTCTGAGGACGAGGAGGCTTGATTTATACACCACTCTTCTATTTTTGTGCGGTTTCTATTCCGATCTCCAACTGTTACCTCACCTTCTCCATAATCTCGTGCAACAACTTTAATTGTCTCTCCTGCTTCAATTCTTCTGATGGCTTTTAATTTTTCTTCAATAGGAACGACGATTCTTTTACGCTTGTTTTGCTCCATTATAATACAACAAACAAAAATTCAAACAAAGCAGTTCGTATTAATTACACTTAACTACCAGAACTCCAACCAAATAAATTATGTGAGTATACTCGTACTTCTCCGTAGTAAATGCTATAACCCACTGCATTGACGCAAATTTACATGCTGAAAGAGTCCAAAAACATAAATAGGGGAACCCCTCACACGGGCCAGGGGGATTCCCCGAAGGCCTCGACGATTTTAAATGGAAATATGTACATATATATTTTAGAAGCTCGGTTAATACGCAGCATAGACGCGTGTACCTCGGATAATCAGGTTCTTAGATTGGCTCGGTTAATCCGGAGCTCGGATAATCGCGACTCGGTTAATCGGAGTTCTACTGTAATTAACCTATTCCAGTATCTACTACAAAAAACTGTACAGCCATTTCTAGATGCGATCGCTGATTCATTGAAAAAAAACCGTCGTATTTTCTTGTTTAAAATATGAGAGCCACACGGCTTTCCTAGTATGACATAGTTGAATTAGTTTTAGAAACAACCGATGTAGACTGTCAACTAATTTCTGCCGGTTTTTTTAAATATTTATATTACTTATCTAAAACATTTTCGAAGCTGCATAAAAAATATCCTACTATTTAGTTGTAACAAATAATAAAACATTCAGCTTGCAACTTTAGAAACCTTTATTTTAAGATTTGGGTAACAAATAGATAAAATTAAAAATTATCAATCCATTAAAATTTATTTAACTTTTGAGTAGAAAAATGAAATATTTTCTATGACAGAAGATATTACTGACATAATCTCTGTAATTTGCGAGTTATTTATGGAGTAAATCGTTTTTATAATACTACTTGCGGAATTTATACTTTCTTTGTTGACTATTCTCGACTGCAAGTTAAACTGGTACACATTTATTAATTCCACGCGACTCACTCATTACATTTTTCCTTCAAACTTTTTTACCCGAGAAGTAAAATTACAATATCGATTACTGAAATATTTAAAGTTTAAATTTCTTTATAAAGTAAACATAATTGTAGTAGTTGAACTTTTGCCATATAACTTTTAGTATTCTTAAAACTAACATAGAAATTTTTATCAAAGTTTGATAAAAATGAACTGTAAACTTACCATTTTTAACACAAGATCATCTATCACCCAAGTTTTAACTTATTTGATAAAGTAAAGAAAGTTATTAAAAACTCTCTGATCCTTTGCGAATCCCTTGAATAACGGAACTACATGCTAAAGTTTTGAATGTTTCGATTGAATTTATGGGGATTTTCTGAATTTTAATATAGTAATACGTTTCTATGAGTTTCTGTAGTTTTCGCTATGATGTGGAAATTATAAACCTTTGTCCATTAATATTTTTCACTTTGCTGAGTAAACTTGACAAAATATGCTAATTGAGAGTACTTTATTTAGATTGTCGATTTAACAATGGAGTAAATAAATAGTATTTTCAAAAAGTTATACGATACAGACTTCGTTTTAATTTTTGAGAACGGCACAAGTCACAAGGTGTTAGATCAACTAAATACGACAAATGATTCCACGCACAGACTTGATTTCGAACCAAAAATTGAAGAGCAATGAGTAATGTGGGGTTTGATATATTATCGTGCAATTCGATTGTCTGGATAACGATATTCAGGTCGACACGGCGAATTCTACCCCTAAATTGAATACTTCCAAATAATATTGACCACTGATAGTTTAACAAGTCCGAATAAATTCATGATACTTTTGCTATCCTAGAAAATAATTGTTATGCTAATTTTCGCAAGTGTTTAGCTTGTAGCGAACATTTTAAATTTCACTCTTCACTTTAGTGATTTGTCTGTCGGTAATATTGAAGACGTCATGGCTCGTCACAAGTAACAATTGATTTCAGGAATTTTTAATTGTTTTTAGAGGCTGATGAGATTCTTCTAAAATATTGCAAATTCTCATTCGTTTCAAATTTGAGGAAAAAATTTCGTGCAAACCATTGTTTCATCTAGAGCTTCTTTTAAAGTAAGTACTTTTTTACGAACATTTATATTAATTTAAGCATTTATTTACTTTATTTGAATAGTCCTTTTTATCGTTTTCTTCTCTGCTTCTATATCGTAGAAATATCAGCGAAGACGTCATAATATGCGTCGAGCGCCGAAATATACTTGTAATGTTTTACGGTACACTCTGTAGATAACGGCGATAGTGATGTGACAGTAGTATTTTCTCCACTACGACTACCTGTAGGTAACCACCTTTATCTTCCTAGTACTAATCGAAGTCGGTGTGAGTTAACTGATGACCGCCTTTCACCAAGCCGAAACAGTTAGACTTCGCACATCTTAATTAATTGATATTAAATATTCATATTGCATTTAAAATTTCTTTCGTTATTTTTAATTGTTAAAAATTTAACAAAGCATAAAATATTTTTTAAGAGGTCAAAGTTTAATTGGATAAATTATCTCCGAATTTTCTGTTTGTGTAAGTTTGTTTTCGAAACCATATTGCTGGAAATTGATGCTTGAAGGACGGCCTAATTAAATTATCATTTAATCAAAAATAAGCATCGTTTTTAACAAAAAATATAATTTATGTTTTCATTTTTTTAGACGTCCCGTTTACTTTAGAAATTGCTTGAAACCGATTACATCTTTTCTTTTTGACATACCAAGGTGGAGTAAGAGTAACTGGGCCGTGAATTGGGAAATTAACGTAAAGTCTTACGTTGGTCTCTCGCATTAGATGAAATTAAGACATTTATTTAGAGGTGTTCTACAGAAAATTCACACACGACTAGTTCAATGCGAGTGGTTGTTGAAGCGTTTACAGCAATAATAATTTTTTGTGTTATCTCAATTTTCTGAAATTAAAAAAAAAAACGTAAATAGTGGTTTTTGTTTAATTTTCATAATAATTAGGCACCTTAGGAATCAAAAAAAAAATTTCAATTCTTCATTTCCGTAGGTTTCTCCTTTTTGTGCACTTCTTTTCTTTCGTTTTCTTTGTTTCAATTACGATGTTGGTATAAAAATTTTCGGAAGATACTTAACTATATTAAATATACTAATGCACACATATAAATGCCATTGTCAGTTTGCGTCATTGTCAACAACCGTGTATAGAAAATTTTATCCAATTAAAAAAAAACGTTTATTTTCCTCTATTTTTCATAACACCAACATAAAAGTATGTATTGGTGTTTCTAAAATTAAGAGTTCTGTCAAACTAAAAATATTATATTTGGTGTACCACCGAAAAACTATAAAGTTCATGTCATACGTCAAGAACACCATGAGCTATTGTGTCATTTTAACTTCGTAAAAAATTCTAAAAAAACAAATTACCGTTCTAAATAATGGAGTCGGAAGGGTGATTATTCCTAAAATATACCCCGTAACAATACAAGTCGAAATTTTTTGAAGGTCTTTCAAAACTATGTCACCAAGACTCAAAAAATCATACGTCATTTTCTCGGTTAAGGTGATTTTTTATTAAGAATTTCTAGTCTAGCAAAGACAGAACAGGCAAATCCCAAATACAAAAATTTGTTGTATTTAGCGCGCATTCTTCTTTTAACTTTTCACACTTAGCGCAAACCAGTTTTCGACAACATTTATTACTTCTTTATTTAATCGAAATTTGTGCCAGTTCTGACATTTTTTAGTTTTAGGAATAGGCAATACTACTAGGGAACTAAATCAAGGGAATATAGAAGATGGTCAATCAGTTCAAAGAATAATTCGTTTATCTGTTGTAAAACTAACACCGATTTGTGATTATTCGCATTGTCTTGCGAAAACTGCATCTCTGTAGACACTTTTCTTCCGGGTTTTTCGTCAGCTTTGTGGCAATGGTAGTTAATATTGAAAAATACTATTTTTCAGTTAATAATAAAAAATACTATTTTCCAGTTACTATTTTGCCGTGTTCGAAGTAATATGTAAGAAGTATCCCACTCCGGTCCCAAAAAACGAAAAAAACAACTACTGATTTCTGTGGGCAAAACTTCAAGAGCCGAGGTGAGCATGTTTCCACTTCTTCGACTATTCCTTTGTCTTTAATCATGCTGACGGACCCACGTTAAATCTTTAGTTACCATTCGATCTATGCGATGAAGCAGTTTCAAGACTGCTACAAATCAACTTGGCTGCTATGACCCTTAGTCGTTTTTGGTCGGTCTATTTAGGAATCTATTTAACTGAAAATTTTCTCATATTTCATCTCAAATCGGAATGTAAAAAATACGTTCGTATATCTGATATACCTTTTGGCGCAAAACGTGGATTCTCCAAAATCACTTCATGCACAGCCTTCACGTTCTCTCGGGTTTGGGTTTTACAGCACTGTGTTCATTACTGACGTCGGTTCCTCGTCTCTAGAAATCCGTAACCCAATTTTTGATAGTGGCTTAGGAAGTGAACAGTTATTTTAAAAAAAAGGTTCTTTATCAACGACCGACTTTACTAAATTTTGTATACGATTCACTAAATGTCAAACTATTATCCACAGCATCGCATTTGTTTTGATAATAGGATTTCCCTTCTTGTGCAGTTGAAGCCACGATGATAAGCCTCTACACTGTATTTAGGAAAATAAAATGGATAAACTAGACATCACCACCTGTCTTCAACGCTACCTAAACATGTTAGCCTATTGGTTTTGACACTGGAGTATACAGCTCAACCCAGCCAAGACCCAAGCTATCATCTTCACCAAATCCTCCAGCCTCATGCCAGCCAGCCTCACTTTCCATGGCACCAGACTCCATTGGACCAAGAGCATCAAGTAGCTAGGCCTTCATTACGATAAGCAGCTAGTATGGAAAAAGGAAGTCACCACCACCAGCACAAAAACCAACTAGTTCCTCGGCAAGCTCTGCCCTCTGCTAAACAAGTCCAGTAAATTCGCAATACGCAACAGGTTGAAAATTTAAAATGATCATCAGAGCCAGCTTCACCTACTCCAGTCCCGCATGGTGTCAAATGTCGCGCACCCATTCAGTCTGTTCAAAACAAGGTCCTCCGGATCATCGCCATTGCCCATGGTTCGTCCGAAACATGCACCGTGACCTTTAAATGTCCACAATCAGGGAATTCATGAGCAACGTTCAGCTGCGATTTCTGGACAAAGCGACTCACCACCCCAACCCTACAGTCAGAAGCGCGTAAGGATCTGCACCCAACACCAGAAACCATTACCCTAGACCAGCCGACCCCGTCTTCCAGGATTAGCTTTAAATTAATTTTAAGTTAATTTTAAGTTTAAACGACACTTATGTAAAATCCATTACCTATGCTGAATTTATTTAAGTTACACACATATAAATATCTTAAGACACAAATATATTTGGTAATCATGTTTAAATCAGTTCATCTATTAGTAGTTAAAGAATTATACCTACCTACTTAGTCAATAAAAGATACTAAAATAGATCCTATGAGTCTATTTTTAGTGTTCCGTACAGAACACTTATAAGATCACTTTGGTGTCCGTCTGTCTGTCCATCTGTCTGTCTGTCACACCCGGTTATCTCCGAAACTATTTGAAATAGAAAGTTGAAATTTTGCACTAATATAGAAATTGATGGCCTCATCAGAGCCGTGTAGTTTTGAAAGTTAAAGTTTGACTTAAGGGGTTATTTTTTGGGGGTGAAATCGGAAATGAAAATTTTTTTTTTACTAGGTCATCGAGTGGGGTGTCAAATGAAAGCTTGTACAAAGACGCGTTTAAAAATATATATAATGTAATACTTATGCACAATACTCTTTGTATTATTTTTAAGAAAGTGCGACAAATCGCTCTCTTATCTCGAAAGTACAGATCAAAAAATTTTAAAAAATTCTGAAATATTCTTTACAGGGTGTAGATTGAACGAAAATTGTCACGAAGGCATGACTTTTAATAATTTATCTAGTATATAAAAAAACAAAAATTTCAAGGTCATCAGTTTTCACAGAAAAATTTTGTTGAAAACTCATTTGGGATGTGTGACTAACCATTTTATACTTCCGTAACGAAAATTTTTATTTTAAAAGCAATCAGCGTAGACTAATTGCGCAAGTCCAACTTGCACTTGACCGGTAGTTATTTCTAATGAAAATAGCTTTAGAGCATCATATACAGTCTGTCAACTAAGAACGTGTCCGCGATAATTCATTTTTGGTAGATGCGATTTTACCGATTCAACAGAAAATCGGTAGAGGGAACCTTTAGCTACGACGCATTTTAGTAAAAGTATCACTCGGTTCCGAACTTTCTTCGAAATCATGTAAAATTCAAAAAGAAGTCACTTGTTTGCGCGTCGCGTCGGTTCGAGGCAGTCTTTGTTCTCATCCAAAGGACCTGAAATGACATATTCCGCGGCCTCTAAATATATTAAAAAGTTGCTGTCGTTTGTGAAGAAGTAGGTAAATCGTTTTAATGAGACGAAAAATGTCGACGACTGGCCAAAACGTGGCTCAGTGACAAAGTCACTCCGAAAGTCGAAACACGAATCGTGTCTTTGTTTTCATGGAACCCGAAAAAATTAAGAAAATCGGGTTTAAATATGTTCCATGATTGGTCCTAACAATTGTCGGACGCCAACCCTATTGAAAATGTTTGGTCCCTTGTAAAGAGAAAGCTCAGAGGAAAAGTACTCAGGGTGACTTTGAGTTGTCTCGCGAGATTCGAAAAATTTGGCGATCATTACCGTAGTATGCAGAAAATCTCGTCGACAGCAGAAACGAATTGGACCACTTACTATGGTAATTGCGCCGTTATTAGCACACCAAAGAATACATTGATGTCAAAAAAATTTCTCGAACCACATTTTTTCAAGACGTTCACGTTCTTACTTGACAGACTAGATAGGTGCTTGTAATTTCATAGGTATTTCCTATTTAGCAAATATACCCAGAGTGTTATTTCCAGTGTACTTAAGAACTAGTTAATTACTTTTTAATCTTAAATAATAAGCCAAATATTTCAGTAATAAGGACTACTTTTTAATAGAATCCGAAATTGTAACAGGAAACAAGTGAACCCTTTCTCCCGAAGTTAAAGTTTAATTGGTAAAGTTGCTCGTGCGATATTCTATTTGTAGAAGCTTGCTTTTAAAATCAATTTGTGAAAGCAAATTTTGGTCTTGACAGGAAATATAATTAAATTATTACTTAAATAAATTCGAACAATGCAAAAATACACGGTCCACATTAAATAGGATCTAATTCGATGAAAACGTGCAAAAATGCATTTAATGTTTATTTTATGGGTTTATATTTAGTAAGAATTAAAATAAATTATAACTTAAATAATATTATTTTATAACAGAAATAACAGCCCAAAATTATTTTGATAAAATATGTTTGAAACAGGACATACCAACTTATTTTTTAAACATTAGTTAATTAGTTTTATAAAAAAATCAATTATTTCTGTAATGTTGACAACTTCACGGTCCCTAACTATAATATAATTTTATAACGTAGCGTAAAAATAAATTGTCATGATGCCAAATATAAACAGATAATATATAATAAGTGTCCAAAAATTTTTAAAATTAATTTTTAATTAAATAGTTTATTTAATAAGAAATAGTGGTCACTCGGGTTAGACCGTATCATCCTGAACTAACTATCTATCGTCTGGCCTACGGTTACACGTGGCACCTTCAAGAAACTTTACTCGTCAAAAATACTCTGAATTATTCAATGTTGTAACCTTGAAGTATAAATACTCCTGAAGTAACTCAGCCTAGTCCCAAAAATCACGATTTCTCATTCAACCAAGACCGTACAAGCTTCCCTTTCTTTTTTAAATGTCTGCAATCAAGTTTTAAATTAACAAATATCATCATCATCACAAGCCTGTATGGGTCCACCTCTGCAAATAAGTGTCCCTGATTCGTTTCCAGTTTTATCGGTTCTGCGCCTTCCGCTGCCGTTATAGTCCCGCGGTTCGCTTTATATCGTCCATCCAGCGCATTGGTGGTCGACCTCTTGATCTCTGCCCCAGTTATGGTCTCCACTGTAGTATGGTTTTGTTCCATTTGTCATCATGGTACCTCGCAATATGTTCCACGAATATCCATTTCATTTCGGCAATAGCTTCTCCAACGTCCTTTATTTTTGTTATATCACTTATTATTTAATTCCGAGCATCCGCCTGTCCATAGCTCTTTGTATTATTCTGAGCATTTCTATCGATTTCTTCGTGATTTTCCAGGTTTGATACAAAGAAATCCTTATAGGCAGTATGCACTGATCGAATATTGTGTTCTTCCGTTTTCCAAATCCACACCACGCTAATCTCTTCTTTCTCATTATCTCTTGTGTTTGATTTTCTTTTCTTCTTCTTCTTCTTCTTCTTCTCATTTAGTAGGCAGTTTTGCCTGTTCTTTCTTCGTCCCCTCTGCCTAGTCTGGGGTCAGATTATCACTCCAACGTTTTCTAGGACGTCCTATGCTTCTACGACCCAGTGGCGATTTGTCCCGCGCCAATCTAACCGCTCTTGTCTCATCCATTCGACTAATATGCTCGTTCCATTCCCTTTTCCTATTGAGTACCCAGTCATTCACATTTTCCACCTTGCATGATCTTCTTATGTTTTCACTTCTTTCTCTGTCCAGAAGTGTCTTTCCGGCAATCCTGCGGAGTATTTTCATCTCGGTTGTCTCCATTTGTCGCCTTGTTTTGAATGTTTCGGGGCGAGTTTCAGCAGTATATGTCATTATTGGTCTAATGGCTGTCTTGTATATCTTGGCCTTAACTTCCATCCCAATAAATTTATTTTTCCATACTGTGGTGTTTAGACAGGCCGCTATTCTTGTGGCTTTAGTAGCTTGTTCTCTGACCTCATTCTCAACGTCACCATATGCGGATATCTCTATTCCAAGGTATTTAAAATGCATTTCTTGTTGGATAATTTTCCCATTTACAACTAACTTGCATCTAAGGGGTGTTTTGGAGGTTGTCAAACACTTTGTTTTGGAGGCTGATATTATCATGTTAAGGGATTTAGCTGTTCGAATGAATATGTTTAGAAGTCTTTGCAAATCATCCTCGTTCTCTCCCATCAGTACTGCGTCGTCAGCATAACATAATATTGGGACCTGCTTGCCTCCCATTCTGTAGCCCTTCTGTTTTCGGACTCTCTTGATTATTTCGTCCATGATAATATTAAACAAGAGAGGGCTCAGAGAGTCTCCCTGCCTTGTACCCTTGCCAACCGGTATTGATTCAGTGAGCTCACCGTTTATTTTAGCTTGTATCTTGTTGTTCGAGTATATGTTTTCAATAGTTTTAATAAGGTTATAAGGGATTTGTCTATCATATAGTAGGTGCAGAATGTCCCCAGCTGGACGCGATCGAATGCTTTTTCCAAATCTATGAAGCACAAGAAAGCTGGTTTGTTGTATTCGATGGATTTTTCAACTATTTGTCTTAAGATAAACACAGCATCCGTACAGGATCTTCCGGATCTAAATCCTTGCTGTTCATCTGATAAATTGATTAAATTATTGATTTTGTTTGTTATTATTTTAGTTGTAAGTTTCAGGGTAGTGCTGAGAAGGTTTATGCCCTTGTAATTCGCCGGTGTTTTCCTATCCCCTTTTTTAAACATGAGTATTGTGGTGCTGGTTCTCCATTCATCTGGTACTCTTTGTTGAGCGAGTATTCCACGGATCAGGAAAGTCAGCGGATGTTCGAGGTTCTGTCCACCATGCTTAAGAAGCTCGTTTGCAATATCATCCAAGCCTGGGCTCTTCCGATTCTTTAGCTTTTTAAGGGCTAGCTCTATATCTAATGTATCTATTTGTGTTATCTCGGTCGAGATTATTTCTGGTGTATTCAATACGATATCATTGTCTTCATTTTTGTATAATTTTGTGAGATAGTCAACCCAAGTTTCTTTGTTTATCTGATTTGTTTCGATTTTCATTTACCTCTTTTCTTTGCGTTCTAATCATTCGCCATATCTGTTTCTGAAGACCATAGAAATCATCTTCCATGTTCTTTGAAAACTTTTCCCAGTATCTGTTTTTGATTTGCCTTACTAGTGCTGTTGTTTCGTTGCGTATCATCGTGTACCGTTGATAGGATTCCAGAGTTCTTAGAGATCTAAACTTGAGGTATGCGAATTTCTTTTCTTTACATTTTTCTTTGACTTCTTTACAGAACCATGGGGTCTTACTTGGATTCTTTTCACCAGTACTGGTTGTTCGAATACCGAGCGATTCATGGGCAACCTCCTTGATATTTTGCTTAAGTTTTCCCCAACTAAGGTTAAAATCTTCCCCCTCGATTATCGGGTTTATCTCGATTTTTCCTCTGAGTCTTTTTTGGTACAGTTCCTTTATCGATGGGTTCCACAGAAGCTCGATTTTAAATTTTTGAGATTTGATTGTTGGTATCCTGTTCTTTATTGGTTTCATTTTTAGTTTAATCTTCCCAAGTAGTAGGCTGTGGTCACTACCTATATTGGCTGCATTTAGGGTTCTAATATCTAGTATTTGCAGTAGATGAATGCATCTGTTGGTGACGATATAGTCGATTGTTGATTGATGACCTCGAGAATTGGCAAATGTGTATTTGTACTTTTGCTTGTGATCGAAAAAGGTATTATTAATTCTTAGTTCGTTAAAAGAGCACAGGTTAATCATTAATTCTCCGTTTTCATTCAGGACATTCTCATTGAATCTCTGCTTAACACCAGGAACTATTTCATTGCCTATGCGTGCATCGAAGTCTCCAAGTATTATCGTTTGGTAATAGCTCAATTTTGTCTTGGAGATGGTTGTAGAAGTTTTCTCGTTCCTGTTTCGGTTTGTTTTCTTCGGGAGCATATATCGACAGTACGTTTATTTTTTGGTCGTCTGCCTTAATTCGAACGACTATAATTCGAGGAGATATGTAGTTGCATTCTTCTATGTTTTTTTGGTATTTTACGTGAATAGCCAGGGCTACGCCTTCTTTTGCTCTTTCGTGTTTCTCTACACCGCTGTAGAACACGATATAGGCATCAAGTTGTTTTTGACCTTTACCTTTAATTTTTGTTTCCTGCAATGCACATATATCTATGCCATTATCTCTCAGTTCCTTCATTGTTTCCTGATCTTTGTTATTGAGCGATTTTATGTTCCAGGTTGCAAATCGCATCAGGTCGCTTTTCTTCCAACTCTTAGTCCTTGTTCTAGCGTGTGTTGTCATATTGAAATCAGTCCTGTTCCGAGGTAAGGTTTCGGTTCTGTGAGCCTTTGTTCTTTTTACCTCAGGTGGGGAGCTAACCCGTCCTGAGAACCCTCCTCCTTTATCCGGGCTTGGGACCGGCAGTGGCAGCCATTGGGTTACTCAATCCACCCAATAACTAACCCCAGGCTGAGTTGATTTTCTTTTCTCAAGGATATTATGTGTCCTAAGAAACATCTTTTGATACGTTTTCTACGACTTAGTTTCTTTTTTATGTGGGTTTTCCGTACACATACCTTTAATTTTTCATAATTTTTCCTAAGTTCATTTGAAGTCCGATTTTTGTTAATTTTTCTTCCAATTCGGCTAACATTTGTCCCAGTTCTTCCTTATTTTCAGGTCGTCGAACAATATCTCCTGCGTATGTCAAATATCTCTTTCCATTTATTGATTTTCCGTTATCCTGCCAGTGTAACTCCTTAAAAACATCTTCAAGTGCCAATGTAGACAGTTTTGTCTTATAGTTTTTTCTATCTTTAGCAGATTTGTGATTTCATGGAATTATATTATAGAAGTGGCACTTTGGTATATGTATATCCAAATTTGTGTGTAGCGACTATCTATTCTTGTGTTCTGGAGAGATTTCATTAGTACCCATTGCTGTAGGGTGTCATATGCTTTTCGAAAATTAGCAAATGCTATGCAGAGGTCCAAGTTATATTCGATGGCCTTTTCTGTTAGAATCCTCGTTGTTAAAAGATGATCGTATGTACCAAATTATTTTCTTTGGCTGGTACTGATCTACTTTATTGATTAGTCTGTTCTTGAGGAGCTTTGTAAATAATTTGAACACCTGTGATAAAATGGAAATTGGCCGGTAATTTTTTAAGTTAGTCTTTGTCACTTTTCTTATATAAGAATATCAAAACGACGTTATTTCAATTATTAGGGATTCTGCCTTGATATATGCATTCATTAAATAACTCGCATAGCTTTTTCAACATTGACAAACAAAGTAACAAAGATATGCTAGTGGTAATCCAAAAAATTAATAAAATTGCCTGATCGCCGCTAACTTTATTTTTCCCATTTTGATGGGGAATTTTAAACCCTTCTATAAAATAAAATAATAATAATAATAGAAATACTTAATTCTCCTGATGTTTTTCATATCTTTTCCTTTTTAAAATAT
Organism: Pachyrhynchus sulphureomaculatus; assembly: GCA_019049505.1. Lineage (NCBI taxonomy): Eukaryota > Metazoa > Arthropoda > Insecta > Coleoptera > Curculionidae > Pachyrhynchus > Pachyrhynchus sulphureomaculatus. The sequence continues at coordinate 74,065,459 of CM032456.1, forward strand.
GGATTAAGTTTAATTATTTTCAATTTTCATAAAATTGCATATATGTTATCCCTCGCCCCTATGAATATAGAAAATAAGCAACGTGGAATTGTTCTTTTTCTTGGGGTTCTTCTTTCTGAAAAACATTCGCGCCTTGGTTACCGATCGAGAGTTTCACTCTAGATAGGATTTTTTTTTATGAAAAATCCACCTTTATCCCTGACCATCGAATTTTAACTTTCTCTGTTATGAGAGGATTAGGGTTTTAGAGTTTTAGTGCAAGAGTGTCTTTTTTTCATTACGATTTTTTTGCTTCCAATTGTCGCGCCATGTATCTCTGTTTGTTGATTGACACCCCTGCCTTCTAAAAGCAGCCCTTCCTTAAAGGAACGCCCTTTTTATGCATATGATTCCCCTTCCATTGAACCTGGCTACACCTACATAAGTAGGAGCATTTATTGGTAACAATCTAAATTTAGGAAAATCGATTTTTAACATTTTGCATCAGTGAAATAGAAAATATATTAAACTTGAATTCGAAAACATATTTTAGTTAAGGTTGTGAAAAAACTTTATATTTAATCGTCTTTACACGTTTACGTTTTAATAATTCTTGAAAAAGGATTTTATTTTGTCTCGAATTTTAAATAGATAAACCACGAGATCATATAGGTGACAAGCTTAAACGTACTTTAAAAATGAATGATTTTTCACAAAAAAAAAAAAAACCATTTTAAAAATCGTGGATCGAATCTTTCATACAGTGAAACTCTAAAACTTATATCCAGTTTAAAAATTGATAACCGAAGTTGTATATTTTTCACAAAAAGGATCCTCTTATTCAACGAAAGTTTAAAAATTTCCCCTAACAAAAAAGTCCTTGCTATATTCATAGAAGTGGGGGAAAGGGCACATGTACATACACCATTGCCTTCCTTGTCTACGCCTCTGTTTAATAAAAATTTAAAGCGGACGGTCTAAGTCAAACAAAACTTAAGTACATTTTCTCTATTTCTGTCATTATTTATCTAAGAATTTGGAATAGCGCATAAAATATGTTTGTTAGATTTTTTTGCTATTGGATGACTAGTAAAATCGTCACAATAAACTTTGTTTTGCTGCACCTACACGACTCTTGGTCCTAAGAATAAGAAATTTTTGGAAAATCAGCTAAACAAAAAGGAAATTCAAAATTTACTTCTCATCTGTTTTCAGGGCTTGTGGTCTACTGATGTTAAAACTGTAAATCACCCTATTTTTCATTAGAATTGAAAGAAACATATGCATTTTTTATTTGAGCATAGTTTCTATCTGTTAAATAAAAATTTCTGAATTATGTTCACTATCCCCACAAATTTCAATCTTGCTATTATCTTCGCTTAGGAGTCAATGTAAAAACCCTAATTTTTTTGCCTTCATGGCATGCAACCAATAAACAGTTTTAATGGAAAGAGGCAGTTTTTTCTCTAGTTATAGAAAGACTTTTTGAAATTTAAAAATTGTAGAAAAACTGAATTTTCATTAGAAAATGATAAAACTGTAATGTCTAAATTTAAGCAAATAAGCAATAAGAAGCTGTTGACACTGTGTATAAGTACCTGGCAAAGTTTAAAATGTAAATTTCATCGTCATGTTTTGAAAAACTACATGTTTTTACGTTATAAGCAACAGCATGTGATTACTGCATAGATTTTATTACATGCTACGTTACGTTGACAGAGCACGGTCGTAATTTTTTATATTAATAGATCAAGAGCACCATAAATATTTTTATATTTAGATATAGTGAATGACGGATATAACTATGTGATAATTGGCTTAATGCGTAGACGTGTCGTTAAAATTAAGTACGGCTTATTCGTTTTTGGTTGGAAGGCTGAGTCTTTTATATCAAGCAAATCAAATGTTTTGAGATACTTTGATGCAGGGCCTTGATTGTCTTTCCTTCATTATTCATTAGATTGTCGAAAAAGTACTGAGCCTTTTAAAGTCAAATTAAAACTTTTTAAAGCCATTTATGAGACCGGAATACTACTGACTGATTGGCTGAAATCAACATTTGTCATAATTCCAAAAAAGAACAGAGCAACCAATTGTATTGACCATCGAACAACTAGTCTTATGAGCAATGTTTTGAAAATATTTTTGAGAGTCTTGAATGGCAGTTTGGTTTTTGAAACTGAATAAGGTCGAGAGAGGTACTGTTTGGTATCCATGTGTTGATTTAGAGATATTGCGATAACATCCAAAATGTGTTCCTTTATTCAATTGACTTTGAAAAAGCCTTTGACAAGGTACGCCACGAAAAACTTCTAGAGATTTTAAAAACAACCGGTATAGACGAAAAAGACATTCATATCAGAGTCAATTTGTACTGGTAACAGACAGCTGAAGTACGGTTGAAGCATCAACTATCGGATGAAATTAATATCAAGCATATGCGTCAGAGTTGTAATCTATCGCCCGTGTTGTTCAACCTCTATTCGGAGGTGATATTCAATAAAGCACTAACTGGTACCACTGAGGGAATCAACATCAACGGCGTTAACATAAATAACATCAGATAACCCGATGATACATTAATTATTGCTAATAACGGAAAAGATCTACAAAAACTTATGGATAAAATATCTGATACTTTTATACAATTTGGTTTAAGACTCAATGCAAATAAAACAAAATATATGATTATAAGCAAAGAATCTAATATTGAAGATGGTGGTATTACAGTCAGTGGCACAAAGATAGAGAGAGTTGATAAATTAATGTATCTCGGTAGCAATATCAACGACCACTGGGACTCGACTGTGGAAGTCAAAATCCGAATAGAGAAGGCCTGAGCCGCATTTATGAAGAACAAAAAATCTTAACTAGTCACGACCTGTCATTGAAACTACGGATGAAAATGGGGCTGCTACGTCTTTTTGATTCTCTTGTACGGCATAGAAGCGTGGACGTTAACTGAAGCAATACTTAAACGTCTGGAGGCATTTGAGATGTGGATGTATCGACTACTGCTGAAAATCAGTTGGATGGAGAGAATTAGTAACAACAACGTTCTCACTCGCATGGACAAGGCCTTGGAGGTGGTCACGACCATCAAGTGACGCAAATTTTGACCACATTATGAGACATCCAGAAAAATATGAAATCTTGCAGCTGATTATAGAGGGAAAGATTCCAGGCAGACGTGGTCCATAGTGAAGAAGAACATCGTGGTTGAAAAATGTAACGTAATGGTACGGAATCATCATCAACATCAACATAGTAGCCAAAATGATAATCAACGATCTTTTTTTACGCACATTATTATATTACGTGATCTAATTTCCATCGCTAGTGATCAATCGCTTTAGAAACGTTTTGATTTCATTACGTTTCTGTAGAGATTCACAAATGGAAATCCAACCGAGTAATTTTTTTAGCATTAAATCATACGACCCACAAACATCCAGCTTTCTTCAAATGGTTTAAAACTGTTTTGGCGATTTTTTAAATTCGACCAATTAAATGTATGGAGTTTAACATATTTTTGTATGTGGTACTGTTAAGTTTAACAATAATTAAGAGTATATATACCAACTACACTGGTACTGAAACGTCGTGATGGTGCTACAACAGAGCATTTAGCTATAGCAAACGTTCCGCGAATTCTTCGGAAAGTAACCAAACACGAAGAAACAATTCTTGCCACGGAGCGACTCCGTACTAGTCGCCTAGATGAGTAGGCATCCGTACGCAGATCAATACCAACGGATGAACGAACTATAACTAAAAAAGTCGTAAAAGCGCAGCCATATTTTCATATCAAGACAACGTAAGTTTTTATATCGTTATCCATATATTTCCTTTTCATTTCAATGTTCATAATTTCTAAATTTCCTCTATTTATTTTTATCCCAAATTACATATGTAACTGATAAAAAGTGAATATTTAGCTTTTCTGGTTTGCTCCACAATCAGTATTGTAAATCAAAGGAAGAGGAAGCACAACTCACACGCGTCCGAAATTGTAGTAAAAAAGAATTTTGATAAAAATTTGAAATGTCCCGATCAGGGAAAAAAATCAGTAGTGAATGCGTTTCCCGTGAACCGAGGAATCGCTCGTTTTAATATAATAGTGGTAATGTATTTTGATAAAATACTGTATATTTATTATATCAATAATTATTGCATTTTTCTAATACAATAAACTTTCGTGGACATAATAAACACGTTTGACAATTAATTCCATAGCAAAGTATTTTCGTCTGCCAAATGTCTGATGTATTTTAAATTGGTCCAGTTAACATTAAATAGTAAATACCTAGTACAAAATAAATAATTATTAATGAGCAGCTTGCCAGGGATCGTTTCTAATTTTAAAAGAAGGAATATAAGTACGATCAAGAATTATATCCCTCCATATTCTACTAGGTATAATATGTTGGCGCATTGTTCATTAAAAATATATTTATTTAATTATTCTTTACATCATTCGATGGTAAAGCATTGCCATTAAAATATTAATGATTTAGTAGTTCGTTCAGTTCTCATCAGCGTCGATGATCTCCTCGCATCTTCGGGCATACTTATTTTTGCGTATTCTTGAGGTAAAGATTTCCAAATTGCCCGAATTTGCCGGGACAGTTGCTTCACTTTTTATTATGAAGCTTTTGCTGTATCATATACACGTTCTCATTTGGGCTTGCATCGGACGACTGGGATGGCCAATCTAGTATGACGATACCGGATTCCCCCTTCCACTGGCTACCCGTTTTTCTCCGATGATGGGGGTCGTTATCCTCTTGAAGAATCCCCTCCTCATTTTTATCGACAAATGACTGCTTGGTAATCGGTACTATTGCCGTTTTGTAAATCTAGAGCAATTTTTCAACATTCAATTTATAGGTAAAGATGAAGAGTTTCTCAGAACGTTTTTCGAAATACATGGATCTTCATAGGGTGCTTCATAGTGAGCTGAACCGATCGGTTAGTGGAAATTGACCAGGCTCGTGGGATGATAACATAACCCCAAAATGAAGCTTCATCGGCCAAAATTACAGTGCTCCAGTCTCGTTCCGTTGTTTTATGCCCAAGCGAATCGTTTCTCTCTGAGCTTTCTGTATTTTTCGCCCAGCATGGTTTCTTGGCTGTACTCCGCCACTTTGAGCGCGGGGAAGACTGCATATCGTTTCATACGATATATCCAAACCTATCTGCTGTAGCTTTGGTGCTCCTTGGCGCAAAGTTAATTGAGGATTTTGAGAAAATATGTTGTAACATTCATTTTTTCCTAGATTTTAAGATCATGTTACGACACTGTTTTCTCCCTATAATTTATATTTTTTTCCAATTTTTATATTTATTGCAGTGATTTGAACTTTTGAGCAGTGTAGCTTAAAAGCGTGTTTTAAATTTTTGAGCAGTTTAATTTAAATTTTACAGTTTGCATTGCGGGTTGACTACTGGACTCTTTAATTTGCATCCAATGTGTCTGATTGGCTAAAGATTTGTATTCGGGAAGGAAGCCATTTTAAAGACGGTACTTTAAGAAAGGGAGAAAAATATTTAAGCTTGTGGATGACATTCTTCAAGGCTTTTTCCAGCCGAGATGTAGTAAAGGCTTTTTCCAGCCGAGATGCAGTAACGGCTTTTTCCATCATATAGCCGCAGTGGGCTTTTTAGATCATGAAGCCGCAGTAGGCTTTTTTCGATCAGCAAGCCGGAGTAGGTTTTTTCAATCACGTTGCCTTAGTAGATTACTAGTGATGTGGTAGTGCAGAGACGGTTTTTAGCTTTGAAGTTCAAGGCTTTTTCCTTGAAATATCCTGCTCATTTCCAGACATTTCTGGTCAAGAAGTGTTTAGCAGCCCAAAAGGAACTGGGGTAACAAAGGTTGAGACAATATGGTTATGAAGATCTCACCGGGACAGGCTAAAAAACTAACAGAAAAATCGTAAGCCATAAGCACATCAATCCATAGATCTTGCTTCCTGCTGACAACTGCGTTTACATCGTCTATTCAGCACGTGTAACTCGTGAAGTTAATTCCACGAACTTTTAACATCGTGTTTAGCTAAGCCTTTAATTAGAATCCTGATTGAAAGACTATATAATCGTACCATCTACTAGATTAAGGGATTTTATTTAGTAGTAGTAATTTTAAAGTGTAGAGAAGTTAGAACTTTTAATTATGTCATTAATAAACCCTTTTTTTTATTTAAATCTAGCGTTTTACTGAATCACCCGTTTTATCTTTCAGGACGCAACGGTTTTACCATATTAAAAAAATTTTTCAACAACTACATAACCCTTCAGTATTTTCTCATTTTCTTGAGCTGAAGTTAGATTCTTTTTATTTTAAAATGAATGGAGCCGAAAATCTGTACAACCAAAATTTTAAATAACTATAGAGACTATTTTCAAAAGACGTACAAAAATGATCTCTTATCCATATTTCTCTACCAAAAAAACTGAGCTAGTTTATGTCTAATTTCTTTAGTTCTTTTAATATCCACTCAATCCATTCTCAGAAATTACGATATATGTTACATAAGGGGCAAATAACGACTTCTATTTAATAAATATAATATTTACTAAAAGCAAGGAAATTAAGAGATTACAAAATTGGTCCTGAACGTGTGGGCATTATTAAAAGGTTACAAAAATTGCATCCAAACGGGAGGGCATTTTTTTAACACGTTACAATGTTAAAAATCATTGTTCCGTCCTTGTTAGACACTTTTCCACATTCTGGTAGATCATCAACACTTTTTATCTGAAAGTATCATTTCACCCACTAGCTAACGAATGTTCTCGACTGTAGGCGTCATTTTCGTACCTTTTAGATGATGCATAGTCTTGAAGCACGAAGCGTAAAGAAACGAATTTCTTTCCACGAAGCATTGTTTGCAGAAGTGCCAACAATAAGCTCAAAAAAAGGAATTTTTTTTACCGACCACAGATTATAGGTGACACGTTCTTACTTGACCGACTGTAACTAAGTTAAAAGGAAAGTATTATAAAATAAACTAAAATACTGTTTTTATTCAGGCCCTATTTTCAGAATTCACATATTTTGTAAATTTTAAACTTATTTAAGCCAATTTATTGAATATTATATTGTAAATCAAAGTACCAAAATTCATTTAAAGAAGTTATTGCTAAGCCAAGCGGCTTTTCATAAGAATCTGAGTTTTAAAAAGATATTAGAACTGCAACTGTAACGATTTTTTTTTTTTTCAATTCGACATTTGATACCTCCTCCAGATTTTGATACATGTAACCACAATAAATGCAGCTATCACTCAGGAAGACAAACACGTGGAACACATTCACCAAATCCACCATACTACCACTCACACAGCCAGATAGTTCTATTGCAACGACACCTGTTGAGAAAACAAACTTGTTGGCCGAACTGTTTGCCTCACATTCTACTGCCGATTTTCAAGGAAAAACACCACCTACTATTCCTATAGTGCAGTCAAGGATGCCCGATATTGTCTTCAGACAGCGTATCATAAAACGTATTTTAATGAAGCTAGACACCAAAAAAGCTGACGGAGTACCTGCCATAGTTCTCAAAAACTGTGCAAGGGAGCTAACACCGGTTTTCTGTACACTTTTCAACTTATCCTACTACTTTCTTCTTGGAAATGTGCCACAGTTCAGCTGATACCTAAAAAAGGCAAGAAGACCTTGCCAAACAACTACCGACCAGTCGCCCTACTTTCAATAATATCGAAAGTCATGAAAAAGGCTGTCAATCAGCATCTTCTAAAATACCTTGAAGGATTTAACATTATTAGCGATCACCTATATGGCTTTCGTAAACATAGATCAACAGGAGATCTTCTGACTTATGACACATGTTTGGAACAACGCAATTGAACACTTCGGAGAATCTCGAGCGGTTGCTCTTGACATATCCAAGGCATTCCACCGTGTTTGGCACGATGGACTGTTGGCTAAGCTACGCTCTTATGGTATGTCTGGAAAGTTCTGTTTGTGGCTCTCATGTTTCCTCACTGTTAACGCCGGTGTGCCACAAGGCTCTATACTGTCTCCTACTGCATTAACGATCTGCTGGAAAAGACCGGGAATCCAATCTACAGCTTTGCAGATGACAGTACGCTTATCTTTTCATTCACTTTGAAAGCTCGGACATCGGCTGCTCAGGCGAATGTCCGCAGACAGCAGGATGTTATTCAACTTAACAAAGACCTGGAAGAAATTGTATCTTGGGGTGACAGTAACCAAGTGGAATTTAACGCTACAAAAACTCAGGCGGTACTTTTTTCTAAAAAAGTTAACGTTGCTGAACCCGACATAGTTATGTCGGGGCACTCTATTCCCCTAGCATCATCACTCAATTTGTTGGGCGTTAATTTGAGAACAAATATGTCCTGACATGAACATATTGCAGGCATAGCAAGGAGAGCTTTTCAAAAGTTGGGAATATTATTTCGAACCAGAAAGCTTTACACTCCACAACAACTGTTAATTCTTTACAAAGCTCAAATTCGACCAACTATGGAATTCTGCTCCCATGTTTGGGGCTCCGCTCCCAAACATACACTGCATTTGTTGGATTCTGTTCAGAGAAGGGTTGTTCGTCTGATTGGAGACCCGGAACTGACCGGCGGCCTTGATTCGCTGGAACATCGAAGAACGGTTGGCGACTTGAGTCTATTCTACAAGTATTTTCATGGAGAGTATTCGAAGGATGTAGCCCGTTTAATTCCTCCCAGAGCGGTGCATGTTAGAAGTACACATCGCGCTGATACTTCACATCCGAATGAAGTTCAGCTTGTTACTCCTCGTACAACGCTTTTCAAGCAGTCTTTTATATGGAGAACATCATCCCTTTGGAATGGCTTACCCAGGACTGTGTTTCCCACCGAGTACAATTTACAACGATTCAAGAACAACGTGAATCGCTTTTTCCGCACGCGTGTCGCTCCTGTAGCGCTTTAGGACTTCCCTGCATCAGGTGTGCAAGACCCATAAAGAAAAAAAAAATGCTCCCGCACAGGAAAGCCGATTCGCTACTATCGGATAGTTAAAATGTACCTCATCGAGTTTTTTAGAGATTGTTCATATTATGATTACATATAATACTATAATACAACTTGTACTTGCACGGAATCTCTCAGAAACTCAACAAGGTAGTTTTAACATGCCGGCGGTAACAAGCTGGATTCGTTTTCCGGCGACGTCTTGTTCCACCTTTTTGTCTTTCTGTAGCGATAGCAATATTTTCTGTGGTGTAACTTACTGAAACATACCTCGACTCTACTCTCGGGGATTACGTATAAAGAGAGAGGTATGAAAGAATGAGTTGTATGAATAAGAAAGTGTAAATGAAATTAAAAAGTTTAATATTTATGTCTAGGGTAAATAATACCATGTACCTGACAATATCAAGCTGGATTTTTTGAAACGATTTTCCCAACAAACCCAAGCAAAAATCCACATAAATATTAATAACAAAAAACAAAAAAAAAACCTTCCCAAACAATCAAACTCATAAAAATCATTAAAGAACATCATTCGGAAATGATTAATTGATAATTTTATGAACATGAGGAATGGTCTATCAAAAGGCAGAAAACCTGCCACCCGCAAGGCAAACAGCTGATGAATATGCCTAATAGCAATTGTATTAGCCGTAACTAGAGTGTAAGCCAACCTTTGTATCAATTAACTTACTAATAATAAAGAGCTGTCTAAATTTGAATTTGATGTATAAAGTCAGTTGGTACACTTGGCGGTCTATCATCAATACCTCATTAGCCACGTACGGAATTTTTTTATTTTCCATACAGATTTCAGCATTCCTGTTATTATTTGAGTAGAACTCGTCCAGAAATAAAGAAAATATTGCAAAAATAATACGAAAAGATCAATTTTTTCGGTTTGTGCAAGTATAGTAACAAACCTGGCCAGATCATGTAAATACACGAAAGGCAACCGCACGAAAATTGGGTTATTCGTTCGTATGTCGGATATTTTGATAATTGAAATACCTCGAAAAAGGTGATTTTTAAGATCGTTTCCCTCTTATATGTTAGCACTTCTTCCGTTTTTATTGCATTTTGAAAAAAATTTACTCTCCGAAATGTTTGTATCTATTTCCGTATTAAGGCCATTGATTGACGAAAAATATGGTTTCTCATGTCCTTCAGTAGAGAGATTTTGCAGCGCTTATTTTTCACATGCCTTTGTAATTATCGTTACCTGACGCATGCGCAGTATTAATGCGAAAGAATTGCAGGGTTAGGTTAGTATTCATCTTCTGTAAACCTAGGGGATTTTTTTTTTCATTTATTTCAGGCACATCGGTTAGTAGTATTTGATGGGTCAACGCAAGTCTCTAAATTAAAGTTGAGTCTACCATGTTTCTATCACTTCCTTCAATATTTCCAAGAAAATACGAATATGTGGTAAATAAAATTTCATTTGAAATTAGCACTATACACACTGTAATGCCATTGTGCCAGAGATTGCAAATCTCAATAGAATCTAAACAGTAATTAACCATTGTTAGTGTTATTTGCAATAAAAGATTATCATTTCAATTTTACTGTATTTTCTTAGTGGTTTGTATACCTAAGTAGGAAAAAAAAAAAACAGGCCCTACCATAATAGCAATAAGAATAACGAATTTCATATATCAAGTTCCTAAATAAAGGATATCGCTATCGTTAACAAAAGTTCTCTCTGTATTGAAATAAAATCTCTTATTTTGTTTCAATACTGCGCACGCTCCAAAACGGTGTGCGCGTGCTTCAAATAAAGATAAAGACAGTGGCCCACCTAAATAAGCGTTGCAAAATCTCTCTAGTCTGTCTGCCTAATGGCACAATAACCCTCGATCAAAAGTAGATATAAATTTCAAATTTATTACACACGTAACATTTGAAGTAGGAAACGAACCTGTAGCTTCTAAGCTACAGGCCCATCATAACATGTCGCTTCTTCTTCTTCTTCTTGAAGTGCCATATCCGATAGGGATGTAGGTAATCCTATCGCATTTGCCTGTAGTTCGTCTCTTTTTAAATATTTCCACAGACAGTTTAATGTCGGTTCCGAATGGTCAAATTGAGAGGGCTTTACAAGGCATGATACTACGGTTGGTTTGTCATTGCCTTCCCGAGAGAGGCGATCGTCACATTGCAAATTTTTATTTTATTTTATTTTATTATTTATTTATTTTTTTTATTATTATTGTTTTTTCGAGCCGAGATACGAATTCGGGTCGCTGGCGTCGAAAGCAGACACTTTAACCACTATGCTATAGTTGCCTCTTATCTCACTTCAGGCGAAGTTAGTAAAAGGGCCTACCTTTTTTACTGACCTCCATAAATTTTGTATAGTCAATATCATTTTAAATTTCCTGGTTTGGATGAGATAATGAACAAATTTACAGATAATTATTTACTGTTTCACATATAAGGCTCTAAAGGGGTGGGTATGGATATACGTGTTTTAGAGTCCGCGAATCTGAAAATTATATTATTTTTATATTGTTTCCAATTGTAATAGTTTGTGAGCCTTCCTCTGCTCAATTTTGTTGTGATTAATGTTCTCAAGCAGTAAAACAATGGTATAAATCCAGAGAGGTATAATTCTCCCTACTGAATAAAGGAAGTAAACTCTTACTTCCTAATCATATGTTAATGCCCTTTGTAAAGTGTAATATACATATACTTCAAAATATATCAGTGCTTTCTTTTTAGGCAGGTTTTATAAAAATGCTTTGTGTGATATAACACGTAGGCTGAAAAGTTTTTGGTCTAGCTACTTAAACACATTTTTATTTGGCAAAATTCGACTTTATTCATCAATATAGTCTCCTTCAAGAGCGATACAATCAGTCCAGCTCTTTTCTAACATTTCTATACCTTTCTGGTAGAAGGATTTGTCTTTGCCTTCAAAACAGGCCTCAATTTCGGCGATAACTTCTTCATTGGAGCCAAATCTCTTTCCTGCGAGCATTTATTGAGATCTGCAATTAAATAAGAGTCGTTGGGGGTCAAATCTGGAGAATATGGTGGATAAGAAAGCAATTCGAGCTTCAATTCATGCAATTTTGTCATTGTAATCACTGACTTGTGACACGGTCTTGATGAAATAGTACTTTTTTCTTGTCCCTTTGGAACCGTTTCATTGCCATTTCTGGCTTCAAACGCACCAATAACTTTATATAATATTCGCTATTGATGGTCTTTTCCTTTCTCAGTGTAGTCGATGAAAATTATTCCGTGCGCATCCCAAAATATAGAGATCAAAACCTTCCCAGTCGACTGTTGTGTCTTTGGTCGCTTCGTGCGGCTTTCACTGGCTGCTGTTCACTCAGATGACTGCCGATTTGATTCCGGTATATAAGAGTGGATCCATGTTTCATCCATTGTCACATATCGCATGAAAAAAGCCTTTTATTGCGCTTGAACCCGTCTAAACAGTGCTCAAAATCATCAACACGTTATTGTTATTGGTCCACTGTGAGCAAACGCGGTACCCACTTCGAACAGAGCTTTCTCATGCCTAAATGTTGATGCAAAATATGACAAACACGTTCCTTTGTATCTTTAGGGTGTTAGCTATCTCACGTAACTTCACTTTACGGTCATCCACAATTTTGTGGATTTTTTTTATGTTTTCCGATATAACCACCTCATTTGGGCGTCCAGAGCGTTCAGCATCATTTGTATCTGTACGACCGCGTTTAAATTCAGCATACCAGTAAATGATGAGTGATTTTCTAGGGGCAGAGTCCCCGTAACACTTATCAAGCCATTGCTTTGCTCCAACGGTATTTTTTCCCATCAAAAAGCAGTGTTTAATCAACACACGAAATTCGATTTTTTTCCATTGTTTTGAAAATATCAAAAGTAGCGTTACTAAAACGACTATAACTTGTAAACTAATCGTCGAATCGTCATGAAATTTTGACACGTATCGTTTGAAGGTTGATAATTCCTAAAAATCATATGGATTTTTTGAAAAGGGCGACATCCATGTGTCAGACCAAAAACTTTTCAGCCTATGTCTTACACTATTTAGTAACGGTATCTTTGGTCATGAAAAAAAAACATCGAGTAATTTTAAAACATATATTATAAAAATACTAATATTAATTAAAAATATCGCGACACATCGAAATGTGCTTTATTAAATGATTTATTCATTTTGAATGATGTATATCCTGAGAATGTTCAGTATTTGTTCAGAATTTATATTATAAGACAATGCAGAATAGACACACGCATAATAAACATTCAGCAGAATTATCTACTTCTTAAAAAAAATCTCAAACATACGATACCAATATATTTACTTCAATTCCCACACGAATCAATGTTCAAACTTAAGAAATTGATAGGCTTTTGTGGAGGTTTCTCAAGCATATATAAAAATAGCAACTGCTATTAATATTAAAGCAGCAAAAGTAGTAGGCCTTGTATATAAACAAAACTCACGACAAATAAAGGAATATTGGAAGTTCAGTATCGAATGGGTAAACACTATTAAATAAAGGAGATATCAAAGGACATAAAAAGTCAGCCGTTGTATCAGGACTATATAACTGTCCTTTATTATAGACGATATTAAGTTTATAACGTTGTCTCATTTTTTGCCGTTGAAAATTTTATAAATTATTAAAATATTAAACTTATCTAGACTAACACGAACTCACCAAAAAAAAAAGTTAGGTTAGTTTAGGAGTCAGACTCAGAGTTCATGGAATTACATATTTAATTCTATCTTACCTAGGCTGTCTGAAAAGTTCTCGGCCTGACACATAGATGGCGTTTGAAACTGTGAAACCATAATTGTATTAGAAAGTTCCATCCTTTGTATAAACACATGTAAAATATTATATATCTCGATCTGTCAAGTCATTGGAGTAGTAGCAACTGTTTAATACGGACGTGTCATTGATGTTTTTAAAATGGAAAAAATTGAATATCGTGCAGTGGTTAAAGTCTTTGTTTTGGACGGCTTAACACCAACAGAAATTCATCCGAAATTGTTAGAAATGTATAAAGATGCATCATCTTTACTTTCCACTGTGAAAAAATGGGCTGCTCTTTTTAAATCTGGTCATACAAGCCTCGAAGATGATCCACGCAAAGGTCGTCCAAAAACTGCTACAACGCCACAAATCATTCAACAAGTCCATGATATGGTGTTAGGCTTAGGCCATAGGCATCTCAAAAGAACGAATTGGAAATATTTTGTATAAAGAATTACATATGAAAAAGCTTTGTGCCGCATTTGCTGACAATTGACCAAAAACGTATTCGAATGCGTATTTCTCAAGCGTGTTTGGATCGTTTTAAAGAAAATAAAATGGATTTCAAGCAACGTTTCATAACTGTTGATGAAACTTGGATCCACCACTACACACCAGAGCGAAAAGAACAGTCGCACCAATGGATTGAAACCGATGGCAGTGCATCAAAGAAGGCAAAGACGATTCTATCAGCAGAGAAGGTGATTTCAACAGTTTTTTGGGATTACAAAGGTGTTTTGCTGATCGATAATATTCAGAAAAGTAAAACAATTAATTCGAAACATTAATGTAACCTTCTGGATCAGTCGGATGCTAAAATTCTTGAGAAAAGACCCGCTTAAAAAAAGGATCTTTTTTCATCAAGACAATGCAAGTGTTCACACAGCTGTTTTGATGACGCCAAAATTCAACGAATTACAGTACGGATTGCCTGAACATCCAACGTATTTACCAGATTTGGCTCCCTCTGACAAAACATCTGTTTCCAAACCTGAAAAAATTCCTGGATAGAAAGCGTTTTACACCACATGACGAAGCTATTGCAACCGTGGATAGATATTTTGCAGAGCTTTCGGAATCACACTTTAATAATAGTGTTAAATTATTGAAAAAACGTTGGAATAAATTTATTGAAGTTTTTTCAGGAGATTATGTTGAGGAATAAAACATATTTCACGTCAAAAAAATATTTCTTTCATTGTTAGACCGAGAACTTTTCTGATTGCCCACGTAAATAACCAATTTAGCTAATATCTATCCGCGACTAGCTTTTACGAAAGATTCAGCATAATATTTACCTTTCGGGAAATTTATTTTTCGAGATTTTGATCTCGAAGATTACTCTGAAACACTACATCAAATTAAAATTCTTGTGTACACATCATTGGAAACTATTAAATATACATACTATATTATGTACCATGTGTACAAGTATGAAATGCGGATTTTTTTTCTAAAAAAACATATTAAATTGGAAAGAATGATAAAAAGTGCTTTATTCAAAGTATGCTCCATCGCTTGTTATACATTTTTCCCATACCACGCCAGTAAAAATCTTCCTCTTTTGGTGCGAACCATTCATCGAGCCATTTTTCACATCTTCGTATGAACCAAAGCGCTGCTCAGCAAGTACGTGACCCATCGATGCAAACAAGTGGTAATCGGAAGGAGCCAAGTCTGGTGAGTAAGCCGCATGGGGTAGAACTGCGTATGGAGCATTGTCATGAAGAAAAATGACTTTGTGTTGCCTCATTCGGTATTCTAGCCTTTTTTCAAGCAGCGAACGGTTCAAATCGGTCAATTGTTGTTGGTAACGTTTAGTATTAACCGTTTCCCCAGGTTTTAACAGCTCATAATAGACTACGCCCTTCTGGTCCCACCAAATACAGAGCATCGTCTTTCTGCCAAAGCCATTCGGTCTTGCGGTCGATGTGGATGGTGCGCCTGGGTCTACCCATGATTTTTTGTGCTTGGGATTCTCAAAATAAATCCACTTTTCATCTCCTGTAACTATACGATGCAAAAACGACTTCCTTTTGTACCGAGCGAGCAAAAAGTCACACGTGTTTTTGCGTTTTTTCCATTTGCCTGTCGTTCAACTCATGTGGTACCCATCTACCGGTCTTCTGAATCTCTCCCATCCATCGTAGCCGATAGGAAACGGCTTGACTAACGCCCAATTGCTCCGCGAGTTCTTTTTGTGCTTGCGAATCATCTTCGTCCAACAATACTTGCAATTCCACATCTTCCTATTTTTTTGGCAGTTTTCCACGTTCCTTGGCTGCAGCATCGAAGTCACCACTTTTGAAACGCCGAAACCATCGTTAACACATATCTTGCGATGGAGCATGTTCACCATAAGCTTCTTGAAGTAATTGGTATGATTCAACAGCAGTTTTCTTCAAATGAAAACAAAAAATTAATGCTGTCCGCGAATGCTCTTAGTTCGGTATAAATTTCGACATTTTTTCCAATTTATCACTCGTGCGCGTCTGACACTTGTTGATTAATGACAACTAATAATTAACTAAATTAATAATATAATAGATTTAATGAACTAAGAGGGTTACTTTACTTTAATAATAAAAAGTCGTGTAAAGCAAGCTATAATTATCTTATATTTTCCATTAAATAATAAGTCAGATTTTTTTATTGTACACCTCCCCGGCTGCAAAGGGATTGGCCCTTTTAGGCCTATATTAGTGAGAATATCATATCGGTCAGCGTTATTTAAGTGACAAAACATGCATTTCAATATACTTTTGGATGACACGGTAGTGCCACCATGGGCGTTTTTACATTTCTGCAAAAACTGCTATCTACATAGATATGTGATCAAGCCAAATTCACTAAAATAAATTAATAAATAAGTACACTGGCCTGCCGGGATTTGAACCCGTGCTATATGATATGTATAGTTAAAGAAAAATTACGTCTACTAATTCGAATAATTCGTAAAAATTCTGTAATATATTGCATAGTAAGTCATTGGGTTTTTTTCAGGGGCTCAAAAATTAGGTACATACTAATATTTCAACAAAAACACCAATTAAGTAAACGAATACAAACTAAGTTGTATTTTAATGTAAAAAACTCATTAGAAGTTTAGTACGTTAAAAAGTCTCCTGTACAAATAAAAATAACTGGCCAAGTGCAAGTTGGACCTGCGCAATTAGTATTCTGTGCTTGCTTTTGAAATAAAAATTTTTGTTATGGAGGTATAAAATGATTGATGATTTCACAAAACACACCTCAAATGAGTTTTCAACAAAGTTTGCTTCCGATCTTTGTTGAAAACTTGAAATTTTTGTTTTTCTTTATATTCCAGATAAATTATTAAAGGTAATGCACCCGTGATAATTTTCGTTCAATTTACACCCTGTGGAGAATATTCCAGAATTTTTTCAAAATTTTTTGATGAGTATTTTTCGAGATAAGGACCTTGATTTTTGGCAATTTTTTAAAGATAATACAAAGAAAAGTATGCGCAAGTATTACATCTATAATATATATAAAATGCAACGTCTCTCTGTCTGTCTGTCTGTCTATCTGTCCGTTAGTGCGCTTATCACTGGAAAACCACTTATCCGATTTACGTACTTTTTTTTTAAAACATACATATGTTCTCTGGCCAGGTTATAGGCTATATTTTATTACGATAGGTAGCATAAGGAATGAGCAGTGACGTAAAATAGTGAATGAAGTCGGAAAAAAGTTTGCCGCTAGCGCGTTCCCTTGCAATACACAGCTTAAACCATTAAATATGGAACAATATTCTGTAACAGAGAATATCTATAATCTATAATATATATAAAATGCAATGTCTCTCTGTCTGTCCGTCTGTCCATTAGTGCGTTTATCACGCGAGAAACACTTATTCGATTTACCTGTCTTTTTGTAAATTCATACATATAATCTTTGGCCAGGTTATATAATAATAACAATAATCTATATCTATAATATATATAAAATGCAACGTCTCTCTGTCTGTCTGTCTGTCCGTTAGTGGGTTTATCCCTCGAGAACCACTTATTCGATTTACGTGATTTTTTAAATTCATACATATGTTCTCTGACCAGGTTATAGATATATATTTTATTACATCTATAATATATATAAAATCCAACGTCTCTCAGTCTGTCTGTCTGTCTGTCTGTCTGTCCGTTAGTGCGCTTGTCACTGGAGAACCACTTATCCGATTTACGTACTTTTTTTTTAAAACATACATATCTGACCAGGTTATAGGCTATATTTTATTACGATAGGTAGCATAGGGAATGAGCAGTGACGATAATAGTGAATGAAGTCGCAAAAAAGTTTGCCGCTAACGCGTTCCCTTGCAGTACATAGCCTAAACTATTAAATTTGGAACAATATTATGTAGCAGAGAATATCTATAATCTATAATATATATAAAATGCAATATCTCTCTATCTGTCTGTCTGTCCATTAGTGCGTTTATCAGGCGAGAACCACTTATCCGATTTACGTGTCTTTTTTTAAATTCATACATTTATTCTTTGGCCAGGTTATATAGTAATAATAATAATATATATCTATAATATATGTAAAATGCAAAGTCTCTCTGTCTGTCTGTGTGTCTGTCCGTTAGTGCGCTTATCCCTCGAGAACCACTTATCCGATTTACGTGATTTTTTAAATTCATACATATGTTCTCTGACCAGGTTATATAATAATAATAATAATCTATATAATATATATAAAACGCAACGTCTCTCTGTCTGTCTGTCTGTTAGTGTGCTTATCATTCGAGAACCACTCATCCGATTTACGTCATTTTTATTTTTTAAATATAATATATGTCAAAAAAATCTATAATATATATAAAACGTAACGTCTCTCTGTCTGTCTGTCTATCTATAACTGTACTTAGCACTCAAGAACTACTTATCCGATTTACGTGTTTTTTTTTTTTTATAAAATACAAAGGGAATAAACAGAGACAAAATGCTAATATGTAGGGGAAAAAATGGAAGTTTAGCATTAAGCTTCTCAGAAAGACTGAATAGATGGGGGGAATACTTTAAAGAAACACTAAATGGAGATGAAAATGAGTTGAATAAGAAATAGGAAGCAAAATTAACTGAGGGCAGGAGGGGACAAATAAACCCTGCAAAGAAGAAATAAGAGAAATACTCAGAACCCAAAAAAAAATAAGGCCTCGGGTGGAAATTGTAGAACTGATAAAAGCTGGAGGAGTAGATATGGAAAATGAAATATGCCGGTTGGTGCAAGAAATATGGGAAACAGAAAAGATGCCAGTGAGCCGGAGAGAGTTGCTTATTTGTCCAATATACAAAAAAGGAGAAAAAAACTATATGTCCTAATTATAGACCAATAGCCTTACTAGATGTCGTGTACAAGATAGTAGTGTTGACTATCAAAAACAGACTAGCAGAGAAAGCCGAGTCTATTCTTGGAGAGTACCAGTGTGGATTCAGGAAAAGTAGATCGGTTACTGACCAGATATTTTCGATTAAACAAATCCAAGATAATAGCTTAGAACAAAATTTGGCACTACACTTGGTCTTTGTGGATTTCAGAGAAGTATATGATTCTGTAAATAGAGAAGGATTCTACAAGATAATGGAAGAACTAAAAATTCCAAGTAAATTGATTCGCATGGTGAGAATGACCCTGAATGACACAGAAAATAGAGTGTTGGTTGAGGGTAAAGTATCAGACAAGTTTAAGGTGAAGAGAGGATTAAGACAGGGGGAACCAGTGTCGACATGTCTATTTAATTTGGTACTAGAGAAGATAATCCGGGAGTCAGAAATAAAAACAAATGGAACGATATACCAACAAACCTGCCAATGCTTGGCCTATGCGGAGGATGTAGCAGTGATTGCAAGAGCAAAAGAGAATCTCAAAAAAGCCATAAGAAGGACAGAAGAAAGGGGAAGGATGAGAGGACTAAAGATAAATGAGGAAAAAACAAAATACATGAAAATTACAAAGAAGAAGGATAATAAAAACAACGAAAGTTTAGATATAATAAACAACTTAGGGAAAAGATATATGTTTGAAAAAGTAAACAAATTTAATTATCTGGGGGTAACAATAACAGAGAGTGGACAAGAAAGGACGGAGATGTTTGGGGGCAATGAATCCAATATTGAAATCAAAGAATATATCAAGAAAAGCAAAAGAAAGAATATATACAACAGTTGTCAGACCCACGGTGACATATAGATGCGAAACGTGGAAACTGAATGCAAGAGAAAAGGAGACGTTGGAGGTGTGGGAAAGGAAAGCTTTGAGAAGAATCTACGGAGGAAGGAAAGAAGAGGGACTGTGGAGAAGAAGAACAAACTACGAATTAAAATGCCTATATATGAAACCCCTTATAAGCCAAATCATAATAAGCCAGCGATTAGGATGGTTGGGACACGTGGCAAGGATGAAGGAAGAAAGACAATCAAAGCAAGCCCTAATAAGAGGAGTGGTTGGAAGAAGAGGCAAGGGTAGACCTCGATCTAGATGGATTCAGGCAATAAAGCAAGATCCGGAGTTGATGGGAATCCCGCACTGAGAAAAGCTAACAGGAGACAAAAAGAAGTGGAGACAAGTATGTAACCAAGCCATGGGCCTCTAAGGCCCCTCGAGCTATATAATAATATAAACATAACGAATAAGCAGTGACGATAAAGGTGAATCAAGTCCACGCGAGCGGAGCCGCGGGCACGGCTAGTTATATATATTTATGAACTGGTGCTTTCACAAGCTTTTATTTGACATTACATTCGATGACCTGGTAAACATTTTTCTCATTCTGATTTCACCCCTCAAACTAACCTGTTAAGTAAAAATTTAACCATATAGTTTCTTAACTATATGGCTCTGATGGTGTCATCAGTTCCTATATTAGTGCCAAATTTCAACTTTTTATGTCAAATAGTTTCGGAGAAAATCGGATGTGACAGACCGAAGTGATCTTATAAGTGGTCCGTACGAACAGTAAAAAACATTCTTAAGCTCTGAAGATGACCAAACCAATGTTTAAGAAAACTAGTTTCTCTACAAAAATATTCCCTTCAGCTAACTTGCCATTGATCCCAGTTTTATATTTACTACTATTCCAATTTTTACCGGTTTTTCACAGTCGAGTTGAGAAAAACTTCATTAACAGAATTATTGTATTATTATATGCCAGTTAATAGTACATGCAAATGTTAATACTAAACACGCAATAAAACAATTATTATAGTTTTAAAAGTAGGGCCACATAAACGTGGAAAACCTTTTCACTAGAACACAAAATAGGTTAATTTTATTACAATATTTATCATATATTACATTACTGCTGTTACTTTTCAGAAGCTTCACATACAAAATTCCCAATTTGGATTGGTAACATAAACTCGAATCGAGCCAAGAAACATAAGTTTTCATATGTGAATTTTATTCCCAAGTTGTCGTTGATTCTCGAATCAGGATTGGTCGCTAGGGTCACTAATCAGAATTTTACCGCACCCATTATACTACCACTAATATGGCCAAATAATATTATTGCAACAAGAGAGTTAAGAGAGCCAACTTGTTAGCTGAACTCTTTGCTTCACATTTCACTGATTATTTTCCGGGAAAAACACCACCTACTATCCCTAAAGTGCAGTTAAGGATGCCAGATATTGTCTTCAGAGAGTGAATCATAAAACGGATTTTAGTGAAGCTACACAACAAAAAATCTTCTGGGCCTTATGGAATACCGGATATAGTACTCAAAAAATGCGCGAGTGAACTAACGCCAGTTTTTTGTAGACTTTTCAACCTATCCAATATAGAGGTAATATTCAATTCCTTGTGAAAATACGCTACAGATCTGCCGATACCCAAAAAAGGCAAGAAGGCCTTGCCAAACAACTACCTACCAGCCTCACGGTTGTCAATAATATCAAAAGTTGCGAAAAAACCTGTAAATCAGCATCTGCTAAAATATTTACAAGTATTCAATACTATTAGCGACCACCAATTTTTCCGCACTCGTGCCGCTCCTGAAGCGCTTTAGGGACTTACCTGCAGCACGTGTGCTAGACCCATAAAAAAAAAAAAAATTTAAGTTTCGTAAGCAAAGATAAGCAGCTACTGAACATTTTTGAGAATCTAGAGTGATTGCACTTGATATATCCAAGGCATTTCACCGTGTTTGTCTTGGCAGTTTATTGGTTAAGCTATGCTCTTACAGCATGTCTGTTTATGGCTCTCATGTTTTCTCTGAGAGCGTTCTTTAAGAGTGGAAGTTGACGGGTTTCTTTCTAATACCTTTATTCTCTACTACTCCCTCTTAAAATTTTCTTAAGTGTTAAAAAAACTTACTTTCATTTTCTGTTATCTGTAAGCATTTGTAATTAATAGAAATACCATTTCATTACAATATAAATCAAAGGACGCTGGGAAGATGTTTATAGAAACCAGAGTTTGGCAGGATTAAGAGTACCAATCGAGGGAGATAATTAGTCCCGCAAAATTCTGCTTACCATAATTATCTTCTCTATGTTTATTCGTCTGTAGTGCCGGAAAATGGTCGTCCCCCTTAATTACAAATGTTAATGGTTTTCGAAAATAGATTATCAGTACCACATACAAGTTTTTTTTCATAGTTTCATACTTAGTATCAGCTGTCGGAATGATTGTAATATTACTTCGTAAATACAAGAAATACTAAATAAAAGTATAAAAATCAAAATTAAATTATATATTAAGAGGAACGCAATATCTTTTACTCTATAAAGAGTACAAAAGCTATTTTCTTAAGATGTAAAATATTCAAAATTATCGTAAAACTTAGGATATAAAACTTGTTTCATTTAAGTTTCCTCCAGGGAACCGTTAAGTTTCTAAAAGTATAACTCCGTTTCATTTAGGGAATGAGATTTCTTAACGCTTATTCATCTTTATACAAAAACATTCTTAAAACATATTGAAGTGACTGAAACCAAGTAGTTTTACAAAATTGTGTATTTTCTTTTATATTGTAAATTTATTTTGGACCACATAAATATTAACTTAAAAAAATATGTTGCCCATTTTGTTACCTGAATATGACTTTATTATATATATATATATATATATATATATATATATATATATACATGTATATATATATATATATATATATATATATATATATATATATATATATATACATACAAATATATATATATATATATATATATATATATATATATATATATATGCACATATTTCATATTTCTTAAAAAACAATACAAGGTTTTGAAATTATTAAAAAATCGATATCTAAAAGAAAACCTAGTACACCAGTTTTTATAGAAAATTGTTTATCCCATCAAAAACATTAAATGTAAAAAAATGCCAAGTCTCGAAAGGCAGTCCTTCCACCACAAAAAGGTGTGAGATTTCATGTAAAACCAAGTCAGTTATTTTAGTTAGTCTCTATGGAAGCACCTATTCAACAACTTTGTCATAAATTGTTATCTAATTAGTTATCTACCAACATTTATAGTGACCGTATCAATATTAGACATCTTTACTTCTATAATAAATATAATGACTTGGCAAACGCACGGCAACATAATCACATAAGAATAATCTATTTCGATTGCTAAGTAAGTCTAAACAGTGCACTTAAGAATAAAGTATTTTAAATTAATGCATATATGACGTGGACTTCTTAAAGCCCACTCCCTGTCTCTATTGGTTCTTCTCAAAGGCTATGATGTGACAATTTTTAACAAGTCTGGACGATAAGTGCTTCTAAGTCGATTATATTCAACGATTGCGGACTCCTGAGCTTTGATACTACCGAAGTCGACATTAATTAGGTGTAATCCGCCCAGACTTGTCACTCTCGAAAGTGCCACGTATGCTTGACCGGGTGTGAACACTGAAGAACCGAAGTCCATCAGTACACTGTTTAGACTTAGCCCCTGACTTTTGTGTATGGTAATAGCATAGGCTATACATATCGGAAACTGTTCGCGATGAACATAAGCTCTATTAATAATTCCAAATTTAGTTTTGACTGGACCAAGCTCGTAAAGATGTTCGTTATTAAATGTAATATGTATTTTTTTTAATTTTATTTGTATTTTCAGGATCAACCTTTACTCCTTGTACTATACCGATAGAACCGTTGACTAAGTTAATATTTCGTCTTAACATGACTTTTCCTCCTTTTTTAATAACTATATTCTCTTCTAGCCCTGCTGTCATGGAAACATCATCTGCATACTTCTTTATAATTAAAATATACTTAAAGTATTTCACTTAATAATTTTTTAATTACACGAAGTAGGTAAGAATTATTAAACGAATATATTTGATAAATGAAAAATATTATTAAATATAATATATTAATTAATAAATAATACAAATTATTCATAATTATGGATTTTTTTAGTGATTAATTAACTTTATACGACGTATTATTTACCGGGACTCACGGTTGACCTTGCATTATGCTATGTATAGCTGAGCGCTGCGCGCTCTCCGCGCTCTATCTCAAAAACGGTATAAACAAAATGTCTAGAACAAAATTTGTAGAGAATTTTATGCTTTACAATTTTCATAATAAATACAAATATCATTGAAACCATAGGAAGCGAGATATTTGCGAAAAACCGATTTTTGCGACCTTTGACCTTGAATATCTTAAGACGCGGAGACGAGATTTTATGAGACTTTTGAGACAACTTTTAAAATGCCAAAATAAAGGTTTATACAAGTTTACAGCTTATTATCTCTCATTCCGAGGTTGACCTTCTTTTTTTGGCTTAAGTGACTGTACAATTTAGAAAACGGGACTGAAATTTCGGGATGTTTCCGTTTTTCCTTCCTTTATAGGCTCAATGCTAACTAAATTCAAAATTTGAAATTTGTGCGTCTGCTAGAAGTACCTTAGAATTTTAATAATCGGTGAGTGTGTCAGTGACAAAATTAAAGAACTTCGACTGGCGATAGTTCGTAAACTATAAGATGTAAATAGTAGATAATTTAGGAATATAGCCAGTATAGTATGTCCTCTTGGTCACTGAAAATTCAGGCTTCTAGCTTTATCCACAACGAACTTACAGGGGGGTCGAAAGTGCCGTGAGTGGCTTCAAGAAAAGGATGGTACGGCTGTGCTTTCTGCTCGACTTGGCGGGGGCACTACCGTGCCCCCAGAAAATCAACTCAGCTGGCTTAAAACATCTTCTTCTGTATTGTAACAATACAATGAAAGTTGTTCAATTTAGAGAGTTTTGAAAGTCATACTCCATTTTTGGTACATATTTCGTTTCTCTACTCGTATATACGAAGGTGGATAAAAGTGTGGCAAATTTCCACGAAATGGCGTGAAATTTTGCTAAGTAGCATGACTGCTGTAAGCGTGAGCTTAGCTTCAAAGAGTTGCAATGTACAGTTGTTTATTGTCAGCTGTGACTACAGCTCATATAGAAATTAAATATATGGAAGTTCATGAGGACTCTACAGCAGCACTTAAGAACATTTGTTACAGGATAAATGAATTTGAATATGGCCATACGAGCACTGGAGATGCTGTACATTCAGGACACCCATACCAAAACCGCACCAGGAAGGATATTTTAAAATCGTTTTGGAAAAGTTGCAGCGTAATCCGAAGTACCTTTGGTGTCGTTTTGTATCTCTAGATAAAACATGGATCCACCGTTACACCGGAGAAAACGGCTATTAAAACAGTGGTTTGACGAAGGTGAAAGGGCACCTAAAAAAGCCAAGTAACTCACTTAGGAAAAACTGCAATAATTAAATTTCCCTATTGTTTTAGTAGTTTCTCGAACTTTCTCGGTATTTTGTGTTTTTATATTTACTATCGTTTTCGCGTGGTCTGTGTCAAATGAGTTTTTGGGAATTGTGTCAAAAGAAGCTTAATTAGTTATAAAGTATTTCTTCTTCTATGTATTTTTAAAAATGGATCGGTTTTTGTTAAATATTAATAAGCCCTGTGAGAGTGAAAATTGTAGCGAGTGTGAAAAAGTGTAAATATCGAAAATATCATGGCGGTTATCGCGCAAAAATGAATATCGGTCAGGAAATGAGTGTGACAATCTCCAGTTTGATCAAGATTTTAAAAAATGTGCGGTGATCAGTAGGCCCAAACATCAAACTAATGACACAAGGTGTCCTGTACGTATTTTGTGCTGAAAGCGAATCCGTTGTTTGTTTCCACCCAGCACGTTTAGTTTTCGCGTAAATCAAAGAAATATAATCTCAAAACTATATAAGTAAAAACACCAAAATAAATATCAAGATTCGAACCTAAGATAACTTAATTAATAAAAAATATGCAAGCCTAAAGCTTACAAGTTAAATTCTGTAAATAAACTATAAACTGACTTAACTTCTAACAAAACCTAACCTAATACAGGCCCACAATTTTTTTTTTTTGTTAAAGATATAAAAAGGAACATGCTATGAATCAGTATTCTGTATATTTAGTTTCGGTCGTTAAATACATGCTGTTGTTTGTTTTACTTCATTACTTCAGGATTTCAGATGGAAGAACTCCAAACCTAACATAACCTAATGGAAGAATTTTACACCAAAATCTCCGAACCTAACATAACCACATGGAAGAACTTTACACCAAGAACTCCGAAACTAACTTAACCCAATCCTAAGATCTTCACATCAAGAACTCCAAACTCACCGATATAAAGTGCCCCGACGATGAGAGGTGGAAGGACTCACCGAAATTAGGCACCACTACTGTGAGAAAAAAAGACAGATACGTAAAAATGTATTGTTTCATTTTTTACCAGCAGCACTATATTTCCTTCAAAAAAAAAATAGATTTTTATTAATATGAGCAATTATTAAGGTTAGAAACAGAATGAAGATATTCACTGACATAGAGCTATTTTTTACGGTTAGAAAAAAGATGGTGACGTAGTTAAGTTAGTTTCGGAGTTCTTGGTGTAAATAGATTAGGATTAGGTTAAGTTATTTTCGGAGTTCTTGGTGTAAAGTTCTTCCATTAGATTATGTTAGGTTCGGAGTTCTTGGTGTAAAGTTCTTCCGTTAGGTTATATTAGGTTTGGAGTTCTTGGTGTAAAGATCCTAGCATTAGATTTGGAGTTCTTCCATCTGAAATCCTGAAGTGATGGAGCAAAACAAACAACAGCATGTATTTAGCGACCGAAATTAAATATACTGAATTCATAGTATATTACTTCTCATACTTTTAACAAAAAAAAATTGTGGGCCTTTGTTAGGTTAGGTTTTGTTGGTTTTGTTAGAAGTTAGGCCAGTTTATAGTTTATATACGGAATTTAAATTTCGGATGGTTGTAGCTTCTACTTGATGAAAATTCATTATAAATATATATTAAAAGACTGTTGTTAGTCAATTTCCACTGGTTTAAAATGTAGCCCAGTGTGAAATGTAGATCCGAAGAAGCTGCATCGACAGCGAAACGCGTCATCACAATTATAAATAAACCAGTGGAAATTGACTAAAAACGGTCTTTTATTATATATTTATACGGAATTTAATTTGTAAGCTCTAGGCTTGCATATTTTTTTATCAATTAATTGGTCTTAGGCTTGAATCTTGATATTTATTTTGGTAATTTTGCTCATATAGTTTTGAGATTATATTTCTTTGATTTACGCAAGAACTAGATGTGTAGGGTAGAAACGGACAACGGATTTGCTTTCAGCAACCCAAAATGTATAAGACACCTTGTCTTGTTTGAGTAAAAAAAAATTGTAGTCCTGTGTTAGTTAAATTTGTTCAATTACATTTTTACATTTTCTTGGCTGATCTTAGTACACCTATTTTTATCGAGTATTCTAATTATTATATATATATATATATATATATATATATATATATATATATATATATATATATATATATATATACATATATATATATATATATATATATATATATATATATATATATATATATATATATATAAATATATATAAAATATATAAATATATATATATATATATATATATATATATATATATATATATATATATATATATATATATATACAGTAGATGCTCGATTATGTGAACCAGTAAATATCAGGTGTTTTCATAAAATCAAATTGTTCATATAATCAAAAAGATATTTTTATTTAAAACAGTTACTTTTTAGGGAAATTTTGTGTGATTTGTTTTTGAATTTTTTTACAGCCAAACTTTTCTGCAAAGCCTTATTCCTGCATTTTCGCAATACTAATAAATCATTAGTATTAAAAATATTTTTTCACTCCAAATAATTGCCTTATTAAATGCGTCCAAAGCTTCCGACGAAATAATTTCCAACTTTTCATTATTTTCATTTTCATAGTCAGAGTCGTCGTTGATTAAATTATCTTCGTCTTCATCATTTTGCTCATCTAAATCATCTTCATTCCACTTCAGAATATCTTGTCTGAATTCTGAATATCCAACCTGAAAAATATATTTTTTTTATTAAATACATAAATGTTAATTAGATTTATGCCATTAACAAAAATACTTCGCTGTTTACTTCTGTCAACAAATTCTGAACTTCTTTGAGCGATTCCTCCATTTTATTTTTGTATTTTTCCTTCGAAATGCTGAGTGGAATGTTCCGGATCAGAGTCATCATTACTCTTTTCAGTGAAATCCAAAATATTTTTCCAACAATTTTTTATCGTGTCAACCTCAAGCTTATTCCATGCTAATGATAGGTTTATTACAGCATCTTTTATTGTTAAACGCTTTAAAAGTTTTGAGAGATCTTCAGATTCTGAAGATAAAATTGATGACAACAAGCTTGACCTGTAGTAAAGTTTTGTGATTCGAAGAACATTTTGATCCATTGGCTGAATCAAGGGTGTTACATTTGGTGGCACGTAAGTAACAAAGATTTTTCCATCATCGGTTTGTAGATCTTTTGCAGACGGATGGCTTGGGGCATTATCCAATAACAGAATGGCAGTTTCGGGTAAATCGTCTTGTTTTAAAAATGTTTTCACCTGAAAATGTATATACGCGAATTTAGTTAATTCGAACATTTTCATATTGCATATTCGCTGACCAATTCTTAAAAATGCCCACAGTCATCCAAGCATTTTTTGAATAGTCCTAATCCAGAGGGAGAGTAAAGTTCTTAAAGCACCTAGGGTTTTTTGCTTTGCCTAATATGAGAGGTCTAACTTTATGTTCTCCAGACGCATTTGTGCAAGCGAGAAAAGTAAGTCGTGCTTTTTCAGCTTTCCTTTCCGGAGCGGTTTTTTCATCATTCATTACCAATGTTTTCTCAGGTAGCAGTCTCCAAAACAAGCCAGTTTCATCTGCGTTATAAATTTGATCATTTGTTAAATTCAGTTTACATATGACTGAACAAAGATCTAGTTTAAATGGATCTACTAGCTCAGGCTTTGTAGATAATTTTTCACCAGATATCTTAAAAAATCTAATGCCAAATCTGCGTTCAAAATATTGCAACCTACTATCGCTTGCAGAAAATGTTGGTGTTTCCTTTAGAATTTCATTTAAGGATTTTGCTTTAAGCTTTATAAGTTCACTAGTCACTGGAAGATTCCTTAACCTTTGTTTACAAAACCATTCATACAATTTTTTCTCCATCCTAGGGCTTGCTCCCGACTTTAAGGTTTTTCTTTTAATAATACCAACGCATTTTATTGTTACGCTTAGAATATTCGCTTTATTTTTTTTTTAATTGCACAAACAGTAGATTTAGCTATTTAGGTAGCAAGGTGTGTAACACCTCCATTTTCCAAATTCTTTATGATGTCACTTTTTTCTGATAGTGTTAACACTTTTCGTTTCATATTTTCTAATTGGAAGCACTAAAGTCACTAATTATTTAGTATCAAATGAACAGACCGAACACCAAAGGTAGCACGATAATCGCCCGGCAATACTAATCTAACCTAAATACATTCAAATAACAAGAATATTTTCTAAGAGAAATCCCCTATTAGCACTGGGGAAGCACCGAAAATTGTTCATTTAATCGAGATTGCTTCTGTTCACTCTATAGAACCTCTAGTATTAAATTTCCACTGATCACTATAGTGGATAGTTCATACCGAGCAACTACTATTATATATATATATATATATATATATATATATATATATATATATATATATATATATATATATATATATATATATATATATATATATATATATATATATATATATATATATATATATATATATATATATATATATATATATATATATATACTAGCTGTGCCCGCGGCTCCGCTCGCGTGGACTTGATTCGCCTTTATCGTCACTGCTTATTCGTTATGTTTATATTATTATATAGTTCAAGGGGCCTTAGAGGCCCATGGCTTGGTTGCATACTTGTCTCGACTTCTTTTTATCTCCTTTTAGCTTTTCCCAGTGCAGGATTCCCATCAACTCCGGATCTTGCTTTACTTCCTGAATCCATGTAGATCGAGGTCTACCCTTGCATCTTCTTCCAATCACTCCTCTTATTACGGCTTGCTTTGCCTGTCTTTCTTCCTTCATCCTTGCCAAGTGTCCCAACCATCTTAATCGCTGGGATTAGGCTTATAAGGGGTTTCGTATATAGACATTTTAATTCGTAATTTGTTCTTCTTCTCCACAGTCCCTCTTCTTTCCTTCCTCCGTAGATTCTTCTCAAAGCTTTCCTTTCCCACACCTCCAACGTCTCCTTTTCTCTTGCATTCAGTTTCCACATATCGCATCCATATGTCACCGTGGGTCTGACAACTGTCGTATTTATTCTTTCTTTTGCTTTTCTTGATACATTCTTTGATTTCAATATTGGATTCATTGCCCCCAAACATATCTGTCCTATCGCTATTCTTTCTTGTATCTCTGTCCTTTCTTGTCTACTCTCTGTTATTGTTACTCCCAGATAATTAAATTTGTCTACTTTTGCAAACGTATATCTTTTCCCTAAGTTGTTTATTATATCTAAACTTTTGTTGTTTTTATTATCCTTCTTCCTTGTAATTTCCATGTATTTTGTTTTTTCCTTATTTATCTTTAGTCCTCTCCTCCTTCCCCTTTCTTCTATCCTACTTATCTCTTTTTTGAGGTTCTTTTTGCTCTTGCAATTACCGCTACATCATCCACATAGGCCAAGCATTGGCAGGTTTGTTGGTATATCGTTCCATTTATTTTTATTTCTGACTCCCGGATTATCTTCTCTATGACCAAATTAAATAGAAATGTCGATACTGGATCCCCCTGTCTTAATCCCCTCTTCACCTTAAACTTGTCTGATACTTTGCCCTCAACCAACACTCTGTTTTCTGTGTCATTCAGGATCATTCTCACCATGCGAATCAATTTACTTGGAATTTTTAGTTCTTCCATTATCTTGTAGAGTTCTTCTCTATTTATCGAGTCATATGCTTCTCTGAAATCCACAAAGACCAAGTGTAATGCCAAATTTTGTTTTAAGCTATTACTTGGATTTGCTTAATCGAAAATATCTGGTCTGTAACCGATCTATTTTTCCTGAATCCACACTGGTACTCTCCCAGAATAGACTCGGCTTTCTCTGCTAGTCTGTTTTTGATAGTCAACACTACTATCTTGTACACGACATCCAGTAAGGCTATTGGTCTATAATTAGCACATATAGTTTTTTTCTCCTTTTTTGTATATTGGACAAATGAGCGACTCTCTCCAGCTCACTGGCATCTTTTCTGTTTCCCATATTTCTTGCACCAACCGGCATATTTCATTTTTCAGATCTACTCCTCCAGCTTTGAGCAGTTCTGCTGTTATACAATTTCTTCTTTGAAGGGTTTGTTTGTCCCCTCCTGCCCTTCAGTTAATTTTGCTTCCTATTTATCATTCAACTCATTTTCATCTCCATTTATTGTTTCTTTAAAGTATTCCCCCCATCTATTCAGTCTTTCTACCAACCTAACTGCTAAACTTCCTTCTTTTTTCCTACATATTAGCATTTTGTCTCTGTTTATTCCCTTTGTATTTTATAAAAAAAAACACGTAAATCGGATAAGTGGTTCTTGAGTGCTAAGCACAGTAATGGATAGACAGACAGACAGAGAGACTTTACGTTTTATATATATTATAGATTTTTTTGACATATATTAAATTAAGAATTAAAAAAAATCACGTAAATCAGATGAGTGGTTCTCGAATGATAAGCACACTAAGGGACAGACAGAGAGACGGTGCGTTTTATATATGGTATATTATATAGATTATTATTATTATATAACCTGGCCAGAGAACATATGTATGAATTAAAAAGAAAACACGTAAATCGGATAAGTGGTTCTCGAGTGATAAGCGCACTAACGGACAGACAGACAGACAGAGAGACGTTGCATTTTATATATATTACAGATATTCTTTGCTACATGATATTGTTCCATATTTAATGGTTTAGGCAGTGTATTGCAAGAGAACGCTCTAGCGCCAAACTTTTTTCCGACTTGATTCACTATTATCGTCACTGCTTATTCCTTATGTTATCTAACATAATAAAATATAGCCTATAACCTGGCCAGAGAACATATGTATGTTTTAAAAAAAAGGACGTAAATCGGATAAGTGGTTCTCCCGTGTAATAAAATATATATCTATAACCTGGTCAGAGAACATATGTATGAATTTAAAAAATTACGTAAATCGAATAAGTGGTTCTCGAGGGATAAGCGCACTAACGGACAGACAAACAGACAGAGAGACGTTGCATTTTACATATATTATAGATATAAATTATTATTATTACTATATAACCTGGCCAAAAAATATATGTATGAATTTAAAAAAAGACACGTAAATCGAATAAGTAATTCTCGCGTGATAAACGCACTAATGGACAGACAGACAGACAGAGAGACTTTTTATATATATTATAGATTATAGATTATAGATATTCTCTGCTACATAATATTGTTCCAAATTTAATGGTTTATGCTGCGTATTGCAAGGGAACGCGCGGCAAACTTTTTTCCGACTTCATTCACTATTATCGTCACTGCTTATTCCCTATGCTACCTATCGTAATAAATATAGCCTATAACCTGGCCAGAGAACATATGTATGTTCTAAAAAAAAAAGTACGTAAATCTGATAAGTGGTTCTCCAGTGATAGGCGCACTAACGGACAGACAGACAGACAGACAGACAGAGAGACGTTGCATTTTTATATATATATATTATATATATATATATATATATATATATATATATATATATATATATATATATATATATATATATATATATATATTCGCTGGTTCGCATAGTATACTTGTTAACGTTTGAGACAGGGTCTTTTGCAAGGATGCCGAGAATCAAAAAAGTTTAAGAACCAGTATCCTTTTATATATTTTTATTATAAGTTTGTCAACATATGAAAAAACTTTTTAGAGACTGGTAATAAAAGTTTTTCCATATGTTTCAGCCTCCACACTAAACACGGTACAATCGAATAGTGGTTTGACCTAAAATTGAAGCCACAGCAGTTAAAAATGATTTTTTGCGAAAATAATTAAACGCAATTTAAGTTACTGGAAAAGATGTCGATTAAAAATGTAAATGTGCTAAGCATTAGAAGAATATTAACTTTAAACTCTGAGGATTATAAATAAACAAGCGTGAAAAAATCCATCTCGACTAAATATAGTCGTATAAAATCAGTTTTTCTTCTGATAACACAACACAACATTTTAATGTTTTTAACGTGTATTCTCCTGATAGCAAGATCTGTCGTAGGATGTTGTTAAATAGCTTCAATATCAAGATTTTAGATATTAGCATTAACATCATATGTGACGAATAACACCCTGCAGCTATATTAAACATTTAAGATCATATTTACGAAAGCTATATTTAGTACGGTAGGTGAAACACGGCATTTAAAATTATTTAATGTTTAAAAGCGTACGGCAGATTTAACCAACAAATATTTTAGCTACTGGAACATCATTTCTTAGTAAGCAGGAGGTCTTTACAAATTATTAAAATTTAAATGGCATACTTGTAATTTCTAGTAGTACTAGGTTTAATCAGATTGACCAATTGACGCAATGCCTTCTACAGAATTTAGAAAATGCACTAGAGAACTAATACCAGTTTTCTGCAGACTTTTCAACCTATACTACAGAAAGGGAATATTTCCTTCCTGCTGGAAATGCGCTATAATTCCACTGATACCCAAAAAAGGCAAGAAGACCTTGCCAAACAATACCGACCAATCGCACTGTTTTCAAAAATATCGAAAGTCATGGAAAACGCTATCAAACACCATCTTCTCTTGAAGGATTGAATATTATTAGCGACTATTATTATGGTTTTCATAAGCAAAGATCAACAGGAAATCTTCTAACTTATGCATCACATGTTTTGAACAACGTAGTTGAACACTTTGGAGAATCACGAGCTGTTGTACTTGATATATCTGAGATGTTCGACTGTGTTTGGCACTATAAATTGTTGGCTAAGCCACGCTCTTATGGTGTGTCTGAAAAGTTCTGTTTATGGCTCTCGTGTTTCCTCAGAGAGGGCCCTTTACGAGAGGCAGTCGACTGATTTCTTTCTAAAACCTTCAGTATCAACGCTGGTGTGCCTCAAGGTTCCATACTATCTCCTACTCTCTTTCTCATTTACATTAACGATTTGCTGGAAATGACCAGGAATCCAATCTACAGCTTTGTAGACGACAGACAGTACATTTATTTCTTCATTCACTTTGAACGCTCGAATAGCGGCTACTTATGCAGATATCGTCGAGAGAAGAAGACCTATAAGAAATTCTATTTTGGAGTGACAGTAACCGAGTAGAATTTAACGCAACGAAAACCCAGGCAGCAGTTTTGCCTAAAAAAGTCTAAACCCGACATAATTATATCGAGGCACTCCATTCCACTAGCATTGTCACTCAATTTGCTGGGCGTTAAGTTAGGAGCAAATATATATTAGCATGAAGATGTTACAAGCATAGCAAAGAGAGCTTCTTCAAATCTGGGAGTATTCTTTCGAAATAGAAAGCTTTACACTCTATATCTAGGCCCGTTAAGCGGTTCGCGGAAAAAATATGGACCAATAATTCGAAAATTTAATATTCCACACCATACATTAAGCGACCAATGGTTTGGGTTTTGAACTTCCCGGATCCAAAATGGATTAACTGTTGAATAATAATGCATGTTACGGCCTTTAACTGCTCCATTACTGCGAAAAGAAAACATTATTTTGGATAAAAAATTTGGATCGGCCTCTATTGCTCCATTCATGGTGGTACAAAACTTTATTTATCGTTCAAAATCACGGTCTTGAAGTTCTTGTGTAGATTGGGATGTGTCAGATAAGTCAGCTAGTTGACGGCTGCTGACCTGGGGATTATCTTCAACATGAAGTAAAATCTCCATTCTTTTTCCTCATTGGTAGCATTCTGGTTTACTTCTTTCCGTTTCGTAAACCCAATGCTACCACTACCATCAAACCTTTCCATTAAGCACTAAAAACATTACCTAGATGGTATACGTCTATTAGGGTACTTCGCTCCGTAAAGCCTTACTGACAAAAGGCAATTTTTTTCCTGCCTCGCCCAGTATATAAACCTTATCAATTAATTCATTTTTAGGAATATCCATAACTATTACCTTTATATGTCATTTACTACAACAAATTAAACTATTTTTACTTGCTTAATAGAAAACTATTAGAAATAGGTATATGACATACTTAATAAAAGTTGGAGGGTTTTGTAAAATCTAAAAAAAAATAATAATATACAGGGTGTGCCATTTAAAAAGTTTGAGATTTTTTAATTTAACTGTAGTATCTAACTCAAATTTCTTTCCATATATCTTTTTTTCATCTCTATAGAACGCTCGTACCAATTATGAGTATTTCACTTTCAGAAACAGTGGCATTTTACGCCGAATTTAAAAATAAATTAGAAAATAGGATGGTCCATTTAAAAAAACATATATTATAACAGCCACACTTTTTTGAAGTGCCCTGTATACTCAAAAATAATTTTAAACTGTGCACCTTAACATTCCCTGAAACTATTGTATTTAACATTTTTTTGTCATTCCCGAAACAAATGAGATAATGATCGTTCACTCACCCTATACAAAGCTCAAATTCGAGCAACGATTGAATACTGCTCGCATGTTTGAAGCTCTGTTCTTAAACATTTGTTCTTAAGCATTTGTTGGATGATATTCAGAAGAAAGCCTGCTTGAAGGTGCAGAACTAACCAGCAACCTTGATTCCTTGGAAAACTGAAGAACAGTTGGCGACTTGAGTTTATTCTACAAGTATTTTTATGGAAAATGTTGGATGGATGTAACCCCCAAATCGGTGCATGCTAGGAATATGCGTCGCGCTAATACTTCACATCCGTATGAAATGTAGGTTGTCAATCCTTGTACAACCCATTTCAAGTAGTCTTTTATGTGAAGAACCTCATCCTTTTGGAATGGTTTACACAGAACTGTGGTTACCACCGAGTACAACTTGCATCGATTTAAGACCAACGTGAATCACTTTTGCCCCACACGTGTCACTTTTGTAGCCCTCTAGGGATCTCCCTGCAGCATGTGTACATAAAAAGATATATTACCAGTTAGTTAAATGGGATCTGATTATTTGTTGACTCAAACTCGTTAAGAATTATTTATTTCCGTCTTTAGGTTGTGTTCTTTATTATCTATGTTAATATATAAAAAACTCGCCAAGTGCAAGTCAGACGTACGCAATTAGTGTTCCGTATGGTGGCTTTTAAAATAAAATTTTTTGTAACGGATACATAAAATGATCCATGACTTCATAAAACACACCCCAAATTTTGTTTTTTTTTTATATACCAGATAAATTATTAAATGTAATGTACTCGTGATAATTTTCATTCGATCTACACTTCATGGAGAATTATCCAGAATTTTTCAAAATTTTTGTTCAGTATTTTTTGCATTAAGGTGGGTGGACAGGGGTTTTCGGCCATTTTTTAAAAATAATACAAAGTAAAGTGGGCGCAGGTATTACATCATATATATTTTTGAACTCGTGTTTTCACAAGCTTTATTTGTTACCCCACTCAATAACTTGGTAAAAAATTTTATTTTTGATTTT
The DNA here is from genome assembly GCA_019049505.1 of Pachyrhynchus sulphureomaculatus. NCBI lineage: Eukaryota > Metazoa > Arthropoda > Insecta > Coleoptera > Curculionidae > Pachyrhynchus > Pachyrhynchus sulphureomaculatus. The sequence goes on from CM032456.1 coordinate 74,102,334, forward strand.
CGATTTTCCCCCCAAAACTAACACCTCCAAATTTAACTTTCAAAACTACACGGCTCTGATTGGGCCATCAACTCCTATTTATATGCCAAAATTGCAACTTTCAATTTCAAATAGTTTCGAAGAAAATCGGGTGTGTCAAGCAGACAAACGGACATACTAGATGTACCAGTATGAAATGCGGATTTCAGACAACAGATGGTGCACCAATGCAGTTTGTGCTATAAAGATTTGACACTGCGCCATTTCGTTATGTCATCAACAAGTATCAGACGCGCACGAATGATAAATTGGAAAAGTGTGTGCATAGTGTTGTGTTATTGTGTTCAATATGACGAAATTTATACCGAACAAAGAGCATTCGCAGACAGCATTAATTTTTTGTTTTCATTTGAAGAAAACTGCTGTTGAATCATACCGAGTACTTCGAGTAGCTTATGGTGTAGATGATCCATCGCAAGATACGTGTGAACGATGGTTTCGGCGTTTCAAAAGTGGTGACTTCGATATTGCAGACAAGGAACGTGGAGAACCGCCAAAAAAAATACGAAGATCGTTGGACAAAGATGATTCGCAAACACAAAAACAACTCGCCGAGCAATTGGGCGTTAGTCAACAAGCTGTTTCCAATCGGCTACGAGAGATGGGAAAGATTTTCACATGAGTTGAATGACAGGCAAATGGAAAAAGCGCAAAAACACCTATGACACGCAAAAAATCATGGGTAGACCCAGGCGCACCATCCACATCGACCGCAAGACCGAAGCGCTTTGGCAGAAAGACGATGCTCTGTATTTCGTGGGACCAGAGGGGCGTGGTCTAGTATGAGCTGTTAAAATCTGAGGAAACGGTTAATACTAAATGTTACCAACAACAATTGACCAATTTGAACCGTTCGCTGCTTGAAAAAAGGCCAGAATACCGAAAGAGGCAACACAAAGTCATTTTTCTGCATGACAATGCTCCGTCACATACGGCAAAACCAGTTCGCGACACGTTGGAAGCACTCAGCTGGGAAGTTCTAACCCATGCAGCTTACTCACCAGACTTGGCTCCTTCCGATTACCACTCGTTTGCATCGATGGGTCACGCACTTGCTGAGCAGCGCTTTGGTTCGTAAGAAGATGTGAAAAAATGGCTCGATGAATGGTTTACAGCAAAAGGGGAAGATTTTTACTGGCGTGGTATTCACAAATTGCCCGAAAGCTGGAAAAAATGTATAACAAGCGATGGAACATACTTTGAATAAAGCACTTTTTATCATTCTTCCGAATTTAACATGTTTTTTTAGAAAAAAAATCCGCATTTCATACTTGTACACCTACACCATAAGTGTTTCATACGAAATACTAAAAATAATTTTAACAATTCAGCTAAAAACTGAAAACATATTTTAAATTCTTATAATTCAGGTTCAAATCTCGCTCACACATTTCAATTAGTTAACAAAAAATGGTTTAAATCATTTTTTGACGAAAAATTAAAATTGCGTCGATTTTTTCATAAAATTGTTTATCAGTCAAACTGAAATATGACAACTAACACCAATTTTTAGCTTTGAAAGTCATTTAACAAGATTAAACGTTTAAAATTTGTTTATTTTTGATATATTGGCAATCGATCCAATACTGATAATATCCATAATATATTAAAAACGATCTGGGCAAAAGTTATATAGGAATTTACGTCCAGTTAAATCGACTTAACGAATAGGTTTGAACGTTTTCTACACTTAATCTTTACGAACCTTTTTAGTATCCATAAAGTGGCTAATAAAGTTTGGCTTAATGTTACATACGATTTAAGAGAGCTTTTAAACGATTTGATCGATAAATTAGTATACCTTAAGAATATAGTTTAATTTATGATGCCGCTTTACGACACTTTTTGCTGTCTGAAGTTGTGTTGCGTAATGTATAGATACACCAATAAATACTGAACTTGGAGTTCAAGACGTAACAGAAATTTTCGAAATAGTAGCGCCAACTGTGGTAAAGTAAATCCCAAGATATAAGATCCTGCCTTTTTGTTTTTTTCAATGGGGCAATAAACGACCCTGTTAAGGTTTCGTGCATAGTTGCCAGATATTACGATAAACGTATTTATATTTTTGTATACCGCCCTCACTTGCACCTGCAATCATATTGGATCTATTTTTACCTATATATTTACTACCTGCCAACATGGTTTGGAGCCCTTTAAGTATTTGATAATATAGGCCTAATGACCACAGGTCCCCATTAAGATTCGAAAGTTACTTTTTTTTATTTTTATTTTTATTTTTAGCTTTACTTACAACTTACAACGTAACGGTTCTATTTTAATTATATGGCGTCCGTGGGAAAATTGCAATAGTAGCTATCGCAAGAGAAAACATTTATCACTTGATGCTAAACAAATAGTGAAAAATGTTTATGAGAGTTCGATAAAAAGAAATTTGAATAAACAAAGTGCTTTGCAAGAAACCAGTGAACTAACAAAAACCCCAATTTCTACGATTAAGGGTATTATAGGAAAACCATCACTCAGGAACAGGAAAAAAAACTGAAAGATTTTTAAATGCATCATGTAAACGATTGTGAAAAAGAAGGCGTCAGGAGAAAAATATATTCTATGTATGAAGAGCAGTTGGTGCCGACACTAGACAAAATAAAATTAAGACTGGTGCAGGACGGCACCAATACACATTGTGGCCGATCAACCCTTCACAGAATTCTCTTAAGAATGGGATTCACGTTCCGAAAAATCAACAAAAGGCAGGTAGTGATGGAGTCACAAAGATTAAGAATCTTGCGACATACTTATTTACATTACAATTTGCCAATAATTTACCTTGACAAAACATGTTTCGATACCCATGACACTGTGCAAAAAGGGTGGGTTGAAAGCAGTACAAAATATCAGACTAACGCACCTTCAAATAAAGGTAAACGAATAACCATTTTGCATGCTGGATCCGAAAAGGACTTGGATTCAAATTGTCTACTATTATCTGCAAAAAACATAGAAGATTCTAGTTTGGACTATCACGACGGCACGACCGCAGAACTTTTTGAAAATTAGTTTCAAAATTTCCTTTTGCCAAATGTTTCCGAACAGAGTGTTATAGTTATGGACAAGGCAAGTTACCATAGTCGCTTACTAAATAAAGTTCCTAATGCAGCCAACACCAAATCGGAAATACAAATATATGTTAGAAAATGACATTTATTTTGACTTTAGTTATAAAAAGTGATATTTTGGAAATTTCGAAAAACTATAATTTGAAAAGGGAATATGTTTGTGATAGTATGGCTGAGAAAATGGAACACACTGTTTTGCGGCTTCCTCCGTATTATTGCGTGTTTAATCCAATTGAATCAAAAATAAGGGCACAAAATGTTTCCCCTACTTTAAGTGTGTCAGTAGTTGAATTAGTAAAAAAAGTTATAAATGATATATACCTTGTGAAAACTGGAAGAATTCCAATCAGCGCATTGTTAAAGTTGAAGATTCATATATTTATGTAAATAATATAAAACCATTGTTAATTACTTCAGCTGATGACAGTGATAGTGAAACCTAAATAGGTTTAAGTTAAAATATTTTTTTTTTTATACAATATGTCCCATCTTGTGTAAGCCCCATTGATTCACACTGTATACTTGTACTTCTTATCCATCCAGTCCATCTCTATCTATCATAAACAAAAGGTCAGAATTTTTATATTGCCCACTTAAAACGGCAAAAATTAGGATCTTATATTTTGGGACAGGCTATAAGCAGTAACTTTCATTAGTGTCGTGTTAGCTGTTTTGATGACACTTACATGCTCAGTTATAGTGGTAAGAATGAGAGTATGTATTAACGAATTGTCAGACAATTGATTCAGATAAGGACTTAAGACTAACCTGATCTTCCTGTATGTAACCGAAATGCATTAAAAATCATACGGTAGTAAATGATTCTGCCTCTTAAGTATGCGAGTATGTAGTTTGGCACCGAGGACGTGGTTGAGATTAAAAAGGTGAAAAGATTTGCCAGTTATTAGAAAATGGCATGCCATTAAAACCTAAACCCATCAAAAAATCGTTTGTGCAATTTGTTTTAGCCGGTAATCGACCTTTCATTTTAATAATGATTTACCCTTCCTTTTTCGCAGTCCAACATCTCTACAAAAGCGAATCACTTGTATCGACCCTTTTGTTCGATAAGCTATTAAAGTAGGAACTTCGATGATAAAGATCGCTGAAGTTAAAATGAAATTTTTTTGAAAGTGGTGTCAATATAGTTACTAAAAACCTGAAACTTTTGTAATTCAGTGTTTACTGTTTGTTTTAATTCTTACTGCAGGTAAAGGTTTAAACATAAAAGAAAAAAGAAGAAAGAATTGAAAATAAATTTCTTTTTAGAGCTATTTGGCATTTGCTACAGACTCGTACAATCAAATCAGGAAAAACCTAAAAAGTACAACTATATTTAGGGTATGAATTTCGGGGAATGTTCAATATACAATATATAGAAAATTACATATTTAATATTTAGTAAGTTTAAAATTGAGAATTATGTTTTGCGTGCCTCAATTTTACTTAGATTAGGTACAGGATTAAAAGCTGTTGTGGAGCATACAGCTTTCGTGTACGAAATAATATTACAAGCTTTTGAAAAGCTTTCTTTACCATGTATGTAAGATGATTAAGCCACGATATATTAATTTCCAAATTAACTGCTAAGATGTTAATATAATGATGATAATATAACAGAGTGTTCTAACAAAACTACGTCCGATTGTGTAAGGTTGATGTATTCACAAAAAAAATGCTGCTTATGCGTATTGTACCAATAAATTATACGTGCTTATTTTCACCTCAAGATATAATTTCTTCCAGATCTTTAGTATAGTGTAGAACTTCTAGCCATCTGCTGATATTTGCATGAGCAGTTGGTGTTCGAACAAAGATACAAGAGCGGTATCATAAGCAAAGCTGTAGATTGAATTTTTTATCTTTAACAGTAGATTGTTAATGTCAAGAAAAAAGAACATCGAAGACATTATAGAGCTCTGGTGTATACCAACGTTGATCGTGAAGGTATCGTAAAGAGATCCATTAACTGCTACTAGCAGAAAAAGTATCCCAAGGAACTGGAGAGTAGAAAAGATAATCTTTTACACTTACCATAAGAGTGTAGTATAGCCAGACATCCGTGATGAGATATACTACCGAAAGCCTTGGTTACATCAAGCATAGCCTTTCGAGATTTTTGAGGGTGTTCAATTGTCTTTAAAATCAGACACATTAATGGTTGCTAATGATAATAAATCCTGCTGGATATTTAAAAAAATGATGCAGGGTAATCTTTTCTACATCCTTCGATATAACTGAAAGCTGTAGGTATTTGGCATAATCTTATAGCTTTTTAATGTTCCATACGGAACACTTATAAGGTGACTTCGGTGTCTGTTCGTCTGTCACACCCGATTTTCTCCGAAACTACTTGACATAGAAAGATGAAATTTGGCACTGATATAGGAATTGATGACCTAACCAGAGCCATGTAGTTTTGAAGGTTAAATTTTGAATTATGTGGTTAGTTTTGGGGGGTGAAGTCGGAAGTGAAAAAACAAATGTTTATCAGGTCACGAATGGGGTGTCAAATGAAAGCTTGTAAAAATACGAATTCAAAAATATATAAAACGAAATACTTACACTTTTCTTCTATTATTTTTAAAAAAATGCGAAAAATCGCGGTCCCCCCCTTATCCCGAAAAGTACTAATCAAAAAATTTTGCAAAATTCTTGAATATTCTCCACAGGATGTAGATTAAGTGCATTACCTTTAATAATTTATCTGGTATATATAAAAATAAAAACTTCAAGGTCATCGGTCTTCAGTAAAGATCGGAAAAAAACTTTGTTGAAAACTCATTTGGGGTATGTTTTGTGAAGTCACTAATCATTTTTTACCTCAGTAACAAGAATTTTTATTTTAAAAGCAATCAACGTACGGAACACTAATTGCGCAAGTCCGGCTATTTCGATATCAACTAAACTAGTGCTCATTTTCAGAAAGTAGAAAATATTCCCATTTTATTAGATGAGTTTGAGATTCTTCACTAATTGATGTAAGCTAGCATGATATTTACCATGAATTATCGAATAACATGAAAATTTCAAATTGAAACCACGGATTTCAGAAAATGATTTGAAACGTCATATGCCATTCATTAATTTAGTACTTAATTAGCTTAAAATTTAGCATTCTGCCTAGCTACCTTCAATATTAGTTAGACAACGTATTTATCGTTCTAGAGTAACCAATATACCTATCAATACCACCACAGAAATTCACTCATAAGATAATATTACAAAGGAAATCCTATATGTCCTTAATTAGGTATAAATTTCATAAAGGATAAAGTTATTATTATACAAACAACCAGTAGATATTGACCTAATTTAAGATTCCAGCTAATTATAACATTTGCCGAGGACCAACATATATTTTAGAATTTTTTTTAGATTAGTGGGTATTTAATCTTAAAAGGTGTGGCGACCCGTGGCACCTTGCGGTACAGAATGTCTCAAGTTCAATCCCGGCAGGTTGCTATACTTTTATGTAATTATATAATGGCCTCGCCACGTACATAAGTAGTAGTTGTTTGCAGAAATGCAGTAACGTCCTTGGCAGCACTACCGCGTTATCTTGAAAGGTGCCGTGCAATACAAAATTGTATTCCGCCGATATCCTCAGGATATGAAAAAAGGTAAAATCCCTATTCACGCGGGGAGGTGAATGATAAAAAAGGAATATTTAAAAAATCTGTGTAAATATAATGGAGTTCTCCTCTGCCTCATTCGATATAGCTCTATCTATATTATTTGATTATTGGTTATTCGTTAAGAGAATTCTAAGTGTCATAAGGATAAAAACATATTTCGTAAGGAATGCAAATTTATTACCACATTTGGGTGACCTCAACTAAGAAAAATTTTAAAAATGCCGCGAAGACATCAACAGACCCTTACGAAGTTAATAGATAGGTAATAAACGAGTCAGATTTTGAACACCAATTGTGTTAATGATACATTTAAAATTTAATCTTCGTTTATGCTGTGAACTTAAACACATAATTTTTTTATTATTTAAACTTTACCTATATAAATGCTTCTACAGAGGATTTTTTAAATTCTAACTATCCTATTCAGTATATAAACTATACACGAAACGTTAACAGTTTTAGCATAAACAGTTGACTAAAAAGAGGTGTATACGAGGCTGGTTTGAAAAGTCCGTGCAAAAATAAAAACTACTTATGTGTTTGGGGTAAACCTTTTTTATTTTTCGACATAGTCTCCTTTTAGGCTTATACACTTCGTCCAACGATGTTCTAGTTTGTTGATCCCTTCCGAATAATAGAATTTGTCCAAGTCTGCAAAATATCCATTAGTGTCTGCAATCACCTCCTCGTTTGAATAAAATCTTTGTCCCGCCAGCCAATTCTTCAAATTGGGGAACAAATAGTAGTCCGAGGGAGCCAAGTCTGGAGACTAGGGGGGATGTGAAACGAGTTGGAATCCTATTTCCATTAATTTTGCGACCACAACTGCTGAGGTGTGTGCTGGTGCGTTGTCGTGATGGAAAAGGACTTTCTTGTGGGCCAATCGCGGCCGTTTTTCTTGCAGCTCGGTTTTCAAACGGCCCAATAACGATGAATAATAGTCACCTGTAATAGTTTTACCCTTTTCCAGATAGTCGATGAGGATTATCCCTTGCGAATCCCAAAAGACAGTCGCCATAACCTTTCCGGCCGAAGGAACGGTCTTCGCCTTTTTTGGTGCAGATTCCCCCTTGGTAACCCATTGTTTAGATTGTTGTTTGGTTTCAGGAGTATAGTAATGTATCCATGTTTCATCCACAGTGACGAAACGACGCTTAAAGTCCTCCGGATTCTTCTGGAACAGCTGCAAACCATCCTTGCAACACTTCACACGATTCCGTTTTTTGGTCAAGCGTGAGCAATCGCGGCACCCATCTTGCGGATATCTTTCTCATGTCCAAATGTTTATGCAAAATATTATGTACCCGTTCAGTCGAGATGCCCACAGCACTAGCAATCTCACGCACCTTAACTCTTCTGTCATCCATCACCATATCATGGATTTGATCAATGATTTCTAGAGTCGTAACCTCCACAGGCTGTCCAAAACGTTCAACGTCACTTGTGCCCATATGGCCAGTCCGAAAATTTTGAAACCACTTATAAACTGTTCTAATCGAAGGTGCAGAGTCACCATAATGTTTATCAAGCTTCTCTTTAGTCTCCTGAGGCGTTTTGCCTTTCATAAAGTAATGTTTAATCACCACACGAAATTCTTTTTCGTCCATTTCTTGAAAATCACTCGACTTCCTTGATTCACACGAATGCCAAATACAAAGAAATAGACCAATATGGCTGAAACTTGGTGTGCGTTCATTCAAGAGATGCTACTAACTAAACATGACCTCGATACGCGCCGGTGGTGCCATCTCTCGGACTTTGCACGGACTTTTCAAACCAGCCTCGTATATCATTACGGTCAATATTACATCACCGTTCTAATATTGTGTTTCCAAATTCAGAATAATTTTACTACACACTCTTGTGAACACCGTAGACGGATCACTTGATATAAAAATGTGATAAATAAAATAAAATCAAATTATAATTTTAACATATGTGTGTGTATATTGTGTGGAGGTTTAAGAGTTTACGTTTGTGGCAAGTTCATATTACAACCGTGCTATAATTTTAAATATTAACATCTAAATGTATTGTTCTAGAATATTTTAACTCTGATGACGACCCATTAAGAAGGTCGAAACGTTAGTAAATAAACAAATACTTAACCAATATTCATTCATTAATAGACCAAAGACCAAGAAAATACTAACAAAAAATATAATGCTCAAAGGTCTAAGAATATTACATATTTTGAAGAAATTAAAAATATCTAAAAGATTAAATATATATATATATATATATATATATATATATATATATATATATATATATATATATATATATATATATATATATGTATATATGTATATATGTGCATATATATATATATATATATATATATATATATATATATATATATATATATATATATATATATACATACATATTTTACCCTTTGTCATATCCTGAGGATACCGGCGGAGATGTCGTAATACCCGTCAACGTTGCCTAAGTGCCAAAACATACATTTTTGTATTTCACGGCATTTAGACAACGCGGTAGTGCTGCCACGGACGTTATTACATTTCTGCAAACAACTACTACCTATGCACCTGGACCAATATATAATTAGTAAATAAATTAATAAATAAAGTATACCGTCCTGCCGGGATTGGAACCCGAGCACCGCAAGCAAGTTATTACGCTACGGATGCCACGGGCCGCCATATATAACCATGTATAACCAGGCAATAAAGTTAATAAACATAAGGGGCAACATCGTTAGAGTATCAAAAGCACTATTTCAGTATTTTTGCAACGTTGCATAGACGAAGTATAAGGTAACTTTTTGCATAGAACAGGGTTGCAATTTAGCATTTTACTTCTCCTTACCACAGTCATTGAAAATATAAACGGATGATTAATATGGCAGCAAACGATTTTATGAATGAGAGATCTACATAAAATAGTTTTGAAAATAGTACCCTTCAACCTTTTAAAAAACCCAGAAGGCTAATAATTTGAGCTTTATTTCTTGCTGCAGTTTTCTCTTCAACTAATTAAATTTTTCGTATTTCCTAAATAATTCAATCAATAGAAATAATCCTTTCTTTAAAAAGCTTTTTATTATAATCGGCTTAAATAAATAACTAACAATCAATAACACTGTCTGTCTTCGGTAGGCTTTCAGCTTGTAAATATTTAACTTGGTTAATAGACTTAAGAAGACGAGGTATATTATATAGTCTGCTTTATGCTTATCGATCACTTGGTTCTTATAAGGATTAAAAATTAATTTTCTCTCTGTGTACTCTTTAAATACCCTTTTAAGATCGTTTTGGTAATATGACAAATTTCAGAGTTGTATAAAAATTCAATTTCGTGATAACAGAACGCTCTTGGACATTAATCAATTACATTTTTTGCGGTTAATTATATTTAAACAGCTTTACAGCTGTCAAGTAAGAACGTGTCCGCTCATATTCTTGAAAACATGTACTATCAATATATTCTTTGGTATGCCAACAAAGGCGCAATTACCTTAGTAAGTTGCCCAATGCATCAATAATCTAATCGCCTGGCATCTTCGAGGCCCTCTGTCGACGATATTTTCTGCATGCTCGCGCAATGTTCTCCAAATTTTTCGAATTTCGCAACTGAATCAAAGTCCTCAGAGTCTTTCCTCTGACCTTTCTCTTTACAAGAGACCAAACGTTTCCAATAGGATTGGCGTCAGGCGATTGTGAGGGCCACTCTAATATCTTATCGTGGGCCCAAGCGAGCTGCTTCGCGACGTGATTTTCGCCCAGCAAAAGTTTTTTCAACGTACTTGGGAATTTGACATTATGAACACGAAGATGTTGTTGAGTCATGGGACATATTCAAACCCGATTTTCTTAATTTTGCCGCTTCTTGACGCAGTGTCAATTTCGAGTCCCAAACAAAGACATGATTCGTTTTTCGACTTACGGAGTGACTTTGCCTACCGAGCCACGTTTTGGCAAATCGTCGACATTTTTCGTCTTATTAAAACGATTAACCCACTTCTTCACAAACGATATCGACCTTTTAATATATTTAGCGGTCGCGGAATGTATTATTTTAGGCCCCCTTGGATGGGAACAAAGAAAGCCTGCCTCGAACCGACACGCAAACAAGTGATTCATTTTGAATTTTACGTGATTCCGACGATAGCTTGGAATCGATTGATACTTTAACTAAAATGCGTCGGAGACAAAGGTTCCCTCTACCGTTTTTTGTCGAATCGCTAGAATCGTATTTACCAAAAATAAATTATCGCGGACACGTTCTTACTTGACAGACTGTATGTAATAATATGGAAACGGAATAAAATTGTCCTACTGTTTTCTATACTGTTCCTTTAGTTGCGTTGTTACTCATTTTTTGTAAACTTCAGAGCATCATCAGGCACTAAAGTAGTGCTTTTTTACAAAAAGGGTTCCTTGGCAAACGCATTTGCGAGATATTCGGAGTTCAACCATTACAAGAGGATCTTTCCTGTTTCCATCAACAGACAGTTTAGATGGACTGAAGCAAGAATGAACTTTTGTTACATGCAATAAGAAAGATAAATTCGATACACATACTGCCCAAAAAAAAAATGTAACTTCAGCTCACTTTCGTGAAAACCTAGGTATTCTTCTTCTAAAGGTGCCTATCGGTTTCGGATGTTGGCGATCAAAAGAGCTATCCTGACTCTGTTAACAGTCGCACGAAAAAGGTCTGTGGTTCTTAAGGAAAACCACATTCTTAGATTCTAGAGCCACGAATTTCGTCGTCATCCTGCCATACATTTTCCTTGGAGTATAAGTTGTTGCAGGTCATAGCATTGTTCATTCCTCATTATGTGGCTTAGGTATTCAAGTTTTCGTCTTTTTACGCTAAAAGGTATTTTGCATTGCTTGCCCATTCTTCTCAAAACTTCCATGTTTGCTACTCTGTCTACCCAGGAGATTCTTAATATTCGCCGATAGCAGCACATTTTGAAGGCCTCAAGTCTCCTCATGGTGGCGTCGGTCAAGGTTCAAGATTCGACTCCGTGCATAGCACCGAAGTAATCGAACTTTAGTGCTAAGTAGTAAGTCTCAACTCTTGAAGATTTTGTTCATCTTGACGAATGAGGTTCTTGCCATCTCGATACGTCTTTTTATCGCGACTGAGGGATCCCATTAGTCATTTATGGTGGTGCCCAAATAAGTGAAGTCACTAAGTCTTTCAATTGGTTGCTGCTTAACTACTAATTCACGGGATGGTATCTGAATTTTTACTGATAACCATGTATTTCATTTTTTGATGCTAAATTCGAAACCGAGACGCAGACTTTTTTATAGCAGATTTGAAACAAGAGACCGCAAACCTTTCAGACTATCTGCAAAGATAATCGTATCGTCCGCATATCTTATATTATTCAGACGTTCTCCATTCACCAGAATTCCCTCATCGATCTCTTCCAATGTTGTTGTTAAAATTTCTTCCGAATAAATATTGAAAAGAACAGGCGACAGGATATAACCTAGGTATAAACATTACTAAATTTATAGACGTAATAAAATAATTAAAACAGGTATCTAATTTTTCTGAAGCAAATCAGTTCCTGATGGTTAATAGAATTGATACTGCGAATTCTCTACTCTCAAGGGATACCCATTTGGATCTCTAATCTATTAATTACATGATTAACTTGGCCTGAGTCATCTTATTAGACACATTTCTATAATTGAATTTGAAATGATAAACATAAAATGTCAGTGAATAATAAATTTAAGGAATAAACGTAAATGGAAAACAGATAGAAATATATCTTTCTCTTCAAATTTTTTAAAAATATCGATGCAATAAAATTGCCAAACAAATAAACAATAGTATCACTTTTAGGACATAAGACCTCAAAAAATTACACAGTAGAAACTAGAATTAGTATACAAAGTTTATAACTTTAGATAGCAACCATTGCACATATAATAAAATAAAAATTACATTTCTTCATTATTTTCCTAATTTAAATTAAATTTGGCCTTTGTAACAAAAATATCGCTAAAATTCAAAAGAAAATGCAATATATGAATGCAAATATTTCCTTGTGAAATATGCGTGCATGTGTAAATGCTTTTATGTTTTAACTGAAGGCCGACAGTATTGTTTTAAAAACCTATTAAAAAAGACTGGTAATTAAATTTCGTTTTCCTTTTTCCTTGCAAACATGTAGTTCTAAAAGAAGCACTAAATTGAGGTTTCTGGAGTATCACATATAACTAATACTTGAAAAACCCAAATTCAGCTCTCCAACATGGACACATTCGCCTGATTGAAGACCCGCAGCTCACCAGAAACTTTGATTCCTTATCACATCGAAAGACTTATTGTTCGACGAATGTGACCCACTTGATTCCTTCCAGATCTGGATATGCTTAGAATACACGCCTAACTAGTCACATCACATCTGAATGAGGCTCGGCTTATCACTCTTCGTCCAAACTTTTTCAAGATTTCTTGGAGAACCCCGTAAATTTGAAATGAATTTCTAGTGCTTCCCACTGAGTACAAAATGCAGCGATTCAAAATCTACATAAATTGCTTGTTCCGCTTACACTCCGCTCTGGTAGCGTTTTAGAAATTTACCTGCAGTACGTGCCGTGCCCATAAAATAAAAATCTTAAATTATTACTTTTAATTATGTTCAAGGTTAATCTTGTTTTAATTGACTTTGCCTAACATAATTTTTGTCACAATCATTACAATTGATCTCATAAATCCCACTTTTTTCAGGTTTTTCCTTCAAACTTTCTAAAATATTTTTTAAGTTGTCTGATGACTTATAGACGACGGTGAGTTTTACCTTATTAAATAGGACTTTGAGCCTCCTATAATATGATCGTATTGAAATACATTTCGTCTTATTTTAATCACGGATGATCCTCTAAGAATTTAACCTAAACTGATACATATTTATTAACTTGTTTATTAAGTTAATAGTCTAAGATCCGAAGTAAAATCGTCCTTCACCCATCTGCTTGCAGGATGAAAAGTATTTTTATCAGACATATTATGTAAACAAATACATCGCGAATGGGTTGCCTAATGAAATATGTTCATGGCTATCCTTAATTAAAAATACTGTATTTAACTTTTTTTTATTATTTTACTCACTTGCTTACCAAACGAATTTAATACCAATCGAAAATATAAAGCATAAAGAACATGCAAAAGTTTGGTTGCCTACCATTTCTGTTCCTTATTACCGGGTTGCCGGGTATAACAGGTGAACTGATACTAGTAATTTGTACTCAATCTCATTGAAACATATATTAAAGATAATTTTATTGTGAACACGGTGGTATAAGGTTGCTTGCGAAAAACCATTCATGAATCACGGTTGCCAGGCTTCGAAATTTAAAAATTGCGACTGAGACGCATTGAGCGTACTATTCGGTGCGATGGAGGAGGACGTAGCATAGCACCTGCGCGTGAAACGACTGACAAAGGAAAGAGCGTGCTCATGCTGTTTTTACGTGTGATTAAAAAAAGAGAAAACTACTATACTGCCGAGAATCGTTTTGAAGCGACTGACAGTATACTTTTAATAACTTTGAATTATATATAGAATATTAAAAAAAATATCTTTCAAATATTTTCAAATAAATATATGATATTACAATATAGAAATATTTATCAAAATAATAATATGTTAGTGATATATACTTATAACAAAAAGTTTATCTATTATAGAAGGGAATCAAAATAAACAAAGAAAAAAAATTAAACATTTTTTACAAAATGAAAAAAAAAACATTAACACATTAGTGTCGTGTAAAAAAACTTTATTATACAACAATTGAAATACAACTGAACATTATTCATAATCCGATTTGTCATAAGTTAGATGAATATCTTCGAATTCTGAAGATTCGTCATCATATTCTTTTTCCGTCCATTGCAAAATATTGTCTATTTTCAAAGGCGTCTGGTCCTAACATTTCCTATTGGTTTTAAATAACAATCTAATAACCAACCGCAGTTTTCAGGGCGCAGTATTACACAGTCAGGATCAGTTGCATTAAGCCACATGGTATTGTTGTTCGCAAAATAATTATATTATATTATATTATTATTTATTCATCCGACAGTCATGTCACGCGCAGGTGCTATGCTGCATCCTACTCTATCGCACCGCTTAATGCTTCCCTGTCGCGCATCTTCGCTTACTCCAATTTTTCAATTTCAAAGCCTGGCAACGGTGATTCATGAACGGTTTTTCGCAAGCAACCTTATACCACCGTGTTCGCAATAAAATTATCTTTAATTTAATATATATTTCTAGGAGAAAGCAGGTAACCCGGTAATAGGGAACAGAAAAAGGTAGGCAACCTAACTTTTGCATGTTCCTTATGCTTCATACTTTCGATTGGTATTAAATTCGTTTGGTAAGCAAGTGACTGAAATAATAAAAAAAAGTTAATTATAGTATTTTTAATTAAGGATAGCCATGAACATATTTCATTAGGCAACCCATTCGCGATATATTTGTTTACACATTATGTTTGATAAAAAATACTTATCATCCGGTAAGCAGATGGGTGAAGGACGATCTTACTTCGGCTCCTATACTATAAATAAAAAGTGTAAATCGGGCCTGTTGGTCTAGTTAGCTTGATGTCTGATGCCTATTGAATTAAACTAAGTTACTATGCTAATGAATCTCTTTGATTTTAATCTACCACAAAGCCAAGCGAAAACTTGGCCAACCATTAGCAGAGTTAATAAAGATATCTAAATATATTGACTATTAGCTTTCTGTAATTATTTAAATCTTAATTACGAATATTCTATTTATTTTTTCAAGTCATATCTCTGTAAATTACATCGTTCAGAGTCACGTTGCAGAGCATTACCGGTCGTTGCTGTTGTTCTTTTTTTATATTAGAACGCTTTTTTGTAAAAACACGTAGGCCTAATTCTATGTTTTTGGATCTGACGGAAATGTTTTAAGTAACAATTCCTGGATAAATTAAAAGAACAGTTTTGACAAAAAATGACAGAGATCACGAAAGCGACGCTCTAAGCAGTGAAATAGAGTATCTCCTCTTGCAAAGAAGAACGTTGTCGCTTGCTACTGGTAGGAAGATCTGTTGTCTGAATTGGTGTCATTTAATTAAAAATTTCTTTTGTCTAGGCCAAAGGAACCTAAATTGTTAAAGTAATATTCTAGATGGCCAGTATTAAGGTTTATATATAACCGATATGTCATCGGGGAAAAGAAGAAACTCTATGAGAAATGGATGAACACCAAGTCCGAGGAGGACCTAAGAAGGTATAGAGAGAAAAATAGAGAAACGAAAAGATTAATAAATAAAGAGAAGAACGAGAAATGGGCAAAAGCATGTGAAAACATCGAACACTATATAGGTGGAATACGAAGTACGGAGGCATGGAGAACGATTAGAGCTATGAAAATAAATTCCAAAGAACAATCCCATATACAATACATTCAAGGAAGCCAATGGGATAACTATTATAAAAAACTACTAATAGAAGACAGACCAGGGTTCTTGAATAGAGACGAAGATGACGAACAACAACAAAACGAACATGAGGAAGCAGAGATAAAATATGAGGACATAAAGAAGGCCATAAAATCATTGAAAAGCCGGAAAGCAGCTAGACCTGGAGGAATGGTAAATGAATTAATCAAATACGGATCAGAGAAACTGCACCGAATAATAAGAAGCATGTTCCACAGGGCTATAAATGGAGAAAAAATACCTAATGAATGGACCGAAGCGCACATAGTTTCAATTTTTAAAAAAGGTGACCGAAGGAAATGTGAAAACTATAGAGGCATCAGCATCATTTCAAGGATTGGACGACTGTATGGAAAAGTAATTAAGAATAACATGACAATATAAAAGGCAAAATAGGGGAAGACCAAACAGGATTTACGGCTAGGAAGTCCTGTATTGATCACATATATACAATCAAGCAACTGATGGAAAAGAAACTAGCCAAAAACAGAGAAATCCACCTAGCTTTCGTCGATATAAAAAAAGCTTACGATTCAGTCGCTAGAAGTCACCTCTGGAAAGCAATGTCTAACATGGGAATCGACAAAGTATTAATAAAAGCAGTAAAAGCGATATATAGAAATAATATTAACAGAGTAAAAATTGGTAATAAGTTAGGGGCCAAAATTAGAACAACGAAAAGACTACTACAAGGGTGTACAACCTTTCCGACACTGTTTAAAATCTACCTGGAACAGACTTTAAAAAACTGGAAGAATAAATGTCAAGGTATAATAGTCCCAGTAAGAGACGACTACTTATACAGCTTGAGTTTCGCAGATGACCAAGTCGCCATGGCACAGGACGAAGAAGATCTCAGCTATAGGGTGAGGAAACTGAAGGAAGAGTATGACAAAGCTGGGCTAGACATAAACTTTAATAAGACGGAATACCTAACAACTAAAACAGGAGAAATAGAAGATCTAGAAATTGAAGAGAACGTAAAAATTAAAGGAACTGGAAAATTTAAATACCTGGGCACCATAATAACAAGAGAAGCAACATCCCAAGAAGAAATAAAATCGAGACTGGGACAAACGAGAACCTGCATCAGACAGTTAAACTCAATATTATGGGATAAGCACATAACGAAAGCAAACAAAGTCAGAATATACAGAACAATCATTGAAAGTATCTTGACATACGGGTCAGAAACATGGACCATTAACAAGAAATATAAATCAAAAATAAACGCGGTAGAGATGGAATGTTGGAAAAGGTGTTGTACGGTGACCCGGACTGATAGGATTAGGAACGAAGAAATAAGAGCGAGAATGGGAATAACAAAAGACGCAGTACATGCCATAGAAGAAAAACGATTGAAATGGTATGGTCACGTAAGGAGAAGCGACGACAGAAGGTGGATTAAGAAAATCACAGAATGGAGTCCAATTGCAAGAAGAAAGAGGCGCTCATGGCGAGATGACGTCGATGAGGCAATGGGAAGATCGAAGAGAATGGAACGTGAGATTGAGAGAAGGGAGACAGCGTTCAGCTGTAACAGACCTTTAAATATATATATATATATATATATATATGTATATATATATATATATATATATATATATATATATATATATATATATAACCGATATAAGTTCTATAGGTGCCTTTACTTTAAAAGCTACATTTCTGCCCTTTATGTCAAGCCTCTTAACTTTGAATTCGTGATTACATGATTAGGGATTTAAGCAATTTTTTATTTTATTTTTGGGGGCAGTTTGTCTAGGATTGAGCGACAGTGACATTTACATCAGCTTCGTTCGGATTAGAGACATTCTGATTTATTTGTTGTTTATTTGTGCCTGTTACTGGTGCTAGATTTTTATAAAAACTATTTACTGGTTTTTGCAGAGTCATCCTTAACAACATCTTCTAAATTTTGAACCCTAGAACAAGATTTAAATCCTGTTCTTATGTAATTAATTACTTCAGTATTGGATATTTGTTGCTATATAGTGAGTATTTTTTGATTAGTGGTTCTGTTATTTTCTTACTGTGTTCGGGAATACTTTATTAAAGTATTTTTGGAATTAGGAGTTATTAGGAGATATGCTTTCCCGTCGCGGTGTATCTCAAATTGTTTAAATAAATATTTTAAAGGCGTTGACTTTGAAGGCAGGTTAAAAATAATAAGGTTTTCTACGTGCCATTAGTGGTAATTATTTGAAAATCCTGATATAAAGAAGGCTGCTCTTTAATAGTTCCCTTACAAATCTAGTAAACATTTAAACGATCTTATTTTAAAAAATAATTGATCGAGTATTGTAGTTTATTTTATTTCTTTACTAGCGACCCGTCCCGGCTTCGCACGGGAGTTGTTGTTATGTTACTGTTTAACTCTTCATTATAATTTAGTGTAAATAAAAATAGCACGTTTAAAATATGTTTTAAGATAGTTTAAAATATTTCTTTATAAACCACATTAAGTGTCTCTTCTCCTGTTGCCAGAACAAACAGTCTTCGTGAAACATTTTATTTAGTGAAAACCAGAATAAAATCCATTCAGTAGCTACTAAGAAAATAAACAAATAGGCGGACAAACGCGGACGGGGACTTTGTTTTATACTATGTAGTGATACTTAATGTCATCCAAAAATTAGGGAAATTGACCGCTCATTGTCATAATAAGAACTTTTTGGCTTACCCTTTTCTACCCTAAGCCTGCTCTCTTCTAACTCCATATAATTCCTTTTTCAACATCTTTTAAGCAAAAAAAAAACACATAAGAACTTTTTGGTCCGACGATCGTACCTTCTCTACCCTCATATAAGACCTTTCTCAACTACTTTTTTTTAACAAAAAACACCTCATATTAGACCCCTTTCATTAACTATATATAAAAAAAAAACAATCCCACTAACTTCATTAATGCCTTTTTCACATCTACATACGAACACATCAACCATCTTCTAATGCCTTTTTAACAACCTTTTTATCAAAAAACAACCATTAACCGTCTCTAATGCCTTTTTGACCAATTTTTTATCAAAAAAAACTACTGACTTCATTAATGCCTTTTTTACATCTAACCTGCCCCATTACACATTTAAAATAACCAAAAGAATTCGCTTCGTCATAATAAAAAGTCTAGCATACCCGTCATCACCGTAATAGGGACCCTTTGCTCAACCAACTCTTTATCGCTGTTTTTATTATCACCCATTTGACCTACAACCAACACCACACACACGCACACACACACACACACACACACACACACACACACACACACACACACACACACACACACACACACACACACACACACACCTCGACGACGATGAACATCGTCGGCCGAAATAATACTACTTCACATAGAGTTGGCAACACTGTCTCATAACACCCTTTTGTCATCTAACCTTACACACTAACAATATTCTAGATAGCCGAAACGCTACTTTTTCACCCCTGCGCATGAGCACACCCACCGGAGTGGGTTCAAAATGGCACAAAAATGCCATAAGAAAATATATGGGATTTAAATTACCTAGCAATATTACAGGAGCCCCTACTTTTAAAATCAGTTTTTGGGCGGCGCGAGTTCAGAAACACCCTTGTAAAATCTAAACTATTCATCTGAATGTTACAATTTAAAGGCAGTTTTTATCTTCGTTAAATGGACAATACAAAGAACGCATTTAATATGAAGTTATATGTATTTCCTACCTAAATTACTCTCTTTAGTTGAAGTATTTCAACACGTCTATTTTCAATATCTTTACTGTGATAATTTGGATAACCCTTTGTTGATAGATATATGCTGTCGCAGATTTTTTTTGTAGTTATATTTGAGGCTATCAATATTGACTTACAATGTTTCCACGTATCTCTAACTATTTACACGAAAAATATCTCTTCCAAGATTGATTTTTTTCCGACTTCATCCGACATTCCTCGTTATAGGTCGGTTAATTTAGAAAAAATATCCACGAATTATACACCTTAACCTTCCTCGTGAAACACTCTATCCATTGTTTTTACTAGTAGATAAAGAAAATCTGTTGACTAGTTACTGAGAAAATCGCATATAGATACACAGACGCGACGGGGGACTTTGTTTTATAATATGTATTAATTAATTTATTTATTTATTTGAAAATTAAAGTGTTTTTTTATTGCATTACCAGTTTCTTCAGTAAATATAATTATTTATTAACCTTGAAATTAAAAATTTATTTGGAAAACCTTTTAAAAGTTCTGAAAAATTCTGAAGTTAATATTTTACCGCAAAGTTCTGAGAAACAGAAAAAGAGAATAAATGTAAAATAAGGAAACGGAAAGTTTCCTCTGGTGTTGCTTAAGAAATTACTTTTGTCTTGTTTGCTTTCATTCTAAAGTTTTCTTTTGTTATTAAGAACGTATTTCTACTGAAAACTTTAACGAATAGAATGTTTTCCCTATGAGAATTAAATTTTGTACTACATTTATATACGAATACATATACATGTATATATATATATATATATATATATATATATATATATATATATATATATATATATATATACCAAAGCTTCTCTATTTACTTTACTTAATTCTCGCTATTCATGATTACCAAAAATAATTTTTTTTTAAATGTTTTAGATTTGTTTAATATATTTCATATTTTCTGATCTTACCCTATGAATGTCATTTCTTGATAATAAATGAGGGCGACAGTAGTTTAACAATACTATATTCACATATGTTAACCTTAATGTAATAAGTTTAAATTATATAGCTCTAAAACACCGTTACCAATCTGTATAGGTTAATTAACCTCAGGATATTTAACCCTAACCCTACCTATAACCCTCAAGTTCCTAAGACAAATAATAAACTTAATACCATTAACGCAAAGTAATGTAATATAAACTTGTAAGAGCATAAATATAATAATTATGGCTAACGTTATTTCAGTATTTTAAGTTAACAACTGAGGTTAAAACAACTTAAATTCATTAGAAATTAGCTTGTATGAACAATTAATGTGGCGGATATCGAAGAAGCGAAACAGAACACTAATAACAGACACTGGTCTTAGGTACCAGGAACAAGTCACCAGATTCTCACGTCCAAGTGTATAAGAGATCCTTGAAATGCCCTTAAAACTTTACTTCGAGAGCATATCTCTATTGTTATTGTTAACAATACTTAAATCACTAAATCTCCAGTAAACGATGCGTGTAGCCATAACAGTGGGGTCAGAAAAGCGAATCAGTAGATTCCGAAAGTTTTCAAAGTGCTTAAGTACTTCATGTATGTTGGTTGTAGACGGGGCAGAATCATGCTTGTTTTGCTGGTCAACGATCTAGATATTGCTGATATGACCATCTGTTGATTGTCGTTTTTACTACCTCTTTTGGTATACCAAACGCTGGTTCTGGATCCCTGTATAGTTTTGTAGGTCCTAATCATTCTAATTCGTCCGCTTTTTCATTACCTTACATTCCCGAATGTCCTGGAACCTGTATGGTTTTATAGATCCGAGTCATGCTAATTCATCCGCTTTTTCATTACCTTACATTCCCGAATGCCCTGGAACCTACAGCAACCCTGTTGTTCCTGGAGAATAGTTCTAACAGACCATACTTATACTTCATCGTGAACTTGGGGTTGACGTGAAAGGCATTTAAAGCCTTTAAAACAGCTTAACTATCTGAGAGAATATGTATTTTTTAGTTGTGGGAGTCCTGTTTAATATTCTCAGGAACACATGCTTGTATTGTGTAAATTTTTGCCTGTACTTTTGTGTATATATGCCATTGCCTCTGTGTAATAGACCAGACCCCTACCCTTCGTCCAAATCTCCACCTTCATCCATAGATGATGGATTGCACCCAATTCTACATAGTTTTTCGAAATTATACGACATTGCCATGTAGTTAGATTGCATATCCAAGAATTCATCATCGATTAGATCCATAACTCTTTTGTGTCCATATTGTACAGGTTCTTGTCTCCATTACACATTTGTCCTTATTTGATAGACGCTATTAATATCCTCTCTTTTTATGTATCTATCTAGGGATATTAGTTCTAGAATTACTTACATAGCTGTTGTGGAGGTGCTACTTGGAGCTCGGGTGGAACATAAGCAAGCCAACTCTTGCACCCGACGTAGCTCCGTAGTTGTCATTCTTTGCTCTGTTTTCGTCCACTACTGCAGCTCTATATGTAACCATAGGTCTAATGATCACCAGGTATAGCCAAACTATCATTTTTGATCTAAGGCCCTAGATTTTCCCAAACAAGCTCCTGCTTATAATGAGACACATTTTTCCTTCATTGAGGTTTTTTGTAATTTGTTCCACATTGATTTCTTGTCTAGTGTCAAGCCTAGATATTTGTACCTTTGAACGGTTTTTATCCTTTCTCCTTATTCATTCTCCTTAAGTTGTTATAATTGCCTTGGATTCTTCTTTTTGTGAACGGTATAACAGCAGTCTCCGTATCATGAATTTTCAAACTTACTCCCTCACACCAGCCCTGTATATTGTTCAGTGCTCTTTGAATGAGCTTTGCCGCAGTGACGGTATGCACCCCTTGAATAAGTATAACCATATCATCAGCATATTTTTGAGCGTAAAAGCCCTGTGAGTTTAGCTCATTCTCCACTGAGTTCCAGAGGAGTGACGATAGCACTCCTCCCTGTGGGCAATCTTGCATCAACTCTGCAGTCAGTTATAATGTCCTAATATCTAAGTTGACATGGAATGTAAATGAGAGATCCTTCAAACATTACCTAGGCATCGTGTTTGCACAACACATATGATACCAGCAGCCTCCAGCAAGCACGAATAAAAGCGTTCTGAAGAGCATATAATATAATGGTAATGAGTGGTAAATTCGAAATAATTACTTTATTATTTGAGCATAATTTTGTCTTGAACTTATAATTTCAATTGCAAAATTTAATAATGGAGTAACATCGACTATTTCAATAACTGAATAGCTGCTGTAATATTAGAGTTCCGTACGGAACACTTATAAAATCACTTCGGTGTCTGTCCATCTGTCTATCCGTCTGCATTGCCTTTAATAATTTATCTTGTATATAAAAAACAACAAAAATTTTAAGGTCATCAGTTTTCAGTAAAAATCAGAAAAAACTTTGTTGAAAACTCATTTGGGGGTGTGTTTTGCAAAGTTATTGATAATTTTATACTTCCGTAACAATAATTTTTATTTCAAAAGCAATCAACGCACGGAATACTAATTGTGCAAGTCCGACGTGCACTTGGCCAATTTTTTTTTTATTTTCAACTAAGTATTACAGCTTTAATTGATTTTTTCTTGATATATGGACAGTTAAAACATAAAAATTCTGCTCACCTTATTTACTTTATATAATCTATATTACACATCTTACAATTTTCAAAAATTCATACTTACTCGACACGACTAGACAGAGTCAATATATAATATAAATAAATTATTTAAAACGAAAATATCTGTCAGTGTGAAGCAATGACTAATTTAGTAGCCTTTTGCAGGAATACAAAACTTCGTAGGTAGCTCATTTAAAGATTTATAACATCTGAAAGGGCAGGTCGGAAATTTCTGGACAGATAAATTTGTACTGATCGTTGTTTGTTACATTTCTATTTTGGATCCAGACATAGTTCTTATGGTTTAATAGAATGGATGAAATGGTCATTTAAATACAAAAATACAAATATATATATATATATATATATATATATATATATATATATATATATATATATATATATATATATATATATATAGTTTTCTGCGACTTTTATTTTAAAAACTGTCGTGTGTCGCTTACTATTTAAACTTGAGTGCTGAACAATGGTGTGGAATTCGATTGTTTTCTTTTTTGCTATTCTCCGATAAGTAAGTAAATCGAACCAACGAGATCACAGGCTGAGAGTTTGAACAGTTGCTGTATTAGTCACTTGCAAAGTTAAAATGACAAATTCAAAAACTTGTAAGCATTGCCACCGTAATATAGGCAAAATGAAAATGAAATTAGTTTGTGGGATATGCAAGTGTTATTTTCATTTAGATTGTGTGGAAGTAAGTGAGCTTGACGCCCGAATTATGCAGCAGAATAAAACATCTTGGTACTGTGATGAATGTACTGGCGAGAGAAGGATGAGCCTAGCAGATCAATCCACCAGATCCCGTAGGATGTCTATCATACCCCCTAACCCAGGTCTAGATGTGGGAGACGAGGGAGGAATTTACGAAATGAAAACCATTTTAAAAGAACTGCAAAATGACGTTAGAGAGATGAAGCAATTTATCGAGTTTCTCAACGTAAGGTATGAGGAGGAAAAGCAACGCAATAAGGTCATGTCGGACATGGTCTCCGAAATGTCGAAAGAAAATCGTTTACTGAAGGACAAGGTCGCAAAACTAGAGCAAACCATGGGCACGCAAGAAGCATATAAAATAAAAAACAACATCTGCATCAGTGGCCTGGTATGCAAAGAATCCGAAAAAGACTCCACTGTTACAAAACTTGTCACATTGTGTAACTTTCTTAAGGTGCCCTCATCTGAGAGTAAATTTGAGGTTATCAAGCACTTCAAAACCAACAATACAATTAGATCCATAGTTAAAGTAGCAGACTTAGATTTGAAACAAAAAATTTTAAGGCCAAAGCTCACAAGGGAAGAGTAACCAGAAGCACTGTCGGCCTTGATGAATCTGAAAGTGTGATATATAACTATCTCGGAGGAACTTACAAAGGAAACCTACACTTTTCTTAAAAAATGTAAACGGCTTAAGAATGAAGCAAATTACAAATATGTCTGGCAGAGAAATGGAAGGGTCTTGGCACGTAAGGCAGACGGAGAGAAGTACACTGTAATTGCTGACGAAGATCACCTTAATGAACTCTTAGGTTAAATATTCTTTTTTCTTCTTCTTTTTTGCATTTTACTGGTATCCATGAAAGTGAATAATTTGAGTTCTTTATCATGAATAGCAAACAAAAAAAGATAGTAATAGGTCATATAAACTCGAGGTCTTTTTTTCCCAAATTTAATCAAGTTAAAAACTACTTGGAAAATAGCGAAATTGACATTTTAGCTATAACTGAGATCTGGCTAACTGACTCGATAGTTAATGAAAGACTCAACATAAATGGGTATAAGCTTCTAAGATTTGATCGTGGGCAAGGCAGAGGTGGGGGTATCGTCTTGTATATTCGAACTACTTTGCAATGCGAAATGGTAAATAGTTATGCAGCCAATCATTCTGAACAACTATGGGTTGAGTTCAGAGCCGGGAATATTGGGACCCTCTTAGGGGCAATCTACAGGCCCCCTGGATTTACTAACTTTAATGAATTTCTTGAAGAATTTGAGTTAAATGTCTCTCAGCATCTACTGAGATCTGACAATTTTGTATGTCTTGGGGACTTTAATATTAATGGGTTGGACTTAGACTCGGGATACACCCAAAAATTTTTTTCAGTTTTGCAGTCATACGGTCTAAAACAAATTATTAATGAGCCTACTAGATATTGTCAAACCAATGCAACTCTAATTGATTTTATCTTATGTTCAAACGATAAGTTTCTGGTGAGTGCTGTAGTGGATCCTACCCTTAACATTTCCGATCACTTACTAATTAAATGTGAACTAAAACTTCAAATATTTAAACAAAAACCTTTCTTCTTAAACTACAGGAACTTTCGCAATTTTAATAAACAACACTTTCACAACGATCTTTTGTCAGTTCCGTTCCGTAATATATTCTACACTCGTGACATCAATGTAAAACTGGAATTATTTAATACTTATCTTACCGGACTTTTTGATTTACATGCACCAATACAAACAGCTCGTATTACTAAAAGAAAAGCACCCTGGCTTACCCAGGAAATAAAAGATGCTATGTGCATACGAAATAAAGCCCTACATAAATATCAAAAAAATAAAACTCATACCAACTGGGACACGTACAAACTAATTCGAAACCAGGTGACAATTGCAGTGGAAAATGCTAAAAAACAGTACCTTACTAACAACTTAACACCTAAAAACTCAAAAAAAACAATTGGAAAGTCTTGCGAGATCTAAACATTTACTCTAAACCTAAAAACACAATTCCGGCCACATTAAACGATGTTGAAAAGATTAGCCGGTACTTTATTGACGCGGTACTTCAAAAAATTCAGATGCAGACACGAGTTATAATCGTGGGAGCGACTATAACGTTTTTAAAAAACAACTTGAATTGAATTCTAAAAACTTTTATTTTTTTTCGGTTCTCAACGGAAACGTTTTGAGACACTTGATACAACAGACACACTCACTCTGCTATTGTTCGTTACATATATTTATAAACTTTATTTGCTGATATTGCAGAATGGTGTGGTTAGATAAAGGAAATCTTATGTTGCACATTTATGTATACTTTAATTATATTATCAGGATGTAATTCCTCCCGACCTAGTTGAAAATTTAACCTGTAGGTTACTTTTTCATAAAGTCAAATTCGATTGCATCATCGGAATTTGTATTATTATTTTTTATTATTATTCTTTTAGATTTCCTCAATCTTTTTACAATATATCTGGAAATGATTATTATTAAAATCGATACAATTAATATATAGGTAATGGTTATCCATACACTATTATATCTTATAGCTACATCAGAAGATATATTTTTCTAAATGTCTTTTTTGGTCAATCAATTCTTTCTTGATTTTCATCGTTCACTTTTAGGTTTATATTATTTAAGTCTATATCGTGGGGGTTGAAATAGGGTTGATGTATCGCTTCTTGGTTCCATTGGATCTTCGGTAGAGGGATCTCTTCATAATTCAGTTTTACTTCATTATAAGATTTTAAAATTATATTATTTATTTGAATTTGACAGTTACTAGGTAATTCAATTAAATAAGAACCGTTTATTGGTTTATTTTTTTCTAGTTTTTGACAATTTATTCTAATAAGTTCTTCTTTAGCAGTAGTAACTAACCATTTATTATTTGAAATTTGAGTTATTTGATTTTTAATTATTTTAATTTGAAAGGGGTGACACTGCGTTATATTGTCTTTATATTTTAAAAGTTGCACGGTACAGGGTAGCTCTTCGTTGGTGGCTTGACTTTCGCTTTTTTCACAGAGGTATTCATTTGGCTGCATTTCTTCACATTTTCTTTCTTGATATTGGTAATTATTAGTACTCAAAGCAAGGTAGGGTTTTAGAGGGATGTTAATCATATAAGTATGGTTGATAGGGATTGGTACTGGATATAAATGAAAATATTGATACATTTTCATCATCCACCAGTGGTATCTCTAATAAAAATATTATTTTATTTTTGTTAGCGTAACTCTTTATTTTTATAATTTTTTCTAAAAATAAAATATTTTGGAGAGAGTTTTCGAAAGGTAGTTTCTCAGTTGTTAATTGAGTTTTTAAGTTATTTATCTCTATTAGTAATTCATTAGGGTCTACTATAGAGTTATGTAAGGTATTCAATTTTGAAAATGTTATGGCAATCTCTATCTTATTAAGAATGTCGTAAATCACTTGAAAGAGTGTGAATAATTGATTTAAGCAAGTAATTATTCTATTATACTGTCGATCATTAATTTTCTCAAGTGACATTTCCTTTAATGTTTGTTCTACCTGTATTATGCGTGATTTCAAAATTAATTGATTGTGCGTTAGATTTGATATCATTTTTTGAAAGTTATCGATCGTTTTATCTAAGATAGATATTCGATTTATCGCATCTATTTTAAGTTCATTACCTTGTACCTGTAGGGTTTCAATTCTTTTGTTTATTGATTCGGCATCATACTGGTCCATGTTACCGGTTATGCTTTTTATAAATGTACCGAGGGGGTTGAAAATTCCTCGTTTAACTTTTTGAACTCTGTTATAGGGTAATATTTGAGTTATTAATTTTCTAATTTGGTTCTCAATAACATTTACCGTAACTAGGGAATTATAATATTCCTTTTGGTATTCACTTCTGTTTTTCAGTGCTGTCAGCATATATTTGGATTGTTCTTGAAGAGATTCAAACTCTGTAATTAAGGGTTGTATATTGTATTCCTGTACAAAGGTCCAATAATTTGTCATTATTCTTGCTATTCCCATTTTATATGGTAAGATTCCTGGGTAATTATTTAATTCATAAAGTTTTACATCGTTGGCTCTGGTGTAGAGGGTTGTGAGGGTGTACCAATATCTACAACAATGGGTTTCATTTTAGTTTCATTGATGTGAATGGTTTCTTTTATTTTCGTTTTTGGGTTTTCTATTTCGAGTTTATTCCTTTCTAAAATTTTAGTTATTATATATGGTCCTGAAAATTTGTTTTTTACTTTACTAGACCGTTGGTCTATCTTTTTGTAAATTTGCATTCCAATTTTTGGTTTTGTCTCAGTTTTCTTATCGTTCTGCTTTATAATTGCCTTCTCTTTTTTTTGATTGAGATTTTTCTTTTATTTTTTCGAATAATATTTGGGTGTTATTTTTATGGTTGTGCAAATATTCCGTATATACGTGAGAGTGTATTAAATTCATAGGGTCTCTTGAATTTGTATGTCCTAATACTAATTCTTGCGGGGTAAAGTTTGTATCTGAATGGATGGTGTTGTTATACGCTACTATAGCATATGGCATTAAATTTGTAATGTCCGTTTGAGTGTCTTTCTCTCTTAAGATTCTAATGTGTTCAATTATAGTGCTATGCAAGCGTTCTACGGGTGAATTGGATTCGTGGTGATAGGGGGTTGTAAAATGTATATCGATGTCGTGCGTCTTAAGTAG
Organism: Pachyrhynchus sulphureomaculatus; assembly: GCA_019049505.1. Lineage (NCBI taxonomy): Eukaryota > Metazoa > Arthropoda > Insecta > Coleoptera > Curculionidae > Pachyrhynchus > Pachyrhynchus sulphureomaculatus. The sequence continues at coordinate 74,131,370 of CM032456.1, forward strand.
GTTTTCTACGACTTCGTTTTTAAATTCGGTCCCGTTGTCTGCTATTACTTTCTTGGGGATTCCCATAAATGAAAAGAAACGTACTAATTGGTCACTGCACGATATTGCGTCTCCTAAATAAGGTAAAGCTTGTCCAAATTTTGAAAATTTGTCCATAATTGTTAAGAATTTGTCTTTTCCAATCTTTAAGGTATCAATATGAATAATTTCAAATGGTTTACTCGGTGTTTCTGTTATTATAAGAGGTTGTTTAATTGGTTTCCTATTATATTTTGTGCGTTGACAAGTTTCACAATTATTGATGTATTCGGTGACATCCGTTTTTTAATGATTTCCAATAATAATTGGTTTTTAGGAATTTTTATAGTTTCTTCTATACCTCGATGATTTGTTTTTCCTTCGTGCTTATATTGTATAAGTAGTCTTCTTTCATTTTCTTCTACATTATTAATGAGTTTTGTGCATTCTATTAGTTTGTAGTTCCGAAAGTTGTTAATCATAGCCTTATTGATTAAGGGTCTTAACTCTTTTGATAAGAAGTATACATGAGTTGTTTTGTCGTTTAAATACTCTTTTAAAAATTGAATTATTTTTTCTAGGGACATTGGTAAGATTGCTCTTATGATTTTGTTGCCATCAAATGTTTCTCTGTCAATTTTACTATAGTCTGTATATGGTGATTTTTTCAAAATTATTTGATTCTTCTTATTGTTAATTATTTCGTCTAAGAGTGTTAGACTGCTGTCGTTATTTTCCGCGTTTGTGGTATGAACTGTATTAATAGGTTTTCGTTCTTTATACGGGGGTAAAATTTGTATATCCGAAATTATGTTTTATTTTGCCTTTCTTCTTTTCTGTGCCAGTTATAATTCTTTTCGTGTCAGTTATAATTCTTTTCGTGTCAGTTATAGTCGTGTCTTTTGGGTTTTCGCCAGTCATAATTTTAGTTTCTTTTGGGTTCTCAAGTTCTGCGATTACTTTTTGTACTTCTTCTTCAGAAATTTTAGTTGGGTCGTAATTATCTGATAAGAATTCTGAAATCTCTTGGTCTATATTTCCTGGATAATTAATTAAAGATTCATTTTCTATTGCGTTTATTGGAATTCTTGACAATGCGTCTGCGTTAGTATTCTGTTTTCCTTTTTTTATAAATAATCTCATAGTCATACTCTTCTAGTTTTAATCTCCATCTCACTAATTTGCTATTTGGTTCTTTCAAATTGAATAACCACACTAAGGGTCTATGATCTGTATATATTTTGAATTTCCTTCCGTATAGGTATGGCCTAAAATATTTACATGCCCATACTATACTTAAAAGTTCTTTCTCTATTGTCGAATATTTCTGTTCTGTGTCATTTAATGTTCTAGAAGCATAAGCTATAGGATTGTCGTTTGGAGGGTTGCCTTGAGATAAAACTGCTCCAAGGGCTATATTTGATGCGTCCGTCGTTAATACGAATGGCTTTTCGAAATCGGGGTATTTTAATATTGGTGAGTTTATTAGTAACCTTTTCAAATATTCGAAGGCTTTAATAAATTCTGGGGAGTGATTAACTTTCGATCCTTTTTTTAAACATTTTGTAAGGGGTTTAGAAATTTTAGCAAAGTCCTTGATAAATTTTCTATAGTATCCTGCTAAGCCTAAAAATGATTTTATCTCTTTTTGAGTTCTTGGAATTGGGAACTTTTTAACTGCCTCTATTTTCTCTGGATTTGGTTTTATACCTTTATTCGTAACTTGATGTCCTAAATATGCGATTTCTCTATGTAGGAATTCACTCTTATCTAGTTGTACCTTTAAATTTGCTTCTCTTAGTCTTTCAAATATTCTTTTTAATCTATCTGTGTGTTCTTGTAAAGATGTCGAAAATATAATTATGTCGTCAAGATAAACAAAACATACTTCATTCTGTAGTCCTCGTAATACGTTGTTCATAATTTTTTGGAATGTTGCGGGGGCATTTTTAAGTCCAAAGGGCATTCGCTTAAACTCGTAATGTCCTATATCTGTAGAAAATGCTGTTTTTGGTGTATCGTTTGGATCCATTTCTACTTGGTGATAGCCATTAGCTAAGTCCAATGTAGTGAAATATTGTGCTTTTCCGAGTTTGTCTAATATGTCATTGATCTGGGGAATGGGAAATTGTTGATTTATAGTTTTTTCATTCAATTTTCTGTAATCTATCACAATTCTCCATTTGCGCACGCCTGATGCATCCATTTTCTTCGGCACTATCCATATTGGGCTACTCCAAGGTGAAGTTGACTCTTGGATAATTCCATTTCTTAGCATTTCAGAAATTTGCCTTTTTACTTCTGTTTTATGTATATGGGGATATCTATATGTCTTAGTGAAAAGAGGTGTTTCATCTTTCAACTTAATTTGATGTTTAACTTTGTTGGTAAAGGTTAAGGGTGTATTTTTGCAATAAAATATGTCTCTATACTCGTAACATAATTTTCTCATTGCGTCGTACTCTTCCTGATTACAATGGTCTAATCTCAAATTTTTCAGATTTTGTTTTCTCAAAATATCAATTTTTTGATCTTCCTCGTAGTTTTCTTCTACAAAATTTAATTCTGTTTCTTCAAATTTTTCTATCTCAAAGGGTTCAAATATTGTGATCTTCATAGGGTTTTCGCTAGGATTAATAATTGTTGTTAGAGCATGGTAGTTCTCTATCTTTACAATAGCTTCAGGTATTTCTGCTTTTTCCTAATTTTTCGTAATTTAAAATTCCTATTCCATTCTTTTTATTTACTGGAATTTTTTTATTATTTGTTGCGTTCTCGGGGGAATAATAAATTCACACGGTTTCGTTTTTTTGGATTTTTGTTAAAATACAAGGGTAGATTTGCATTTATAGATTCTAATCTGGATTCTCTTAAATTTATTTGTGCATTTATATGGGTTAAAAAGTCTATGCCTAATAATCCATCATAGTTTGGGGAAAAATCGAATAAGTAAAATTTATGATAATCTGGACAATTGAAAGAAGGAAATATTGGAATATTCATGATTTCGTTATGACTAGAAATTGCGTGAGCTGTCTTTACAGTAAAAAAATTCATCTTCAATAAAATCGGGAAATATTTCGTAAGCTAATTCTGGTTTAATGAAACTTTTGCCACTTCCTGTATCAATTAAAAAGTATGCGTTTAATTCTGGTAGGTAAATCACTGGTAATTGGTTATCCGAATTTGTATTTAGTATTATCAACTCGTCTGTATTGATTCCTGGCTTAAATGAAAATTTTCATCAGATTGGGTATTAAGAAATTCGTTTTCATACTCGTATTGCATTTCGTTATAATCGTTGCTATAATCGTGATTATATTCGTTCGGGTCGAAATCGATAGGTTCCGTATTATTTATGTCAAAATCTGTGGGTTCTATACTATTTGTTCGTTCAATCATTTGATTGTATAATTCCTCTGCAAGGAATTTTCTTTGGGGTTGTCTTTGATGTAAGACTGCATTTCCTGATGACATATCCATCGGTTGGGGTTGATTTGATCTGACTATGGAGGATGTTGCTTGTCTTTTTATTCCACGGTAGAATGGTTGTTGAAAATTATTATTTCTCTGCGAGAAATTATTCTGTCTAATAGGATATAAAGGTAAATTTGGCCTTATCATGCGATTTTGTGGATTTTGGAAATTTTGTGGTCTTTGAATATTTGGGGTTTGAACATTTCTCTGGGGGTTATATCGGAATTGACCGTATCCTAGAAATTGATAGGGGTTATTGTTTGGTCTGTTTATATATGGAATGTTCTGGGGTCTTGGATTGTGATTTGTCGGTGTATTTTGACTTATTGGGATATTTTTGACTCGTTGAGGTATTTTGATTGATTTTATTTATTAAGTTACCTCGATTTTTATATTGGATAAAGTTTTCTTCTTCTTGAGCGAAGCTCATTGCTTGTTCAAGTGATAAGGGATTTTTTAATCTTACTACTAGTTGCAAGTAGCTTCTGAAAGCTTATTTTTATAAGCTTTCAGAATTAAGCTGCTATATTCTTGAATTTTTAGAATTTTTATATTACGGGCTATGTTTTCCATGTTGATTTTTGCAAATAGTAAGCTACGTGCATCCTGTAATCTTATTCCGAATTGTTTAATAGATTCATTTTTTTCGATTTTGAAAGTTATGATATCCTGTATTATACAATCAATCGAACGTCTATCTGAGAATGTTTCGATTATCGCGTTCTTTACTAAATCCCAGTTATTTAATTCGACACGGGAAGCAATCAAATCTGCTGCTCTTCCGTTTAATTTTGACAAAATGGTATCGAATAGACACACATTTATTGGGGCATTTGGATCTTCTCTATCTATATGGTTGGTTAAGAAATTGTCACAGGCATTTATGAATCTGGTAATCAATTTGGTATTTCCGTCAAATGAGGGGATATTATCTGCTTGGTAACGGATTAAATTGTAATTAGGGTTTGCCATTATTTTCAAAATAAAATTTCAAAATTTCAAAAAAAATTCAAAAATATGGTAAAAATATAAAAATATGTAAAAAGTTACACCTTAAAATTAAATTGCCTTAAAACTATATTTTCTTACAACTAAGTTGTTCGAATCTTTTGAATTTTACTGCGTAATATTCAAAAATTTCTTGCTTTCAGTCGAAATTTTCTCTGCTTTTTCTGTTTGAAATCTCACTGCGTGAGTTTGTCAAATTTCCCACTGCGTGGTTTTTCTTAAAAAGAAAAGAAAACTTGGTCTGTTGTCTTTCTCACTGCGTGAGCTTGTTTTGAAAAAGAAACTCACTGCGTGAGCAAAACTGCTGAAAAATTGTTTGAAAAGAGAAAAATTTGCTTTTTTTTTTTCCACTGCGTGGATTCACTGGTTGATTCTGAAAAAATGTCAATTGAATTTTCACTTACAGAAGGAGAATCTGCGGGTTCATGCCTTGCTGTTGTGATTTTCTTGTTTCTTTCTTCTTTGTGATTTCTTGTTTCTTTGTGATTTCTTGTTTCTGATTTCTTGTTTCTTTGTGATTTCTTTGTTTCTTTGTTTCTTCTTCCAAAAGGATGAACGCTGTTCGTCCCTGGATACCACTATGACTCTTGAGCGATGCTTGTCTCGTTGAGCCGCACCAATAAGAACTTTTCGTTGCCCTGATTTTTGTCTCTCGAGCGATGCTTGTCTCGTTGAAACCAATCAATAGGAACTTTTCGTACTCTGGTCTGGAGGGCTGAGATCTGTCTCTTTGTTTTCCGCTGTTTTTTTCGCTGATCGTTGAAACGAACCAGAATCTTGTTTTTGCGCGATGCAATTTTTGACTCTGTTGAAAAAAACTTTCTGCTTTGCGCCGTTGACTCTGTCGAAATTTCTTTTCGTTCTGGTCAGTTGAAGACTCTGTCGAAAATTTTCCTTCCGCACTGCGCCAGTTATAATCGTGGGAGCGACTATAACGTTTTTTAAAAAACAACTTGAATTGAATTCTAAAAACTTTTATTTTTTTTTTTCGGTTCTCAACGGAAACGTTTTGAGACACTTGATACAACAGACACACTCACTCTGCTATTGTTCGTTACATATATTTATAAACTTTATTTGCTGATATTGCAGAATGGTGTGGTTAGATAAAGGAAATCTTATGTTGCACATTTATGTATACTTTAATTATATTATCAGGATGTAATTCACGTTAAATTTTTATTTGCAAAATAAAAAAAAAGACGCTGGTGATTTTAATTTTACTTTGGCAAGCATGGACGACATTGAAAGGGCAATGAGTTCCATAAAATCGGAGGCCATTGGTACTGATGGCATTGGGATTAAAATGATATGCAATTGCTATCCATATATTGTACCCATTGTTTTGCATCTGGCCAACAGTTGTATAGAAACCAAAACGTTTCCTGATCGGTGGAAAAGCTCGTTTTTACTCCCGATTCCAAAATCTTTCAACCCAAGTGAACTAAAAGACCTGCGACCCATAAGCATCTTACCAACTATGTCAAAGATCCTTGAAAGAGTCCTAGATGCTCAAATACGTAGATACATCGAAACCCATAACTTGTTACCATCAACACAGTCAGGATTTCGCAAAGATCACAGCTGTACCACTGCTCTTCTAAAAGTGACCGATGACATCTTCGAGGCTACCGATCGGGGTGAGCTTACTGTGATTGTTCTGCTGGACTTCTCCAAAGCATTTGACAGACTAGATCATCATCTGCTTATTGCTATACTAAGATATCTTGGGTTTAGTGGTGAGGCTTGTCTTATGATTGAGAGTTATCTTGCAGGAAGACTGCAGTTTGTAAAACTAAATGGACAAAAGTCCAAGCCAATAAAAATCTGTAATGGTGTTCCACAGGGGTCTATTTTAGGGCCTCTGTTTTTCACTCTATATACATCTCAGCTTTGTACCTATCTTAAATATTCAGATTTACATCTTTACGCTGACGACTCACAAATCTACTTGTCTTTCAAGCCTGAACAAATTATTGAGGGTAATAATAAAATTAACGAGGATCTTGCACTTTTGGTGAGTGCCTCCGAAAAACACTGTTTGGTACTAAACCCAAAAAAATGTCAGTTGCTATTGTTTGGACGTACCGCTTGGAGAAAGCAATATTCTAATCATTTAAACATTATTGTAGGTACTGAGCGGCTAGAAAACTTGGATAATGCTAGGAACTTGGGTTTGATAATGGATATAGAGTTGAGATTCACAGCACATATAAATAATTGCATAAAAAAGGCGCTTACTAATCTTAAACTTATATATAGCCAGCGTCATTTATTAAGTGTAAATTTGAAAAAACTATTATGCGATAGCTTAGTTTTGTCCCACTTCACATTTTGTGATACAGTGTATGGTCCCTGTCTTCTGGAATGGGATGCTCGGCGTATTCAGCGCATTCAGAATTACTGTGTCAGGCTGATTGGTGGTATAAGAAAATATGATAGGGGTGTGACTGCAAAGATGAAAGAAGTTGGGTGGCGCTCCATGAAAGAAAGGAGACTTCTTCATAGTTTAGTAATATTTAATAAAATAATTTGTAAAATGCGCCCAAATTACTTGTATCAAAAAATTAAATTTAGACATGATGCTCATAACCTAGACTTAAGGCATAAACAACAAATATCACCACCCTTGCATAGAACAGCACAATATCAAAGATCATTCAGTTACCAGGTCTACAGTATTTATAATAAAGTTCCAGATAATTTAAAAAGTCTTAAAGGCTTGAAATTTAAAAATGAAATTGGCAAAATTATATCATTATTTTTATAAATTGTTTTCTTATATTTACATGATACATCCGAAATATGTTTGCAACAGTACATGTATGCCCCATAATTATATATGATACATAAGTAATATAATAATTTTTAGGTTAGGATAGGTTAAGATAGGAAGCTAAGCTTCAACTTCGCCTTTTGTATATTATACAATAAAGTCATCATTATTATTATTATTATTATATATATATATATATATATATATATATATATATATATATATATATATATATATATATATATATACCATATGTCATAGGTATATAAAAGCAACTTACGCCAGCTACAAATAAAAATTATCCTTTAATTTAGACCAAAATATTATCAGTTTTTTTTATCTTTTATGTTTCTGCCCCGAAAAAGATTTTTACTATATGTCTATAGATATATTGACGAGCACTTGTTAATAATATTCATTAACGTTGCAAGTTTCGCAACATATATTAGTATTTCATGGCACTTAAAAGACAACGCTGTAGTACTACCACGGGCGTCGTTGTATCTTCACATTAACTACTACTTATAAACACAATACCTAGCTGATGACCAGAATTAAACCGGCGACCAACCTGTTAACGCCCTGAATCACCTAGACTTGACAAAAAAAGTTTAACGTCACAAAATTTCCTAAAAACATGGAAATTACTGTGTGAGAAACAACACAATCAAACTTTAAACGGTACTCTTTTTTTAGGTAAATGGAACCACCATTTTTTATATGCCCTCATGTGAAATATCGGCAAGATTTTCTGTCTGGTGGGCCAGAAGGGTCGCATACTTCACTGGGTGGATGATTACGAAAAGCTTCTTAAAATTTATGGAACATTTCAGAAAGTATTCCTGTGCATTAAAAGAAAATTCCGTCTTGCTGATTCTTGATACTCACGAGAGCCATGTAAGCGTAGATGTGGCCAAGTTTGCCAAAGATAATGGTATAACAATACTGACGCCTCCTCCACACTGCAGTAACAAATTGCAACCGTTAGACGTTGCTGTTTACTTTTCATTTAAATCAAGGTACAAGAGACTGTGATGAACAACTGGATGCTGTCAAATCCCGGGAAAACAGTTACAATTTGTAACATCCCTGGGTTCATAAAAACTATGATGTCACAAACCTTCAATCAGGCAAACATCCTAGGTGGATTCAGGAGTACCGGCATCCGTCCATTTGATCCTGATATATTCACAAAAGAAGACTTCATGTGCTCTGCAGTCACAGACATAAATTTATCGAATGATGATCAGTTACTCCCTACAGTTCCCACTTCATCTAAAACCGACAAGCTAAAATTATCTTCCCACTAATATGGAAGATCCATCATCTTCGCAGCACAATTTGGATAGCATTCTCCATGTTCCTCCTTAACTAAGCTCTTCTGTTAATTCTCAGTCATTTCTAAGCATACTCCAAACCGAAACAAATGATCTGCAAAGCTCCACCTGTTCTTCAGGAGGTTTCGTTCATTGCTGAATCAGCTATAAGTGACAAAGGCAAGGCTGACGTTGGCCCAGCCTCATCTACTTGTCAAGAGATCTCAGTCGTAACTGAAGCCTCACCTTTACGCGACCAAAATGATGCTGGTGGTGCTGAGGCTGGAGCCTCATCCACTCGTCAGAAGATCTCAGTTGTAACTCCAGAAACAATAAAACCATACCCAAAAGTTGCATCTAGGAAGACTGCACGGCGTGGCTGTCAACCAGGAAACAAAAATACTAATCCAAACTTCAGAAAAAGATGCTACTGATGATTCACCACCCAGTGGGATATCTAATAAAAGAAAAATTAATAAAAATAACCAGAAGAAGGGAAAAAGCCTAATATAGGAGAACCGAAAAGACCAGTTTTGCAGGATAGTGGGAGCGAAACAGATTGTAAGAAGGATTGTATCAAAGATGTTGCAGTCAAAAAGAAGCCAGTGAAGAAGAAAACAAAGAAGAGAAATCTACAAAGTAAGATAGGAAGCAAAAATAAAAAAAGAAAAACATGTAACACCAAGATCAAAAAACTTGCTCAAACCAGTGAGACCGAAACTGAAGACGAATGTGTCATTCCATATGCTAATAGCTCTAATGATGGTGATAGCCGTTGGTATTGTTTCGTATGCCAAAGAGAACAAGTTTTAGACATGAGACTCTGTAATTCCTGTTAGAGATATGTTCACGAAATATGTTTTGGTTTGACCAATAAAGATGATGAAAATTTCATATGCCGTGAGTGCGAAGCTTAAAGACTAAACAATTAAAAAATGAACGTGATTTTGCAGGTGCCTTTACAAAATTAGAGACTGATTGTTAATCTCTTAACTAAGAAGCTCAGTAACATTTGTTTTTTTATATATTATTTTTTCTAAAAAAGGCTAAAATGTCTATTGTTTATTTGTTATATTTTTATTTAGTGAGTAATTTGTTAATAAAACGACAATATTGACTGTTTTCATGATACCTACTGTTCCTCCTTTCAGTTAGAAATAGTTGTTGTTGACGTTTGAGATACCTTTTTATTAAAATATGTGGTATTTATGCAGTGCTTGCCCTTATTGCCCTATACAAATAGATATGGTTAAGTCTCCCCACTACTATGCGTCGGGGAGATTTGAACCACAAATCGATTTTTGAAAAAAAAAAATGAACAACCAGCTCAAATTAATGGATTACGGAAACTTTAACATTAGAAAATGGTACCTATTTACCAATGCTTTGTATAAGTTACTGAGCTTTCAAGTCATAGTTACAATTTTATGCATGTTAGAGTAAAAGGGGGTTCAACTCTCCCGGATTTCCCCTACTTTTTCTTCGATTAAAAGCATGCTTTTTTTACAATTTTTGTTATCGTATGTGCATTAAATAGTAAATAGTCACAAAGAAAATATATGTACATATAACAATTACTTTACTTTCGTTTGTTAAAATATGAGGGTAGTGTACCTCCTAATTGTTGCAAAAATATTCTATAAATATTACGTTTTGATATATTTATGAAGTGAATTTTCGCTGTGGGAACGTAGCTTGGGGACGCGGGCGTTCTTTCAAATTTCAAACCACATATATGCATTGCACTGGTCGGACTTTCTTTTAAAAGATACTAGAATAAACGTGTGCCTCGCACAGTTATCACATAGCTTCACCTACTTTTACAGTAGAAAATTTAATAAATAATCATGATCAAAAAGAAATAAATAATAATTGAATTGTTTAGTTTTTTTAGAAATTAAACCTGCTTGTTTGTAAGTTATGTAGAAAATTGTTTGGTTTATTAGAGTCGTTTGATTAAATGTTTTGAAATGTAAACCATTTTGAGCACATATTTGGTATATATTTAATTATTTTGAAGCATCATGATATTCACTTTTAGCAATATTGTACAACTATTTAGACGCCTTGTCCAAAACCAAATTAAAATTTTTAATCGGAAATAAAACGCAGATATGGTATTAAAGAAAGTAAATTAGTTCGCTAAATGGAATCTTGTAGAGGGTTGAAGCCACCGTTGCTTAAGCATTTTTAATGGTAACGCTTTTCTTTTACCGGTCAGTGAAGTTAGGCGAGGCGAGGAGAAAGAAGTCACAAGATGCTAGAACAGGTAAGTACGGCGAGGATACACCAAAACACAGTGTCGCTCTTACCACCAAAATTAAAAAGAGGGTTTATTTGTAAGAGATACTTTCCTTAAACGAGGAAATTTGATAAAAAGGAAAATTATAGCACTACTGGTAAAAAAAAAAAATAAGAATGAGGGATTTTCTTCATTAGTTTTAGGATTTGTCAATAGTTTTATAGTTTCTAAATTACAATAAAAGAACTTTATTATTTTTAAAAATTTTAATCTAAAATAAGAAAAAAAAAATACAATATTACGATAAATTTAATTTCTGTTGTCAGAAAATTAGTTATATTCCTTACATCTGCTAGCAAAGACCAACAATAATGTGTACAAGAATGCAATAAAGACCTTATCTGGTTTCATGTAAAATAACTGAAAACGGAGTCCCATAGTTCAGCAGTTTACCCACTGTTCTCTTATTCGTCAAATCCATAGATCTCAATTCGCTGTATCCTACTATCGTGTTCCGTAAAGACCTTATCCCCCGGGTGAACCATATCAAAAAGAAGTTATCGTAATATTTTAATTTCTTTTTTTTTAATTTTGTATTAAAATTTTTATAAATAATAAAGTCCTTTTATTGTAATTTAGAAATTATAAAACTACTGACAAATCCTAAAACTAATAAAGAAAATTCCTCATTCTTATTTGTTTTTTCTACCAGTAGTGCTATAATTTTCCTTTTTATCAAATTTCCTCATTTAAGGAAAGTATCTCTTACAAATAAACCCTCTTTTTAATTTTGGTGGTAAAAGTGATACCGTGTTTTGGTGTATGTTCGCCGTACTTACCTGTTCTAGCACCTTGTGACTTCTTTTTCTCCTCGCCTAACTTCACTGACCGGTAAAAGAAAAAGCATTAATATTAAAAATGTTTAAGCAACAGTTACTTCAACCCTCTACAGGATTCCATTTAGCGAACTAATTTACTTTCTTTAATGCCATGTCTATGTTTTATTTCCGATTAAAAGTTAGTTTTGGACAAGGGGTCTAAATAGTTATATAATATTGCCAAAAGTAAATATCATGATGCTTCAAAATAATTAAATATATACCAAATATAGTCTCAAAATGGTTTACATTTCAAAACGTTTAATCAAACGACTCTAATAAACCAAACAATTTTCTACATAACCTACAAACAACCAGGTTTAATTTCTGAAAAAACTAAACAATTCAATTATTATTTATTTCTTTTTGATCCTTCATTAAAATACATTAGTTAATTAAGACCATAGTAACATTATTATTTATTAAATTTTCTATTGTAAAAGTAGGTTAAACTATGTGACCTCTTTTTGAAGACATGCTATTTTTAAAAGAATTAGACCGGGATCGCTTGATAATTTTTATTTTGTTATAAATATATTATGGCTAATTTAACATAGCAGTAGCATAGCCTTTTGAGATAAATTCTAATTTTACTTGAGTCGTTCGAACTTTTGGAATGAATATACCCAAACTACTAACAAGCGATTTTAAGTTGGTTCAATGCCTTGTTGATTCATATTGAGGCATAAATTAATATAATTATGAGTGTTACAATAATAATATATAGGAACATGCGAGCTACTGGGAAAACATTGAATCTTTACAAGAGTTTCGAATCGCTGCAGGTTGTACTTGATTTCTGGTCAGTTTAGTCTAAAGAGATATAGTTCTCTTTATAAATCCATTCCTAAAGGGAGTAGGATGAGAACTGATCAGCTAAGCTTTAATTAGATATAATGTATTATTAACTTTTGGAAGGAAACAACCGGGATATATCCACTGTACACTTTGCATGAAAACATCTTCGATATTTCCAAGAGCCAAGGCTTCTAGCGAATTTCGTATTCTCAATAATATTTCGAGACTTGAGAAGTTTTCTATGCTGTGTATGATAAACTTTTTAATATATTTATAGATAATCTTGCTATTACGGCGGGTGTTGAATATATATATATATATATATATATATATATATATATATATATATATATATATATATATATATATATATATGAATAGAGGTTTTCAGGGATGGTGGAATGTAATACATTAAAATTCCAGATTTCAATCCGTTCGTCTAACAATGAATTTGCACGACGTTTCGCCAAAATCTCATTTAACATTTTCAAGTGCTCTTGCTGCTGCTGCCACTCGATACTGTCACCTTGCTACTGCTGTAGCTCGAAGCTAACTGAGAAACCAACGTACGGTCGCCGGCTTTTATAGGTCGGCGTCTACGCAGATCATAGGGAGGGGGGTCGAAAGTGTTCGTTTTAGCATCGGTGTTTGCCGGCTGAGTGATAATTGGTGGTAATTGGTGATTATCACCCAGCCGACAAACACCAATGCTCGGACGAACACTTCCGACCCCCCCACCTACAATCTGCGTAGACGCCGACCTGTAAAAGACGGCTGATGCACGACGGTTTTTCAGTTAGCTTCTAGTGCCAGCAGCAGCAAGATTACAGTATCGAGTAGCAGCAGCAGCAAGAGCACTTGAAAATGCTAAATAAGATTTTCGCGAAACGTCGTGCAAATTCACTGTTAGACGAATGGATTGAAACCCGGAATTTTAATGTATATATATATATATATATATATATATATATATATATATATATATATATATATATATATATATATATATATATATAAAGGGTGGGCCATCTATCGGTTTAAATTTGAACCACCGGTTATTTCGAATCTGGCAATACTTATGTCATTCTATTCTGTCACAAAATTCAGTATATTATCTCCACTGAACGAAATGAATCTATTTACGCTTGAGCAACGTTGGGATTTATTGGAAATTTATTTCCAAAACAAAGACAATTGGTCGGAAATTGCACGAAAATGTCGTACAAAATTTGGTCGCAGAGAAGGACCAACAGTGCCCGGTATACGCAAGTTTATTGCTAAAGTTCGTGAAACTGGTTTCATTGTTGATGCGCCAAGACGTGAGCGTGCTCGTACAGTGCGTACACCCGAAAATATCGAAGCTGTGGACGGCGCAACCATTACGGTCAATGGAGACACCTATCGCACCATGATAACCGATGTTTGGTTTCAACAGGATGGTGCAACTTGCCACACATCTCATGCCACAATCGATTTATTGCCTCAAACGTTTGATGGCCGTTTAATTAGCCGAAATGGTGATGTCAATTGGCCGCCAAGAAGCTGCGACAAACCAGAGACAATTGAGCATTTGAAGGCCAACATTCGTGATGCCATTGCCGAGATACGACCCCATACACTCGAAAAAGTGCTCGAAAATTGGTCCGATCGAATGGGGTACTGTGAGGCCAGCCGCGGCAGCCATATGAATGAAATAATATTTCCATCTCTAACCGGAACAATTGTACTTCACACCAAAAAAATAAATTTTTCAAAATTTCAAACCGTTTTTGTTTTATTGCATTTTTAAATTTAAACTTTTAAATGGCCCAACCCTTTATATATATATATATATATATATATATATATATATATATATATATATATATATATATATATATATATATATATATATATATATATATTATATATATATATATATATATATATATATATATATATATATATATATATATATATATATATATATATATATATACAACCGTATGAATAACAACAAACTATTTTTAGATATATCCAATTGCGATGTTATTACCTTTACCAAAAAACTTAGTTCGAGGTAATATAACTATAAAACGAATATCTAGTTTCTCAAGCGATGTCAGCCCGTGTGTGACTTGAGCGTTGTGCTAGACACCACATCTTTCCGAGACTATATTGAAAAGGTCACGGCAGATAGTTTTAAACTATTGGATTTTATTATACGTAATGCTACAGACTTTGTAAAATATGAGAAACTGAAATTGTTTTTAATAGTTTTGTATATATGTATATATATATATATATATATATATATATATATATATATATATATATATATATATATATATATATATTTATATTTATATATATATATATATATATATATATATATGTATAAATTAAAATTCCGGCTCTCAATCCGATCGTACAACAGCAAATTTCCCGACATTTCGCCAAAATCTCATTTGGCATTTTCAAGTGCTCTTACTGCTGCTGCTACTCGATACCGTGATCTTGCTGCTGCAAAATACCAAATGAGATTTTGTCGAAACGTCCTGCAAATTCGTTGTTGGACGAACGGATTGAAACCCTGAATTTTAATTTATTACATTCCACGATCCGTGAAAACCTCTATTATGACATATATATATATATATATATATATATATATATATATATATATATATATATATATATATATATACTCAATTTTTTTTACTTAACTGATATGTTGCAATTTGACTTATCGTACATTATTACATGGTATCATTAGCAGTTTAAAATACACGTTGGATCTAATAGCAATTTGCTGGAAGCATAGGGCCTATCCGTAGCTTCACATACATACAACTGAGAACATGACTGAGTATTGGGATAAAAAGTGTGTTTATGTAGATTGTGTATTATATTTTAATCAACCTTTTAAAATATAGAAGATCATTAAAACTTCCTAGACAGACAAAGAAGATTATAAAAATTAAAACAGAGGCCTCAGAAATTTCCTTTATAGCAAACTCTCTTTGGAAAGTTGTCAGCAAAGTATCTTAAAGTTTAGAGCCTACATAAATATCGATTTTAGATATTTTTGGTAAAGTTGTTCAAAATGTTATATTTTCGCTTTCATGTATAATACTGGTAATTTACACTGGATACAAGGAAAGTCACTTTTTTTATATATATGTATATATAGGGAAGTAACTATTGCAGAGGAGGAATTTCTTATGCATTGCCTAAAGGTGACAGGTTAGTTCAGGTTAGCAATATATTGGTTTGATATATTTGGAAATCAACTTTCACCTTCAATATGTCACTTTATGACTATAAGCCTAATTCTATGAAATGCTAGTTGTAGGCCTTCCCTCTGAACTTTCATCTCAATCTATTTGCACCTGTTTTCATCCATCCAATGTCCGCAATCCATCGGCCCGCTATCTTGTGTGGAGATGTGCTACCCTCCTGTTCCTGTAGTCACCATTCTAGTGTTCGCTTGGTCCATCAATCATCAGTTGTGCGTGCACATGTCCAGCCCATTGCCACTTTCTTTGTGCTATATGTTCTATAATATTCCTTTACTATCGTTTGTTCACACATCCACTTGTTTCTTTTTCTATCTTTAAGTTTTCTGCCCCTCATCTGACTTTCGTGTGCTCTCTAGATTCGTGCCAACTTTTGCATATGGGTTTTATTCAGTGTCCAAGTTCATACCTAATCACGGATAGGATACATTGATTTTAAACTTCGGCCTTTAACGTTCTTAGGATGTCTTTATCTTTGAATATGAATTTAAACTTAACTTTAAATGCGCACTATCCTGGCCTGAATATTCTTGAAGTTTCATCCGAAACACTGTTTTTCGTCGCAGTAATTTTTTGCCCAGAGTATACATACTCCTCAATAACTTCAAGAGCTGTTCCTTCCTTCCAAATTTTTTTATATAATATATATATATATATATATATATATATATATACTTATATATATATATATATATATATATATATATATATATATATATATATATATATATATATAAAATATAATTGGCGAAATACGTCTTCTAGAGCTGTAACGAATAGCTTGGGAGAGATTGTATCTCCCATTCTTATACCTTTTCCTAAAGGAATTTGTTCTGTACGAGGTTTTATGTACATTGTGAGTTTTTAAATATATTCTTACGATAGTGTATCTAGGGTCAATTCTACACTTGTTGAAGCGGATGATGAATGCGCACATTTTAACCGAATTAAAAGACTTCTCCTAGCCTACAAGGTCTATGTTGAGTTCGAATTGGTATTCATCACTCTTCTTTAGGATATTTCTCATTAGCTATAAGTGGTCCATATATATATATATATATATATATATATATATATATATATATATATATATATATATATATATATATATATATATATAATGCAACGTCTTTCTGTCTGTCTGTCTGTCCGTTAGTGCACTTATTATTGGAGAACCACTTATCCGATTTACGTACTTTTTTTTTTAAAACATACACATGTCTGGCCAGGTTATAGGCTATATTTTATTACGATAGGTAGCATAAGGAATGAGCAGTGACGATAATAGTGAATGAAGACGGAAAAAAGTGGGCCGCTAGCGCGTTCCCTTGCAATACACAGCCTAAACCATTAAATATGGAACAATATTATGTAGCAGAGAATATCTATAATCTATAATACACATATATATAAAATGCAATGTCTCTCTGTCTGTCCATTAGTGCGTTTATCACGCGAGAACTACTTATCCGATTTACGTGTCTTTTTTTAAATTCATACATATATTCTTTGGCCATGTTATATAATAATAATAATATTCTATATCTATAATATATATAAAATGCAACGTCTCTGTCTGTCTGGCTGCCCGTTAGTGCGCTTATCCCTCGAGAATCACTTATCCGACTCACGTTATTTTTTAAATTCATACATATGTTCTCTGACCAGGTTAAAGATATATATTTTATTACATCTGTAATATATATAAAATGCATCGTATCTCTGTCTGTCTGTCTGTCCGTTAGTGCGCTTATCACTGGAGAACCACTCAACCGATTTACGTACTTTTTTTTTAAAAACATACATATGTTCTCTGGTCAGGTTATAGGCTATATTTTATTACGATAGGTAGCATAAGGAATGAGCAGTGACGATAATAGTGAATGAAGTCGGAAAAAAGTTTGCCGCTAGCGCGTTCTCTTGCAATACACACCCTAAACCATTAAATATGGAACAATATTATGTAGCAGAGAATATCTATAATCTATATAAAATGCAACGTCTCTGTCTGTTTGTCCGTTTGTGCGCTTATCACGGGAGAACGATTTACGTGTTTTTTTTAAACCTGCTAAACCATTAAAATGGAACAATATCATATTGCAAAGAATATAATATATATAAAATGCGACATCTCTCCGTCTGTGTGTCAGTTAGTGCGCTTATCACTTGAGAACCACTTATCCGGTTTACGTGTTCTTATAAATTTATACATATGTTCTATATAATTCAATATAAGCCTAGATAATGGGAGATAAGTATAAATAATGGGAGATAAGGAGAAATAATGGGAGATAAGCAGAGATAAGTCTAGATAATGGGAGTTATCGTGAGATAATGGGAGGTATGGAGAAATAATGGGAGATAAGGAGAAATATTGCGAGATAAGTCGAAATATTGCGAGATAAGTCGAAATAAACCTCGATAATGGGAGATAAGGTGAGAAAATGGGAGATAAGGAGAAATAATGGGAGATGAGCAGAGATAAGCCTAGATAATGGAAATTATGTAGAGATAATGGGAGATAAGGAGAAATAATGGGAGATAAGGGGAAATAATGGCAGATATTTTATTACGTTAAGTAACATAAGGAGTAAGCAGTGACGATAGTAGCGAATCAAGTCCACGCGAGCGGAGCCGCGGGCACGGCTAGTAATATATAAAATTCAACGTCTCTCTGTCCGTTAATGCGCTTATCACTGGAGAACCACTTATCTGGTGTATGTGCTTTTTTTTTAAAACATGCATATGTTCTCTGGTCAGGTTATAGGCTATATTTTATTACGTTAGGTAACATATGGAATAAGCAGTGACGATAATAGTGAATCAAGTCGGAAAAAAGTTGCTGCTAGCGCGTTCTCTTGCAATAAACTGCTCAAACCATTAAATATGGAAGAATATCATGTAGCAAAAAATATAATATATATAAAATGCAACGTCTTTCTGTATGTCTATTCGTTAGTGTGCTTATCACTCGAAAACCACTTATCCGATTTACGGTTTTTTTTTTTAGATTTATAAATATGTTTTCTGGCCAGGTTATAGGATATATTTTATTATGTTAGGTAATATAAGAAATAAGCAGTGACGATAATAGTGAATCAAGTCGGAAAAAAGTTTGCTGCTAGCGTACTCTTTTGCAATACGCTGCCTAAACCGTTAAATATGGAACAATATCATGTAACAAAGAATACAATATATATAAAATGCAACGTCTCTCTGTCTGTCTGTCTGACCGTTATTGCGCTTGTCACTCGAGAACTACTTATCCAATTTACGTGTGTTGTTATATAATAATAGTATTAATAATAATAGTAATAATCTATATAATATATATAAAACGCAACGTCTTTCTGTCTGTGTCTCTGTCCGTTAGTGCGCTTCGCACTTAAGAAACACTTATCCAATTTACGTGTTTTTTTATAAAATTCATATGTTCTCTGGCCAGGTTATAGGATATATTTTAATATGTTAGGTAACATAAGGAATAAGCAGTGACGATAATAGTGAATCAAGTCCACGCGAGTGGAGCTGCGGGCACAGCTATATATATATATATATATATATATATATATATATATATATATATATATATATATATATATATATATATATATATATATATATATATATATATATATATATATATATATATATATATATATATATATATATATATATATATATATATATATATGTATATATATATATATATATATATATATATATATATATATATATATATATATATATATATATATATATATATATATACATATATATATATATATATATATATATATATATATATATATATATATACATATATATATATATATATATATATATATATATATATATATATATATATATATATATATATATATATATATATATATAATATATATATATATATATATATGTTGCATCAAAACGCAGCTTTAAAGCATTTAGAAAATATTAAAAGTATTGTAAAAAAGTGGATTACGAATTATTATCTAATTCAAAAAACTAGGTAGATGAAAGCTAGAGTCAAAACTTATCGGGTCTAAATATTTTCTGTAAGGAGAAATTAAAGAGTTTGTAAGAAATATTGCTAACACTGTCCTTAGGCTCTGGGTAATCATTTTTATTTATTTTATTTCTGTTTTCTTACTAAATTTTTGAGCTTATTCTTTAATTTAAATCTAGTTTAGTATCATTGAAAATAACAATCTCATTGTCTTTTGCACCAACAGTGGAAAAAAAGCTCTATATTCTAACATATTAATATCAAACTAAATTTTATTATATGATTTTGTTTCCTTTCATTGCATCTTTCAAGTTCTTTAATTTTAGTAGGTTCGTAGTTTCTTCCACTTACATGATAACACAAAGCGAGAGAAGTTTACAGGCAAACATTAACAATACAATTTTGCATTAAAATAACGTTAATATTTTTAACTCAACTAATATTCCACTAAGTACAGTTTGCTCATTTGTGGGAACGCATAAAAGCTAATAGCAATAAAAAAACTTTAACGAGTTACTGCAGTACCTACATCCATTCAATAACAGCTTTATGAGCACGTTAAATTGTTAGTAAAATACTACAAATAATCATTTCCAGTGAAGTTTACTACTATAAAGAAAATGAGCTGTTTTCTAGTTACATGTCAGAAAAACCCTGGCAGTTTCGTAGAATCGTTGTTTAAAATTATGCATTAAGGAATTTTATTACTGTTTCTATTCATTGTGTATTCTAAATCGATAAATTATGTTTTCTTACCTTACCATTTTAAAATGTTTCAATGATTATTCAGTAAAATAGTATTAAATTGTTAAACGAGGATATACCGACTCGAGACATTTTGGGACTCCATTTTGTAACATATCGCAAATGTACTTGGGTCATGGTGAGCAAATGTCATATTTGCTAATATCGCCTACTTATCGTGATATATGTACACATCGATCGGTATCAAAATGAATGACTGGCTCAATATCAGAAAAAATCCAAATTCAAATTCAAAAGGTTTTTTATTAATTACAAATTTATATATATATGTACTTAGGCTTACAAGTTTGACTTATCTATAATCTATAATATATATAAAATGCAAGGTCCCTCTGTCTGTCCGTTAGTGCGCTTATCACTCGAGAACCACTTCTCCGATTTAGGTGTTTTTTTTTTTTTAATTTATACATATGTTCTCTGGCCAGGTTATAGAATATATTTTATTATGTTAGGTAATATAAGAAATAAGCAGTAACGATAATAGTGAATCAAGTCGGAAAAAGTTTACCGCTAGCGCACTCTCTTGCAATACGCTGCCTAAACCGTTAAATATGGAAAAATATCATGTAACGAAGAATACAATATATATAAAATGCAACGTCTCTCTGTCTGTCTGTCCGTGCGTTAGTGCGCGTACAACTCGAGAACCACTTATCCGATTTACGTGTTTTTTTTTTTAATTCATACATATGTTCTCTGGTCAGGTTATATAATAATAATAATAATCTATATAATGTATATAAGACGCAACGTCTCTCTGTCTGTCCGTTAGTGTGCTTATCATTCGAAAACTACTTATCCGCATTACGTGTTTTTTTAATGCGTAACTTAATATTTATCAAAAAGAATCTATAATGTATATAAAACACAACTTCTCTCTGTCTGTCTGTCTCTCCATTAATGCGCTTAGCCCTCAAGAACCACTTATCTGATTTACGTGTTTTTTTTTATAAAATACATATGTTCTCTGGCCAGGTTATAGGATATATTTTATTACGCTAGGTAACATAAGGATTAGCAATGACGATTTATGTTTTCATAGTTGTTTGTTTCTTCATATTTGTTTGTTTTCGTTGGGAAAAATGAAACAATAAACTGGATGATTTTTCCAGGTACGTATGCGTACCAACGGCCTTATATGGTTACTGTTTGCATTCACTTTCTTTTTTTCTCTCTCTCTTTCACGCATTTGTCATTCATTCTTCCTTCTCACTCATTAAATCTTAAGTTATTTACTTGCTTTATTTACATTTTTTATCTATTTACAATATTGCAGCCCCCATACGTGTAGATTACGTTTATATATGATTTTTATAACTAATTTTGTTGTATTTTTTTGTGTATTTACACTTCACTTTCACTACACTATTGTTTATGTTACATTGTACAATTAAATGTAAAATTATTTACATTTATATTTACTTGGGTGAATTGTTTAAACCCAACCTTCGTTGCTACTCTATTTTCGCGTGTAAACTCGACAGGTTTTAATTTTGTTCAACCAAGTCTTCAAAATAAATTAGCAATTTTGAATACAACGATTTGTGTATTAAATTACACATTTCGCGTGTTGCTGTGACGTCGTGTGTCAATGATGATGTTTGTGTTTTGTGTCTGTAGAATTTGTCTTATATGTCGGTTATGTATTGTGCTTATTTTTGGTGTGTTAGTTAAGCCATGTAGATCATCATTCTGGTGTATCGTCCTATAGAGGTGTTGTATTCGAGCTACCTCTGTTTCTGACACACTGCACTATACAGACGCAGCATACACCAACACTTTTATATGGTCAATTTACTTTAAAAGCTGAATTAAGAATTAGATGCTATTAAGGCGTATAAGTTTCGCATAGCAACGAAGGCTTTTCGCAATATATAATTGATGTACAGATGAAATTTAAATCTTGAATCAATAATGACACCCAGATACTTCAAGCGCTTTCTGTTAAGTATCTAGATGTCATCCAATCCAACCTGATACTGTTCACTAAGAAAAAAATCTTGCAACATTGCCGAAACTTCGGGCCATGTTTTGCACATTTACGAGTCAGTGAACGATATAATTATTGAGCAATAATTATAGGTGACTGATTTGGAAAGGACTACAAATGCTTCCAGGGTTTGTTGGCAAGGTTTAGTGACTGTTGATTGCTGTTCATTGAATATACGTTGTGATGATTCAAAACTGAGAATAAGTGAGTCAAATTCAAGCTGGAGAGAGTTTAATGCACGGCCTGTCTGGTATTGTTGGTTTATGTGAGAACAGCACCTAGTTAGGTGCTGGAGGCTTTAGTAAACTTCTCCACCTAGCTCTATGTACGAAATTTGAAGTGTTTCAAACGTAATGTTTTTGCTTGCCTGAGGGCAACTAAATACTGGGGCCTGAGGATATTGCAGCATTTAAGCTAAGATAATGAAAGGTGACCTTCTATTACAGCAGAAAATGGCCAGACTAAACAATAAACTCTAAAGGTTTTAATCAAAAAAAATACGCAGAAGCAAGGACATACTTGCCATAGACGGATTACATCATAATAGTCCTGGGTATATAAGTACTTGTTTTTCAGGCAAAAAAACCGTACGCCATATATTTATTATATATATTTAAATTGGAATAAGCTCGGATGAGGCTATTAATCAGCATCTTGTAAAATATCTCGAAGGATTGAATACCATATTATTAGCGACCATCAAAATGTTTTTCATAAGCAAAGATCAACAGGAGATTTTCTAACTTGTGTAACACATGTTTAGAACAAAACAATTGAATACTCTGAAGAATCTCGAGCAGTTGAACTTGATATATCCGAGGCATTTAATCGAATCTGGAACGGTGGATTCTTGGCTAAGCTACACTCTTATGGTATATCTAAAAAGTTCTGTTGGTGGCTCTTGTGTTTCCTCAGAGATCATTCTTTATGAGTGGAAATCGACGGATTTTTTTTCTAACACCTTCACTCTCACCGCCGATGTATCCCAAGGATCCATAATGTATCCTACTCTCTTTTTCATGTACATTAACGATCTGCTGAAAAGGACCAGGAATCCAATCTACGGCGTTGTAAATGACTCTATGCTTATTTCTTCGTTCACTTTGAAGGCATCGGCTACTCATGCAAATATCTGCGAACGGCAGAAAGTCATTGAATTTAACAACGACCTGGAAGAAGTTATATCTTGGAGTAACCAAGTAGAATTTAATGCTACAAAAATCTAGGTGAAATTTTTTTTAAAAAAGTTAACGTTGCTAAATCCGACATAGTTATGTCGGAGCATTTCATCCTCTAGCATTGTCTCTCAATGTGCTGGGAGTTAATTTGGGAGCAAATATGCCTTGACATGAACATGTTGCAAACATAGCAAAGACAGCTTCTCCAAAGCTGGGAATATTATTTCGAACTAGAAAGCTTTTCACTCCAGAGCAACTATTAATTCTGTACAAAGCTCAAATTCGACCAACGATGGAATACTGGTCTCATGTAAAAGTTCTTCACCCACCCTATGCCCTTGATTTGGCCCCAAGTGAGTTTTTTTGTTTCCTAACATCAAAAATTCGCTTAGGGAGGGGTATAAATTTTTGTCGAATGAAGATGTTATCTGTGCTATAAACGATTATTAGGCACAGTCTGATACATTTTTTTTTCTGAAGGAATAAAATAATTAGAATCTTGTTGGACCAAATGTATCGAACTGAATGAAGATTATATTGAAAAATAACTCTTTGTTTTTATAAAAAAAAAGGTTATTATTATATTAATTACCTTATACAGTTTACAAGACTTTTCAATGCACCCTACAAATAAAATAGAATTCGATGTTGCACACATATCTTACAGATTATACGGCTTATGTGCCTTAAGTTTCTTTAGTAATAAAGAATTTTTCTGGGAATAATTTCACGATCAACTAACCTGAATAAACTGTTTATTTTCCAAAGATCGTCTGACTAAAAAATTGTATCTTTTAGCTAGAACATAAAAACATGATTTTTAATTATTGACTTTCTGCGAACATTGAATATGCTTCCCCACTGACAATATAATTTCGGAGAAACAAGAGTTGTAAAAGCAATTAAGTCATTTTCCTCTTATAATTCTGAAGAACGGCCAGGTCCTTATGCATTCACATTAAGGGTGATCTTTTGTCTCGATTACTTACATTCTTCGAAAATTCAATTGAGTTTTGACTGGGGATCCCACGAACGATACCTAGAAGTAGGATAAAATTTTATGTTGCATATATTTCTTAAATATTTTATCGTTGTAGACATTCTTTTCATGGTTAAATCTAAAAAAGAATTTCTAATGAAACTTAAAAGTATCTACATTAGTCAATAAATATCAAATATTTTAGTTTTCTAAATGAAATGAAACGAATTATTTTGTTATTCGTCACTTATTTTTTATTTATCTGCTACTGGGGTTTCGTAGGTTTTCTACATAGTCAAGCGTAATATTACAAACTAAGGTGATTTATTGACGATTTATAACAAATTTCCAGGTACAATTTGGAATTACCCATCATTAAATTTCCGTGAACTTAAATTTAAATTATTTTATTACAAAGGGTTAAATGACACTATTGTTTGCAAATTAGGCATTTTTTAACAGTAAAATTTTTTTTAAATATTTTTTTTGTGATTATGGGTCTTTAAAGAGGTTTTCTTCCAGGAATATTTTTCAGTATATTCTTAAAACTTTTTATAAAATTCCTTCTTCAAAAAATATATCTAAAAAACATTTCTAAAATACGATATAATTTAAGAGGGTTGTATTCTTATTTTTATCGTGTATGTAGTTCTCTGTAGCTTCTAAAATATTTAATTTTCTTCCTTCTTGTGCTTTATGTAATATTTGTTGATTATTTATATTTGGAAAAATATGATTTGTTTGATGGAAGTGATTAGCAGAGTTGGAGTTTTCTTTGTTTAATCTAAAAGATGTTTGATGTTCTTTAAAGCTAGTAACGAAATTTTTCCCTGTTTGACCTATATAACACCTATTACATTCATTACATGATAGTTTATAAACTCCAGAGTCTTTGTATTTATGAGTTTTGTCATTTACATTGAAAAAGAGGGAGGAAAGGTTTTGGGGTGATTTAAAAGCGATATTTATGTTTTTTGCGAATATATATGCAATTTTAGTAGAAATTGTTCCGAAATATGGTAATGAGGAAAAAGTTTGTTTTTAACGTGTGGGTAAATGTGTCTTAAATTTAGTGGTTTTTGTTTATTTTTAATTAGGTTATCTATAGTTTTTTTGTCTGAAATCCGTTTTTGTGGGCGATATTCTTGAAGATATCTAATTCTTTCTCTAAATTTTGTTTATTTAAAGGCACGGCGAATGCTTTGTGAATCATTGATCTATAGGCTGCGAGTTTATGTGAGTTGGGGTGGCATGAATTATTGGGAATAGTGGTGTCTGTAAAAGTGAGCTTTCTAAAAATATCGAAGGAGAGTTTATTGTTATCTTTTGTGATGGAGAGGTCTAGGAAGTTTATTTTGTTATTTATTTCTTTTTCTATTTATTTCTTTAGGGTGGATTGGAGGGACTCATCGTCTCCTTTAAAACAGACCAATATGTCTACATGCCGACACCGTAAAACTATATCCCTTGCCTGCTGTGACTTTAGAAAATTGGTTTCAAAATTTGACATAAAAATTTCGGCCATCAAGGGGCTTAGTGGAAATCCCCTGGCAAGGCCCTCTTTCTGTGTCAGAAATTGGTTGTTGATTTTAAAATAATTTTCTTCTATGCACAGCTCGAACAGTAACATTATTTCTTGTTTTATAATAGGATTTGTGTTAAGTTTCTCAAGTGAGTTTTTAATGATTTTTAGACACTCCTTATTCGGGATGTTTGAAACATGTTGAATGATGCAAGGATGGAGTTGTCAGGCATATTAAAATTTCTAAGTTGATTACACAGTTCTATGGAATTTTTGATGCTGTATTTGGGTTCAAACTTAGTGATGGTTTTGAAGATCGTGTTAAATTTTATGGCAAGTTGTCGTAAGGGATTGTTTATATATGATACGACTGGTCTAATTGGTGAATTTTCTATACGTATTTTTATGAGACCGTATAATTTGGGTGGAGATGGATTCATGTTTATTAAACCGAACTTTTCTTTTCCGGATAAAATACCATTGACCTCCTTAAAGATAGATTTAAGTTTGTTTCGTATAAAATTTTTTTAATTTTATTGTTTTTCTTGTTGTAAAAATTGACCTATTTTTTTCTTTATAATCTTCTTGTTTCAATATTACACTAGAGTCGCCTTTATCCGCTTTAGTCATTACTAGGTTATTTTTTAATAGTTTATGGTTTTGGCTGTAGTTGGTACTTTGGTTGTGTTCTTGGAAGAGTTTTTTATTTTTTTCTTTAGGCAAATTGGAATTTATAGATTTACTTAGAGATAATTCTACTTCAGATATTAAAATTTCTGTTTAGTTTCTTATGTAAAAATTAGGATTGTATTCTGGTCCATTTTCTAGCAGGTTTTTCTCTTTTTCAATAAACTGTGTATCTGACAAATTGATTAACCGTTTATGAAATCGAGTTGATTATGTTATTTTTAATTGGTTTTTATTATTACTATTTTTAGATTTTTTGAGATTGTTTAATTTATTTAATTTTATTTGGTATTGTTTATGAATAATTTCTGATATTTTTGATCTTGTGTGGTCATCTAATAAATCAAATTCTACTGGATGGAGTTTATAAGAAAGTTCTGAATGCAATACCTTAATGTGTAATAGCATTGTGTCCCTTCTGTCGAACCATCTTCTTGCTTCTTCTTTTAGCTATTTTGTTTGTCCGGTTTCTATGGCTTTTTTGGCAGATATAGTGGAGATTTTACACTTAATTTGAACATATTTCGGAAACAGCTTATTTTTGAGGCATTGTTGGTTGAACCATGCATTCTGCACTGCTAATTGTTGCTTACATCTTAGTTTCAAGTATAGTTTGGACTGTTCTGCGATAGTTGCATTTTTCAATTGTATAATTGAGGTGTCCGTTACTTTGTGACAGTACATTGACTGTCACAAAGTAACAAAGAAAATATGTGACAAAATAATTCGTTTCATTTCATTTCAAATCTAAAATGTGCTGTCACAAAGTAACGGACACCTCAATTATATAATTGAAATATCTTAGTTATTGTCTTTCGATCGATTATTCGTACAGAAAAGTTTATACTTGTTGCTGCTATCATATTATTAATAATTCATTTTTAATATACCTTGGACACGAAATATCGGTTCTATTTATTTTTTATCACTTGGAGGTTCTAAAACTTTTTTTATAATTAATTACTTCTAGTAATTGGTGGGCTGACATATATTTTTATAAATTAGTGCCGCTTTGCGTGTGTAACATTTCTAGAGTATAAATCAAACATGTCAGCGAAACAAATAAACATTCTTCACAAATGGTATTTAGTAAACACATCGTTAGAAAATAACTGATATATTGGCTTTCCGAATGGAACTATTTACGTTTTAAAACATGTATTAAAAAATATCAAATACTTAAAGTCTGCTTTTTAGTGTTTCGTACGAAACGCTTATAACATCAATTCGGTGTCTGTCCGTCTGTTACACTCTATTTTCTCCTAAACTATTTGACATAGAAGGTTGAAATTCGCCATTAACATAAGAATTGATAGTCTTATCAGAGCCGTGTAGTTTTGTCAGTTAAATTTTGACTAAAAGGCTGACTTTGGGGGTAAAATCGGAAATGAAAAAAAAAGGATTTTTACCAGGTCTTCGAGTGGGGTTTCAAATAACAGCTTGTAAAACACCAGTTCAAAAATATATATAATGTAATACTTTTCTTTGTATTATTTTTAAAAAAATACGAAAAATCGCTGCTCACCTCTTATCTCGAAAAGTGCTGATCCAAAAATTTTGAAAATATTCTGGAATATTAAGATTGAATGAAAATTATCACAAGTGCACCTTTAATAATTTATCTGGTATATAAAAAAACAAAAATTTCAAGGTCATCAGTTTTCAGTAAAGATCGAAAAAAAACTTTGTTGAAGACTCATTTGGTGTTGTTTTGTGAAGTCATTGATCATTTTATAACTTAGTAATAAAAATTTTTATTTCAAAGGGTTACATACACCTGGGCTCTACAAAAAGTATGTATATTTAAAAGAAATGTATTTTAAAGGTCATTAGGTGAATAATACAAAAGAATGGCGATTATATATTTTCAATGTACTTTAAATTATAAGAATTTTTTTTTTTAAAATTTGTTTTAAATGTTAACTTTTATTTTTTATCAGGTTAAATTGACCACAGATGAAAACTATGGCGCATCCTTGTCTACAGGATAACTTCACCTAAAATAATCCAATCTAAAAAAATAAAAATAAATCCTATAAAATAATGTAGTAATTAAGAATTTTCGAAGGTTTTTTTTTCAAAAAAAAAAAAAATTTACGACGCTTCAAACTCTAGTATGCAATTTTAGACCAAAAAATTAATGTTTAATTATTTATTAAAAAATTGTCTATTAGAAAAATTTAAAACACCTATCGACATTTTGTAGAAAAAGTAATTATTAAGATTTAAAGAAAAAAGTTAAAAAATATCAAAAATTTAATACTGCAGGCAGTGCATTGAGACAGGTAGCGGTCCCAATCTGACGTCCGGTCACATTTAATGCTCTAACTTTCTAGTGGAATGGAATTTTCTTAAAAAAAATTTTTTAATAATTTTTAGAAGTATAGAAAATTAAAATCCGTAAAAAAATCGAATTTTTGAAAATTTGAGGTTTATGTAGCCCTTTGAAAGCAATCAACGTACGGAATACTAATGGCGCAAGTCCGACTTGTATTTGGTAGATTATTTATATCTCCAATCAAGGTTAAATTTTTAAAGGAACTTCTAAATGATCAACGTTCCCCTAGATTTGATATTTTTGTATACTAAAATTTAAATCGACAAGTAGTGGCATTGTCTTAAAACTAATGTATCAAAATAGAGCTTTAAGGTAGTTTACATTTAAGAAATATAGAAGAACTTACAAAAATAAATTGATTATGCACTTTGTGCACTAGCATTATTTTATAAAGTCAAAATTACTGTCTACACATACTCTTCATTAACTTACAGTTTGTAAGAAATTTGCTGAGATATAAGTACCCGTACAATATAGTAATACCTTTTCAACGCCTTCTTTAATGATTTTTACTTACTTTTATCTCTATTAGTCCTATTGTCCTGCCTGACATATTTTAGTGTTCCGTACGGAACACTTATCGGACCACTTCGGTGTGCGTCGGTCTGTCTGTTACACATGATTTTCTCCTAAACATAAAGTTAAAATTTAGCACAAATATAGAAATTTATGGCCAAATCAGAACCATGCAGTTTTGAAAGTTAAATTTTGACTTAAAGGGTTAGTTCTGGTAGGTGAAATTTGAAGTGAAAAGAAAAATTACCAGGTCGTCGAGTGGGTTTTCAAATGAAAGCTTGGTAAAACACGAGTTCAAAAATATTTATGCTGTAATACTTGAGCACATTTTTTTGTATTATTTTTAAAAAAATTGCCAAAAATAACCGTCGCCCCACCCTATCTCGAGAAGTACATATTAAAAAATTTTGAAATTATTCTGAAATAGTGTTCATAAAGTGGTAAAATGAGCAAAAATTATTAGTGTTTTCATTACGTTTGATAATTTATCTAGTATAAAAAAAAACCACGTGCCTTGTTTTTTAATATAGTTTTTCAGTACATTACTCAGTCACACGTCGCTTCTGTACCGAGACAAAATAATTTTATTTTATTTGTTTATAACTAAACAAATATTTAAGTAGTAAATATTTGTTTTAAATTTTTATTATCTTATTTTATTTTAAAACCAATCACCGTGCGGAATACTAATTGGGCAAGTCCAACTTGGACTTGGCCGGTTTTCTTTAATTAATTTTAATGTTTAAATAAATTTTACCAATATTGAAAGTGCAAATTTAAATATCATTTTTGTCAACCTTCACAAAATTTCACACAGAAGCTTACTTCTCTGCTCACCATATGCAACTCTCATTCCACACTCATATATGAAGTACTGGAGGCTTTAGTTTAGGTTAATAGTGGCTAGATAATCGAGCTTCTATGTCATTTCTACGGCCTTTATTATTTTAACGATGCTAATCGTGTAAAACACGCGAGCAGAGCTACAGATACATGTTGATATAAGATAATTATTTTGCATTAAGAAAATGACTCCATTTTAATTAGGTGCGGTCAAGACGTTCATTTCATGTCTAAAGAAATCAATAATATATGGCATGATCATGTTGTCAGAGAAAATGAAATTAATGTGTTTGTTTTATTAAATTTTCCTACTATTAAAAGTATTACAGTATAGTATTATAATTGAAATATCATTAAAAATAAATAAATGTAGAGTAATTTTAGTTCTCATCAGTTGTATTATTCTTATAGTTTAAATTTCAATAGTTTTCATTAATAATAGAGAAAACTAATACAATCTAACAACCTAATACTACATCAATTCTTAATATATTTTAGAAAAGAAAATTGTCGTCGGCATCTGTCATACTTAATATTGTATGCTGTTTTCAAAGATTAACAATAATGAACTAAAGATTCCTTAACTACATACAATCAGTCCAAAAAGTCTCCATACACCAACTGCCTTCTATACTATTTTCCTGTTATGTTTAACTAATTAACTGGGACTATGGGAAAACATGTTTAAATTAATATTTGAAACTTAACCAACGGGGATTAGTATTAAAAATAACTACGGAACATTTTATTTAGAAGTTACATTATCGTTATAGAAATATAAACAAAATTAATGTCAAAAAAGTCTCCATAGACTTAACAATTACTAACAATAGTTTGACGGAGTTTAACGGAAAATAACAACTTCGTTTAAACTAATATTTAGTGGGACCGCCGTTGGCCTTGATAATCTCCTGTGACCTTTTTTTCATGCTTACAACCAGCTTTCTAGTAACTTCTGCTGGCATTTCCTCCCATTCATTCAATAGTCTGTTTTCTAATTCTTCTCTATTTGAAACATTATGTTTGCGAACGCGCCATTTAAGTTCCTCCCATAAGTGCTCGATGGGGTTAACATCGCGTGATTGGGGTGGTGTATGAAGATTGCTGTCGCACATTATGAATCATCCATTCTCGCATCAAGTTTGCGGATGTTTCGGATCATTGTCCTATTGGAAAATGTATCTTTTTCAAGTGCTAATTTTTGGACACTTTCTCTTAAATTATCTCTCAAAGTGTTCAGAAAAACATGCTGATCCATGGTACCATTAATAAAATGTAAATTTCCTACCCCTCCAGCAGACAAGCATCCCCAAAGCAGAACACTGCCAACCCCTTGTGTCATTGTGGAACAAATGTTTTTAATATCGAATGCGATATTCTTTTTTCTCCAAACTTTAATTTTGCCATCAGACCCCAAAAGGTTAATTTTAGTTTCACCACTAAAAATTACGGATTACCAAATTTCAGGAGGTTTAGTAACGTAATCCCTAGCAATAGCTAACCACTTTTTACGATTAGCTGCCAAAATTAACGTCTTCTTCCTGGCTGCATACACCTTATAGCCTGCCCTGTGTAAACAATTTCTCACTGTTTGTGAACAAACATTTTTCGAAAATAGTTCCCAAAAATGCACCAATAATTTAGGTGCATTTTTTTTGGGATCTATAATTATTTTTCTAACAATACTGACCTCTTCACGTGAAGTCAGCTTCTTGGGACGACCGGAGCGTAGTCGAATTTTATAGGAACCCTTTGATTTATACCGGTTTACAACGTACTGAACAGTAGCATGCGACTTCTTAACAATTTTTTCTATATTTCTGTACGATTTTCCGTCTTCCCACAAATAAATTATGATATTTCGAACTTGAAATGGAATTTCACAATTTTTCTCGCTCATTTTTAATACTACTTTGAAAACCCACTGCAAAATTACTAGCAAGAAGTGACAGTTTATAAAGTATGCCCGAAAATTATTTATTTGTTTTCAATTTAGCTGTGTATGGAGACTTTTTTTACTTTAATTTTATTTACATTTTTATAACAATGATGTAACTTCTAAATAAAATGTTCCGTAGTTGTTTTTAATACTTATCCTTGTTGGTTAAATATTAATTTAAACATTTAATCCAATTAATTAGTTAAACATAACAGAAAAATAGTATAGAAAGCAGGTACTGTATGGCGACTTTTTGGATTGACCGAATGGGATATATTCACTGGCCCACATCTAACCTTCTTTCCAGCCCCTTATATTTGATTATACATAATTGCGCATACAGTTTTCTCCGACAATATAGAGGTGTGTTGGAAATGTGGAATCTTTGGCACAATGACACTACTCAGTATATATCATCACTACACCAAATACTTTATTTTTGCAGTCAAAACGCGCGTTTCGGTAACCATGTTAGCTTCATCAGAAGCGATGATTGTCTGATGAAGCTAACATAGTTAGCGAAACGCGTGTTAAGTGCAAAAATAAAGCTTTTGGTATGGTGGTGATATATACTGAATAATATAGAGGTAGCCTATATAAATTTAAATTAAATTTGTTTATCTTATTACACGAAAGCAATGAGCGATATGGCAAAGTGGAGAGACATCGAAGCAGGGCGATATTTGACAAAACCAGTACGTATACGACAGTCAGAGAAAATTTCGAGTCCAATATTGTTTACACAGCGCAGAAAAAAAGGACCGCAATGTACAGATGATTAAAAAGTAGGTGCAGAAGTTCGGGGAAACTGGTGCGACTTTAAGTTTATCTAGGGCAAAGCGACCAAAAACATTCAGAAACGATGAAAACATGAAGAGGGTTTAAGTGTATGTGCATAAGAATGCCAGAAGCTGGTACAAAAATTAAAGCCAACTGATACTGCTTGGAAACTCAATTTCGCCAGTGAAACAATTGAATATTTACCAGCATCTTATTTTCGAATGAGGCATAAATAAAAGAAAATATCTGTAAAGAAGTGGCTGGGACGACAGAAACGACGTACCTAGTAGTATTCAGTAATCTTTTTACTCAGAGTAGTTTATATTTAGCAATATTATTTTTAAGAATTGGTTTTTTCAAAAATTTTATTTTAATATTAAAAAAGTTTTTTCATTATAAATATTTTAAAATTTAACTTTTTATGAGACACCTTGTAATATTGAAAGTCTGCAAAACTGGTCACTTTCAAGATTTTTAGGCCAGAAACTATTGGTTATCTCCCCATTGTAATTCCTATATGTGTACTAAATTGGAAATCCATATCTTACGAGTATTTCGGCCAGAAATAATCACGGTAATATAGACTGATAGATAACCAAACTAACAGATTAACAAACTGATAGGCTGATAAGCAGACCAGAAATTAGAGACTTGTTAGTGTTCTTGTGACCCTGTAGAAAAGCTAAAATCTCCAGGAATTATTTGTTCTTCTCTAAGCCAGAAAAAAAAAGTAAAATAAATACCATAGAAGCAATGAACAGACAACTAACAAGTAGGCTGAAAAGTTTTTGGTCTAGCAACTTAAAACACATTGTTTTACAAAATTCGACTTTATTCATCAATATAGTCTCCTTCAACAGTGATACAATTTGTCTAACTTTTTTTAACATTTCTATAATTTTCTGGTAGAAGGATTTGTCTTTCCTTCAAAATAGGCCTCAGTTTCGGCGACAACTTCTTTTGGAGCCAAATCTCTTTCCCGCGAGTATTTTTTTAAGGTCTGCGAATAGATAATGGTCGCCGGAGGCCAAATCTGAAGAATAAAGTGGATGAGGAAGCAATTCGAATTTGAATGCATGCAATTTTGCCATCATAACCATTGACTTATGACATAGTGCATTGTCTTGATGAAAGAACACTTTTTTCTCGTTCATTTGGGACCGTTTCTTTGCGATTTCTGCCTTCAAACGCACCAGTACCTTTATATAATCGCGCATCGCAAAATACAGAGGCCAAAACCTTCCCTGCCGACTGTTGTGTCTTTGGTCGCTTCGGGCGGCTTTCATCGGCTGCTGTCCACTCAGCTGACTGCCGATTTGATTCCAGTGTGTAGTGATGGATCCATGTTTCATCTACTGTTACATATCGTATGAAAAAAATCCTTTTTAATGCGCTTAAATAAGGCCAAACAGTGCTCTGAATCATCAACAAAAACGTTGTTGTTTTTGGTCTACTGTGAACAAACGCAGTACACATTTCGAACAGAGCTTTCTCATGCCCAAATGTTCATGCAAAATATAAGTAACACCTTCTTTTGATATCTTTAGGTGCCAGCTATCTCAGGCAATTTCACTTTACGGCCATCAAGAACAATTTTTTGGATTTTGTTTCTTTTCCGGTATAACCGCGTCATTTGGGCGTCCAGAGGGTTCAGCATCATTTATATTTTTATAAAATCGCGTTTAAATTCAATATACCAGTAAAAGATGAGTGATTTTCCAGGGACAGAGTCCCCCTAACACCTATCAAGCCATTACTTTGCTTGAACGATATTTTTTCCCATCAAAAAACACTGTTTAATCAACATACGAAATTCGATTTTTTCCATTGTTTTGAAAAATGTCGAAAGTAGCGTCACTGAGACCACTGTAACTTGTAAACTAATCATCTAAATGTCATGAAATTTTAACACGTGTCGTTTGAAGGTTGGTACTTCCTAAAAATAACATGGATTTTTTGAAAAGGGCCACATCCATGTGTCTGACGAAAAACTTTTACACCTACGTGTTACCTGTTTAGAGCTAGATTAATAAAAGTGTATTATAAAGAGGAAAACTAATAAACACTAAAAATTGAAAATTATTTGATATTATAAACCCATTTTCTGCTACAATAGTAATTTGCAATAAACTTCAAACAACCTTATGTTTTAAAACCAGCTTTCCTACGAAATTACCTACTATTTTATCGACGAAGAACATAAAAACCAGATTTTAAGTACAGATTGTATTAAATCGAATACTTAATAATAATTTAGGTTGGTCATAATTTCAAATTCTCGTAGCCAATTGAGGCAATTTGGCTCTTTATTACCTTATTATTAGCTTTAAATTAGGTTTTCTTGTTTTCAGTTTTCTCTTACCATGGTGTAGATTTATTAAATATTTCGATTCTTAATACTTAGTCATGGAGCCGAAAAAAAGCTGTGTTTAGAATTTTTTTTAGCAAAACTATTCCCTATATAAATCAGGTTTTTATTTTATATATAACACATAGTTTAAAATAATATTAGTGAAATTTTAATGTAAAAAAAAAATGGAGGGGCGCTGCACGCGTTTCCCTACTACCCCTTTATTGGGAGCTGGATCATCTGAAGTCAAAATCTCCAAAGAAATTAATGTGCTGGAAGATGAATCTTTGAACGAAAGATTTGAAAAAAAAATCATCAAATGGCATTGGTTTAAACAAAAAAAGCGAAAAAATCAGGTTACTGAGTTTTACATTTTTGATAATTAAAAATAAAGTTCTTGATAAAATGAAAATTCCTTCGTCGAAAGACAAGATTGATCCTCTAGTAAACTAAATCCTTTGGAAATTTTAATTTCAAATGATCCAGCTCCCAGTAATCGTGCACTCCGCAATGCTTCTTAAAAAAAGGAATCGCAGGGAAACGCGTGTAGCGCCCCTCCATTAGTTTTTTTTAATTAAAAGTTCACTAATTCTATATACGGCTATACACTAATGAATTTTGATTGGCTCTTTTGAACAGTCACGCCCTTTTCATAAGAGGATCTAATTCAAACACTCGAAAAATTAACTGCTCTGCTGATGAACAAATCTCATGCAAAGTTTTTAATGTAAAATCTGGCTTAGTCTCAATTTCTTCGCCATCTTCTAAATTGATTTCGACACTGGACATGGCATTCCTGTCTATCATTACTTGAGATAATTTCCTCGATATCAGTTTCATTTATCTCTCTAACTTGCATGCCAGGTTACAATTTCCGTTATCATTGTGTCTATGTCTGGAACTTTTCTATTACCCACAACTTACGCCAACAATTATTAATCGTTGAAACTTTAATTTCGTCCACAGACTCCTTGATATTTACAAGAGCGTGTGCAATGTTATAATTTTTTCAACTTTGAGCAACAGGGTCTGTAAGAGCGAGGTAGTGTTCGGTGGTAAAAATACGACTTCAATGTTTGGATGATTTAGTTTCAGTGATTGAGGGTGGCCAGGAGTACTGTCAATGAACAAAAGAACTTTAAAATCCAAATTTTTGGATTTCAAGTAAATCTCGATTTTTTTAACAACAACAGGTGTTAAACCAGTCAGTAAAAAACTTTGCTGTCACCCAGAGTTTATTATTCGCTTGCCAGAACACAGATAAATGTGTTTTGTCCCTACCTTTTAACGACCGTGGGTTCAACAATCTATAAACGAGCATAGGCTTGTAAATCGTTCTTTAGCAGCTTTAAATCCTAGTGCGGTTTTTTCGGTGTTTGAGATTAATATTCTTGAGGGCATACGTTTCCAGTCCTGTCTCGTCAGCGTTAAAGACCTGCTCCGGCTTGTACTGGTTCGTATCAATAATTTTTCTCAGCTGCTCAGGAAAGCTACTGGCAGCTTCGTAGTCAACCTATGCAGATTCCCCTGCAAATTTCATTTTGTGCAGGTCAAAACGATTTTTGAGTTTCTCGAGCCAGCCCTTACTTGCGAGAAAAGATTTGCTACTCTCATCTGATGGTCCTTCAAAATGATCATACAAATTTTTCGCCTTCTCGGGTATTACGAGAGAACTTCGAGGAGCTCCCTTTCTCGTTTGAGTTTCAATCCAAACATTCAAGCCCATCTCAGTTTTCTCTAATCGAATGTATCGTATTCTACAACACTTTTTTGCAACACTTCCGATAACACTTCGGCGTATTTTTTCTTCGCATTTTTTTAATTTCTCGCATACTTGTTTGGTTCATAGCATAACTTCTTGCGATTGATGCAACACTACTACTATTTTTAACTTATCAACAATTCAGTATTGGTAGATAATGGTAGTACCACCTCTTTACACCACCCCGAGAACAAGATCATAGTAAGTGAGGAGAGAGGGGCAGGCGAAAATCAACACTTCACAAGCATGCGTTACAGCAAAATATCGGCGAAATTTTGTACCGCGGCGAATAACAAGGGATGACTGTATATTACGAGTACATAACTTCATGTTTTACTTAAATTAATTTATTTTTATTCTGAAATTGATTTAAAAAAGAATTTTGAAAATTAAATTAATATACTAAAAAAAAAAATAAATAAATAATTTACTAAAAGATATAGACTAAAACTTTTCAAAACATAACTTAATATTTAAAGAAAAACATGTATTCATTTTTCTTCTTTCTGTAAATTATCCTTGATTATATCATTTCAATAGTTTTCTAGGTCATGTTTACATGTAAATGACTAATTTTTCTTTGTTTGTATAGATACTGACTAATGGCTTAAAATCCGATAACCACACTAAATACACGAAAAAATATTTTAACGTCAGCAAAATTATATTAAAGTTTCTTTTTAATGAGCTTACCATATGAGCTGCTGGGAAATTTCTGAAGCGCTACAAAGGCATGCAAAAAGGCGGCTGGTTTGGGAAAAGACGATTCACGTTAGTCTTAAACCACTCTTAGTTCTGTTTGTATAAAGAGTTTTTTTGTTTGTACGAAAACTCAACTTAAAAAAATATTCTCTTACGTAACTGCCATCTATAATGACATACCTAATCGCCCTTCCGTAGATGTCTACCTTAATTGTATAACTTTTTTCTTCGAATTCAGTAAGCAAAATTCTTTCGAACTCCCACAAGCGGTCGCCATCAACCTTCCAGAAGAGTTTTCGCGTTGTTTGGAAATAGAGAGTCCTTATCGCATCACTTGTAACAATTATCGAAAAATAACTCTCATAATTCTCTCAAGCTGCCAAATGTTCTTAAGAAATTTTTTTCTCGGCATTGCCATTAGTATTTTAAGTTTTGTTCTCTTTTTTCGTCGATCATACCTCAGCTGAAGAGCTGTGGCGTGGCGAAACGCGTCCTAAGATAGATTGACGGATGGGAGAACCTTCAAAGACTGCCAAAAAATGAACTTTATCTAATTTTAGGAGTTTATATTGAATTTTATATTCTTAGCGTAGAACCCTATAAAGTGCTGCCAAACGGTAATTGTTCGTAACTTGTTGAACAACTCCTCTATCAGAGAGCAGAAACGTCTTCAAAACTAGGCTTAAATCAGCTAGAGGTGCAAATTTTTTTATCTTACTTACCCTCATTTAAGCTAAATTTCGATATTCAGCTTGAGTCATTTTGAACATATTCCTAATATAAGAGAAATTTGGATTTATAAAAGAGATTTTATTTTTTTATAAATTTACCGAACATTTTACCTTTGCCATATTACCCTAGGCGGACAATTGAAAGTCAATTTTATTTTACGGCATTGTTTGAGAGTGATCCGATAACAATTTATTGGAATATTTTATTTCTCGTTTTTCTTCTTTGTTAAATTTTCCATCAGGCCAGAAAGTCTCAATGGTGCAATTTGTTAAAATTGAAAAATGTTTTTGTCGTTTTTTTTGTCAAAATTGGTCTTGGAAGGTGAGTTGAATAGAAAAATCATTTTAATACGGGGGCGTTTTTTTAAGTTATACATCTAGCTACTTGCGACGATCCTGCGGAGTGTTAAGATATCATATACGTAATGAAGAAATCAGATTAAGAGCAAAGATGACAGAGACAGTGATAGATCGAATAGAAAAACGAAAGTTGATATGGTACGGGCACGTAATGCGCATGAGAGAAGAACGTTGGCCGAAGAAGGTTGTACAAAATGTACCCTGGAATAAAAAAAAGGAAGACAAAGAACGACATGGAGAGAAAATATTAAGAAGGCAATGAGTTCCAGAGATTTAAAAGAAAACGAATGGTGGGATAGAGGGCGATGGTGTTTGAAGTGCGGGAAGCGGCCAAGGCTGTAGGACATTTAAAATTTATTTCTTTTCCTTACCAATATACAGGGCATTTAGCTGAATTTTAACTTTTAAATGACTTACCCGATATACTATTTTTCTATTTGGAGTGTCAAAAAAATTCTTTTTCTATTAAACTTTCTGTGAGGAAACCAAAAATGATAACACAAAATTTGTCACTTGTCAAATTTGAGAATTGAGAATGCTAGCTGCAATTTTTTTTAAATGGCATCGTCTACGTCTGAGTACGTTAAATAGCATTCAGTCCATTGACAAAAATATGTAACACTTGATATTTATTTTCAATCGTTACTGATATACAGGGCATTTTAAATAGTCCACCAGATTTACTACGAGTGTTCCGTTAAATAACACTAAAGGTTTTTTGGACACATCTTAAGTATATTATTTATTTCAGAATATGTAAGGAATTAAAGGGGTACGGGAGCTGGTGGAAAAGATTGCTTCTTATATATGGTGTTATAAATCTTTTCCAGGGTTTTTGGAGTTGAGAAATCTAAAAATTAAGTTATTAGTGTTCCGTATTAAACACTTATAAGAGCACTTCAGTGTCTGTCCGTCTGTCATACCCGATTTTCTCCGAAACTATTTGACATAGAAAGTTGAAATTTGACACTTATATAGGATTTGATAGCCCCATCAGAGTCTATAGGAGTATAGTAGAATTAAATTTTGGCTTAAAGGATTAGTTTTGTGGAGTTAAATCTGAAGGGAAATTTTTTTTTTACAAGGTCATCGAGTGAGGTGTCAAATGAAAGCTTGTGAGAACCAGTTCAGAAACATATATAATGTACTATTAGCGCACAATTTTCTTTGTTTTATTTTTAAAAAATTGCTTATCTAGAAAAGCACTGTTCAAAAAATTTTGAATATTCTCCACAGGATGTAGTTTGAATGAAAATTATCACAAGTGTATTAGTTTATCTGGTATATAAAAAATAAAAATTTCAAGGTCATCAGTTTTCAGTAAAGACCGGAAAAAACTTTGTTGAAAACTCATTTGAGGTGTACTTTGTGAAGTAATCCTAAGATAAGTAAGATAATCCTATCAAGACGGGAAGTCGCTATGTGCTAAGGAAAATTTTTTATATGATAAAAACCATAGCATTATGGCCGAAAACGTCGAAATTTTATAATAAATAAAAATTGACACACTGTTATTCAAAAACGAAGATAGCTATCAAATTCTCTGAACTGTACGTGGTAAAGAATGCTCTTTTTTATAATCCTATCAAGACGGGATGTCGCTATCTGCTAAGGAAAATTTTTTATATGATAAAAACCATAGCATTATGGCCGAAAACATCGAAATTTTATAATAAATAAAAATTGAAACACTGTTATTCAAAAACGAAGATAGCTATCAAATTCTCTGAACTGTACGTGGTAAAGAATGCTCTTTTTTATAATCCTATCAAGACGGGAAGTCGCTATCTGCTAAGGAAACTTTTTTATATGATAAAAACCATAGCATTATGGCCGAAAACGTCGAAATTTTATAATAAATAAAAATTGAAACATTGTTATTCAAAAACGAAGATAGCTATCAAATTCTCTGAACTGTACGTGGTAAAAAATGCTCTTTTTTATATTCCTAACAAGACGGGATGTCGCTATCTGCTAATGAAAATTTTTTATATGTTAAAAACCATAGCATTATGGCCGAAAACGTCGAAATTTTATAATAAATAAAAATTGAATCACTGTTATTCAAAAACGAAGATAGCTATCAAATTCTCTGAACTGTACATACGTGGTAAAGAATGCTCTTTTTATAATCCTATCAAGACGGGATGTCGCTATCTGCTAAGGAAAATTTTTTATATGATATAAACCATAGCATTATGGCCGAAAATGTCGAAATTTTATAATAAATAAAAATTGAAACACTGTTATTCAAAAACGAAGATAGCTATCAAATTCTTTGAACTGTACGTGGTAAAGAATGCTCTTTTTTATAATCCTATCAAGACGGGATGTCGCTATCTGCTAAGGAAAATTTTTTATATGATAAAAACCATAGCATTATGGCCGAAAACATCGAAATTTTATAATAAATAAAAATTGAATCACTGTTATTCAAAAACAATTCTCTGAAATGTATATACATTCATAACAAAAATTTTTAATTTTTAAATTAAAAATTTTTGTTGCAGTTAACGTACGAAACAGTAATTGTGCAAGGCCGACTTGCACTTGGCCGGTTTATTTTTACTTTACTTTCAATTTTAATGGTGAAAAGAAATGAAATAGGTGAAGTTTTTTGTATGGTATAGTTTTAACAATATTATGGATATTTTTCTAGGTTTCTTGGTACTATAGTAAACAAATTTTAAGCATTATTCATTTACGATCTCGAATTTATTGTGTTATGGGTCTCTTTTAGAGTTCTTTGAATAAGGAGGTCGAAAAATTACTTGATTCTTTCGTTATGCTTATTGTTAACAGGAGAATAGGGTGAAAGAGATCAGAGGGAATCATTAAATATGGTACGATATATATATATATATATATATATATATATATATATATATATATATATATATATATGTATATATATATATATATATATATATATATATATATATATATATATATATATTTCCTGACCGTTAATAAATAAATCTAAGATAATTTTTTTTATTCTTGGTCTTACGGTCAATTTAATAAAACAAGTTTAGTCTTGGTTTACGTTTCGGTTTATTGTATTTAAACCATCATTAGAACTACAAAAAAGATTATTTAATGTTAATATTTAAGATGTAAAATAAATGTTTATTATTAATGTATTTTTTATACAACAGTATACAAATTAATGTTTAGTTGTAATTATCTTACCTTATGTCTAGATGGATCTTTTGACATTAAATTATTTACATTTTAACACTTTTACAGTTTTCGTTATACCAAATTTAGAAGGTTCAAATATTTTATTTTATTGTTTTTGCAGGTAAAATTGGTAAATCCAAAGTTTATTTATTCGTTTTATATTGTCATTACCTTGCCATTGCCATTACCAATAACAATCAAAGTAATGACAATATAAAACGAATAAATAAATTTTGGATTTGGATTGAACCTTCTAAATTTAGTATAGCGACAACTGTAAAAGTGTCAAAATGTAAATAATTTAATGTCAAAAGATCCATCTGGACATAAGGTAAGATAATTATAACGAAACATTAATTTATATATTCCTGTATAAAACAACATTAATAATAAATATCTATTTTACATCTTAAAATACTAACATTAAATTTTTTTTTTGTAGTTATGATGATGGTTTAAATACAATAAACCGAAACGTAAACCAAAACTAAACTTGTTTTATTAAATTGACCGCAAAACCAAGAAGAAAAAAAATTGTCTTAAATTTATATATATATATATATATATATATATATATATATATATATATATATATATATATATATATATATATATATATATATATATATATATATATATATTTCAGTGTGCTTTCTTATTATTTCCACTTTTAGCAAAAATAAAATGACTTACCTCTGACATAGTAGGTAAAATATTGTTTTAACTTCCCTTGCTAAATCGAAAATTCGTAACAAAATACCTTCAACGATTTTCACTTTTTTTTACGTTTTAGTGTTCTTAGATCATGAAAGACATATTTTTCCATTTCCCTCGGTGTGTCTATCTGACTGTCGATTTGTTGGTACCATAACTCTCAAACAAAATAATATTATAATACTCGAAATAGATACGAAATCTATAGTTTTTGGGCGATATCGTTTTATGAAAAGAGGATGTAAAGGGTGGGTGTATATATTGAATGGTCTTAATTATATTATAGATATTTACTTTTACTTCGCTTGAGAAAGTCAAATTTGCTGCTTATTTTAGAACTGCATGTTTGCAAGGAAAGTACCGGGTAAATCACTTTACCAATTTTTTTAAGTTAAGGTTTAAAAGTTTAAAAATACAACTTTTAATTTCTATGAACATCAAACTATTTAAGGTGAGAAAGTCTTCATTTAAAATTATAAAATATATTTACAAAAATCACGTTTTGCTTTGTAAAGAAACTTAATTTTTTTTTTCTCTAAAGGATTAAAACATTCTTTGAAAAGAAACTTAAAACCTACATGAAACATGGCTGAGTTCACAATTCTTAA
The DNA here is from genome assembly GCA_019049505.1 of Pachyrhynchus sulphureomaculatus. Taxonomy (NCBI): domain Eukaryota; kingdom Metazoa; phylum Arthropoda; class Insecta; order Coleoptera; family Curculionidae; genus Pachyrhynchus; species Pachyrhynchus sulphureomaculatus. The sequence goes on from CM032456.1 coordinate 74,175,117, forward strand.
CAGCTTAACGTTGTTACGATTTTGAAAAGTTTTGTGACATGACATGTTTTAAAGGATTAGGTTATTCTTAACACACTTTTGCCAAGTAAAAGTTTGCGAATATATTAAATCAACAAGTACGGCCTAATTTTTTTGTATGCAATAAAAATCTAAATTATAAAGTACGTCACGTTAATGTATCCTGAAAAAAAAATCATTTCAACAATAAGTAACGTCATTGACTCAATACTTCCCTCGCGAAGATACTATTTTAAAATAAATACTAAATTTGACCTAGATACAGAGATACTTCAAACTGCTGGATAGAATAGCTCGAGTACTTAAACCTCTCAAAGATCAGTAGTATACCTGCTTCATTTAAGCATTCTGAAAGGTCAATAGCCTTTAAGAAGGACAGCAGCTCTCGACAAGTCTACAATCTGGATTGTCTTTGACCTTTATGTGAGTTAGGTGTTAATTAAGATGGCAGTTTAAGTTTATTTAGCAGATTCTTAGACTGTCTTACCCCTAGTCCTCGTTCCAGTTTTTCACGAACTTATCATTCAGTAACTCTTTAACAAGGAACTCCGAAAAGGGGTTCAGGTCTCGTTAAGCTATTTTTTTTAGCCAGTGTCTCGGCTATTCCTTTACTCACACGACAAACAAGTTGTTGCTGATCATCAAATTCACTAGCAAGACTTCATACTTGCTGGTCCGTTGCGAGCTCACCCTGGCTTACAAAGCTATTAAGGCAACACTACTGTTCTTTACGGTCCTCCGCGTTATTATCCTTTTCTTCACCTTCCAGCAACATATGAAGATGGCGTACGTTTCCGTTTAGAAACTTGATATACGACTGTCTAGGAGCAATGATAGATTGGTCTCTGTCCGTGGGTAGTAGACTCTTGATCTCGCAGCTGTTTAGATCTATCTGGGTACCAGATAAGTTTTCTGTTTAGGAAGACGATTCCGTTAGTCCAGTTTTCCCTTCTTGGTATTAAGACCTTTAGAGGTCTATCGTTTTGGGGACTGGACATCCTCATCTGGAGTAAAAGCCAGTCCACTGTTTTGGCCTATGTGCTACGATGCGCGTAACGCTCTTATAGTGTCATCGCAACTTCTGTCAAAAACTGCATAGTAATGAAATACCAAGTACCAGCTCGTGTCCGTACTCCCTCAGTTTTTTCTTGCCAATAGTGCAACTACTGCTGTCCATTATTTTGTTGTCTAAAATTTATTCGGAATTACCAGGTCTTAGAAGAAATAATTCTTTTGACTATGGTGACAACTACTTATGGTGGGATATTAATCATAAAAAAAGTTGAGCAGAGAAAGTTAATTTCTACATACTACTCGTATTTTGGACTTGGACTGAAGAAATAACATAAATTTTACATTCCTCGTTCTCTAAGAATCCTGAAAAGGACGCATACTAGGACATAGACGACGCAACCCTTCTAAATTAGAAACGTTTTCGCGAACTAGAGACCTTCAAAACTGAAGAAGCGCAAAAGTCTCAAATTGTAGATTTTTCAAAAATACAATACTTTCTCCTAGCACGGGATGGAGAAAATATTAAATATTTTTTTCAAACAATATTTTCGAAAAGGCCGCTAACGAAATGGGTAATTTCCTTTTGTCATCGTTCTGAAAAAAAATGGAATTGTCAGTGAAACTTTCCCATCACATTAATCGGTCAGTTTATAAAATTAAAATATAAAAATTTTATGTTCCTAGAATTGCAAAATTAAATGGTAAAAGAATTTATTTATATAATAAAGAGTTTAAAATATTTAGGATAATTTACAAAATAATTTGATATCAAATTTAAAGCCTTGGTTAGAATTATAGACTTATATTATTTAGCTTACTTATTTGACAATTTTAAGAACATAAAAAAAATTTTGTCTTCTGTATAACCTTCTTCTTTTTCTTCTTTTCAGCCTGCTCTCATTCACTCCTGGATGTAGGCCTCTTCCAAATCTTTCCATCTTTCCCTGTTCAGAACCGTTCTGTTCCGATTTTTTCCTGCGATATTCTAGATGTCATCTCGCCACCTTCTTTGAGGTCTTACACACTCCTTTTACTCTCCCTTGGGCGCCATACCGTAAGATTGGAGGCCCATCTGTCGTTGTTCTATCCCGCTACGTGGCCGGCCCATCTCCATTTTAGTTGAGCCACTCTTTGCAGAGCATCCGTCAGCCGTATTCGCCTCCGGATTTCCTCATTTGGGATTCTATCTCTCAAATTCACCCCAAGCATAGCTCTCTCCATTGCACGCTGCGCCACTCGACTTACGTGTTAGCGACAGCGTTTTCAAGACTGTACATGAGAACTGGCTGTATACACGACTCGTACGTTTTCTTTTTGACGTATACAGGGATATCTCGTGATCTGAAAATAATCCCGAGTTTACCAAAAGCTCCCCAACCAAGACCCACTCTTCGAGAATATTTATATATATAAATATATATATATATATATATATATATATATATATATATATATATATATATATATATAACATATATATATATATATATATATATATATATATATATATATATATATATATATATATATATTTATATAAGTTATTCATACTCAAAAAGGACTTTTTTAAACATGAAAGCTATTTTAAAATAAATAGTTAAATATTTTGTCCGATGTGATATGGCACTATATATACAGAAACGTTGTTTAGGTTATTGGTCAAAAATTTAAGCTTTTTTTTTTTTCCACTATTATCAGTATTGGGTTGGAAAAAAATATAGTTTTCATAAAAATATTTTTAAATGTTATTTAATTACCATAAAGATATTTATTTTCACATTTGAAAAATGTACTTTTAAATCTGGAACCAATACTAACCAACAACGAATCAAAACATTTTTCAATCACTCCATTGCGACTTTCTCGCTTGATGGGAAATTTAAATAGAAAAGAAAAACGAAAAATAAAATATTCCTGTAAATTTTTATCGGATCGTTCTCAAGCATTACCGTAGAATGGAACTGACTTTCAATTGTTCGCTTAAAGCATCGTGATATGGAACATTGCAAGTACAATTCTCAGTAATATTTCTAACAAGAGTATGTGTCGCCTTTATAGATCCACATCTCTCTTTACTTTGTAGCGTGTATTTCTTACAGTCCTTTTTTTACATTATGCTACGGGGTTCTTACCAGAATACCACAAAAATTTGATTATAGCATAGCCACCTCAATTTCATTAGAATATTTATAAGAAATGTTTCTACTCGAAACGACTCGTTTTTTTACATTCAGTATTTTTTTTTAGTTACCTTATATTAATAATATTACGTAATAGGGCGTAATATTTCCTTTTCGTAGTTCACTATAGGGTCGGCACATCTGTTTGCTGGTAATTTCTAGTTTTTTGTTTCTGCTCTATTTTTCAATGGTACTCTAAGATATATCCTCATAAAAGTTAGAACCAGCACGATGGGTTTTCCGTAGCTCAACGGCAGGGCAAAGTCCGTTTTCAGTAAAGAGCTTCAAGTGATGGGTGTTTAACCTTAATTCTGTTTAACGTTTTTTCTTGATGCGGTGCAACCCAAAATCGCAATTTTCTCTGTCGTTTTGGGTTAGGAAACTCTCCTATGGGTAAGTTTCTGTTTCCTTTTTTTGAACGTTTCTTTCCTTTTCGACCCCTCTGAAATTCCCAGCAAAAAATACCATTTTGTTACAGAAACCGAGCCGATGCCATTTTGCAGTACCGCATTTCTGCAAAATACATTTGATCACGTGCTATAGAATTTATAAAGTAAAATTGTTTGAAAAGCCGGAGATCTTTTTATAGGCAGTACAACTTGTTTTTTCTTTTCAGAGTTTTACTGGTATTTTTTGACAGTTTTTACTACTGGTTTCCTTTCCGGCTACAGTTTTCTGTTCTTCTATTAAGTAGTTTTCAACATTTTCTGCTATCAGTTTCTTATTTTCTCCTGTCTTTCCGATTTTTCTGCCAGCCCTGTTTGGAAGCCTATTATGAAGACTTCATCCCACTGCCCTAAGCAAAAAAGTTCTTTCATCAACACTAAAGAAAGAAGTAATATTTTATGAATCCGAAAATCATCTGTAATATATATAAAATGCAACGTCTCTCTTTCTGTCTGTCTGTCTGTCTGTCTGTTCGTTAGTGCGCTTATCACTGGAGAACCACTTATCCGATTTACGTACTTTTTTTTTTAAACATACATATGTTCTCTGGCCAGGTTATAGGCTATATTTTATTACGATAGGTAGCATAACGAATGAGCAGTGACGATAATAGTGAATGAAGTCGGAAAAAAGTTTGCCGCTAGCGCGTTCCTTTGCAATACACAGCCTAAACCATTAAATATGGAACAATATTATATAGCCGAGAATATTTATAATCTATAATCTATAATATATATAAAATGCAATGTCTCTCTGTCTGTCTGTCCATTAGCGCGTTTATCACGCGAGACCACTTATCCGATTTACGTGTCTTTTTTTTAAATTCATACATATATTCTTCGGCCAGGTATATAATAATAATAATAATAATAATCTATATCTATAATATATATAAAATGCAACGTCTGTCTGTCTGTCCGTTAGTGCGCTTATCCCTCGAGAACCACTTATCCGATATACGTAATTTTTTGAATTCATACATATTTATGTACCAGGTTATAGATATATATTTTATTACATCTATGATATTAATATATATATATATATATATATATATATATATATATATATATATATATATATATATATATATATATATATATATATATATAATGCAACGTATCTCCGTCTGTCTGTCTGTCCGTTAGTGTGCTTATCACTGGAGAACCACTTATCCGATTTACGTACTTTTTTTTAAAACATACATATGTTCTCTGGCCAGGTCACCTATAATCTTATATCTATATTATATATAAAATGTAACGTCTCTCTGTCTGTCTGTCTGCCTGTCTCTCTGCCTGTCTGTCTGTCTGTCCGTTAGTGTGCTTATTACCGGAGAACCACTTATCCGATTTACGTGCTTTTTTTTAAAACCTACATATTTTCTCTGGCCAGGTTATCTATCTATAATATATAAAAAATGCAACGTCTCTCTGTCTGTCTATCTGTCTCTCTGTTCGTTAGTGCATTACGTGCTTTTTTTAAAACACACATATGTTCTCTGGCCAAGTTATAGGATATATTTGATTGCGTTAGGTAACATAAAGAATAAGCAGTGACGATAATAGTGAATCAAGTCGGAAAAAAGGTTACCGTTAGCGCGTTCTCTTGCAATACACTGCCTAAATCAATAAATATGGAACAATATCATGTTGCAAAGAATATAATGTATATAAAATGCAACGTCTCTTTGTCTGTCTGTCTGTCCGTTAGTGGGCTTATCACTTGAGAACCACTTATTCGATTTACGTGTTTTTATAAATTTATACATATGTTCTATATAAGTCGATATAAGCCTAGATAAGGTGAGATAATGGGAGATAAGTATAAATAATGGGAGATAAGGAGAAATAATGGAGATAAGCGGAGATAAGTCTAGATAATGGGAGTTATGGTGAGATAATGGGAGATAAGGAGAAATAATGGGAGAGAAGAAGAAATATTGCGAGATATGTCGAGATAAGCCTAGATAATGGGAGATAAGGTGAGAAAATGGGAGATAAGGAGAAATAATGGGAGATAAGGAGAAATAATGGGAGATGAGTAGAGATAAGCCTAGATAATGGAAATTATGGAGAGATAATGGGAGATAAGGAAAAATAATGGGAGATAAGGGGAAATAATGGCAGATATTTTATTACGTTAGGTAACATAAGGAATAAGCACACAAATAAGAGTTAAATAGATAATTTAATATTTTTTTAGTACTCTAGTGTCAACTACAAGTCTAATAAATACATGTGTAAAAATAAATTTATATTTTATGTTACCTTGTTTTATTGCCCTGTTTATCTTAACGTTTATAAGACCTAGCATTTCCCTTTTCTATCGTAGACAAGCACAGTTACTGAATGAAAATAGATGGTACCAAAATAAATAAAAAAGGCATATTAAATAGCGTCTTTATAGCTAAAATCCATTCTCTACGATGTAAGAGTAGCTGTTTAGCACAGGTAAGTTTCTATAAAAAGAAGCGACCGCAACTTATAAAATAGATTCAAAATGTATGAAGTTAACATATGTCGGAATTAGATCTAATTTAAAACTCGTAACTGCTCGCCTGATAGGACAAGGTATAAATCACTTCTTTTCTTTATTAAGAAATATATTTTTTAAATTACATTATAAGCATATTGATGAACTAGAACCATCATCAGGTCTAACATTAAATTATTTAAAAAAGAACTTAAACATAAGTCTAAAATTACAGAGTATAAAATTATTTTAGTACGACTTCTAACTAAATATTTCTTGTATACAATTCTTTCATTTTATTTAAGGAGGGTGAAAGCCATGTACTGGCCTAGTATTTTATAATTCTCAAATCTTATCCGCTTGACAAATATGCGCCTTAAAACTTATTTAAAAAGGCTTTGATTTTTGTCATATTTAACGGCTTAAGTAGTAAAATAATGTTTTGAGAAAGGAAAATTAACTAATATCTCTAAATTTGTCGTTGGAACTAGCAGCTAAAATTTTTTTTTCATAATTATTCCAATATTAATAACGTGATATTTAACTATAGCAACAGCAGCAACACGTAACAAAAGAGGCAAGTTTTGTTTTATTTATTTCAAAAGTTCTCTAGTTGAAAGGGGATATGTGTCGATGAAGTGATTTTTTTTTTCTCTACTACACATAACTGATGTAAAGGCTACACTCAGAGTTGAACCGGGGCATGTGCTGAAGACGGCAATGGGAGTATTTTTAGGACAAGTTTAGTTCAGTATTTAAAGACGACATGTGATTCACATGTGATGTTTTTTTTAATTTGCCAAAAGTTTCAGTTTTGTAACATGCACCCTTTCAGAAATGACCCATTCAATTTTTAATGTAAATTTATTGCAAACTATAATTAATAACCACTCTTCCACGAGGTTTACGAACCTTAATCGGTTTGACTAGACAGTACAAGGAATACTGGAAAAAGTTCCAATTTAAATCTAATTGATAGATTCGAAAAATAGGTTAAGATAACCAGCCGGTTTTTAGTCGTTGGTACTTAAAGGTACGGGAATCAGTCAGAACGCATTAAAAATCTACGTTCGGTATTGAGAAGCTTTTATGAGAAATTTTGTTTTCAGGAAAAATTCAAGACAGTACTCTGTCTGTTAACGATATTTTGAGATGCAATTTAGATTCCTTTCAAACTGAGAAAAGGTATTTGGTCATTAATCATTAATAATTTCGTATAAGCCATATAATTTGGGCTTCCTTTTTTACAGTGTTTATATCTTTTAAAGTATGTTAATAGATTTGTAAGTATTTCCCAAACGTTTCATATTTTCTTTTACTAATATCTCAGAACTAACACTGCACCCCTATTTCTCTTGCGACGGTGCATCGCGACGTCGAAGTTGTCAGATATTAGACCAAAAAAGACACGTAGATAAAAACTCAAGCTTTCCCAGATCAAACACCTGTCTAAATATTGGAATCCAATTAAGAGTAATATCAATTTTTTTTAACGTTTTTTTCTCTTTCTTTTTAAGAAGGACTTTGTAACCATAACTCATAGCATTGTTAACACACTAAGCAAAAATTGTGGTCCTGATTATTACAAATTTAAACAATATATTTAGATTAAATTAATCAAATAATAATCCTAAGGTAAATTAGCAGTTAGCATGCTATCTATATATATATATATATATATATATATATATATATATATATATATATATATATATATATATATATATATATATATATATATATATATATATATATATATATATATATATATATATATATATATATATATTATATATATATATATATATATATATATATATATATATATATATATATATATATATATATATATACAGGTTGGGTATAAAAAGAAGACTACGCTACCACAGTTACCTACATTCTCGATAAAATGGAACAAATATTACATAAAGCCATGAAAGTTTAAACATTAGAATTTTTAAAAAAATATGTATAAACTGATCTTAAGCTTTTCAACATTTATTTAACAAGGCGTTGAAATATAAATTATTTACTCATTTGTGTTTTATTTTAATTATGTAAACGTGTTCTATATGTTCTCATTGCCTCGTTTTTTTCTCATTTCTAACATTTCTACTTACCTCTAGTACTAAACATTTTAATTAGTAACTTAAGCGGATCCTAAACTAATCTCAACTAATCTTTTTACATAAATGACTGCAGCTGTTATTGACTTAAGGTTAACACTCATGAGGGCCCCATCTGAACAAAGTACGTAGATTGTAATTAAAATAAGTGATTTAACAAAAAAAAAATAAAATGTAGGCTTTTCTTAAATTAATCTGATATTAAATAATATTAGCCGGATCCTTAACATGGTTTTACCAATGTTAAAATAATTATTGTATATTTTGTTTAGTTGTTGGGATGTAAGCTGTTTGTATCAATACAAACAAAAAGGTTCAGTTATTCATATATAATCATTGCCATAGAAAACACTGAATTGGCCTAATCAATAATAATTTAATTTAAATCAAGACTACAGATTAATATATTTTTAGTGTTCCGTACGGAACACTTATAAGATCACTTCGATGTCTGTCTGTCTGTCTGTCTGTCTGTCTGTCTGTCTGTCTGTCTGTCTGTCTGTCTGTCTGTCTGTCTGTCTGTCTGTCTGTCTGTCTGTCTGTCTGTCTGTCTGTCTGTCTGTCTGTCTGTCTGCCTGTCTGTCTGTCTGTCTGTCTGTCACACCCGATTTTCTCCGAAACTATTTGACATAGAAAGGTGAAATTTGGTAATAATATAGGAATTGATGGCCTCATCAGAGCCATGTAGTTTTGAGAATAAAATTTTGACTTAAGGGGTTAGTTTTGGGGGGTGAAGTCGGAAGTGAAAAAAAAATTTTTTTACTAGGTCATCGAGTGTGGTGTCAAATGAAAGCTTGTGAAAGCACGAGTAAAAAATGTATATATAATATTATACCTGCGCGCACTTTTCTTTGTATTATTCTTAAAAATTCGTGAAAAATCGCTGTCCCGGGCCTTATCTCGAAAAGTACTTATCAAAAAATTTCGAAAAAATTCTGCAATATTCTCCACGGGGTGTAGATTGAACGAAAATTATCACGAGTGCATTATCTTTAATAATTTATATGGTATATAAAAAAAACAAAAATTTCAAGGTCGTCAGATTTCAGTAAAGATTGGAAATAAACTTTGTTGAAAACTCATTTGGGGTGTGTTTTGTGAAGTCACTAATTATTTTATACCACCGTAACATAAATTTTGACTTAACGGGTTCGTTTTGAGGGGTGAAATCGGAAGTGAAAAAAAATTTTTTTTACTAGGTCATCGAGTGTGGTGTCAAATGAAAGCTTGTGAAAACACGAGTAAAAAATATATATATAATGTGATACTTGCGCACACTTTTCTTCGTATTACTTTTAAAAAATCGCTGTCCCCTACCTTATCTCGAAAAGTACTGATCAAAAAATTTTAAAAAAATTCTGGAATATTTTCCACGGGGTATAGATTGAACGAAAATTATCAGGAGTGCATTACCTTTAATAATTTATTTGGTATATATATAAAAAAAAATTTCAAAGTCACCAGTTTTCAGTAAAGATTGGAAACAAACTTTGTTGAAAACTCATTTGGGGTGTGCTTTGTAAAGTCACTGATCATTTTATACCACCCTAACAAAAATTTTTATTTTAAAATCAATCAACGTACGGAACACTAATTGTGCAAGTTCAACTTGCACTTGACCGGTTTTTTTAATTGTTTATTGATAGGTCAATAAGTTTTGAAAGCGGAAATGAAACAAGATAAATTAATGAGTCGAAATACATTTATTCTTCAGTATAATCTCCCTTAAGCTCAATATACTTTTCCAGCGATTTTCCAATCCATTTACCCCATCTCTGAAGTGGTTTTTCGGAAGATCTTCAAACCCATATACGGATGCTATCACCTCAACATTTGTTTTTTCAAAGTACACTTCCCACGTAGGTTGAGGCTGGAAGCCAGGCGGAGCCAGATGTGGCGAATAGGGTGGATGTTCCATCCGACTAGTTTTAACTTTGCCAAAGTACCTCTGTGAGCGAGTGCGTTGTCATGATGAAAGACGATTTTTTCTTCTTCAAATCGGGCCTTTCCTTATGAATTTTCTCATCCAGCTGGTCTAAAAGGTTGCAATAGTACTCTTCTGAGATTGTTTTACCGGTTTGAACGTAATCAATTAATAAAACTCCTTTTGCATCCCAGAAAACTTAGGCCATAATTTTTTTGATGACTTTGACCACTTTGGCTGCTAAACAACCGGGCTCAGTCCACTGTACAGTTTATTGTCGCAGTTCAGGATCATACTGGTAAATCCAAATCTCATCCACAATTACAAATCGACGCACAAAATCAGTTTTGTTCTTTTTGAAACGAGCCAAATGTTGTTTAGAAAGTTTTTCTCCAGTGGGTTTTTGTTCCGATGTTAGCAAATGCAGCACCCATCTTGTGAATAGCTTTCTCATACCCAAAATATTAGCTAAGATATCATGTACCGATCCATGTGTGATACCTATAGCCTCAATTAAATCATCCACGGTTAATCGACGGTCTTCCATTACCATATCTTGTACTTGCAGTTTTTGGACGTCCTGAACGTGAATCATCATTTCCGCTTGTACGACCACGTTTAAAGTCAAACTCTTGGAAATGAAGGAGCAGGCTAATAGTTTCACTAACTTTGCCTGGATTTCATTTGCTGATAGATCTTTCAAAACAAAGAATTTTTTCACTGCACGATATTCGATTTTTTCCATTTTAAAAATACTCAAAACACATCTAGTTTAACCAGTTGGTAAACAATGAATGACTTTACAAATCAACTTGAAATTTAGGGTGTGGTTATATGATAGATGAAATTTCAAAATAATGTTCAATATTTGGTTCAGATGATGCTCCACAGGTGTCGCTTTCAATACTTACTGACTGATCTATATATCAATAAGTTCTGTTCCATTCATTTTATATTTTATATCTACCAATTCTATTTGAAAAATATTCATGATAGTCTTATGTTCGTTAATTATTACTAAACAAATATTGCAATAATTTAGATTAGCTTGACCAATCCAATTTTCATATCTCTCTTTCTACTTTTGAAAACATTATTGTACAAGGTTTTAGTTCATGGTCCTCACTTGATTGGAATGCAAGTGATTTTGTTTTCGGGCACTCGACGAGTAAGAAAATATAGAAAAAAATTTTCTGCTAGGTACTGTTTTTCGTAAAAAATCACTTTTTTATAAAAAAGGATTACGTCTCGTAAAAATTGCACTGCCTTTTGTACCCCAATGAACACCTTATTAAATACTTTAAATGCTTTTAGAAATATATTTAAAAAGTTAAGAATCATAATACGGAGCACTGGCTTCTTTTTGGGTCAGAGTCAATGAGTCTATCTGTAACCTATATCAGTATATTAAAGTTAACAAAGAGGAAGTAGATTAGTTAGAATTATTCGTTCCATGACCCTGTAAATCTGCAACTTTTGCTATTATTTACTTATATGATACTTACAAGGTACATATAAATCAACACCTTTTGCAATTCCCATGATTTAACGAGAATCCTGTGAACACCTGCTACTTTAAGAGCTTCACAGACAACATGATAAAAAAGGTCAAATACCTCAAATGCGATCCGTTTCCCATGATAAACCATTCTAATGCTGTCAACTCTTTTCTGGATCCTAATAGTGATAGTAATCTTGAAAATATCTCACTACTACCCGAATGTAGTTATGATCATCACCGAATTAAATAATCTAGTCCATGATCTGGCTTTCCTGAGATCTAAAGCCTTTACTGTTTGTTTTCAGACTTTAACAGTGGAACCTTCTGAAAAAAGTTGTAAAATTATTGTTTAGCAGAAAATAAATATCAAAAATTTTGATTTTTTTAGAAGACTATCTGGTTTTCTATAACATACTAATATGTGTAATTTATTTGGGAGTCTCATAAGTAATGTAAATCTTCTTCGGGTACCATGACCGATCAACGACCGTTGGTTATTATGTTGGCGACCCTCTTGATGATGATGATCGTTTTATTGACAGCCGCCCGGAAGAGTTGAACCGTGGACTTTCCATACCACTGTCTCAAATTTTTCAAGCACGATGTTCTCCTTCTCCCTGGACCACGTCTGCCTGCAATCTTTCCCTCTATAATAAGATGCAAGATTTCGTCTTTTTCTGTATGTCTCATAATATGACCAAAATATTCTAATTTGCATCTCTTGATGATCCTGACCACCTCCAAGTCCTTGACCATGCGAGTGAGAACGCTGTTGTTACTAATTCGATCCATCCAACTGGTTTTCAACAGGCGTCAATACACCTACATCTCGAATGCCTCTAGACGTGTAAGCATTGCTTCTGTTAGGATTCACGTTTCTATGCCGTTCAAGAGAACCGAAAAGACATAGCAGCCTCCCATTTTCATCCGTAGTTTTATTGATAGGTAATAGTAATGCGAATGAAGGCTGTTCAAGGCTGTGTTCAAATATTCCAAGTTTAGCCTCAAGAGTGTTATGCCTTAAAATAAGAGCAAGAACTCTTCTATTTTAGTAGCCAAATATATGAAAAAAGAAGAGAAAACTTAACTAGTGTTCGAGATTGGCATGAAAATGATATGAAACTTAACTGGTGATCTGGGAGCTTATGCCAAATACCCTAATTTTTTTATGTGATTGGGCTAGCAAAGCAAAGGAATATCACTATTATTTTTATTTAAAATACAAAATATTACATGGCCAAAAGTAAAAATGAGAGGTTTTAGATTCCATACCAACTAAATTGGATCTATTTTTAGACCCATTTCTGGCTAAAATGTATTACATTTTCTTCTTGAGTTACTTTTCTAACTAATATGTCAGTCAAATAATACAATAATCGTGATTTATCATTTAAATTTAGAAATAAAAGCACACATGTTATGACTTAATAACTATCATCTAGTATAATCTCTTAATGCCAGCTGTGATCATTCCAGGGAAATAAGAATCAGAATTAAGAGGGCCAGAACTACATTTGTAAAAATGAGACATCTCCTATGCTTCCACGACTTTAATCTGTCTCAAGAGATCAATTTTAGAGTCATATGTGTTCGCAAATCTCCTGTATGGTGTGGGAGCTTGGGCTCTTACATCTGCCATAGAGAAAGTATGCGAAATGTGGCTGTATACTTCGAATATCATGAATCGACCACTAACGAGGAGGTCATCCGCAGAATGGATTGTGAACCAGAGGTCCTCTATACTCTCAAACAAAGGAAGCTCGAATATTTGGGACATATAATGAGAAACCCCGCAAAATATCGATTATTACAACTAACTATCCAGGGTAAGGTTGACAGGTCCCGGCAGAAGAAGGATTTCTTGGCTGGCTAAACTAAGAAAATGGTTTGGAATCAATTCCGGAAGCCTTTTCAGAACAGCAGCCAATAAAGTCCACATCGCCATGATGATAGCCAACATCCAGACCGGATAAGGCAGAGAGGAAGAAGTATAATCTCGAAATATTTACAAGCTTTGCTCTTTACTAGTTCAAAACATCAAAATTAAAATGTCCAAATTGTTTTAATGAATGCTCTCTAAAAATTATCACAAAATAAGTATAATGAACCAGAAAAAATCATTTGATAAAAAAGGCAAGCAATATAATAACGCAAACAACTTGGAACAATACATCAAAGCAATATTATTTAATAACTTGGACGAACAAAACAGGGAGAGTTGTCTTTGAATCGACATTATTTTGAGAACGCTTCTAAAGAATCTTTAACACCTACCTAATGCAATTAGGACACAAATGCAGTCTATGTATTTCGGTTATATTTATACTAAGTGTGAAAATAGTATCTGAACTCAAATCTTATTGGAAATATACTAATGAAGACATTTTTTCAGTCTAGGGTGTAGTTTTCGAAATTTTATAATTTTTGTCACTTCATAGATTTGGTGTTATAGGTCTTTTTCAGGCTCTGTGGAGTCGAGCAATCTTAAAATTAAGTTATTTCCTCATTACTTTCAATTTTAATGGGGAAGGCCTGAAAGAGGTACAGGAATTTTTTCAGGTTTTTACTTGCGATAATGAGCAAACTTGAAGCATAATTATTTATTTACTCTAAGTTATTATGCAAAAAAAGAGGTAATATTCAGAGTCCTTTAAGTCAAGGGAACGAAACATTACAATATTATTTTTGCTATTTGCAAAATTAATGGCGGTAGAAGGTGAAAGAGGTGGGAATCAATAAATATTGAATAATTTCAATATTAAAATAAGAATTTTACCTGGTTTTTGGTTGAAATATCATTGAATAATGAGTGAATAATCATTTATAGTAAAGATATATAAGGTGAAAAGAGTGGGGTAGAGGGATAAAAGGGTGGTTGCACATATATCATAAAATACTTCTATTTCAGTATCCTTACTTTTTCCTTATTCTCAATTTTAACAGAAATAGTATGTAGAAGGGATTGAGATCTGGTTACAGAGTAACCTAAAAATTGGTAAGTTGATTATAGAAAAAGTTTTAGAAATTCGAACAGTTAGATTGGCTAAAACTTACTTACCTTTGGCACATTAGGTAAATTATTTTGCCTAATGTGCAATGCGTCCCTTGCAATTTTTGCTTTTCTTTAAGTTTTAGTGTTTTTTAGATCATGAAAAATATATATTCCCATTTTCAGCGATCTGTCTATCCGGTTCCAGGCTGTCGGTCTGCTGGACTGTCAGCTCTGTAATGCAATAGGAATAAAACCTAAATTTATTAAGCAATATCGTTTCAAGGAAGTCCTGATTGCTGCGAGTACAAGCTAGTCACCGAAATTGGGGCGACGCACTGCCTTGTACCGGTCAACGGAAGTACTATTTTCTGTGTAGTCGTTAATGAAAAAAAAGGTCATGAAGTTAAAGAGCATTCTGTCGCCCCACCCTCAACAGACGGCTGGATCCGTCCCTGGTCTCGACTCGCTGTAAATTGTACTCGGTGAGAAACACAACCCTGGATAAATCATTTCAAAGGGTTCAGGTTCTCCATATAAAAGACTACTTGAAAAGGGTTGTTTGTATTGCCTAGAATGTGAAGGCAAAAGTTTAACTAACAAGTTGACTCTCTCAACTGAAGCGGAAGAGACGGAAAGGAATTTTTAAGCACATAGAGATAAAATGAGAAGGGAGAGAGAAGCAAGGAGAAGGGCAAGAAAGGTATAAATAAGTAAACAACTTGTTAATAAACATAGACAAAAAATAGACAGTATACGTTTTTACTCCTCTCTCAGTGTTTGTTTCTTCGCCTTGTTAGAGTTTAATATAGATTTAAATCTCCAGTTGTACATTTTATCTGTTGACCTTTACATTATTTATTATTGTTGATAAGTTCAAGGTAATCTATAAAAAGAATAATAATTGTTCATTGTTTTATAGTTTTTCCTCCTGATGAAGTTATAAATGTACAACGAAATATAGAGAATTGAATGACGAATGAGAAGTTTTTACTGACAGACCGCATACCCAATACTAATACAACAAAAATTATATATATGTATATATATATATATATATATATATATATATATATATATATATGAAAGAAAACATCATGAAACTTGGAGTATTCGCTCCCTAGTTATACCTAGAACTATATACATACAGACAGGCGTTGAGTATCATATACATAGAGACAGGTTTTCCTCTACACAAATTCTAACTACTTTTGCTCAAATAGAAAAGACAAGAAAGAAGTTAATTGTAATCAATCAGAATTATTAAGTAGAAGTTGCAAGAAAGGGGAGATGTCGGTATGTTATATGATTTTATGGAACCTTGCCTCCTCTTTACTTGGTAAAGTCAAATTCCGTACTTATTTTAGAACTACATGTTAACTTAGTTGGGAATGTGGAATCTTTGGCACAATGATACAACTCAGTATATATCACCAATACACCAAACACTTTATTTTTGCACTCAGGAGGAGTGCAAAAATAAAGTGTTTGGTGTAGTGGTGATATATACTGAGTAGTAACTACATCTTAGCAAGGGAAGTACTGGGAAAATCACTTTACTGATTTTCTTTATTTCTTAAACTATATTTAAAACAAATAAAGTTTTATTTATATAAGAAGGATTATAGTTGGCTCGTGGTTTATTTTCTATTAAAACTTCGGCTTCTTTTGAGACAAATGTTGTTTGCAACACTTCGCGAACTTTTCAACAAAAAAAATAAAAGTTAGTAAATCATGTTTCTTTTAGTTTAATGGAAAGTAGCTTCAGTTGTAAAATATTTCCTAAAACCCATTAAGAATCCATCCAACTTAGTTTCGGTTTCACAAGAATCTATTTTGGCGTACATTCCATAAAAAGTTTTAGAGGTATTGTCGGTTTTAAATTTTAAGGTATTTCCGTAATAGAGTAACTTTTTTCTTTTTTTTTTTTTTATTGGTCTAGCACACGTGCTGCAGGGAAGTCCCTAAAGCGCTTCAGGAGCGGCACGAGTGCGGAAAAAGCGATTCACGTTGTTCTTGAATCGCTGTAAATTGTACTCGGTGGGAAACACAGCGCTGGGCAAATTATTCCAAAGGGATGACGTTCTCCATATAAAAGATTGCTTGAAAAGCGTCGTACGCGGAGTAACAAGCTGAACCTCATACTGATGCGAAGCACCAGCGCGACATGTATTTCTAATATGCACCGCTTTGGGAGGAATTAAGCGGGCTACATCCTTCGAACACTTTCCATGAAAATACTTGTAGAACAGACTCAAGTCGCCAACCGTTCTTCGATGTTCCAGCGAATCAAGGCCGCCGGTCAATTCCGGGCCCCCAATCAGACGGACCGCTCTTCTCTGAACAGAATCCAACAAATGCAGTGTATGTTTGGGAGCGGAGCCCCAAACGTGGGAGCAATATTCCATAGTTGGTCGAATTTGGGCTTTGTAAAGAATTAACAGCTGCTGTGGGGTGTAAAGCTTTCTGGTTCTAAATAATATTCCCAACTTTTGAGAAGCTCTCCTTGCTATGCCTGCAACATGTTCATGCCAAGACATATTTGCTCCCAAACTAACGCCCAACAAATTGAGCGACGATGCTAGGGGAATGGAGTGCCCCGACATAACTATGTCGGGTTCAGCAACGTTAACTTTTTTAGAAAAAACTGCCGCTTGGGTTTTTGTAGCGTTAAATTCCACTTGGTTACTGTCACCCCAAGATAGAATTTCTTCCGTTAAGTTGAACGACCTCCTGCTATGTGCGGATATTCGCCTGAGCAGCCGATGTCCGAGCGTTCAAGGTGAATGAAGAGACAAGCGTACTGTCATCTGCAAAGCTATAGATTGGATTCCCGATCCTTTCCAGCAGATCGTTAATGTAAATGAGAAAGAGAGTAGGAGACAGTATGGAGCCCTGGGGCACACCGGCGTTGATAGTGAGGGTGTTAGAAAGAAATCCGTCAACCGCCACTCGTAAAGAACGCTCTCTGAGGAAACATGAGAGCCACAAACAGAACCTTTCAGACATACCATAAGAGCGCAACTTAGCCAACAGTCCATGGTGCCAAACATGACTTTCGATATTATTGAAAGCAGTGCAAGTGGTCGGTAGTTATTTGGCAAGGTCTTCTTACCTTTTTTAGGTATCGGCTGAACCGTGGCACATTTCCAGCAGGACGGACTATATTAAGTCTGTAGGGAACCTCCTTTAATATATTGTAAAAGTATCTAAGTGTAAGTTAAATTATACATACTACGGCCATAGAACGGTCCTTTATAATTATTTTAGATAAAAGTAACTTTTTTTAATTTGGCAGTTAAGTATATATTTAAAAACTTTATGAAAGCTTATTGAGAATTAAAAAGAAGAAAATTTAATGTTTTATTTTAATAGTTTTGATCTACTTAAGTGGAATTTGATTCGATGCATCTCCATCTTCTTTTAGGATTCATATGCAATGCTGCTCGTGGGTGAGCGCTAGTTATATATTAAGGATTATATACATCTGGGCGCTGCAAAAAGTATATATATTAAAAAAAAAAATATTTTAAAGGCTATTAAGTGAATAATACAAAAGAATGACGATTATATATTTTTATTGTGCTTGAAATTATAAGATTTTTTTTTAAACATATTTTATTTTTTATCGGGTTAAATGGACCACTGATAAAAACTATGGCGCCTCCTTGTCTGTAAAATAATTTCACAAAAAAATAATCCAATCTGCGACAATAAAAATTAATCTTCTAAAATAATGTAGTAGTTAAAAACTGTCGAAGGGTTTTTTTTTTCAAAAATAAAAAAATTACGGTGTTTCAAACTTTAATATGCAATTTTCAACCAAAAAATTTATGTTTAATTACACAAGTCGACAAAATAGGACAAAATTCCAGACCTTGAGACCAGAGGACCCTTTCCCGAAGATTTTTGGGGCGCTCAATCCGAATCTGACCTCAGTATTGCTCCATCACATCACGTTTTCGAGATATCCTAACTTATTCTTCTAAAGATGTCTATCCGTTTCGGATGTTGGCGATCAAAAGAGCTGTCCTGACTCTGGGCCTCTCTTGCCATACACTTTTCCTTGGAGTATACCATAAGTCGTTGCAGGCCATAGCGTTGTTCATTCCTCATTATGTGGCCCAGGTATTCAAGTTTTCGTTTCTTTACGCTAAAAGGTATTTCGCATTGCTTGCCCATTCTTCTCAAAACTTCCACGTTTGCTACTCTGTCTACCTAGGAGATGCTTAATATGTGGCGTCGGTCAAGGTCCAAGATTCTACTCCGTGCATGAGCACTGAGAAGACATAGCAGCGAAGTAATCGAACTTTAGTGCTAAGTAGTAAGTCTCGACTCTTGAACATTTTGTTCATCTTGACGAATCTTGACATCTCGATACGTCTTTTTATCTCGACTGAGTGATCCCATTGGTCATTTATGGTGGTGCCCGAATAAGTGAAGTCACTAACTCTTTCAATTGGTTGGTTCTAAAATCCCCGCATTTCTTCGCGCCAAGTTTCTTTGGTAGTGTTATAAAGGTAGATTTCAGCCAGCTTCGAGGAATATCTCCAGAGTCGTATATATTAACGAGCATAGAAGTAAGCCATTCTTTTCCTGCATCATTCATGACTTTAAGAATTTCCTCATAGAAATTATTTGACCCCGCTGATTTTCAGTTCTTAAAAATTCAAAAAAAGGTTTTTCGCTATATTCGGGATTACATTAAACCGAGAATTAATTTTTATGCACAAAACATGTTGGGGAATCTGAAAGTACATACCAAAAAAAAAGTTGATCAGGCAGGATTGTTGGAGCATCCAGTGAAGAGATGCGTGAACCTTTTCATCAGGATTTCAAAGAAAAAGAGCGACATTAACAAGGAAGGTGAGATAAAAGAATGATGGCGAACTATTGCTGGTCTGTAAAAAGAGAAGATAACTCTACTAGTCATAAACGTAAGTCTTTCCAAGGATCATTTGAACGAAGCGTGAACGTATTCATAAGAAAAGAAAGTAATTGCATTCTAATTAGTTCTAAAAAGTAAGAAAAAATTCATAGAAAAAAAAGAAAAATGGAGTTAACTTCGTTTCGAGACGCTGGGTTCGGCTGAGAGCTGTAATATGCGATTGTTCATTCAAAAAAACTTGTCAAAGTTACTTTACTTGAGGGAAAAATTATAACAAATATCGGGTTTTATAGTAATTTAGACTCTTCAGAATTCCGACCCGTCATATCGGATCTATTTTGAATTTCTTCAGGCTAGGGACAAACCATGACTGAATAGGATTAAACTAACAACGAATTCGGATTCAGCGTCCCAAAAATCATATATTTACACTATCCTGCCGGATCAACTTTTATTTTGATATGGTTGTAACGAAAACGCCAAACTAATTTCTCCGAGAAGAAATAAAATATCTGAAAAATTCTAAATGCATTTTAAAGAGAACTACTTTCAGATGCCGTGATGAATTTTGTGGAGAAAAATTAATTCGCGGTGTAATATAATTCCGAATATAGCGAGAAACCGTGTTTTTGCATTTTTAAGTTAGGATATCACGACCTGATGTGATAGAGCAATTCTGAGGTCGGATTTTGATTCAGTGCACCAAAAACTTTCGAAAAAGTATACTTTGGTCTCAGGGTTTCAAAAATGTTGGCCTGTATTTTTTATAAAAAATTGTCTATTAGAAAAATTTAAAAAATTTCTCGACATTTTGTAGAAAAAGTAATTATTAGGAATTAAAAAAAAAATTAAAAAATATTAAAAATTGACTAAGTAATATTGCAGACAGTGTCTGAAAACAAGTAGCGGTCCCAATGTGACGTCAAATCACGTTCGATGCTATACCTTTGTAATGGACTGAAATTTTCTTAAATTTTTTTTGAATAACTCTCAGAAGTATAGAGATTAAAAATCCGTAAAAAAAATCGAATTTTTGAAAATTCGAGGAGTATGTAAGCCCTTAATCATTCATCACGATCTAGACAGGATGCCTTTGTCAGCCTGTCTGACTACGGTCGCAACCCCAAACAAAAAAAGAAATAGACAGAGTATGTCATCATATCATCGTTTCCCGCCAAATGAATAATCCATTAGAAACTGCAATGAGTACGGTAAGGATAAGTAGAAAAGACTGGAGATAATTCCAACCCTATTTTGTGTAAAAAAAAATTAACAGAGACTAATTTGGAAGAACCAAGCGGTAGATAAAGCGAAAGCCCTACGTTCGAAACTATACCTATTAATAAATCGTTGAAGTAAGTTATCATCGCGTAATAAAATGATTGCATAAAAGCTAATCATCCATCCAGGGTTTCTGTATGGCTATCAAACATGGATTTATATGTGCGAGATCCCATCGAGGGTTTCTGTATGGCTGTCAAACATGGTTTTATATGTGCGAGATGCGCAGAATATCCGTGTAGGCCGCCCAGAACATAACCCTAAGGGAGATAAGCAATGCCCCCTGGTTCGTGAGAAACGACCAGCTGCACCGAGTTTTAAATATAGACACGATGCTACAATATAATATTAAGTTTCTGGGAAAAACAGTAGGGCACCCTACTCCTTCCATTCGCGAATCCTTCGGGCCGGATTTAAATACGAGGGGGTCGATACTTGAGACCAACTGCCCCGGTACCAGTCTTCTAGAAGTAGGCCCCCTCTGCCAGTTTTAACCTGCTCCTCTGCAGCTTTTTTTTAGCAAAGGAATAAGAGGCAACAGAAAGATGACTCAACATGAGAAGACATAACCACAGGTCAAGAAAAGGAAAGAAGTCATCAGCAAGACAGCCTTACCAGAGAGGAGAATCATCGGAACTTTTTGAGCAATACTTGTAAATTAAAAAAAACCGGTCAAGTGCAAGTTGAACTTGCACAATTAGTGTTCCGTACGTTGATTGTTTTTAAAATAAAAATTTTTGTTAGGATGGTATAAAGTGAGTAGTGACTTCACAAAAACACACCTCAAATGAGTTTTTAACAAAGTTTGTTCCCAATCTTTACTGAAAACTGGTCACCTTGAAATTTTGTTTTTTTTTATATACCAAATAAATTATTAAAGGTAATGCACTCGTGATAATTTTCGTTCAATCTATACCCCGTGGAGAATATTCCAGAATTCTTTCAAAATTTTTTGGTCAGTACTTTTCGAGATTAGGTAGGGGCCAGCGATTTTTCGCTATTTTTTAAAAGTAATACGAAGAAAAGTGTGCGCAAGTATTACATTATATATATATATATATATATTTTTTACTCGTGTTTTCACAAGCTTTCATTTGACACCACACTCGATGACTTAGTAAAAAATTTTTTTTTTCACTTCCGATTTCACCCCTCAAAACGAACCTCTTAAGTCAAAATTTATGTTACGGTGGTATAAAATGATCAGTGACTTCACAAAAACACACCCCAAATGAGTTTTCAACAAAGTTTGTTTCCAATCTTTACTGAAATCTGATGACCTTGAAATTTTTGTTTTTTTATATACCATATAAATTATTAAAGGTAATGCACTCGTGATAATTTTCGTTCAATCTACACCCCGTGGAGAATATTCCAGAATTTTTTCGAAATTTTTTGATAATTACTTTTCGAGATAAGGCCCGAGACAGCGATTTTTTCGCGAATTTTTAAAAATAATACAAAGAAAAGTGCACGCAAGTATAATATTATATATATATTTTTTACTCGTGTTTTCCTTTGACACCACACTCGATGACCTAGTAAAAAAATTTTTTTTTCACTTCCGTCTTCACCCCCCGAAACTAACCCCTTAAGTCAAAATTTAATTCTCAAAACTACATGGCTCTGATGAGGCCATCAATTCCTATATTATTACCAAATTTCACCTTTCTATGTCAAATAGTTTCGGAGAAAATCGGGTGTGACAGACAGACAGACAGACAGACAGACAGACACCGAAGTGATCTTACAAGTGTTCCGTACGGAACACTAAAAATAGAAAGTACTATTATTATGGTGACACTTCTCAATAGATATAACGGATTACCTTCACGGGCTTTACATCGCCTCGTCGCGTCTTTCGCCAAAGAAAAGTGAGAGGAAAAGGGTCAAGAACAAGGTCTGAGACCTGAGGTCTTCACATAATTCTTTTAGAGAACATAGGTCAACCAACCAAGAAGAGATATATTAACTAAGAAGAAAAAATGGTAAGAGGGCTCTGCCCTAACCAAAAAGAGACAATAATCTTGCCAAAGCCAGTGAACCATTGATGTTTTAAATTTTAGAAATCTGACAACACTTATATTTTAACAAATCGTAACTCATCGTTTTTTCGTCGCCCTTCCTTGAGTCTACGGTTTATGATGGATTAAGGGATTACATACACCTCGAATTTTCAAAAATTCGAATTTTTTTAAGATTCTTATTCTCTATACTTCTAAGAACTATTCAAAAAAAATTTTTTAAAGAAAATTCCATTCCGTTACGACATTATAGCATTAAATGTAATCTAGCGTCGGATTGGGACCGCTACCTGTTTGCAATATTACTCAGTAAATTTTAAATATTTTTTAAACGTTTTTTTAAATTTCAATAATTCTACAAAATGTAGATAGGTTTTTTTAAATTTTTCTAATAGACAATTTTTTATAAATAACTAAACGTAATTTTTTTTGGTCGAAAATTGCATACTATAGTTTGAAATACCGTTAATTTTTTTTTTAAACCCCTTCAACAATTATTAATTACTACTTTATTTTACAAGATTCATTTTTATTTTTGCCGATTGGGTTATTTTTTGTGAAGTTATTCTGCAGACGAGGAGGCGCTATAGTTTCATCAGTGGTCCATTTAACCCTATAAAAAATAAAATATATTTAAAAAAAAAATCTTGTAATTTCAAGCAAACATTTAAACCGTATTTAAAAAAAAAATTCTTATAATTTAAAGTACAATAAAAATATATATTCACCGTTCTCACTTAATAATCTTTCAAATATTTTTTTTTTTAAATATGCATACTTTTTGAAGCGTTCAGGTGTATGTAACCCCTTAAATTGATGTCGTTGATTCTTTTCAGTATATTTCAACATATAAATGCCTTCTAAAATTCTGTCACTATTTTTTACTTTATTTCAAAAATCCAAAAATTTCCAACCGAATGGACAAAAAAGGCTTGATAAAGAAATTGTAGATGATGCACATGCCTTGACGTTTATTTGCGAGAGCATATTTATCTTAACACGCAATCCTACACCTAAACTGGCCTGAAAACTGGTTAGCTGGATAGCATACGAAAAAAATAGATAAAAGGTAAGGGTCATCATACTTCCAAATTTAAAAAAAAATCCTTGATTCACTCGTTTGTTTAGTGTCTATGCATTCTAATGCTAATCATATTTTTTGGCAATAGAACAAAAATTAAATAACATTATATTTATAAGAAACAGCTGACTATTTTCTAAATTTGTACTTTATTAAGTTTTATATAATCCGATATAACCTGCTATTAAAATTAACAAATTTAAGTGACAACACCGGTACATATCAACAGCAGATTTTACTACTAGACAACTAAAGAATTTCTTTAGCGGCGTTGCACGGAAACACAGTAAGTTAATTTGTTGCATGTCCAGTGTTTTGTACTTATCTTTACCGCACTCATTCAAGTTTTTAATGGATCAGTGATTTGGCAGGTAGCAATTTTATGAATACCATATTGTGTCTACTGGTGGAATGTACTTGGAAGAACTGTTCGAATTATCTGTATTTAAATTATATCATAATTGTCACTGGGATTATCTCCCAATCTAATTACTCGTCTTATCTAGTCCTGCCTGATAACATTATATGGTTAAATATGTTTTAATGCCTTTTTTTTTGTTCTAGGTAAGTTTCTGAAAATAGTTCCCGCACTAAAGTAAGTAAGTAGATACTAAAATTTCCTATGACATTCCGTCAATAAGAGAAATACCTTATATTGTCAGAAATTAATTTATCCATCGCAGAACCTTTTTAATCCATTGATGTACTAAAATTGTAGCAGTTTGTACATTGAATATTTTATACTTAACGTAAAGAATGTTCCAGAAGTTTGTTCGTAGAATTATTGTGTTTGTAAAATTCACTTTCGCAAAACTACGGTCTACTTAGGTAAAACGCTTTATATTAACTAAATTTCCAAAGATCAACATTACGCTCTATATCCCCATGTAGGCCTTGTCGCCCACAGTTTTCGGCAATAAGCCAAATAACCTTGAACATGTTTATGAAATATTCTGTCTAAAAGCTGTTATACTCGTAGGTACATAACGTATGAGTTTTGGGTCCTACAGGTCCAACCAGTTGAAATTTTTCGTCAATCTTAAATTGGTCTAAAAATAAACAGTGTGTCTCAAAGTAAACAGGGCTTTCCCAAAATGGCCAATATTAGTGGCGCCACCTATTGGATAATATATGCGTTGGAAAAGTATATCTTTTCCCGACATCATGTCCAATGTTCATGACAATCGGATGAATAAATGCCGAGATATTACACCTAAAGTGACAGTGTGTTTTAGCTATCGGTCGAAAAATGGACATGAGCGATTATTAATTTTTGTGTAAAACTTGGTAAAACATTTACCGAAACATATCATTTGATGAAATATGTTTAAGAGTGATGATTGTCTATCCCGCAGTAGAACGTAAGAATGGAACATCTATTCTTAGTAAGCACGAGACCTTTAAAAGTTATTAAAATTTAAGGTATTTCTTACGACAAGATAAAGCGAGCATTATGTTAGAGAAAGACGCGAAGTAATTTGGTTTTCAGAGTATAATGAATGTGGCAACATAACTTCTCGCTTGCTTCCCGCCGCACTCAGGCACGTGTTATTTATTTTTATTTAGTATTGATGTATATTAATTAATTAAAACGATACTTTGAATTATTTATTAAAAATATATCAATTAATAAGTATTGATAACTGAATAAATGCGCGGGCGAGGCACGCATTTATTCTAATATCTTTTAAAAGAAAGTCCGATCGGTGCAATGCATATATGTGATTCAAAATTTGAAGGAATGCCTGCGTCCGCGCACCTAATCTTCTTCAAGCTACGTTGCCACAGCGAAAATTCACTTCATAAAATACCTTAAAAAATTATTATCTAATATATTTGCAACAACCAAGAGGTAAACTGCCTTCATATTTTAACAAACGAAAGCAAAGTAATTAATAATGTTCGTAAGAAATAATTCTTGATAACCCAAGAAAACATCGAAATTGTCCATGAATTCATCAAAAAGGAGGCGAAATTTTCATTGCGGTACATGGAAATGGAATTTAAAATATTCAAAGTTTGAATCCTTCTCATTTTGGTTAAGCATTTGGGGCTTAGAAGAATTTGCGCTCGGTTTTTACCACACAAGTTAACTGATGACCAAGAATTCGTTCGAATTTAATACTTAGTTTAAGAGAGTCAAAAAAGGACTAAACTTCAAATCTTCTATTCTAACTGACAATGCGACATGGTGTTTTCAATATTATCCAGAACCAAGCGCCAAAGCTCTGAATGGAAGCACCCAAGCGAAGAGAATCCAAAAAAATGTCATTTGAGGAAGGCAAAAGTGAAAACAATGTTAATTTGTTTCTATGATTGGACGGGTATAGTGCACAGGGAATTCAGAGAGAGAGTATTAGAGAGGATATTTCGGCTAGTTGGTAGTATATGTCCTTTCTCAGGGTTCTTGAAGCCAAGAAATCCGAAATTGTCCTATTTTTTTTATGATTTTTCAATTGTTCTTGTAATCGACGACTTTTAAAATTTATGACATTTTTTGCTACGTTCGTGAAAAAGATTTTCACATTTTTTCACATTCCAAAATTCCTAGATCTCGACTAACATGGTCCTTCATTGGGTGGCTTCTTCTTCTTCTTCTCGTATATATTGTTTTATTTTAGAGTTCTTACAGTCAATAAACCTGCAAATTTTTGGATTATTGTTAATTTTAACAGAAGTAGCACCATTTCATCGTTTTTGACGCTTATTACTGATTTTTAGCAAAAACCGCATTTTAGCCATCATCCATTCACCATATTCGCCTGATTTGGCTCTGTGCGACTTCTACCTATTCCCAAAATGACATTTGTTGATGAAAGGAAACCGTTATGCTAACATACAATACCTCCAAAAGGCGTCGACAAGGATAATAAAGGACATGTCAATAGATGAGCTAAAAAATTCATTTAATATGCATATTGACCATGAATTTTGCCAACGTTTTGGTTTTCATTTAAAAAAAAAGTCCTATTTACTTTGAAATACACTGTGTAGATACAATAATAACTCGCTAAATATTTTTAAAATAAAGTGAGGTCAGCAATGTGTTCTTATCTGATTGGCAATAAATAACAACTTGATGGGATTACAATTACGTTCTGACAAAAACTCATTTTAAAATCTAGGACTTTGTTTAAAAATAACAGGATGAAAATAACAAAAATACCATTCATTCAGTCCAGTTGAGATGAACGAAAACGTTTCATTAAAATAATTGATTTTGAAAATTCCAGGTTTTAACAAAAGCATCATATATGTTTCACAATTTTTAATGTTTTAATTACGCAGTTGTATTTATAATTCGTTATGAAAATGTGTGTGAAATATAGCGAGTATGTTATATTGTGTAACAAAAACATTTTGATTCTTTTTGACAATTTGATTTTTCTCAAAGAAACAAAGTTTATTCATTAACATGGTCTCGCTCTAACTCAACATCCTCTATTTATCATTCTGCAGGTCTCGAAAATAATAGTTTTTTTCTATACCAGGAAAATATTCATTAACAGAACTTATTCACTTCAGCATTCGATAAAACTTTCCTGTCACAATTTTTAAAAACTTTACAAGAAAAAAAATTGGGGTAGAGTTAAATCTGAAGATTATAGAGGTTGATGTATTTGTTTAAACCAGAGTTCATGCAGTTTTACCATCAAAATTGCTAAATTATATGCCGGTATATTATTGTAGTTTCCTTCTTTGAAACATTTTAATATCGGAAAATAAATTCTGCTCTAATAGCCTAACCTTTGTTTAAGTAGTTGATAAGACTCATCACATGAAAATCGAAAAAATCGTGGTTATCGCTTTGCTAGCTGACGGAGTTTCTCGCATCTTCTTCGAAATCGGTTCAAGTTTTCCTCTCCACTACTTTGATTGTTTTTTTATCCCTGCAGTGTAATATTGGCCCCATATTATACGGATAGAAATGATACGTTGAAGAAAATTTTCGTTCCTCTTAAAATGCTTAAGACACGATGTGAAATGTTCTGCCGCAGAGAGCATTGCTGCACCTAATACGAGTTCAGCTTTACTATATTTATTTCTTCATATAAAAGGTAAAATGCTCATCCGTATGAGATGACAACAGTCTCCGTTATCTCTCTCAGGTTAACCGATGGTGGTTTATAACGATTTAGTCAACATTATTGTCCTCCACTTGCTGTTCTTGGTGATCCAGAGTGTTCATCTTCGAAAGCACCATTCTATTATGAAGAAGCAGCATTTCCATACTTTGTATTTAGTTCAGCTTTGACTTTCGTTAAAGTGCTTTTAAATGAAGGAATTTTATTCTGGCATTGTACTCAAATTTTTTCATTATTGACGTTACAATGGCGCTTTTTATTAAACTTAAAAAAAATTTAGATTATTTTAACAGTCACAATTCAAATAAAGGATTGTCGAAAAAGTATTGAGCCCTTTTCTGGTTAGATAGATTTAGTGTCATATATCTCAGGTAATGTAAGTCGCATCAGATCATATTTAGCGTCAGTTGAAAGCTGACATCTAACAGTAGTAGACAGGTGAAACTGTTGGAATTCATTAATTTATATCGCCCTGCAAAATTAGTAAAATTTCTGCAAAAATTCAGTACATTATACAATTTTATTTCGACAAAGATACAAATGCCGAGCAGGTCAATAAAGAAAACTGTATATCCATTAACAAACAGTTTTAAAGCATTTGGAGCATTCTGGTTACAAAAAAAGCTTGATGTTTGGGTGCCACATGATTTGAGGGAAAAAAATTTACTCGTCCGATTTTTCATCTGCGAATCCTTACAGAAAAGTAACGAAATCAAGCCATTTCTGAAGCGATTAATCACGAGCGATAAAAAATGGATCACTTGCGAAAATAATATGCGAAAAAGATTGTGATCGAAAAAGGATAAAGCTTCGCAAACGATAGCTAGGGACTGTCGCCAAAACAGGTCATGCTTTGTGTTTGGTGGGATTGGAAGGGAATCGTGCATCATGAGTTGTTGCAGCCTAGCAAAATAATTGATTCTGTATTCTACTGTCAGCAATTGAAAAAATTAAGGCGAGCGATCAAACTACCGTATTTCGTATATGCAAAACTCCCTAAATGGTGCTAAGTTACTCTGAAAAGAGGCTTGTGAAAACCTTCTTCTTCTTCTTGTCCCATGTATTCACATATGTTGTGGTCTCTGTACTATTTCTTCAGTTTATATTAAGGTTGTTATTCCCTGCTGGTCGAAAAAATGGACGCAGTACCTGGAACTCCACCTCAGTCTCTGATATTTCGGAGCCACGAGTGCTGCTTTCTACCAGGTCTTCGCTGACCCTCCATTTTTCCCCGAAGAATAAATTTTGGAATTAAGTAGCGTTCACCTCTTAGTATATGTTCCAAATAAGACAACTTTCCTTGTTTTACGATAATAAGGAGTTATCTCTCGACCCTGTCCCTTTGAAGCACTTTTCCTTCATTGGTTAGGTGTTCGGTTCAAGAAATTTGTAGCAAACGTCGCAGAATATACTGCTCGAAAGCTTCGATACGGTTCAATGATCTCACTTTTGACGACCGTGTCTCTACACCATATAAGGGAACCGGCCAGACATAGCGTTTTATTACTCGTAGGCGCAAGACGAGTGGCAATTGTCTTTGAAGCAGCATATTTTTCAACTTTAGAAGGCTATCCTTTGCCATGCCAATCTGCAGTTTAACCTCCCCATCACAGTCCCATCGTTCGTTAACAACAGAGCGAAGATATTTAAATTTAATAATTCTCTCAATCGCTTGATCCTTTATAAAGAGAGATGCATCCTCTTGGGGTATCTACTAATCACCATCATTTTGGTTTTCCCAATATTTATACTCCTCCTCTTCCTTTCATAATTTTCGCCAATGTCACTCAGCTTTGCAAATCTTCCATATTATTGGCAACTATTGCGGTATCGTCTGTATACTGAATATTATTTATAGGCTTTCCATTAACTTTTATCCCTCTGCATACATCTTGTAGAGGAAGCTAAAATATTTTCTCTACGTAGATGTTAAATAATACTGGCGACAATATGCACCCCTACCTAACACCTTTTAACACACTGAAAGGTTTTGTTGAAATGTCCTTAATAATTTTGATCTCGGCAGATTGATTCCAATATTGCTGTCTTATTATTTTTACATCTTTATCATCTATACCAATCTCATGAAGTTGCTGCATCAGAAAGTCATGCTTTATGTTGTCAAATGCACATTGATAGGCAATAAAACATATAATTACATCCTGTCGTTGGTCGTAACATTTTTGTACAAGAAGTTTCATTGAAAATAATGCTTCCCTCGTTCCCAAACCTTTCCTAAATCCAAACTGTGTTTCCCCGCTTACTATCGACAATTCTGGAATCAAATATGCTCAAAAGAGCTTTGAGGCCGTCACTCATTAGGTTTATAAGTCTGAAGTCTGTGAAACCATCTGTCACAATTTTTTGCACAGAACTTCTACAGTGTCGGGATTACGGTGTTGCGAACAAAATTGCACGTATTTGGTTTAATAAAATTTTTTCAAAATATAAGAAACCATTTTCTCAATTGACTTTAAAAAGCTCAATACTTTTTTGATAGCCCAGCATTTTTAAAGTGTTAATAACCCGGTAACACTAAAGAGATATCATACGTTTTATTAAATAGATTTTTCTTGTTTATCTTCCAATTTATTATTTTGTTTTCACTAAAAAAATAAATAAAGGTTTACTCCTGGTTTTAATTCGTTTCTTATCAAACTATATTGCTCACCACACATGTGTCTAAGATGGGTATGATGTCTAACTAATTATTTTAGGAGAATTGCCATTTCAGATATAAAATTGGCAATTCCTTCTAGGAAGCTATAAGCTAAAAATACAACATTTGCGAATTATTTATAAAAAAAAAAAATGTTATTTTTACCCCGCTCCAAAATTTTATATTATTATAAATATTTTAATAACTTATAATCACAATAAACTTCACAACGTACTAAAGAGGGCGGACGATATTTGCCCATAGTTGTTACTAGATTTTCAGTGACTGAATAGGGCATTGTTACAGGAATGACATCTTCCCC
The DNA here is from genome assembly GCA_019049505.1 of Pachyrhynchus sulphureomaculatus. NCBI lineage: Eukaryota > Metazoa > Arthropoda > Insecta > Coleoptera > Curculionidae > Pachyrhynchus > Pachyrhynchus sulphureomaculatus. Next base: position 74,206,131 of record CM032456.1, read on the forward strand.
GGCTTTACCCTATAACTTATTTTAAAAATTATTTTAATATCGCATTATCTGGCTTTAAGGGTATTCAACGAAAAATACCTTGAATCCAGATGCACAATTGAAAATTTCCTACTGTTAATCAGATATAGTTGCTAAACTAATTACTTTGACCTCAAAAATTTATTTGAAAGTGCTTGTTTAATGCGTTCATACGTAAAAAAAGATGACCTAAAACGAAATTACCATTAAAACAATTGCAAAAATATTCCTTCATAACCGCCCGGTGACAAGGTGTATCATAAACCTATAGATGCAAATTTCTTGAGCTTATTTACCGTTGTCCTTGAAAATTTAGGTACTATGGAGCATTTGTATGCGAGAATTTTACAAAAACAACAAATCTGCCACTATTCTGCAGAGGAAATTTCGGGTTTAATATCAGTTATACAGTATAAATAAGACACAGAATGTTTCACTGATAAGAAAATGACTACGCAAGTTTGAAGCAACTAGTTCTATTTTAACCAAACCTCGGGAAGGACGACCAATAACATCAAGAACCGAAGCAAACATCTGGCTGAAATCAGTTCACGAGCATGGCTCTCAATACGCAGACGATCAACTGCGGTGAATGTGTTCAGGAGTTTACTAGAACTCTTTCATTATAAAAATAAAGCTGAAGCAAATATTTAAAGCCAATTGATAGTACCCTGAGGATTAACTTCGTTGATCAAATGTTTGATCGCGAATATTTACCAACATTTCATTTACGGATGAGTTATATTTCCACCTTAACAGTTAAATCAGTAGACAAAATACCATTAGGTGAATCGGACAAATCGAAAACTAAAGCACCCAAAGCCTTTACGCCCCTCTAATGTACTGGCTTGGATCACAATGTTGGTACTCAGAGTAATCGACCAATACTTCTTGAAGGATGACAGAGGAACGCACAAGAACTAATAATTCGGAGTTATGTGGAGAAGTTTTAGAACTTACTCATTTTACAGAATTTGGATGGTCATGGAGTCATTTCAGCAATTTTAGGAATAAACTGATTTTCAAAAGAGGTAACAAGGGTTCCTTCAAGTAGCCCTCATGTGAGCATTGCCACCTGGGAAAATTAAAAGAAAATGTATAGTAAGAACGGCGACAACATGACTAGCAGTGATTAATAATTTCACCGTTCGATTAGAAGAGTGCTGGAAGTATAACGGCAACATTTAGATGACCTTATTTATTAGAAGGACTTGATATACTATAAATATGTTCATAGAGTGCCTATTTACAACAAATGAAACTACTATGAGCAGACTGAAACGAGCACATTTATCTACTATAATAATGTGTAACCTTATAAACATTACTATTTGCATCTTTGTTTAACATAAGTAAATTTGGTACTTTCAGAAGTAATAAACTTATGACCTAAGAAAACGGCAGAAAGCACCAACAAATATCTTGTGTACTGTATAGTTTCATTAATCTAATTTTATTCCAAATATATAATTACATATTAACAAAGTTTTCTACTTGTAGCGCAGTAAAAAAAAGTGAAAATAATGATAACATAGGCATAGTTTAGATGCAGCAATATTATGATTTTATCCTCTCTAGGATATCACAAGGAGTATTGTTGTAAGTTTTAGACCTTCAAAAACTTGTGCTCTTTTGTTTATAAACTATTTAAGGTTTCAAAACGCGTGAGCTTAAAATGTGAATAACTCTGGTTATATAAGTCAGATCAAGACAAACAAAAAAACAAACCCTTCGTAATAAAATTTCCAACAAATCTTCGTTAGTTTTAAGTCACGTGCGTACATAACCTACAAAATTGAAAAAACGGGCAAAAAAACTGTTTTTTTTCATTTTATTGTACAGGTCGACCAAGTGAACCGATCGGTTAAAAATTTTAGAAAATATGCCTTTTTTTATAGCAAAAATACCCCCAAATTTTGGTACAAAAATATTGAATCCAGTCGGCACAATTGCATTTATTATTTAAAATTTGAATTGCACGCCATTTTATGCCATTTGGCTAAAATGGATCTCGATGCTAGCTTTCCAATGCCGAAAAAAATATTTTTTTTGAGTCATTTTAACCGTTTTTTTTTACATTTGCATTTACAAATAACAATAAATGTATTTTTTTTTCGATCATTTAAAAAAAAATTAAAAATTTTTTATCGCACCTGGTAGAGAATCGCGAGACCTTTATCAAAAAAAATCATTTTCGTTAACAATTTGTCTTTTCAAAATGACCTAAAAAATGTATTCTTGCTATTTGATTAATAAACAAATGTAAAAAAACGGTTAGAATGACTCCAAAAAAAAATTTTTTTAATGACATCGGGAAGCTGACGTCGTGAAAAAAAGATCCATTTTGGACCAAATGACATAAAATGGCGGGTAGTTCAAATTTTAAATAACAAATTCAATTGTGCCCACTGGCTTCAATATTTCTATACCAAAATTTCACCGTATTTTTGCTATAACAAAAGGCATACTTTCTGAAAGTTTCAAGCGGATCGGTTCACTTGGTCGACCTGTACAATAAAACAAAAAAAAAAATGTTTTTGCCTGTCGTTTTAATTTTGTAATTTATGTAAGCATTTAAGCGACTTAGATCCAACGAGGATTTGTTGGAAATTTCATTACGAAGAGTTTAGTTTTTTTTTGTCTCGATCCGACTTATATAACCAGAGCTATTCACATTTTACGCACAAAAAACGCGTTTTGAAAACTTAAATTGTTTGTAAACAAAAGAACACAAGTTTTTCAAGGTACAAAACTCAGGACAATACTCCTGGTGATACTCCAGAAAGGATAAAATCATAATATTGGTGTATCTAGATTGTACAATTTCAAATACTTTTCTACTGCACTATTATTAACCAACCCTCTTACGCAAGCAGTGTAAAGTAAAAGTTATAAGTAACCTATTGAAATATCAAAACGTGCTCGTAAGGATTTGAAAGTTCGTAAACTCAATTTACCACAATAACCTAGTAATCACGTTTATACTAAGTAACTAGTCTGGTAAAACTTTTCCCAACCTAAGTGTAAGGCTGTATTAATATTAATATAGGTTTAAAGGAACACTGTTGCAAAATTTTCCCCGCATCAAATTGATCACTTATTAAAAAAAACTTTGTCAGTGTCTTTGGAAAAATAATCTGTATATATAAAGACATGATAATGAGGGAATACATCCGCCCGTTTATTACATTTCAGGCGAAATTTGGCGGAGATTTTGATGAGGGCTCATTTGGCATTTTCAATGCTGACTCGTCAGCGTTAAGTGGCTTAATAACTCCCGAGGGGACAGTATTGAAAACTACAAGTGAAACTTTCGCGAAAATCCACCCAAAATGTAACATTTCTCCATTCGTGAATCACTATGACTTAACTAATATTTATACACAGTAACAGGCAGAACATGTGCGACATTTGGTTTTTTTCTTTATTATTAAATTTAAAAGGAAAGTGAGTTTATAGGTGTATTCTGCATCACTTGAAACCTAAAAAATGATTTTGCAGTGCCGATTGCCACCCTGTTAAAATATCGAAAATACTTATCAGAAGTGTTTGGTATTTTATATTATGATAGTATGCAAAATTTTATATAGATTGTACAAAAATCGTATTTTGTTAGTTTTTAACTAATAAAAATATGATCACAAAGAAATTTTTATTTTTTGAACTTAAAATAGATTTGTTAGATTGGTACAAGAATTTAAACATTTATATTTTACTTTACTTACTTACAATAACACAGGTATACAAAAAAAATAATTCTTTGTCTTTTAAGTGTTTTCTTAAGTATTTTCTTGGGCTGAATCCAAAAAAAATCATAAAAAAGACATCCACCGTGACGTTTTTTGAAAAAAACACACAGAAAACTATTAAACCGAAAAAAATAAATTTTAATAAACAATGTAAAACTGTATAATTATTAAAATTATGGAATAAAACTATTATTTCGGACGTCTTTCACTATTCTGAATCTACATTTATCATGAAAACTTTATTAGGTTTTAGTGTTCATCTTTAACAAAAAAGGCATTTACCACCTTTAACTACGCTACGTAACAAAATGCTGTTTAAAATCAATAATAAATAATAATAAACTACATTATAATTAAAAACAAGACCACTATCAAAATAAAAGACGTAAGAGTAAAGAGAGGGGCAGAATGTGACCATAGACTATTAATAGCAAATATAAAAGTACCGTGGTACAAGACAATAAAGCAAATAGGAACAATAGATAAAGAAAACATAAATACTAATGAGATAAAAGAAAAAGCAGATAAAGAAATAAAATACACTTACTGCAAGACGAAACGATAAGAGACCTATACAGACGACGATTAGATCAAAAATTAAATGAATCTAACTACGACAACCTCTAACAGATGTATGACCACATAAAAGAATGCATTAAACCGGCGGCCCTAGAAGCATTAGGTAAAGAAGACAACGAGAATAAGAAACATAAAATTAGAATCTGTGAAACAACCAAAGAATCTATAAAAGAGAAAAAAAGACTATACGAAAAATGGCTGAATACAAAATCAGAAGAAGATCTACAGAAATATAAAGAGAAAAATGCAGAAACGAAGAGGATGGTAAACAAAGAAAAGAACGAGAGATCGGAAAAATCGTACGAACATGTAGAACAGTATATAGGAGGAACTAGAAGTACAGAGTCATGGAGAATAATTAAAGCATTAAGGACCAATAATAGAGAGAAGATGTATATAGAAGATAATCCCAGAAAGCGAGTGGGAAGAATATTATAAGAAGCTGCTAACAGAAGACAGACAAGAATTCCAGGAAGAGAACCCTGAAGAAGAACAGAATAAGGAAAAAAAAGGGATAGAACTAAGCTATGAAGAAGTAAACAAGACAATAAAAACACTCAAAAATAATAAATCTGCAGGGCCTGGGGGTGTGGTAAATGAAATGATTAAGTACGGGTCTAATAAATTACATCGAATGCTGAGAAACATGTTCCACAGAGCGAAAAAATACCAGAGGAATGGTCAAAAACCTATATAGTTTCTATATTTAAAAAGGGAGACCGCAGAAAATGCACAAACTATAGAGGCCTAAGCATAATATCGAGTATGGGACGTTTGTATGGAAAAATTATTAAAAATATCATAGAGAAAAATCATGTATAGACCATATATACACTATAAAACAAACAATGGAAAAAAAAACTGGCAAAGAATAGAGAAGTTCATTTAGCCTTCATAGACATAAGAAAGGCCTATGACTCAGTACCAAGACAAAGATTAGAACGCAATGAAAGAAATAGGCATTGACAAAGAACTAATATACGCAGTAAAAGCTCTCTACGAAAACAACACAGTGAACATAAAAATAGGACATAAAATAGGGAAGAGACTCCAAACATCAAAAGGCCTATTACAAGGATGCTCTACATCCCCCACACTATTCAAAATATACCTCGAACAAACATTAAAAAATAGAAGCAAAAATGTAGTGGAATGGGAGTCCCAATACGAGAAGATTACTTATATACTCTAAGTTTCGCCGACGACCAAGTAATCATAGCGCAAGATGAGGAAGACCTTAGCTATATGGTAAGAAAACTGAAAGAAGAATACACTAAAGCAGGATTAGCAATAAACTTTGATAAAACGGAATATCTAACAACAAAGGAGGGAAACGTGGAGAATCTAGAAGTCGATAACGAAACAATAATCAAAGGAACCGATAGATTTAAATATTTAGGAACCATCATTTCAAAAAACGCAACATGAGAAGAAGAGATTAAAACTAGATTATGACAAACGCGGACATGCATAAGACAATTAAATTCGATATCCTGTGGGACAAGCACATTAAAAAGAGAAACAAAACACGCATATACAAATCAATAATACAAAGCATAATGACATACGGGTCAGAAACATGGACGATCAACAAAAGAAATAAACCTAAAATTAACGCGGTAGAGATGGAGTATTGGAGAAGATGTTGTAGAGTGACACGTATGGAGAGAATAACAAATGAAGAAATAAGAAGCAGAATGAACATCAAGGAGAACGCAATAAACACCATTGAAGAAAAACGATTAAAATGGTATGGACACATAAGACGGAGCGAAGATAATAGGTGGATAAAGAAAATAACGGAGTGGAGCCCTATAGGGAGAAGAAAAAGAGGAAGACCCAGACGATCGTGGAGAGACGATGTGGACGAGGCTATGGAGGACAGGGTTCTAACAGATGGAGACTGGGAAGACAGAAACGGATGGAATCAAAGGCTGAGAGAAGGAAGACAGCGTCAGCTCTAGAAAATCCTTGATATATGTAATAAATATGTACAACCGCTAAATTAAAAAAATTGTTTTTAATTCTCATTAATATTCAACAAAATTATTATTTCATTGCACTTATTTACTTAAAAAAGTATTCTACCAACTACATAGCACCCTTATAAGTGTTAAAAGCGAGTTTTTTTCTTTAAACTGAACATAAAACTTTACTTTTTGTGTCAAGTCAGAATTAAACACACACTGAAAACAATAGTTTTGTTCAATATTAATTTAACAGTTGCACAATTTATTTTAAACAGCATTTTGCTACGTAGCTTAATTAAAGGTGGTGTATGCGTGCTTTTGTTAAACATGAGCACTAAAATCAAATATTTTTAAATTTTTATGATTAATGTAGATTTAGAATATTTAAAGATATCTGAAATAATAGTTTTATTTCATAATTTTAAGGATTATAGAATTTAACATTATTTATTAAAAATTATTTTTTTCAATTTAATAGTTTTCTGGCAACTTTAAGTGTGTTTTCTGAAAAAACCTCACGGTGGATGTCTTTTTTTATGATTTTTTTTTTTAATCCAACATAAAAAAAAAATACTTAAGAAAACACGTGTCTCACTTAAAAGACATTTTCGTAAAACCACAATCGTCGCAAGACGACATTTATCGAATATTTTACCCCCTCAATTTCAATTTGAGACTTTTACTTTTAAGGGATACCCTAGCGTTAATTTATTCTAAAACATAAAGGAAAACAGGTACATTAATATTTAATAACAAACGATAAATTTATTTTAATACTTTGAATGGTTTTTAGATTGTCCGTACGGTTCAAATTTGTGTTTAACATACGTATATTGACATGCTGTCTATACAATTACACAAAACATACACCGCATTCACAATATTTAAGTATGTATTTTCCCCAAAATTTTAAAATTCTCTGAGAAGTTTTCCTATCAATCTAATCAATGTATTTCATATTCAAGAAATAAAAATCTCCTTGCGATCATATTTTTATTGGTCAAAAACTGACAAAATACAATTTTTGTTTAATCGATCTAACATTTTGCACACTGCCATTAAATGCAATTCCAAACACGTTTTTCTAATAAATATTTTCGTTATTTTAACAACCAAAGTGGGCTTTGAACTTTAGAAAATTCAGATTTCCCGCTAAACGACAAATGACAATCGGTACTGCAAAATCATTTTTTTTTTGGGGGTTTTAAGTGATGCAGAATCCGCCAATAGACTCAGGTTTCTTCTAATTTTAATAATAAAGAAAAATTTCATATATCACACAATTTCTGCCTGTCACATATTGAAAATCTGTCTTTATTGTAGTAAATTAAAAATTTTCTTCTACAACAGAATAATTACATTCTTAGTTTTCGACGTAACTCAAACCTACGAGATACCAGAATTCATGAAATGAATACTAAAAATATTAAAAATATAAATTAAAAATTTGTAACATAGGTATAACTTTTTATATGTCTTCCGCAACCTTAGGCGATTCTGTCGACTAGTTGGACTATATTTATGTATTCCATATTTAGTGTTCCGAATTTATGGAATCACTTCGGTGTCTGCCTGTCGGTTTATCTGTCACACCCGATTTTCTGCGAAACTATTTGACAAAGGAAGTTAAAATTTGAAACAAGTATAGGAATTGATGGCCCAATCAGGATGGTGTAGTTCTGATAGTTAAATTTTGACTTAAAGAATTAGTTTTGGGGGGTGAAACCGGAAGTGCGAAAAAAAATCATCGAGTGGGGTGTCAAATGAAATCTTGTGAAAACAAGAATTCAAAAATATATATTATGTAATACTCCCGCATCTTTTCTTTATATTATTTTAAAAAAATGGCCAAAAAATCGCTATCACCCCACCCTAACTCTAAAAGTACTGGTCAAAAATGTAGAAAAAATTCTGAAATATTGTCCATAAAGTGTAGATTGAGCGAAAATGATCACGAGTGCATTACGTTTGATAATTTAATTAAAAGAAAAGACTATTTGACTTGACAATATGGTGGAGATTTTCTTCGTGGAAAGTTGTGAATTGAACTGGGGCTAAGAACTACAATATATGACTACGTAATCGGGGCAATCAGTAATATGCTCACATACATTTCAGTACATTACTGCTTTAAGCAATTAGCTAATCACAGATAAAATAAATTTCCATGACTGGTGACCAACGGATAAGTATCAAGATAAAATAATTTTATTTTATTTGTTTATTATTAAACAAATATTTCGGTAGTAAATACTTTTACTACAAAGATTTTTACCAGGTGCACAAGTATGAAATGCGGATTTCAGACAACAGATGATGCACCAATGCAGTTTGTGCTATAAAGATTTGACACTGCGCGATTTTGTTGTGTCTATATATATATATATATATATATATATATATATATATATATATATATATATATATATATATTGGATGCGTTCTCTTGTAATACACTGCCTAAACTGTTAGATATAGAACAATATCATGTAACAAAGAATACAATATATATATATATATATATATATATATATATATATATATATATATATATATATATATATATAAATATAAAATACAACGTCTCTCTGTCTGTCCGTTAGTGCGCTTATCACTCGAGAACCACTTTTCCGATTTACGTGTTTTTTTAAATTCATACATATGTTCTCTAGCCAGGTTATATAATAATAATAATAATAATCTATATAATATATATAAAACGTAACGTCTCTCTGTCTGTCTATTAATGTGCTTATCATTCGAGAACAACTTATTCGATTTACGTAATTTTATTTTTAATTCTTAACTTAATATTTATCAAAAAAAAATATATATTTATATATATATATATATATATATATATATATATATATATATATATATATATATATATATATATATATATATAAATATATATATATATATATATATATATATATATATATATATATATATATATATATATATATATTTATATCTGTCTGTCTGTCTGTCTCTCCGTTAGTGCGCCTAGCACTCAACATACAATTTACGTTTTTTTATAAAATACATTTGTTCTATATGTTCTCTGGTCAGGTTATACGATAAATAACATAAGGAATAAGCAGTTACGATAACAGTGAATCAAGTCCACGCGAGCGGAGACGCGGGCACGGCTACTATGAGATAACAGAGAGATTTTGCAACGTTTATTTTGGTAGGTCACTGTCTTTATCTTTATTTGAAGCATGCGCTCACCGTTTGGAGCTTGCGCAATATTGAAACAAAATTAGAGAAACCTTTATTAAGGATAACGATTTCCCATATTTAGGAACTTATAAGAGAGGTTATTTAGAGTTCGTTATTCTTATCGCTATTATTTTTCCTAGTTAGGTACACAAACCCCTAAGAAAATGCAATAAAATTGAAACGATAATCTTTTATTGCAAATAACATGACAACAGTTAATTAGTGTTTAGATTATGTTTGGGACAATGGAATGACAGTGTGTGTGTGTAGTGCTAATTTGTTGTAAAAATGTTGAAGGAAGTGATAGAAACCTGCTAGATACAACTTTAATTTAGAAACTTTTGTTGAGTTTATAGATCATGAATACTAACTTAACCTTGCCATTCCTTCGCATTAATACTGCGCATGCTTGAGATACCTATAAGAACAAAGTCATATGAAAAATAAGCGGTGCAAAATCTCTCTAATGCGACATTTGGATGAATCGCTTATTACTGATAGAACACACATCTTCTTTTTACTTAAAATGAAATAATAAATATTCATTTCTAAATTTATGCTCATTTTTGAGTCAAAGAACCAACTTGTGGCGAGTAACAACTGGAGTGTGTCTCCAATAATAGATAATTGAGTTGTAATTACTAATACTGATCAATTATTAGCATCAAAGGAAAATCAGAACTCATATAAGGGAATGTATGTACTGAAGGACTGAATATTAGCTTCTATACTAGTATGTGTAATCATAATGTAACCACTGTAGGGGAATTTTCAGGGTTTGAAATTCACAATCCATAAAGGTCGTCAAATTATTGAACGTATCAAAATCGGCCAAGTGCAAGTGCTTGCATAATTACTATTCCGTATCGTGGTTGAAGTATTCTATAAAATTCAGTCACACATTCATCTTCAATATAAGAATTAACAAGAATATGTACTAGGTGTACAAGTATGAAATGCGGATTTTTTTTTTCTAAAAAACATGTTAAATTCGGAAGAATGATAAAAAGTGCTTTATTCAAAGTATGCTCGATCCCTTGTTATACACTTTTCCCATCTTTCGGGCAATTTGTGAATACCACGCCAGCAAAAATCTTCCCCTTTTGTTGCGAACCATTCATCGAGCAATTTTTTCACATCTTCGTACGAATCAAAGCGCTGCTCAGCAAGTGCGTGACCCATCGATGCAAGCAAGTGGTAATCGGAAGGAGCCAAGTCTGGTGAGTAAGCCGCATGAGGTAGAACTTCCCAGCTGAGTGCTTCCCACGTGTCGCAACTAGTTTTGCTGTATGTGATGGAGCACTGTCATGAAGAAAAATGACTTTTTGTTGCCTCTTTCGGTATTCTGGCGAACGGTTCAAATCGGTCAATTGTTGTTGGTAACGTTTAGTATTAACCGTTTCCCCAGATTTTAACAGCTCATAATAGACCACGCCCCTCTGGTCCCACCAAACACAGAGCATCGTCTTTCTGCCAAAGCGATTCGGTCTTGCGGTTGATGTGGATGGTGCTCCTAGGTCTACCCATGATTTTTTGCGCTTGGGATTCTCAAAATAAATCCACTTTTCATCCTCTGTAACTATACGATGCAAAAACGACTTCATTTTCTACCAAGCGAGCAAAATGTCACACGTGTTGTTGCGCTTTTCCATTTGCCTGTCGTTCAACTTATGTGGTACCCATCTACTGGTCTTCTGAATCTTTCCCATCTCTCGTAGCCGATTGGAAACAGCTTGTTGACTAACGCCCAATTGCTCGGCGAGTTCTTTTTGTGTTTGCGAATCATCTTCGTCCAACAATGCTTGCAATTCCACATCTTCGCATTTTTTTGGCGGTTTTCCACGTTCCTTGTCTGCAACATCGAAGTCACCACTTTTGAAACGCCGAAACCATCGTCCACACGTATCTTGCGATGGAGCATGTTCACCATAAGCTTCTCGAAGTAATCGGTATGATTCAGCAGCAATTTTCTTCAAATGAAAACAAAAAATTAATGCTATTCGCGAAATGCTTTTTGTTCGGTATAAATTTCGACATATTGAACACAACAACACAACACTATTCCAATTTATCACTCGTGCGCGTCTGACACTTGTTGATGACACAACAAAATGGCGCAGTGTCAAATCTTTATAGCACAAACTGCATTGGTACATCATCTGTTGTCTGAAATCCGCATTTCATACTTGTGCACCTGGTAAAAATCTTTGTAGTAAAAGTATTTACTACCGAAATATCTGTTTAATAATAAACAAATAAAATAAAATTATTTTATCTTGATACTTATCCGTTGGTCACCAGTCATGGAAATTTATTTTATCTGTGATTAGCTAATTGCTTAAAGCAGTAATGTACTGAAATGTATGTGAGCATATTACTGATTGCCCCGAATACGTATTCATATATTGTAGTTCTTAGCCCCGGTTCAATTCACAACTTTCCACGAAGAAAATCTCCACCATATTGTCAAGTCAAATAGTCTTTTCTTTTAATTAAATTATCAAACGTAATGCACTCGTGATCATTTTCGCTCAGTCTACACTTTATGGACAATATTTCAGAATTTTTTCTACATTTTTGACCAGTACTTTTAGAGATAGGGTGGGGTGATAGCGATTTTTGGCCATTTTTTTAAAATAATATAAAGAAAAGATGTGGGAGTATTACATAATATATATTTTTGAATTCTTGTTTTCACAAGATTTCATTTGACACCCCACTCGATGATTTTTTTTCGCACTTCCGGTTTCACCCCCCAAAACTAACTCTTTAAGTCAAAATTTAACTGTCAGAACTACACGATCCTGATTGGGCCATCAATTCCTATACTTGTTCCAAATTTTAACTTCCTTTGTCAAATAGTTTCGCAGAAAATCGGGTGTGACAGATAAACCGACAGGCAGACACCGAAGTGATTCCATAAGTTCGGAACACTAAATATGGAATACATAAATATAGTCCAACTAGTCGACAGAATCGCCTAAGGTTGCGAAAGACATATAAAAAGTTATACCTATGTTACAAATTTTTAATTTACATTTTTAATATTTTTAGTACTCATTTCATGAATTCTGGTATCTCGTAGGTTTGAGTTACGTCGAAAACTAAGAATGTAATTATTCTGTTGTAGAAGAAAATTTTTAATTTACTACAATAAAGACAAATTTTCAATATGTGACAGGCAGAAATTGTGTGATATATGAAATTTTTCTTTATTATTAAAATTAGAAGAAACCTGAGTCTATTGGCGGATTCTGCATCACTTAAAACCCCAAAAAAAAATGATTTTGCAGTACCGATTGTCATTTGTCGTAGTTATATATATATATATATATATATATGTATATATATATATATATATATATATATATATATATATATATATATATATATATATATATATGTATATATATATATATATATATATATATATATATATATATATATATATATATATATATATATTATAGAAGATTATGGATAACCTGGTCAGAGAACAAATGTATGAATTAAAGAAAACACGTAAATCGGATAAGTGGTTCTCAAGTGATAAGCGCACTAACAGACAAACAGACAGGCAGACAGAGAGACGTTGCATTTTATATATATTATAGAAGATTATAGATAACCTGGCCAGAGGACAAATGTATGAATTTAAAAAAAAAACATGTAAATCGGATAACTGGTTCTCAAGCCATAAGCGCACTAACGGACAGGCAGACAGAGAGACTTGCATTTTATATATATTATATTCATTGCTACATGATATTATTCCATATTTAATGGTTTAGGCACTGTATTGCACTGCGGCAAATTTTTTTCCGAGTTGATTCACTATTATTGTCACTGCTTATTCGTTATGTGACCTAACGTAATAAAATATATCCTGTAACCTGGCCTGAGAACATATGTATGTTTTAAAAAAAAAGCACGTAAATCAGATAAGTAGTTCTCGAGTGTTAAGCGCACTAACAGACAGACCTTGCATTTTATATATATTATAGATTAGAGATTAAGAAATATTTTAATATTTATTTATTTCTTTTTGGGTTACCAAATAATTTCCTCCAGAGCAATTTGTACAATTGTCGTTGGAAATTGAAAACACACCGTGTATATATTTTTGATTGATAGTAAACCTAAACTGAAAAGTGATGACATATTAATAAACAATCTCGTGAAATCGTGTTTAACAGCTTCAAAAAGGACAGAGAAAAGGTCTAAATTTTTAACATACAAGGAATTCTCATACTTAAACATTTGAAATGTAATGTTATAATGATTGAATATGTCAGAAAGTTTCTTCGATATTCCATAGACATAAGTTTATGAAGAGACCTCAACATGGAGTAATCATTACGAGGGTGGATTGAAAAGTCTCAATACATCCTCAACTCATGAGATTCCAGTTTTTTCATTCCCTTAAAAAAAATTGTTTAAAACTGTGCTCGTTTACAGGATAGATAATTTTTTGATTTGACGATAATTTCTCTCTCCCAAGCCAATTTTTCAGGTTAGGAAACAAGAAAAGGTCCGGTGGGGCCAATTCTGGTGAATAGGGTCGTAGGGAAACTATGCACTTTTGCTACTGCAACTGACGATGTGTAAGCAGAAGTACTGTCTTGGTGAAGAAGCACAATTTTGCGCTCTAACCTGGGTTCCTTCTACTTCAACTCACTATGCAAATAGTACAGTGACGTTACGTAATAAGAACCAGTTACTGGCTTAACCTATTCTAAACAGTCAATCATGTTAATACCCTGTGGATCTCAAAAAGCAGTAGTCATCACTTTTCTCGAAGATAACGCCTTATTCGTTACACACCTTCGCCAAGTCACTGTCTTGACTGCCGTTTTGTCCTCGAGTTATAATGGCCGATCCACGTTTCGCCTACAGTCACAAGACGACGCCAGAAGTTTTTCGGATTACGCTGCAGCTTTCCAAACACGGTTTTGAAATGTTCTTACTCGTGTGTTTTTGATCTGGAATCAACAAACGCGACACCCATCCCGCATTCAGCTTTTTCAATTTTAGAACTTTATGCAGGATATTATATACACGGTAATATGAGATGCCTACCATCTTAGCATCTCTTCTATTACGATAGCATACATTTTGTTGATTATTTCTTCAGAAGGAGCCTCAATCGTTGTCCTGAACGTGCAGTATCCTCAAGTGGTCGCACAGTCCCGTTGAAATTCATTTATCCAGTAATAAATGGTCTCAAACGCTGGTGCAAAGCCCCATAAACTTTCTTCAGTTCACTTTCTATCTGGGCTGCAGTCCAATTTTTAAATGGTAATGTTTTATCACTGTACGATACACGGTTTTATCTAGCGCTGGTGAAAAGTCCCTATAAACTTACTTCAGTACAATTTCTATCTGGGCCGCAGTCTAGTTTTTAAATAGAAATGATACTCATCTTTATCTATTTCTATGAAACGTATAACTCCGATCACTTACATTAGCTGCCAACAAAAAACTACGCGTTTCGTCTATTTGAAACTTTGGACACAACCGTTATCAATCATGTTTATCAATAATTATGCCGCCATCTCGTAGAAATTTACCAGACTTATCATTCCACCTGCGTATATTAAACGTTTTCTTTAAACAACAATAAGTATTTTAAGAACCTTTTTCGAACAGTTTTTTTCTCACAACTTGTACGCATTTTATGTATCTATATATAGAATTTCGGAAGGAGGTTGCAGACATTAGCATAATAAAATGTCATTACCTTATTTAAATCCCTTATTTTTTCACATCTTCTAATAACAACTCCTAGCTTTTCATAAGCACTGTTGACAATGTTATTTATATTGAGCAATAATTTAATATCAACAAGAATGGCCTTTCGTTTGACTGCTTAAAAACATCTACCAATATTATAATTATTTATTATTTTATTATAAATATTAGTGCGTATAAATGATTTAGAATAACAAATACTATTTTTTGACAGTAGATATAGATTCTTTTAATATCGGATTGCATATCGTTACATTCACTGGTACTAGAGAAATAACTGGTCAAGTGCAAGTTGAACTTGAGCAATTAGTGTTCCGTACGTTGATTGCTTCTGAAATAAAAATTTTTGTTATGGAGGTATAAAATGATCAATGACTTCACAAAACACACCCCAAATGACTTTCCAACAAAATTGGTTTCCGATGTTTACTGAAAACTGATGACCTTGAGATTTTTGTTTTTTTTTATATACCAGATAAAGTATTAAAGGTAATGCACTCGTGTTAATTTTCGTTCAATCTACACCCCGTGGAGAATATTCTAGAAATTTTTCAAAATTTTTGGATCAGTATTTTTCGAGATAGAGGGACAGCGATTTTTAAAAAATAATACAAAGAAAAGTGTGCGCATGTAAGACATATATTTATTTATAATTTTTTTTTTTTCACTTCTGATTTCACCCTCCAAAACTAATACCTTAAGTCCAAATTTAAATTTCAAAACTACACGGCTCTGATGAGGCCATCAATTTCTATATTAGTACCAAATTTCAACTTTCTATGTCAAATAGTTTCGGAGAAAATCGGGTGTGACAGACGGACAGACAGACACCGAAGTGATCTTATAAGAGTTCCGTACGGAACACAAAAAATGTACTGAGGCTATTGGAATTATACCTATGCGCATACGAGACTTATTTTAATATCGCGTAAAGACAACTCTGAGATTGAGAGAGTAAGATATTTCAAAATTTAAGAATATCTCATTCACAGCATTACCCACATCGATAACCAAAAATATTATCCGTGCTTTTTATAAGGCGAGAGTCAGGTTTTTGTATGAAATTTGCACTTAGGTAGTGTTCAAATGGAAATCTCAATAACAGTCTACAACAATATGAATTTCCCCGTTCATGAGTTAATAGTAAAGTCCTATTAGGCGAGATAAGTGTTAAATATATTAGTTTGTAAAAGAAACGACGCCCCTTCTCTAGGTGCGTAAGTAAACCGATGTATCAGTTAGAAATATAGTTTGTCACCTAAAAGGAAAATGTAAAACTAGTCAGAAAAGAGCGCTATCTCAAGGCAAACTAAAGAAAGGAAGGAAGAGAAATGTGAAACGGGTTACCTAAATCAACATATTATTAGACTTACTTAGATCTCTTAAGAGACAGTTGTGTTTATTTTACGATTATGAAATGCCAATATACAACTTTCCAGATTAAATGTCCTTAAGAAACTTCTAGTTTAAAATTATAAGAGATACTATTTAAGTTTATGTAGCCTTTGTCTACAGATATCTAAAAGGATTAAGATTCCATGCTGTTTATTAGAACCTGTTTAGCCAGTGTTCACCTTTTTATTTCCATATTCTCTATATTTTGTTTTTT
This sequence comes from Pachyrhynchus sulphureomaculatus, assembly GCA_019049505.1. Lineage (NCBI taxonomy): Eukaryota > Metazoa > Arthropoda > Insecta > Coleoptera > Curculionidae > Pachyrhynchus > Pachyrhynchus sulphureomaculatus. Next base: position 74,223,035 of record CM032456.1, read on the forward strand.
GTTTGCGTTTAAAGTATGGTTGTACATGATCTAACCATCTCTAAAATTAAATAAGGACATTGAAGAATATCCAGTTGTATTTCGAGTCTCTTCCCAGTGACAACTTTGTGCTCACTTTGTCAGATTAGCAGTTTCATATTTCCCTTATGTTTTTTTTTTTTCACCTAGGTATAATTTTATCTCTCAACCTATTTATTCTTAAAAAAATTTTAATCTTCAAAAAAAAATCTTTCTGTAATAATTTTCCAATATTTCCTTTCTTTTTATACCATTATTTAATAAATATAGTGAAAATTAGGGAGAGATGACGTACATACACATATACAAACAGACGTTGACTTTTATATAAAAAGAGTAAAACATCCAATAGAGTTTGGTATAACCAAATCCCATAGAGGGTCATGCAAAAATTAAAAGTTAATCATTAGAAGTCAGTTCATTTTCATGAGAGCAAAATAATTTCAGCGGATATTTCTCTTTTTTTTAAATTAATGTTTTACAGAATGTAAATATTGATTTTCGCGTAAGTGTTTTCACAATTAGCACTTTTCATTTCTATTTAGGAAATCATTAATAATTTACGTGTATGAATAAAGGTCATAAAAATCAATAAAAGAGGAAATTATACCATAAGCAACAGGTTAATATAGAAGTTAACAGTTTACAATGTGTTGCTAATGTTTTGGAAAAATATTGTTAAAGTTTTACTTTCAGTCACGAAATTGCCATTAAGGGAAATTGTTATTTAATATTTTATTTAGAAGTAATAAAAGATAGAAGATAACATAATAATAATGTGTATTTGAATATTGCAGGAAAACCAATATAATTTATTCCACTTTGTCTTCGATTATATTTTTAAATATGACATGGTTATATATTTTCTTAAGTCTTACCCAAAGCTTTTATGTTCCTGTAAAAAATGTCATATCTAACGTCATGGCAGATTTGGGGCAGATAACTTTCATTATTTATAGATTAATCCTCCAAGTGCTGAAATTGCCATCCTGAATGAATGTAATGTTCACAACATCAACTAGATTAAGTATGCAAATGCCAACTGCGATCAAGGTCATGAAGTTGAATCTTTCTTAATCAGTTGTGGCTTTACTCAGCTTATTCACGAATCAATACGGATTTCTAATATTTTATTAAAAAATGTATCGTAATTTTTAATTTTTTAAACCAACTCTAATTTGAAGAATATCTCGGTGATAATTCTTCTTATTTTTCATGTTTCTTATAATTATCAAGTTATGATTCCATAGTTACTTATTTTCTCTATACAGTTATATCCACCAAAGCAATGTTTCAGAATTATAGAAGGTTATCGAAAAAATATTGAACCTTTTTCCCCTTTAAATAGCTTTAGCGTAACATATCTCAGGTAATATACGTCGCATCGGGTCATACTTAGCGTCAGTTAAAAGATGATATTTCACAGTAGCAGACTTGCAAAAATTATCGGAATTCATTTATTCAGACTTAATTTAGAGCGTCTTGAAGATAAGTGAAATTTATGCAAAGTTCGCTACATTTTACAATTTTATTTCGATAAAGGCATAAACGCCGCCTATCAAGAAATTTATACTATTGATAGCGAGGATATGGTACCAAAAACAACAGCCAAAAGATAACTCAGTCGCTTTCGTTTTGGAAATTTCGATGTCAAAAATGTTTCTTGCACTAGTCGAGGAATGACAGAAAAAGTTGGTAGAATTTTGGCATAAATTAGGCACGAACGGAATATAAATAGCCCTAAGATCGCCAAGGAACTAAACATTCATCGCCAAACAGTTTTAAAGTATTTGGAAAAAGTTGGCTACAAGAAGAAACTTGATGTTTGGTTGCCACATGATTTGACGCTAAAGAATTTACTAGATCGAATCTCTATCTGCTGATGTCTACAGAAATGGTTATTCAGGAGCGATACAAAGTGGATCACGTTACGATAACAATTTGAAGCTCACAAACGATAACGAAGCCTGGATTGATCCCAAAAAAGGTGATGCTGTGTATTTGGTGGGATTGGAAGGGAATCGTACATAATGAGCTACTGCAGTCCGGCCAAACGATTAATTCTGTACTCTACTATCAGCAATTAATTGCCAAGATTGAAACATGCGATCCTAACTAATCAACAGAAAGTGTGTCGTCTTCCACGATAACAACGCCAAACCACACCCATCTTTAATGGCTAAAATTGAGAGTGCTTGACTGGGAAGCTTTAATGTATCTACCGTACAGTCGAGATTTTGTACCGTCAGACTACCATTGGTCTCGGTCTCTGCAGAACTCTCTAACTGGAGTTAAATTAGTTTGAAAAGAGGCGTGTGAAAACCACTTGTTACAATTTTTTACAATACTTTTTCGATAACCCCTTACATATAGTATTTTACTCGGCACACGTGATTGGCGCTCGGTAATGGCAGGTATGGGAGCGAGGAGCTTGTAACAATTTTTAGAAAAAATAATTTAAATTGATGGTTGTAGCTTCTACTTGATGGAAATTCCTTATAAATATATAATAAAAGACTGTTTTTAGTCAATTTCCACTGTTTTATTTAAATTGCGATGACGCGTTTCGCTGTCGATGCAGCTTCTTCAGATCTACATTTTACACTGTCAAGTTAGGTTTAATGTTCACAATTTTATATAATTTCTTAATTATAATATTACACCTAATTAAATTACATTGATAGTATTGGAAACCCCACACAGATTTGGAGTTAGGAGAATAAATTCAATAATGGTGAATTGTTTAAATCTACCTGGTCGTTGAGTAACGTACCTGTAATCCTTAATCGATTTATTTGTATTGTCTCTAAAAGGGTTAGTTTTAAACCTTCTTGTTGGGTGTGTAAAATTTTGAAATTTTTGTTAAATGTGTGATTTTCTATTAAAACATAATTAGCATATGTTGAATTAGACTTTCTATGGATGAGACTTTTTTCGTCGTTATTGAATTTATTCTCCTAATTCCAAATCTCTGTGGGTTTTCCAATACTATCAATGTAATGTAATTAGGTATAATATTATAATTAAGAAATTATATAAAATTGTGAACATTAAACCTAACATGACAGTGTATAATGTAGATCTGAAGAAGCTGCATCGACAGCGAAATGCGTCATCGCAATTTAAATAAACCAGTGGAAATTGACTAAAAACAGTCTTTTATTATATATTTAAAAATAATTTAATTTAATATCTGTTTGCTGTTTTAGCATTAAAAGAGCGTCTGTCAATAGCCTAACTATTCCTCTATTGTACCGGAAACGAATAAGATCAAAATTACTGCACTGACTTAGCCGTTAAACAACGGTTTAAGATCACCACTTATGTTTATTACACTATTGCTGACAATTGTTTCGACACACACACATACTTTGTTAGTTAATTTACATCGTGCTCCAGAAGAAGACACAATGTGTCGAAACAATTGTCAGCAATAATATAATAAACATAAGTGGTGATCTTAAACCGTTATTTAAATTTTTATTTCAAGTTATTATGGATCCCCATCAAGTAACGGCTAAGTCAGTGCAGTATTTAAAAGAAGCTCAAACGAGTTTTTTAGCCATCATGTACTTTAAGTTGATTTTAAAAACTAATGTATGTACACAGAATATATAATTATGAAGTATTCCCCAACTATATCAAACTTAAGACGAACAACAATAGTCAAGCAGCAAAGTTAGCTCAACAACATGGTATGAAAAAATGGATGTACCAGGATGGAAAACTTCAATACTACAAAAGGGACCCATACAACATATACCTTAAGGTAATTCATACAGAATTAACATGGAGACTATCTAATATAGAATTCGATATTTTTGACAAAAGTACGAGACTTAAAATAGATGAAATAGTACACAATAAATATATCAAGCAACTTTCCAAACTGAATAGGTTACTTAATAAATTTAATGTCAATAACAGATTACATACAAAAAATAACATAAAGTACTCAGACTATGTTTTTTACAACAAATTTGTTAACCTAACAGATGTTAACTTTAAAAATCAAGAAATTCAGTTATTAGAAAAAGGTTTCCAGTATAATTTATCAGTCAAAGATTGTACTAAAACTAGAAAATATTTAGGTGCAGAATGTGAAATAGCCTGTAGTAGTAATTCGCTAGATGTTACAAACAAACATATAATTACTAAAATGTTACGCACAGAAAAGTTTGAATTTTTCCCAGGTAAATTCCATAATGAACATAAGATCGCTAACCAAATAAAAAACAAAAGTAATGAACATAACATAATTTTTACGAGGGCAGAGTTACTGATAAAGGAAAAACTGTAATAGCTATAAAGAAACAAACCTACATTGAAAAAACAATGGATTTCCTAAAACCAGATGTATTCAAATCCATGAACTTCGATCCAACAATAACTTTCCAAAAATTAATTAAAAATTTGCTAAGAGACATAAGCATTTTCACAGAGAATGAAAAATTCAGACTCGTCTCGATGAACCCTCAAGTTCCAAAACTATATTCTTTTATTAAATTACATAAAAATAACTCACCAATTCGTCCAGTAGTTTCATACATAACAGCGTCAGTTTTTTCTTTATCAAATAAATTGATTGAGGTTTTGACAAAATATTGTAAATTCACACCTAAATATAGTATTAAAAATAGTAATGAATTGATAGCAAAAATTCATCCGTTAATTATACCAAGTAACTCCAGATTTATATCGTTTGATGTACAAAATCTTTCTCCTAGTATACCATCATCAGACGCTATAATTTTGGTTCAAAGGTTACTAAATAAAAATAATGTTAACCCAATAATTAAAAAAGAAATATTAGACATCTCAACATTGTGTTTAGACCAGAATTATTTCGCATTTGACGATAAGATTTATATAAGTAAGAAAGGTTTAATAATAGGAAACCCTCTTAATCCAATTTTATCTGAAATTTTCATGGACCATTTAGAAGAACAAATCAGTAATTCTCATATTTTTAAAAATTTCTTTTATTGGTACCGGTATGTAGATGACATATTGATTTGCTTTACAGGCACAGATCGACAATTGAAACTATTTCTAGATTATATTAACCAACTTCATAATAATATTACTTTTACAACAGAAATAGAAACAAATAAATCTATTAATTTCCTAGATTTAAAAATATCAAACAAAATGAATAAACACGATGAAATCTTCCATAAACCGATATACTCAGATATAACTATACACGCTAATTCTAACCACCCGTTCACACATAAAATCTCGGCTTATAATAATTTCATCCGTAGACTAATAAATACACAATTAAAGGAAGAAAATTTTCAGAAATTATTAAATATAATAAAACAAATTAGTATAAACAGTGGGTACAGGAGCAATTTTGTAGATAATATTTTAATTAAAAAACAATTTAAAAAAGCAACAGGACTGGTGTACCCATACAAACAACTAAACAAAGAAAAATTTCATACACTCACTTATACCGGAAAGTTGCCGAATAAAATTCAAAATTTTTTCCATAAAAATCATGTAAACATCGCTTTCCGTACAAATAACACATTAGCTTGACATATTAAAAATAATAAAAGTAAAACAAAAAAAGAAAATAAAACGGGGGGTTATGCTGTGGCACTTGCAATAAAACGTATATAGGACAAACAGGCAGACCTTTTTATAAAAGAATTAAGGAACATAAACAAAGCTATAGAATAAAAAATAACAAATCTCATTACGCTAAACATTTAACAGATGAAAATCATACGTTCAATGAAGATTTCAAAATTTTGCATAATTGAAAGAAAGGAAAATTACTGAATTGTTTAGAACAGGTAGAAATTAACCAGAAAAAAGCCTCAGGTTTATTACTCAACGATTAATTAGATGGGGGAGGGTATCCTTTATTGAACTTGTTCTAGGTATTAAGGTAAATATTGTCAATGAATTTAGTACTTATAATTAGGTAAACTATATATTCTGTAACATACTTTGTTAGTTAATTTACATCGCGTTCCAGAAGAAGACACAGTGTGTCGAAACAATTGTCAGCAATAATAAAATAAACATAAGTGGTGATCTTAAAACGTTGTTTAAATTTTTATTCCTAGTTAAGATCAAAATTATTAATATATACTTCACACCAGACATTTAATAAAAGTCCGTTGATACAATTTACCCCGTCTTTTGGGCTAGTTGTAACAGTCATGGGGCAGGTAGTAACAGTAAAAATAAAGTAAAATTTGATACATATTTGAGTTTTTAATTTTGTTATTTTCCAAACCAACATTATACTTTACATTATCTATAATATTTATCATCAGTGAAATTAAAACATACTTCTACAAAAACAATTAAAGATTTAAGTGTTTAACTAATTTCTTAGTTTGATAAACTGTATTTATAATCAACATGGCACTTTGAATCACATTCATTTACTTAACATACTGTAAGTATCTAAAAAAATAATGGGCCTTCGAAAAATAGACGCTACATAATGACTAAATTCAGTCTTCATCAAAGAAACAATTTATACAAATAAATGATATAGTATCTCCTTTCACACATTTCACATGTGCCCATATTTTACATGATATACATTCTACCCATTCCTCTTTATTAGAATTGCTATAGGGTTCACCACAAACTAGACAATGCCACTCCTCAGTTTCAGGTTCTGAATCAGACCTCAAAATTATTTTTTCAACTTTTTCTTTATCATCTTTCTTTTTTGTTGATTTGCCCTTGCCTTTTCCTTTCCTTTTCCTTTTGATCCATTTTTACCATCTTTTTCTGTCTCTTTGTCATTTTTTCTTCATATTCTTTTCTTAAAGCTTCCTTTTCAGGTGTATTAATTCAAATAGTGGATTTTCTGTTGCGTCTGCGATGCGTTGTTTGTTTTTGCGGTGGAGCCTTTGGAAGAAGTCTAACCAACCTTCGAAGGTGAAAAATGTTTTTGCAAACCTAAGCAATTTAAAGTTGGTTCTTTGCAATTTCAATGTCACGTATAATTTCAGAAGTGTTTATATCACGTTCGGGAGCAGCTTGTAATAACTCTGGATTTTCAAGGTCCAACGTTAAATTTTTGTGTCTTTTTAATAGGATTTGGATGATCAGTAACATAGGATGGTGTAAAGTCACTGCCTTGAAAGATATCGGCATTGAAAGGCCATATGCCGAATAACATGTTTCATGTTTCATTTCATAAAATTATTTCGCTAAACGTGGAACTTTTTAAAGAATATTAAAACTAAGTACATTTTGGAACTATATGCAAAACTAAAAGTTTTAAATTAATTAATTATAGACACGAAATGCCAAATTTTACGAAATCAATATTTTACGTTACCTAGTCAAAATAAAGCACGTGCACACATCAACTCACTGCGCCGCCGGGTGGGACACTGACTGTGATCTCGCATGACATAAGAATTAAATTGAGTAAAAAATATGGGTTTATAGAGTTCGGATTCTCAGTAAAAATTGCGTGTTACCACTTACCACTGTTACATCAAGCCCCTAGTTCCCATACTTTATTTTGCCCTCATTTTGTATACTTTACTCTGAAAGAAAGACTATTTCTACTCCTACATGAACATGAAACTTAATAATCTAGTTTATGCTATAATAGCATTTTTTATAGAAATCCCTTATATCGTCTATCTTTCTCTGCTTAAAAGTTCCACTGCTCTTATCCACTTATAATTAATAACCCATATCTAAATTTATGAGATCATATGACTTACGCTATCGCGTGAGAACGCACTTACATGAAGGTATAAATTAATTTATTATGCTATAGTAAAACCACGACCCTAAAACTAGGACTTTAAAGTTTGATAAATGTTAAAATCGATATTAACAAAAGTAATTTACACAAGCTGCTAACAATAGGTATTGTACCTTATGTTACCAATTTAAGCCTAAGGTTCCCATTTTTCTTTGTAAGAAAAATTCCGCTATTAAAATAACACGTAGGCTGAAATTTTTTTGGTATAGCTACTTAAAACTTTTTTTTTTTGCAAAATTCGGCTTTATTCATCAACATACTCTCCTTCAAGAGCGATACAACCAGTTCAACGCTTTTCTAAAATTTCTATACATTTCTTGTGCGGATTTATCTTTGCCTTCAAAATAGGCCTCAGTTTCGGCGATAACTTCTTCATTTGAGCCAAATTTCTTTCCCGCGAGCATTTTTTTGAGGTCCGTGAGTAGATAATAGTCGCGGGGGGCCAAATCTGGAGAGTACAGTGGATGAAAAAGCAATTCGAACTTCAATTCATGCAATTTTACCATCGTAACCATTGACTTGTAACAGGGTGCATTGTATTGATGAAAGGGCACTTTTCTCTTGTTCATTAGGGGCCGTTTCTTTGCGATTTCTGCCTTCAAACGCACCAATAACTTTATATAATATTCGCTATTGATGGTTTTTCCCTTTTCAGCATAGTCGATGAAAATTATTCCATGCGCATCCCAAAATACAGAGGCCAAAACCTTCCCAGCCGATTGTTGTGTGTTTGGTCGCTTCAGGCGGCTTTCATCAGCTGCTGCCCACTCAGCTGACTGCCGATTTGACTCCTGTGTGTAGTGGTAGATCTATGTTTCATCCATTGTCAAATATCGCATGAAAGAATCCTCTTTATTGCGCTTAAACAAGTCCAAACAGCGCTCAGAATCATCAACACGTTGTTTGTTTTTTTTTTCCACTGTGAGCAAACGCGGTACTCATTTCGAACAGAGCTTTCTCATGCCCAAATATTTATGCAAAATATGACCAACACGTTCTTTTGATATCTGTAGAGTGTCAGCTATCTCACGCAATTTCCCTTTACGGTCATCCAAAATAATTTTGTGGATTTTCTTGATGTTTTTCGGCGTAACCACCTCATTTGGGCGTCCAGAGCATTCAGCATCATTTATGTCTGTACGGCCGCGTTTAAATTCAGCATACCAGTAAATGATGAGTGATTTTCCAGGGGCAGAGTCCCCGTAACACTTATCAGGCCATTGCTTTGCTTGAACGGTGTTTCTTCCCATCAATAAGCAGTGTTTAGTCAACATACGAAATTCGATTTTTTCCGTTGTTTTGAAAATATCAAAAGTAGTGTCACTAAAACCACTGTAACTTTTAAATTAATCATCGAAATGACATGAAATTTTAACACGTATCGCTTGAAGGTTGGTACTTCCGAAAGATTATATGGATTTTTTGAAAAGGGCGACAACTATGTGTCAGAAAAAAACTTTTCAGCCTACGTGTTATATGACAAGAAGTTATTATTTCTTCCTATCCAAACTATAGCTGAGCCTTCATCGACCTGAATTTTTCACGCTACCAAGTGTTTCCGACCACTGCTCCGTGTCCAGTATCTATTACAAGAAATTTGGCAAACATACTTTTTCCATTGCTCCTGTAATATAACAAATACTATGCAGCATCAAACCTCATAGTAGTAGGCAACAACTTTAGCAATTACTTACAGAAACCAGTTTAACCCAATCAATTTTATTGTATGTATCAGATAGGATAAATAGCCCTTAAGAAGTCGCACTTAACAATGCATTGTCTTTCGTTTGTCCTTGGGTGCGTAGAAATATGCAATGGCTGTCCAAAATTGTGTTTGGAAATGTTGCAGCATAATCCTAAGGACTTCTGGTCGTTTCGTGACTGTAGACGAAACGCCGATCCACCATTGCACCCTAGAGATAAAATGGCAGTCAAAACAGTCTAGTCAGTCTAGCGGAGGTGAAATTGCACCGAAAGTGAAAACAATTTTTTATCGGCTGTAAAAGTTTTAGTTTTTTAGGACTCACAGGGTATCATCATAATTGACTATTTGAAAAAGGTTAAAACACCATTTACATAGTGAGTTGAAACCAAGAAATACACAATTGTTGTCCAAAAGGCTGCTGCAAATATTCACGTTAACGTGTATAAAAGTCCGTACGTCCCTCGAATGAAATCTACCATTCCAAGTGGTGTTAGTAATAAAAATTTTGTATTAAAGAGGTGTTTGTGAAATAAATATTAAAATATTTCTCATAAAATAAAATAACTGGTGACTGTCGTGTATCATCACAATAATGTATTTCAAGCATGTCAAAACATCATCTCGTGTTAGAGAAGGTCGGCAAAAATAAATTTAAATAAAAAAACCTTGCCAAATGGGTCGAGCAGAGATATTAAATTTTATTCAATAGAAAATATTAAACACGTTGCGCTAAAAACAGTATCTGAATAAAATATAAAATATATATATATATATATATATATATATATATATATATATATATATATATATATATGTGTGTGTGTGTGTGTGTGTGTGTATGTATGTGTGTTAAGAGAACTGTCTGTTGCCTGCACAAACGTGGGTCTACAGATTAACTTTGGAAAACAAAATTCATGACTAACTTAATGCCTTCCAATAGCCCTAAAATTTTGGATGAAGAAATCGACCAAATAGACAAGTACATATATTTGGGCCACGAAATAATCATCCTCGACCGACACATAACAGCTGAAATTAGAAGAAGAATCAGTCTAGCTTCGGAAGCACACGGAGCTCTAAAGGATATATTTAAGAACATTATAATTAGTCTGAAGAGAAAAACATTGAACCAGTGCGTTCTTCTAGTCTTAACCTAATTTTTTTATGGTTCACCTCCTCGCTTGAGTAGGAATTTTACCCTTTTTCATATCCTAAGGATATCGGAGAGGATGTCGTAATACCCGTCAACGTTTCCAAGTGCCGAAACATACATTTCTGTATTTCACAACTCCTTTTAGACAACGCGGTAGTACTGCCCTGGACGTTATTGCATTTCTCGAACAACTACTTCCTATGTACGTGACCAGGCCAAACATACTTATTCACTTCCTCTTCTGATTAGGTCACAGATCTGTTCTACTTCGTTATCATGCGTCTTGTGATTCAGATGTCCAGCTGTCTCTCCATCTCTGTGTTTTTTTTCATACATATTTTTATCATTCTCGTATCTTCCACCCTTTATACATGCTCACGCCAATCTATTTCTCTCTTTCTTCTCCATCTGACTATATCATCTATATTGCATTGTTATCTTATTGTTACTCACTCTATCTAATAAACTTGATCCCATTATTGCTCTCAGTATTTTCATTTCATTTGTTCTTAATATCTGTTTGGTTTTGTTTGTGTCTGCCCGTGTTTCTATGCTATAAGTCAGTATGGGTCTAACAGTTCTCTATATCATTGTTTTTGCTTCTACACTTAAATCTTTGTTTTTCCAAACTATATCCCTTAGGGCCCCTGATATTGCTGCTGCTTTATTTGTTTGTTGTCTCACTTCTGTTATATCTCCGTAGCTAGTAATTAATATTCCAAGATATGGAAATTTCATTACTTGCTCTATTAATTTCCCATTTATTTCTAATTTACACCTTACTGGTTCTTTAACTGTTGTAATGCATTTTTTGTCAGTATTGACTTCCATGTTGTATCTTTCCGCTAGTTGTTTGAATTTATAGAGCAATCTTTGTAGCCGTGGTCCGATTGTGATATTAGAACAATATCATGTGTATATCCCAGTATTTTTATTTGTTTATCTCCTAGTTCGTATCCATCGTTGACTAGTTTTACTTCCTCAATGATTTTGTCCATTATTATGCAGAAAAGTAACGGGCTTAAGCTATCTCCCTGTCTTATTCCTACTGTTTCCTTTGTTAATACGTTATTAGTTCTTATTTTTGTTGTGTTACCGTGATTGAGTTTTTGGATTATTGGTGGTATTGGGTACGGAATTAGGTCATTTATCAATTCTAATATATCTTTCAACCTGGCTTTGTCGAATGCTTTACTTAAGTCGATGAAACAAATAAATGCTGGTTTCTAGTATTCTATAGCTTTTTCTCTTATTTGCCTTATTGCAAAGATTGCGTCTGTGGTTGATCTGTTTTGGCGGAACTCTTGTTGCTCATCGCTTATTGGTATGTTGTTTTCTATTTCACTTTTCAGAATACTTGTGAACACTTTCATAATACTTACTGGCAGTTTTATTCCTCTATAGTTGCTCGGGTCTTTTTGTTGCCTTTTCTTATATCGGTGTCGTGGTGCTTTTTGTCTATTTCTTCGGTATTTCTACTTCCTATAATATCTTATTAAAGAATGTTGTCATTTCCGATATGTAGCTTTCTCCGGCATATTTCATTAGTTCGTTTGGTATCCCATCTTCTTCTGGTGCTTTTCCATTTTTAAATTTGTTGATTACCATCGATACTTCTTCTCTTCCTATTTTGTAATTTTCGTCTGTTTGTTGTCTGTTGTTTATGATTTCTGCTTCTTCGTCAGACTGATTTTCGTATAGTTGTTTAAAGTGTTGTTGCCAATCGTTTGTTTCAATATTTGTGATTGTCACGTATTCGTTAATATTTGCTTTCATTCTTCGTAACATTTGCCATACCTTTTTTTGTCCTGTGTATAAATCGCTTTCTATTTCTTTTGTGAAATTTGTCCAATATTCCTGCTTTATTTTCTTAATCTTTGCATTTACTTTATTTCGTATCTCTATGTAGTGCTGTCTATTTTCTTTGTTTTTTTTTTATGATATATAATGTACGTGCGCTCTTCTTTTCTTTTGTGAGAGTTCTTCTACCTATAGCTTCTTTACTTGCTTGTAGAGTGTTGTTTCTAATTTATTCCAGCTTTCTTCTACTGTGTCTGTTTCTAGTATTGCGTTGTTCTTAATCTGTTCAGTTATCCTTTTCATATATAACCATTTTGTCGTGTCGTCGTGTCGTGCTTCTATGTTTACGAGGCTGGTTTGAAAAGTCCGTGCAAAAATAAAAACTACTTATGTGTTTGGGGTAAACCTTTTTTATTTTTCGACATAGTCTCCTTTTAGGCTTATACACTTCGTCCAACGATGTTCTAGTTTGTTGATCCCTTCCGAATAATAGGATTTGTCCAAGTCTGCAAAATATCCATTAGTGTCTGCAATCACCTCCTCGTTTGAATAAAATCTTTGTCCCGCCAGCCATTTCTTCAAATTGGGGAACAAATAGTAGTCCGAGTGAGCCAAGTCTGGAGAATAGGGGGGATGTGAAACAAGTTGGAATCCTATTTCCATTAATTTTGCGACCACAACTGCTGAGGTGTGTGCTGATGCGTTGTCGTGATGGAAAAGGACTTTCTTGTGGGCCAATCGCGGGCGTTTTTCTTGCAGTTCGGTTTTCAAACGGTCCAATAACGATGAATAATATTCACCTGTAATAGTTTTACCCTTTTCCAGATAGTCGATGAGGATTATCCCTTGCGAATCCCAAAATACAGTCGCCATAACCTTTCCGGCCGAAGGAACGGTCTTCACCTTTTTTGGTGCAGATTCTCCCTTGGTAACCCATTGTTTAGATTGTTGTTTGGTCTCAGGAGTATAGTAATGTATCCATGTTTCATCCACAGTGACGAAACGACGCTTAAAGTCCTCCGGATTCTTCTGGAACAGCTGCAAACCATCCTTGCAACACTTCACACGATTCCGTTTTTGGTCAAGCGTGAGCAATCGCGGAACCCATCTTGCGGATAGCTTTCTCATGTCCAAACGTTTATGCAAAATATTATGTACCCGTTCAGTCGAGATGCTCACAGCACTAGCAATCTCACGCACCTTAACTCTTCTGTCATCCATCACCATATCATGGATTTGATCAATGATTTCTGGAGTCGTAACCTCCACAGGCCGTCCAGAACGTTCAGCGTCACTTGTGCCCATATGGCCAGTCCGAAAATTTTGAAACCACTTATAAACTGTTCTAATCGAAGGTGCAGAGTCACCATAATGTTTATCAAGCTTCTCTTTAGTCTCCTGAGGCGTTTTGCCTTTCATAAAGTAATGTTTAATCACCACACGTCCATTTCTTGAAAATCACTCGACTTCCTTGATTCACACGAATGCCAAACACAAAGAAATAGACCAATATGGCTGAAACTTGGTGTGCGTTCATTCAAGAGATGCTACTAACTAAACATGACCTCGATACGCGCCGGTGGTGCCATCTCTCGGACTTTGCACGGACTTTTCAAACCAGCCTCGTTCTTATTCTAGGTAGAATGGTTTTTTTCTTTTAGATGGTTTTATCCTTGTTTTACACGGCATTATATTGTGGTCAGATCCTACGTTAACTTACATCCATGATTTGTTCTGCTTTGTCTGCCCTATTTGTTATGATATCCTTCACCTCCCCGCTTGAGTAGGAGGAGGAGGAGTAGGAAATTTCCCTTTTTCATATCCTAAGGATATCGGCGAAGATGTCGTAATATCCGTCAACGTTGTCCAAGTGCGGAAACATACATTTCTGTATTTCACAGCCTCTTTTAAACAACGCGGTAGTGCTGCCTTGGTCGTTATTGCATTTGTGTGAACAACTACTACTTATGTACGTGACCAGGCCAAATATACTTAAATATTTTAATAAATAAATATACCGACCTGCAGGATTGAACCCTCGACCTTCTGCACCGTAAGCAAGGTACTACACCACGGAGCTAAGGGCCGCCACTGAAACTTGTGCATTTACACACCCATAAAATATATTCGCAAACTGAGAATTGCGCAAGGGCGCATCGAGAGGTTAATGCTTAGTATGAATCTTAATAACAGAATACGCAACCAAGATCTATGTAGACGCACTGGAGTCACCGATGTCATCACGCGCATAGCTACTCTAAATTGAAATGAAGACTGCTGATATGTATATATATATATATATATATATATATATATATATATATATATATATATATATATATATATACATATATATACATATATATATATATATATATATATATATATATATATATATATATATATATATATATATATATATACATATGTATGTAATGATGTATTTTGGTAATGTAAAGGGATATATACGCTCGTTATTGATAATCAACTCATAAAACAATAAATCTAATAGTGTACTAATGGATTAGAAAATGTTTTTTGTTAATCTAATTTTATAGATTGCATATTAATTCACTATAACTACTAATGTATGTAATATGTTTTAGAATTTCTATAAGCTGGGTTTATGAAATTAGCAATGAAGCAAGATTTATTTTATTTATTTATTAATTTACTAATACTAACCTACCTTACTCAGTTAGTATTTATATTAATTGTCTCGATATAAGGTTAAGTCAAGCTCGGTATAACTCGATAATGAAGATATATCGAAAAGTAATATATTTAACATAATTACGCTGATTAGATACCTAACTATGAATATTTACAACAATCGTCCCATTCCCAGGTATGTAATCCACGGACAATTTCCAGTTCAAAAGTAAGCTTAATGTTTGTATTTATGTGACCAAGATGGTTTCCACTAACTTTTGTATATACGGAATAGACCCTGTAGTAGTTAGTAATTATATCAATATATATGATTTGATTTATATATATATATATATATGTATATATATATATATATATATATATATATATATATATATATATATATATATATATATATTACATATATATATATATATATATATATATATATATATATATATATATATATATATATATATCAAACCCTTCTTAAAACTTATTATTTATTTTTCCTCATCTTCGTTTTTAAATAAGAGTGTTTAAATAAATTTCTATGAAATGGCGGGAAATTTTGTTAAGCGGCATTACTGTTGATAAGCGTGATTTTTGTAACGATTGTGTTTAGAGTTTCAGATGCCAACCAACAGATGCAACGTGCATTTGTTGGTTGGCAACTGTAGTAAGTGATCGGTATTACACGTTTCGTAGAAATGGATAAAACCCACTATCGTGCAGTGGTAACACATTTTTATTTAATACAAGTGGACTGCGGCTCAGATGGAAACTGAACTATATAAAGTTCATAGCGCTACACTAGTACTAAAGACTGTTTATTATTACTGGATAAATGAATTTAAACCTGGCCGTACGAGTACCGCACGTTCAGAACGCCTAATTGAGGTTTCTTTTTAAGAAATGATCGATAAAATTCATGATGGAAGATCATTGCATTAAGCTTCATGAGATTGCTGACATAATATAAAATATCCCGCATGAAGTTCTAGAAATGAAAAAGCTCAGTGCAGTCGTTTTTGGCTTGTAATAGCGGATCCAGTTTCGTTCTCCGGTATTGGCAGCGTCTTCCTTTTGTAGGTTCCCCCTTATTTTATCAAGAACAATCGACGTTTTTTGGGCCCTAATGCTGGGTCCGGTCTCGGCGGCGTCTGCCCTTTAGGGAGCTCGACTCTTTTAGTGTCAACAAATGTTATGGTATTTGGTTCAAGTGATTAAACGACAGTCCATTTTCGGATGTAGCATTTTGGGCATTTCAGGGCACGGGGGCCACAAAATCAACGTCAAAGGCTTTTACTCGACTCGTCCAATAGAATGAACAACTAGGCAGACAGTTAGTTGACAGGTCAAAATTTCAGGTCGCCCACTTGGTCTATAAGTTATAACGATTACGGGAACGTACAACATTCGGAAATAAATTTAGTGCTAAAATAATCTATGCAATATTTACTGTAACGTTAAATCAATCACAGTTATTTATAAACACAAAACGCACCTGTGGTACAAAGTTTACATTGATTTATAAAATTATAAATAATAAAATAGGCAATATTGAACTATCCTTCTTGGTTCTGGCTTATGTATTATGCTCTGGGTTATTCTACAGAAAATGTAATTTATTTTTAATATTGTTAAATAGCTTGAACATAGACGCATTTTTAGATTTGTTCGGTCTTTTGATTATTTCGAGACATTATGAACTTATATAGAGGGTGTTAAGAAATCATTTAATATATTTATACCGGTAAATTCTTATATTTTTTTTATGGGCATAGCACACGTGTTTGCAAGAAAATCCCTAAAGCACTAGAGGAACGACGCGTGTGCATAAACAGCGATTTGCGTTGGTCTTGAATTGCTGTATATTGTACTGGTGAGGTCTGGATCTCCAATCAGACGAACAGCTTTTTTCTGAATAGAATCCATTAAGTCCCAAATATTGGAGCAGTATGCCATTGTTGTTAGAATTTGAGCTTTGTAAAGAATTAAAAGTTATTTTAGAGTGTAAAACTTCCTAATTCGAAACAACATTCCCAGCTTTTTGAGAATCTCTCTTTGCTATGTATGCCATATGTTCATGTCAAGACGTATTTGCTCGTTAACGCTCAGTAAATTTAAAGGCAGTGGTAGAGGAATAGAGCGTCTTGACATAATGATGTCGGATTTCGCAACCTTAACTTTTTAGAAAAAACTGCCGCTTGGGTTTTTGTGGTTAATTCTACTCAGTTACTGTCACCTCAAAATAGGTGTCAGATCTTTGTTAAGTTGAACGAATTTTTGCTGTCAGCTAATGTATCAAGAAAAACTGTGGAAAAATAGTAATAATTTTTTTTCGACATGTATGCCAATGGTTTTAAAAAATATACACAATAAAAAAATTTATTCCTATTTAGAAAATAAAATTAATTGTTACAGTATTGCAATGCTTAAAATTAACAATTCGCGAATGGATTGATTTTTATATCACATATCCCCAGAAAACCTTATATATAGTAATAATAATATATAATATAAACTACAAGAAAAGTATGCAATAAATACAGGGCTACAAGAGTTTTTCCGAGAAGTACTAAAAGTATAATTGAGAAAAAATACTATACAAAGTTCTAACCATGTCGTTTTTTCATCGAGGCCGTCCATTATCCGAGGCTTGCTGAACAGTCTTGTGAGCGGGCGTTCTTTTTACAATGGATAGATTGCTAACTTCACCCATAAACCCTTCCTCCTTTATCCGGGCTTGGGACTGGCTGCACGTCCCTAGGCTACTCGATCTATTCAGAAACATACAGACGGATGCAATATTAACAGCAGAAAATGACGATGGCTTACAGCGACTAATACATCGCTTCCGAACTACAGCAGAAACTTACAACATGAGAATATCAATGGAAAAACAGAATCAATGGTTATATAGCTTAAGATCTCATTAGTTATAAATTAGCCGTCTGCAACAGTAGCACAGAACATGAACTGCACATACTTGGGCTATCGAGCTCAAAAAAATCTATATCAAGAAGTATTCAATTAGGCAAATAAAGCATGGAAAAATACCTACGTATCTACAGAACGCAAAGTGCGTATATATGACATAGAACCGTTGTAAGACCGGTTCTAACGTATGTAGCAGAAACATCTAAAACAAAAAGCCTCATGAAATCTACAGAAATTAAAACACTGCGCACTATCAAAGAGATGACTCCGAGAGACCAGGTACAAAGCACAAATATACGAGAAGAAGATTCAAGACATCGTCCGTTTCTCCAGATCAAGACATTGATATTAGAGGGATCACGTAAGTAGGATGCCAGCTAATAACTGGCCAAGATCGGCAAAGATGAAAAACCAGAAACCAGTCCGCTAGCGTGGACTTGATTCACTACTATCGTCACTGCTTATTCCTTATGTTACCTAACGTAATAAAATATCTCCCATTATTTCCCCTTATCTCCCATTATTTCTCCTTATCTCCTATTATCTCCCATTATCTAAGCTTATCTCGAGTTACCTCACAATATTTCTCTTTATCTCCCATTATTTCTCCTTATCTCCCATTATCTCACCAAAACTTCCATTATCTAGACTTATCTCTGCTTATCTCCCATTATTTTTTTTTATCTCCCATGATCTCACCTTATCTTCCATTATCTAGGCTTATATCGAATTATACATAACATATGTATAAATTTATAAAAACACGTAAATCGGATAAGTGGTTCTCAAGTGATAAGCGCATTAACGGACAGACAGAGAGACGTTACATTTTATATATATTATATTCTTTGCAACATGATATTGTTCCATATTTAATGGTTTAGGCATTGTATTGCAGGAGAACGCGATAACGGTAACCTTTTTTCCGACTTGATTCACTATTATTGTCACTGCTTATTCTTTATGTTACCTAACGCAATAAAATATGTCCTATAACCTGGCCAGAGAACATTTGTATGTTTTAAAAAAAAAGCACGTAACGCACTAACGGACAGACAGACATAGAGACGTTGCATTTTATATATATTATAGATAGAAGATTATAGATAACCTGGCCAGAGAACAAATGTATGAATTAAAAAAAAAACACGTAATTGGATAAGTGGTTCTCGAGTGATAAGCGCGCTAACGGACAGACAGACAGACAGAGAGACGTTGCATTTTACATATATTATATTCTTTGCTACATGATATTGTTCCATATTTAATGCTTTAGTCAGTATATTGCAAGAGAACGCGCTAGCGGCAAACTTTTCTCCGACTTGATTCACTATTATCGTCACTGCTTATTCCTTATGTCAGCTAACGTAATATACTATATCCTATAACCTGGCCAGAGAACATATGTATGTTTAAAAAAAAAGCACGTAAATCGGATAAGTGGTTCTCCAATAATAAGCGCACTAACGGACAGACAGACAGACAGAGAGACGTTGCATTTTATATATATTATAGATATTCTTTGCTACATGATATTGTTCCATATTTAATGGTTTAGTATATTTAAAAAAAAAGCACGTAAATCGGATAAGTGGTTCTCCAGTGATAAGGGCACAAACGGACAAACAGACAGAGAGACGTTGCATTTTATATATATTATAGATATCCTTTGCTACATGACATTGTTCCATATTTGTGGTTTAGGCAGTGTATTGCAAGAGAACGCGCTAGCGGCAAACTTTTTTCCGATTTGATTCACTATTATCGTCACTGCTTATTCCTTATGTTATCTAACGTAATAAAATATAGCCTATAACCTGGCCAGAGAACGTAACTATGTTTTTTTTTTTTAAAAAAAGACGTAAATCGGTTAAGTGGTCCTCCAGTGATAAGCGCACTAACGGACAGACAGACAGACAGTCAGGCAGAGAGATGTTGCATTTTATATATATTATAGACATAGACTATTATTATTATATAACCTGGCCAAAGAATATATGTATGAATTTAAAAAAAGACACGTAAATCGGATACGTGGTTCTCGCGTGATAAACGCACTAATGGACAGAGAGCCATTGCATTTCATATATATTATAGATTATAGATATTCTCTGCTACATAAGATTGTTAAGTATTTAATGGTTTAGGCTATGTATTGCAAGAGAACGCGCTAGCGGCAAACTTTCTTCCGACTTCATTCCCTATTATCGTCACTGCTCATTCCTTATGCTACCTATCGTAATACAACATAGCCTATACCCTGCCCAGAGAACATATGTATGAATTTAAAAAAATCACGTAAATCGGATAAGTGGTTCTCGAGGGATAAGCGCACTAACGGATAGACATACAGACAGAGAGACGTTGCGTTTTTATATATATATATAGATATAGATTATTATTATTATTATATAACCTGGCCAAAGAATATATGTATGAATTTAAAAAAAGACACTTAAATCGGATAAGTGGTTCTCGCGTGATAAACGCACTAATGGACAAACAGACAGACAGACAGAGAGACATTGCATTTTATATATAATATAGATTACAGATTATAGATATTGTCTACTACATAATATTGATCCATATTTAATGGTTTAAGCTGTGTATTGCAAGGGAACGCGCTAGCGGCAAACTTTCTTCCGACTTCATTCACTATTATCGTCACTGCTCATTCCTTATGCTACCTATCGTAATACAATATAGCCTATAACCTGGCCAGAGAACATATGTATGTTTTAAAAAAAAAGTACGTAAATCGGATAAGTGGTTCTCCAGTGAGAAGCGCACTAACGGACAGACATACAGACAGACAGAGAGACGTTGCATTTTATATATATTATAGAAGAAGTAGAAGAAGAATACTATACAAAGGCTTATTAACTTATCTGAACCAAAATAATAAAACATGGTAACAGTTTAACAGAATTTATTCAAGAATCGTTACTCATACTTAATCAGTAGTCTGTATATTACCCTGACTCTTATTTTAGTCTGTACTGCATCTTCTATACAGTAAAACTAATATTTTCTTAGAATCGACCCACATAAATCTTATATTTTTTAAAATAACGTTGTATACTTGCAACTTTTGATGTATGTCCGGTGTATGTTTTCGTAACTACAAGTTTATAAACGCGACGCTAAAAACACAATTTGCATGTCGGAGCAACTTAAATATTATTGCATCTCGAAAC
This sequence comes from Pachyrhynchus sulphureomaculatus, assembly GCA_019049505.1. NCBI lineage: Eukaryota > Metazoa > Arthropoda > Insecta > Coleoptera > Curculionidae > Pachyrhynchus > Pachyrhynchus sulphureomaculatus. The sequence continues at coordinate 74,244,268 of CM032456.1, forward strand.
TGGGTAATGGCCAATATATTTGTTTATATTTTGAAATTTATGTAATTTTTAAGAAATTTTATGTTATTTGGGGCATTTTCAACTCTGCCAAATTGAAACTAAACAGAGCAGATAGGCACATATACAGCAAAAAGCGACACACTGTTGGTGTATGAGCGGAAATATTTTTTTTTTATCATTATTGGGTTTAGGTAGGGGTTGAAGAGATGTGGACATTTTACTCTAAATTTCATTGAGGTGGGGATGGTATATCCATTTATAAACATTCCTATATTTTACTTTTTCTTATTTATCTTTCAAATATTTAGTTTTTCTTTCAGTATTTTCATATTCTCAAAAACTTACAAACAAATTTCGTCGTTATTCGTTTATTTGCTACTAATTTATACTTATTTAAGCTTTACATATAAGTTGAGTGCCGTTTTATATTTATTATAAGTAATCGAATATATTTGTACCTCTCCCTTTAACACCTGTTTTCATTTTCTTTAATATGCAAACAATAATATCACTATTCTCACATATCAGAAGATAATAAAAATGAAATAAATTAGTAACACGGGACGATGTGATAATAATGCAAAATGTAAAATGGGTCAAGCAACATATGCAAAGAAATTATCGACGAAACCAAAGAGAAACACAATCAATTGATGTTATGTGGTTATAACGACTCAACAAACCACAAGTTTCATCTGTATCCTCTATCGACCACCAAGTGATACCAACTTTAGAACACTTTTCGCTTCTCTTGCAGACACCATCGATCATTTACAAACTAACTATCAATGTGCCGAAATTGCCATCCTGGGCGACTTTAATGTCCATAATATCAACTGGCTTAAATATTCAAATACAACCGACGAATAAGGTCGTGAAGCTGAATTATTCTCAATTAGTTGTGGCTTAACTCAGCTTATTGACGAACCAACACGGATCTCTGATCGAGACGGGGAGTTCGCCAGTCATCTTCATCTGTTTTTAACCACCAATCCGGAGATTTACACGGTCACCGTAAATCCGCTGTAAGGTTCTTCCGACCATAAATTGCTTTCGACATCGAGTATCCTACCAATCAGTGACAGAGAGGCGCTTAAGCCGCGCAAGATTTGGCACTACAAATCTGCTAAATGGAAAGATCTTATGGAATATTTTCGAACTTTCCCTTGGATAGACATTTGTTTTCGATCTCACAACCCATCTCACTGCGCCAGGGAGGTATCCGATGATATTTTGGTATGGAAGCTTACATCCCTTTTTCTAAGAAATGCCCCTCCAACGACAAGCCTTGGTTTGACCGAAAATGCAAAGAAGCTGTTGCTTCTAAACATCTTGCCTACCGGCAATGGCGTAAAAATCCTAACACCATAAATTGTAACACCATTGTTCGTGCCCGGAACAGATGCGAAGGAATTATCGATGAAACCAAGGAGGCACACAATCAACGAATTACAAACAAACTTCTCGCTTGTCTCAATAATTCCAGGTCCTTTTGGGCAGTAGCTAAGGCAGTTAGTCAAAATTTCACCAGATCCACCATACCACCACTCACACGGCCAGATGATTCTATTGCAACGACACCTGTTGAGAAAGCGAACTTGTTTGCTGAACTCTTTGCTTCACATTCTACTGTCGATTTCCAAGGAAAACCACCACCTACTATTCCCATATTGCAGTCAAGGATGCCCGATGTTGTCTTCAGATAGCGTATCATAAAGCGTATTTTAATGAAATTAGACACCAAAAAGGCTTCTGGCGCTGACGGAATACCTGCCATAGGTCTCAAAAACTGTGCGAGGGAACTAACACCAGTTTTCTATAGACCTTTCAACCCATCCTACAGAAAGGGAATATTTCCTTCCTACTAGAAATATGCCACAGTTCAGCCGATACCTAAAAAAGGCAAGAAAACCTAGCCAAATAACTACCAACCAGTCGCACTGCTCTCAATAATATCGAAAGTCATGGAAAAGGTTACCAATCAGCATCTTCTAAAATATCTTGAAGGATTCAATATTATTAGTGATCACCAATATGGCTTTTGCAAACATAGATCATTAGGAGATCTTCTGACTTATGTAACACATGTTTGGAACAACGAAATTGAACACTTTGGAGAATCTCGAGCGGTTGCTCTTGACATATCCAAGGCATTCGACCGTGTTTGGCACGATGGGCTAACCTACGCTCTTATGATATGTCTGAAAAGTTCTGTTTATGGCTCTCATGTTTCCTCAGAGAGCGTTCTTTACGAGTGGCGGTCGACGGATTTCTTTCTAACACCTTCACTATCGACGCCGGTGTGCCCCAAGGCTCCATACTACCTCCTACTATCTTTCTCATTTACATTAACGATCTGCTGGAAAAGACCAGGAATCCCATCTACAGCTTTACAGATGACAGTCCGCTTATCTCTTCATTCACTTTGAACGCTCGGACATCGGCTACTTAGGCGAATATCCGCAGACAGCAGCAGTTCGTTCAACTTAACAAAGACCTGGAAGAAATTCTATCTTGGGGTGACAGTAACCAAGTGGAATTTAACGCTACAAAAATCCAGGCGGCAGTTTTTTCTAAAAAAGTTAACGTTGGTGAACCCGACATGTTGGGGCACTCCATTCTCCTAGCATCGTTACTCAATTTGTTGGGCATTAATTTGTTAGCAAATATGTCCTAGCATGAACATGTTGCAGGCATAGCAAGGAGAGCTTCTTAAAAGTTGGGAATATTACTTCGAACCAGAAAGCTTTACACTCCACAACAACTGTTAATTCTTTACAAAGCTCAAATTCGACCAACTATGGAATACTGCTCCCATGTTTGGGGCTCCGCCCCCAAACACACACTGCATTTGCTGGATTCTGTTCAGAGAAGAGCTGTTCGTCTGATGGGAGACCCAGAACTGACCGGCGGCCTTGATTCGCTGGAACATCGAAGAACGGTTGGCGACTTGAGTCTGTTCTACAAGTGTTTTCATGGAAAGTGTTCGAAGAAGGTAGCCCGCTTAATTCCTTCCAGAGCGATGCATGTTAGAAATATACGTCGCGTTAATACTTCACATCCGTATGAGCTTCAGCTTGTTACTCCGTGTACAACGCTTATCAAGCAGTCTTTTATATGGAGAACACCATCCCTTTGAAATAATTTGCCCGGAGCTGTGTTTCCTACCGAGTACAATTTACAGCGATAAAAAAAAGACCTTGCCTAACAACTACTGACTAGTCGCACTGCTTTCAATAATATCGAAAATTATGGAAAAGGCTCTCAATCAGCATCTTCTAACGTATCCAGAAGGATTCAATATTATTAGCTAGCATCAATATGGCTTTCATAAGGTAAGCTCAACAGAAGATCTAACTTATGTAACACATGTTTAGAACAACACAATTGAACACTCTGGAGAATCTTGAGCAGTTGCACTTGATATATCCGAGGCATTTGACATTGTTTGCCCCAGGGGCCCTACTCTCTTTCTCATTTATATTAATGATCTACTGAAAATGACCAGAAGTCCAATCTATAGCTTTAGATAACAATACACTTATTTTTTCATTCACCTTGAACTCTTGAACATCGGCTACGCATGCAAATATCTGCACACGGCAGGAAATCGTTCAACGTAACAAAGACCTAGAAGAAAAAAACAAAAAAGCAAAACCACAGGCCTGACTTTTTTCTTCCCAAAAGAAAGTGACGAGAGTTTCTCACAAGCTGGATTTATTATTTCGAACTAGAAATCTTTAGAGCCCACAACAACTATTAATTCTGTACAAAGCTCAAATTCGAACAACGATGGACTACTGCTCCCGTGTTTGGGGTTCAGTTCCCAAGCATACACAGCATTTGTTTGACTCTATTAAAGGGAGAGCTCGTTCTCCTAATTAGAGACTCAGAGTCCGTTTTACAAGTATTTTCATGGAAAGTTATCCATGGATTAGCCTGTTTAGTTCCCTCCAGAGCGGCGAGTGACAGAAATACACGTCGCGCTAATACTTCACATCCGTGTGAAGTTCAGCTTGTTGGTCCTCGTACAACCCCTTTCAAGCAGTCTTTTATATGCAGAACCTCATCCCTTTGAAATATTTTTCCCAGGACTATGTTTCCCACCGAGTACAATTTACAACGATTCATAATCAGCATAAATAGCTTTTTCTGCACACGCGTCACCCTTGTACCGCTCTGAGATTGCCCTGCAGCACGTATGTTATGCCCATAAAAAAACCGGCCAGGTACAAATCGGACTTACTTACGCAATTACTGTTCCGTAAGTTAAGTGCTTTTAAAATAAAATTTTTTGTTACGGAGGTATAAAATAATCAATGACTTCACAAAAACACACCCCAAATGAGTTTTCAACAAATTTTTTTCCGATCTTTACTGAAAACTGACCTTGAAATTTTTGTATTTTTTTTAAATACCAGATAAATTATTGTGATAATTTTCGTTCAATCTGCACCCTGTGGAGAATATTCCAGAACTTTTTCAAAATTTTTTTGATTAGTACTTTTCGCGATAAGGGGGCAACAGCGATTTTCTGCACTTTTTTTATAAAGATTAAAAAGAGAAGTGTGCGCAAGTATTACATTATATATATTTTTGAACTAGTATTTTTACAAGCTTTCATTTGACACCCCACTCGATGACCTGGTAAAAATTTTTTTTTTCACTTCCGATTTCACCCCTCAAAACTAACCCCTTAACTCAAACTTTAACTTTCATAACTACACGGCTCTGATGAGGCCATCAATTCCTATATTACCGCCAAAGTTCAACTTTCCATGTCAAATAGTTTCAAAGAAAATCGGGTGTGACAAACGGACAGGCAGACACCGAAGTGATCTTATAAGTTTTCCGTACGGAACACTAAAAAAGCAGATAATCAGTTAAATGAATTGATTAATTACAAAATAGCTGCATCTCGATTTCTGCTGGCAAAACTATAGCATTTATCAATAATTCAAGTCATTATTTTATCATTGTTTCAATTTATATCCACAATTGCTATCGCGTGACCTTTATTTGCTGATAAAATTTTAATGGAATTATCATTTTTTAACAATCTATTTGCAGCAAATTTTAATGTATGCTCGATGCAGTCGTAGAAAAAAGCATTTCGTGTTTTACTTGTCAATTTATTTGAGTTTTTTTATCGTTTGCCTCCCCGCCTGAGTAGGAATTTTACCCTTTTTTCATATCCTAGTGAGATCGGCGAGAATGTCGTAATACCCGTCAATGTTGTCCAAGTGCTGAAACATATATTTTTGTATTTCACAGCTCCATTTAGATAATGCGGTAGTGCTGCCACAGACGTTATTGCATTTCTGCAAACAACTGCTACCTATGTACGTGGCTAAGCCAAATATACTTAAATAAATTAATAAATAAGTATACCGACCTGCGGGATCGAACCCTCGACCTTCTGCACATTGAGCAAGGTACTACGCTACGGAGCGGAGCCACGGGCCGCCACATTGGTTTTGGAGTTGTTAAGCAACATGCATTTTTATACAACCGTAACGAAATAACACTGTTTGCGCATAGTCACTGGGTATCAGGCGCGAAATATCTTGCGCTCCAGTGCAAAAATTAATAAGATCTGTATATTTAAACCTATAGAAATTGAACAATAAACGAACAAATGTATATAAAAATAATCAAATATTTTTCCTAGTTATATTATATACAGGGTTATTATTCACAATATTGACATTAAATATGTATCCACCAATATTTATTCCTGAACTCGTTAGCTCTGCTGAATGTATAAAAATTAAACATAAATTCCTAAATTAAACATAAATTTAAAATTTTATAGTTTACAAAAAATATTGTCGTTTCATTCTCGACTACCAGAGTAGTATTCGTGCACTAGAAACAAAAATAACTACTGGTCAGTCAATAAGTTTTGAAAGCAGAATTGAAACAAGATAAATTAATGAGTCGAAATACAGTTATTCTTCTGTATAATCTCCCTTAAGCTCAATACATTTTTTCCAGTGATTTTCCAATTCGTTTACCCCATCTCTGAAGTGGGTGGATCTCCTCATCATTTATTGAAAAAATGATTCCCACGTAAAAATATTTTGAGGTTTGGGAACAGACGGAAGTCAGACGGAGCCAAATCTGGCTAATAGGGTGGATGTTCCAACAATTCGTACTTTAATCCGACCAGTTTTGCCGTTACCGAAGCACCTCTGTGAGCAGGTACATTGTCACGATGAAAGATGATTTTTCTCTTCGGCAAATCGGGCCTTTCCTTACGAAATTTCTCATCCAGCTGGTTCAAAAGGTTGCAATAATACTCTCCTGATTTTTTTTTTACCGGCTGGAAGGTAATCAATTAACAAAATTCCTTTGGCATCCCAGAAACCTGATGTCTTATGCCATAACGTTGATCACATTATCTACTTTGGAGCTGAACAACCGGGCTCAGTCCACTGTGCGATTTGTTGTCGCAGTTCAGGATTATACTGGTAAACACTGATCTGATCCATAGTTACAAATCGACGCACAAAATCAGTTTTTATTCGTTGTGAAACAAGCCGAATATTGTTTAGAAAGTTTCTCTCCAGTGCGTTTTTATTCCGATGTTAGCAAATGCGAACAGCTTCCTCATTCCCAAATCATTAATCAAAATTTCATGTACTGATCCATGTGAGATACCTATAGCCTCAGCTAAATCATCCGCGGTTAATCGACGGTCTTCCATTACCATACCTTGTACTTGCACGAAAGTTTCTTCAGTTGTAGTTTTTTGGACGTCCTGAAGGTGGATCATCAATGACGCTTGTACGACCACGTTTAAACTCCAGAGTCCATCTCTGAACAGTTAAAAATAAAGGAATGTGAAATAATACTTTCACTAACTTTGCATGGATTTCAGTTGCCGATAAACCTTCCAAAACAAAGAATTTTATCACTGCAGGATATTAGATTTTTTTCATTTTTAAAAAATACTCAAACACGTTTACTTTAACCAGCTGATAAACTATGAATGACTTGACAGATCGACTTGAAATTTAGGACATATATAACAGAGGAAGCTTCAAAATGGTGTTCAATATTTGGTTCAAGTGATGCTCCATAGATGTCGCTTTAATTTAATTAAGATTACAGATTAGAAAATTAACTATTTATTTCTCTTAAGTTTATCATTTGTTCTATTTTCAGTCTTGGAAATCAACCCTTAATTCAGTTTTTCATTAATTAAGTTCCTAGCAGAAAGAAAAGTACAAGGTTTCAAGACGTGAGAAATACTTTTCATCACAAGGAAGCTTTTATTTTGCTTGTTTCATCTTATAAATAATGGACGAGGATAATGCCGTCCACATGAAAAATTACTACTTTCTGGATTATATTAGATGGACATAATTTAAGAGGTTGCTACAAAAATATATAGCAGCCTTTAATTTATATTTATCTATAAAATATAATCGTTAGTTATTAAAATTTATTAACTTTTGTGGAATTATAGACATAATAACATAGAGTGGTAGTAGTAGTACGGGTGGTTAGGCCTATAACTAAGCAAAAAGGCCAGAGAAATTCTATTTACTAACTCCACATTAACGTCTAGATAATGTCGGCTCTGTCTTTGTCCAAATAAACTTCGGTTTTGTAAGGAAGCTCTGTTTACTTTGTCAATTTTATCCGGTCCGTGTGACCGCTAGAGAGTTTCCCTTTTTTACAGCAATGTTAGCTTTGAGAGTTTGCGGATATCTGCTACATTACACCATGACGTGCTATCTGGCTTGGCCAAATAGAGTTAAATAAATAAATATACTGACCTGTCGGAGATCAAATCCCAGACTCTCAGCACGGTAAGTTGACACCACACCATGCAGCCAAGGCCGCTACATAATATAGTGTAATCTATCAACCTATTGTATCGATTGTTTTTACTTTTAGGGCTTGAATTTAATAAAACCATATATTTTTAGAAATTTTCAATAAGTCTATAACTATCCAAGGAAAAACACCACCTACTATTCCCATATTGCAGTCAAGGATGCCCGATGTTGACAGCGCATCATAGAGCGTATTTTAATGAAGCTAGACACCAAGAAGGCTTCTGGCGCTGACGGAATACCTGCCATAGTTCTCAAAAACTGTGCAAGGGAACTAACACCAGTTTTCTGTAGACTTTTTAACCTATCCTACAGAAAGGGAATATTTCCGTCCTGCTGGAAATGTGCCACGGTTCAGCCGATACCTAAAAAAGGTAAGAAGACCTTGCCAAATAACTACCGACCAGTTGCACTGCTTTCAATAATATCGAAAGTTATGGAAAAGGTTATCAATGAGCATCTTCTAAAATATCTTGAACGATTCAATATTATTAGCGATCACCAATATGGTTTTCGTAAACATAGATCAACAGGAGATCTTCTGACTTATGTAACACATGTTTGGAACAACGCAATTGAACACTTTGGAGAATCTCGAGCGGTTGCTCTTGACATATCCAAGGCATTCAACCGTGTTTGGCACGATGGACTGTTGGCTAAGTTACGCTCTTATGGTATGTCTGAAAGGTTCTGTTTGTGGCTCTCATGTTTCCTCAGAGAGCGTTCTTTACGAGTGGCGGTCGACGGATTTCTTTCTAACACCCTCACTATCAACGCCGGTGTGCCCCAGGGCTCCATACTGTCTCCTACTCTCTTTCTCATTTACATTAACGATCTGCTGGAAAAGACCGGGAATCCAATCTATAGCTTTGCAGATGACAGTACGCTTGTCTCTTCATTTACCTTGAACGCTCGGACATCGGCTGCTCAGGCGAATATCCGCAGACAGCAGGAGGTCGTTCAACTTAACAAAGACCTGGAAGAAATTCTATCTTGGGGTGACAGTAACCAAGTGGAATTTAACGCTACAAAAACCCAAGCGGCAGTTTTTTCTAAAAAAGTTAACGTTGCTGAACCCGACATAGTTATGTCGGGGCACTCCATTTCCCTAGCATCGTCGCTCAATTTGTTGGGCGTTAGTTTGGGAGCAAATATGTCTTGGCATGAACATGTTGCAGGCATAGCAAGGAGAGCTTCTCAAAAGTTGGGAATATTATTTAGAACCAGAAAGCTTTACACCCCACAGCAACTGTTAATTCTTTACAAAGCCCAAATTCGACCAACTATGGAATACTGCTCCCACGTTTGGGGCTCCGCTCCGAAACATACACTGCATTTGTTGGATTCTGTTCAGAGAAGAGCGGTCCGTCTGATTGGGGACCCGGAATTGACCGGCGGCCTTGATTCGCTGGAACATCGAAGAACGGTTGGCGACTTGAGTCTGTTCTACAAGTATTTTCATGGAAAGTGTTCGAAGGATGTAGCCCGCTTAATTCCTCCCAAAGCGGTGCATGTTAGAAAAACACGTCGCGCCGGTGCTTCGCATCCGTATGAGGTTCAGCTGGTTACTCCGCGTACAACACTTTTCAAGCAATCTTTTATATGGAGAACGTCATCCCTTTGGAATAATTTGCCCAGCGCTGTGTTTCCCACCGAGTGCAATTTACAGCGATTCAAGAACAACGTGAATCGCTTTTTGCGCACTCGTGCCGCTCCTGGAGCGCTTTAGGGACTTCCCTGCAGCACGTGTGCTAGACCCATAAAAAAAAAAAAAAAAAAAAAGTAACTAATACTTTTTAACAATTGTTTTAATTGCAAGAAAATGCTCTAATAATTATCTAATTGGTTAGTTTGAAAGTGGATAAAAGAACAATATAAGTTATAAAATTAAAATTATTATTTACATTGACTGGAATCAAATAAATTATAAGCTATAATTTAAATAATTATTTAAATTAATTATAAATAATTAAAAAGGTAGTAGTTTGAGTTAATAGTAGTGTATGGGGATGTTGGAATGTTAGTTTAGTGTAGATTTGTGATGTTAATTAGTTAATAGTGAAGGAAGTTGATAAAGTTAGTAGTAGAGTAGTTTTTTTAGTTTATAAAAGGTAGTTAATACATGTATACATTTTTTAGTGTTTAAATATGAGTTAATAAGCTATTGTTCTGTTTTTTTAAAAAAATAGGTTTAGAAAGTAGTCGATCGAAAATACATACATAAAATATGTGTGCGGTGGTGGCGGCCCGTAGCTCCGCGGGGTAGTAAGTTGCTTGCTGTGCAGAAGGTCTCGGATTCCAATCTCAGCAGGTCGGTATACTTTATTTGTTAATTTATTTAAGTATATTTGGTCTGGCTACGTACATAGTTGTTGTTTGCAGAAATGGAATAATGTCCGTAGCAGCACTACCTCGTTGTCTAAAAGGAGCCGCGAAATACACAAATGTATCTTTCGGGACTTGGACAACGCTGATGGGTAACGATATTCCCACCGATATTCTTAGGATATGAAAAAAGGGTAAAATCCCTACTCAGGCGGGGAGGTGAACGATAAAAAAAAACAATTGGTAAATATGCTTAATACTTCTAATAAAAGTGTGTAATCATTAAGGAAACCCAAATATGCAAGTGAAACACTTGCGCATAAATATGCAAATAATTTTCTCAAAATATGCACATACATGTTGTAAATATGCAGTAAAAAAAATCGAAATAGACTTGAAAAATGTAAATTTATTGTTTTACATTACATGATACGAGTACTATACAAATGTAGCAATAAAAAACCCATTTTAAATTTTCAGCATACAGGGCGAATGAACTAAATCTAAATATAATATTATACAAAGTAAAAAATAAATATAAATAATAATGTATTTTATTACTTTACTTAAAGATGAACATATAATAATAATAATAATGTAGGTACATATTATAAAAATTTATATACGTAGTAAACAGCATAATAAAACATACATTTTAAATTTGATACATATAGGGCGTTAGTTATAAAAACAATAAACTACTAAATGTTTCTCAAAATTCTCCATTAAAAAGTTTTGTCCTCGATCGTTGTATAAAAAATTTATAAATTGAGAAACTCCTTTCCACATCGACTGATGTAATAGGGGCGTTTTTAAAATTATTTAATAGCATAGGATCTAAATCAATGGAATCAGTAAAATCCCCCTTTAAAACATTAGCTACTTGGCTGACTAATTGGAACACACTATTTTTTTCCATAACATTCCGAAATTTTTGACAAATTTTGCTCCCAATTTTACCTGCGACATTTTCAAAAGCGACCTCACATTGTTTTATTAGTTGAACACTTCGGGTTAATGGCAAATTAGATTCCTCCATTTGAGTTATGGTTTTAGAAACAAAGCTATAATTTGTTTTAAGAAAGGAAAGTTGTTGTTTTATCTCCTTGTTTTTGAACAATCGTTTAAGTTCTGTAAGGGATTGGGAAGATTCGTCTGATAATTCTGCAATTAGATCATCTAGTTGACAGAAGTTGTCGCAATAAAAAAATGTTGCTTCCAACCAAGTGCCCCATCTTGTAATAACGGGCTGAGGTGGAAGAGTAAAGGCGCTTTAAGGAAGATTTTCTTCATGTTAGAAATAACACAAGTATGCTCTGATGGCCGTCTGGGGTTTACTGACTGGTTTTTACTGACCATAAAATAATAGAATTTATTTGGGGAAAACGACCGGCGCGGCGGCGGCGGCCTAAACATTGACCCTTATTCCGAAAATGAATGAAAACGCCTGCCAAAGACCTACATTATTACAAATTCCTTCAAATATGCACATATATGCTATTTTTAAAGCATTTATGCAAATATTTAGAAAAATGCATATAATATGCAAAATATGCAATATATGCGCTTTGCATATTTGGGTGTCCTTAGTAATCATATATTTAAAGTCATAGCTCGATATTCCTACAGTTTCTATAATATAAAATATAAATGAAGATATCGTTATTCTTCTTTCAACTTTCATCTGACTCCTATATCATCATGACAGCTTATTCAAGTAGCAGCGATTTTCAGAGTAAATCCGTTTTACGAACTTAAAATCTATCCCGTTCCATTTCAATAAATCTTCAGTATATTCTAGGGTTGATCAGCTCTCTTTGTTGTGTGTTTTGTTTTTAATAATGAGAGTGTAGCTAGGCCTATTTTGCATACATATTAAAATTGATCTCTGACGTACATAATGCATGACATCAGAAGAAAGGAATTATTGATTGATTGAATCTATAATTCGAAAGTGTTTTTGGGGATGTTTATTTATAGACGCATGTAAAAACAAATGGATAAGAAGTACAAATATACAGTTTGAATGAATGGGGTTCACAAGAGGAGACATATTGTATAAATAAAAATATATTTTAACTTAAGCATAATTCTGTTTGACTATCACTGTCATCAGCTGAGGTAATTATCAGTGGTTTAATATTATTTACATAAATATATGAATCTTCAACTTTAACAACGTGCTGAATGGAATTCTTCCAGCTTTCACATATCATTTATAACTTTTTTTACTAATTCAACCACTGACACGCTTAAAGTAGGAGACACATTTTGTGCCCTTATTTTTGATTTAACTTGATGCCAAATATGTTCAATTGGATTAAACACACAATAATACGGAGGAAGCCGCAAAACAGTGTGTCCCATTTTCTCAGCCATACTATCACAAACATATTTCTTTTTTAATTTATAGTCTTTCAAAACTTCCAAAAGATCACTTTTTTTATAACTAAAGTCAAAATAAATGTCATTTTCTAACATATATTCCTGTATTTCCGATTTGGTGTTGGCTGCATTAGGAACCTTATTTAGTAGGCGACTATGGTAACTTGCATTGTCCATAACTATAACACTCTGTTCGGGAACATTTGGCAAAAGGGAATTTTGAAACCAATTTTCAAAAAGTTCCGCGGTCGTGTCTTCGTGATAGTCCAAACTAGAATCTTTTATGTTTTTTGCATATAATAGTAGACAATTTGAAACCCAGCCCTTTTCAGATCCAACATGCAAAATGGTTATTTGTTTACCTTTATTTGAAGGTGCGTTAGTCTAACATTTTGTACTGCTGTCAACTCACCCTTTTTGCACAGTGTCATGGGTATCGAACAATTATTGACCAATTCTCTGATCGATACTTTTTAATTTCTTGTAAATAAGTATGTCGCAAGATTCGTAATCTTTGTAATTCCATCAGTACTTACCTTTTGTTGATTTTTTGGAACGTGAATCTCATTCTTAAGAGAAGTGCGAAGGGTTGATCGGCCACAATGCATATTGGTCCCGTCCTGTACCAGTCTTAATTTTATTTTATCTAATGTCAGCACCAACTGCTCTTCATACAGAGAATATACCTTTCTCCTGATGACGTCTTTTTCACAATCGTCTACATGATGCATTTGAAAATCATTCCGTTTTTCCTGTTCCTGAGTGATGGTTTTCCTACAATACCCTTAATCGTAGAAATTGGGGTTTTTGTTAGTTCATTGGTTTCTTGCAAAGCGCCTTGTTTATTCAAATTTGTTTTTACTAAACTGTCGTAAACATTTTTCACTGTTTGTTTAGCGTCAAGTAATAAATGTTTTCTCTTACGATAGCCACTATTGCAATTTTCCCACGGACGCCACATAATTAAAATAGAACCGTTACGTTGTAAGTTATAAGTAAAACTAAAAATAAAAATAATAAAAAGTATCTTCGGAATCGTAATGGGGACCTGTGGTCATTAGGCCTATATTATCAAATACGTAAAGGGCTCCAAACCGGGTTGCCAGGTAGTAAATATATAGGTAAAAATAGATCCAATATGATTGCAGGTGCAAGTGAGGGCGGTATACAAAGCAGGTAAAATAAAAATAACTGGCAACTATGCACAAAACCCTAATAGGGTTGTTTATTACCCCATTGAAAAAGTAAAAAAGCAGGATCTTATATTTTGAGATTTACCATACCCTAGGCCTATAAAATCTAAAATAAAATGGAAAATTCGGTTTTTCGCAAATACCTCGAAAAATAAGATAAATATCGAAAAACTAATAGCACCACGTGAAAGAATCGGAAATTTTACAAAAAAACAACATATATATATTTTTTAGTTTTACCGCAATTTAAAAAAATTATTTAAAATAAAATAACTGGTTTAACCCCTTCAGTTATAGTGGGAATCATAATTCCGACCTCATTTATGATTAAATTGTCGTTTCTATATACCACTAAATATTTTGGGGTACTGATTAAGAATCCGATGACCAATTTGAAAAATTCAAAATGGCGGATGTAATATGACGGCCAGAAAGTACCTAATTCATTTAATTTTCAAATTTTCTTTGTGTCTACTAAGGTTTTTTTTTTGGCTGCTGATTAAAAATTTGAGGACAGATTTCAAAAATTCAAAATGGGTGATCCAAAATGCCAGTCAGTGTATGTATATAAAAAAATAAATGAAAATATATTTATTTATAAAAAAAAATGAATATATTTAATAATAATTGTATAAATACAAAACAGCAAATCAACACTTAATTTACACTTAAAGTTAATTATTTTTCATTTAGAAGTTCATTCAACATTTTACAATATACAAATTACGTAAGTGTCGCACAGATGACATATAACAGATCGGACTGATGTCGCTGCGCGCGCGTTTCTTCTTCGATCGCCATTAACAAAATTCCTTCGAGTAATTTAGAATTTTTGTGTTTTCAATAATCTGGACGATTAAATGAAATATAAATACTTTATACTTAAAGCTTAGACTTTTATCTTTCATTTCCCACCTTTAAATATTTTTTTTGTTATTTTAAGTTTAAGTTGTCTGATTAATAATAAGCAAAAAATACATTTATAATGAACACCTTTTTCAGAACAAAATTACAAAAAAGAGAGATCTTTTTTTAAAGTTTTTAATCATTTTCCAATATCAAGTATATTCTTAACTGTTACTAAAGAAAATAGTAGGCGGCGCACTACAGCAGGCAAATTTTCATATTTTAAAACTCAATTTTTAAATAACACAGACAATATGGGTATTTTTAATCATTCTTATATTAAAACTTAAGTATAATAATGATACATGCACGAGGATTTTTGTTTAATACTATATTTTATTAAATATTTGTAATTTACTGTATGCCCGTTAAAATCATGCAAATACAAATTTCATTTTCAGTTTTAGAAATAGTAAAGCAACAATAAAAATAATTAATTAGTATCATCGGAAAGCTAAAAGTCTTCTCTTCATAAACTATCTTTTGAATTTTTACATTCTGAAAACAAGGAATATTGATTAACCTTCGAGCGATGCGCGTGGTTTTTAAATTAACCTGTTTGGCGCGTTACATTTTTTGAATCACCTATCCGAATTTTTAATAAATTCTCACACTAATAAAAAAAAATTTGGAAAAAGATCTATATACTATTATTTTGTAAAATTTCCCGCTCTTTCACGTGGTGTTATTAGTTTTTCGAAATCTTTTTATTTTTCGAGATATTACCGAAAAACCTAATTTTTGATTTTATTTTAGATTTTGTGGGCTTAGCGTACATCAAACCTGGCGAGTGGGCTAATAGTCAACCATGCAACAAATGATAATAAGAATTTAAAGTTGAGAAAATGAAATAAATTAAGAGCAAAATATGTAAGTTTGGCCGTGACGTTTAAGGTAGAAATTGATATTTACCATTCAGCTTACCCTAAATTTATGGCAAAACCTTTTAAAATTATTCCAACAACAATAACGCAAATAACGTTTTCGTCGCCGCGAGGAAGAGTGCTTGTGAAAGCTTTAATAAACGAGTAAATAAACACACAAAAGATTTATTTTGTAAGATGTTCACAGGAATAAAGTAAAATTTGCCGCTGTTTTATGTTAGGTTGTTCATTACTGTATAACATTATTATTATTACATCGAAGTGAAATTTTAGATTTTTCTATTTTAGTGACTATAAAAATTAAATAAATAAAATAGCTATCATGGGCACGTCACTTAACGGTCATATTTTTTGTGACCTACTAGTTCTAATGACCTAAGCAATGCGTTCGGCGAGTAGCATGGATTAAGCGTGAGCAATGCGATTTAACTGTCCTTGTAGGAGACCAAAAGCCAATCCTATGGTTGCTGCATGCTGCTTTACAAGCCTAAACATTTTCTGTAAAACTTTTAATATTCATATCTAGCACCACGTTAAAAGAAATTTTTCATATCAATACCACTAGTTTATATATATGGAAATATACAATACATTGATAATGTAAATATAGATATAATCACCCTGACAGAAAACATGTCTTTTTATGATTTTTTCAGGCTTGGCCGCATAGCTTTTAAATAAACCTTAAAACGATACGCTTTTTTATGTTTATACTGTTGAGTATATTGCTAAAAAAGGATATACGAAAATAATATAAAGTATTAATATTTTCAAACCCTTGTATCAAGTGGAACTACAAAAAAATTGTGATAAATAGCACTTCGCTATAACTAACGAGAAAATAGACTCTGAAGATTTATGTTTTTTTAGCATATATGCCAATGGTTGTACTTAATATACATATCAAAAACAGTTGAGGTCAAGTTTGATAATAACCTGAATTGTTGTAATATTACCCTTAAAACTGACAATTTCTTATTTCGTTTTATTACAAATTAAACGATTTTTATCTTTCTCAGTTTAAAAACAGAAACTAATATTGAAAAATAACCTATTTTTGAAGATCAGTATTTTAAACGCACTAACGTACTATACTAACAAAAATAACTATCAACGGTTTTCTGTCTAAAGTTGCAATGTTTAACACCCACTAATATTTCCTTTAAAATCATTTTTTAACTTTTATTGTAGTTTTTTTTTACGATGCAGTGTAAAACGATACAAAATATAATTTTTATTCACTATATATATATATATATATATATATATATATATATATATATATATATATGTGTGTATATATATATATATATATATATACTGATATATATATATATATATATATATATATATATATATATATATATATATATATATATATATATGTATATATATATATATATATATATATATATATATATATATATATATGTATATATATATATATATATATATATATACATATATATATATATATATATATATATATATATATATATATATATATATATATATATGTGTATATATATATATATATATATATATATATATATATATATATATATATATATATATATATATATAATGTGTATATATATATATATATATATATATATATATATATATATATGTATATATATATATATATATATATATATATATATATATATATATATATATATATATATATATGTATATATATATATATATATATATATATATATATATATATATATATATATATATATATATATATATATATATATATATATATATATATGTGTATATATATATATATATATATATATATATATATATATATATATATATGAATTGTCAGTTAAACAATAGAAGTAGGAAATCTTAAATCTACTTAATTAGGATAAAAATTGTTGGAGTATATTGTGAACAGACATCCATGTGTCAACTGTAGTTCTATGTCGTAACAGAAATTAAGTAAAATTATAACCAAAATATTTGAAATAGACATACGAATACCATTAATTTGGAAGAGTTTTTATTAATCTGAATTCAACAGGTCGAAATATCGGTCCGCTTCTATAAGCTAGCAAAAAATTATGATGATTTTTATCGCTCGTATTGCATAAAATTCTGATCTTGGCTGCTTTAATTATTTCTTCTATGTTATTATACTGAATTTTGTTGTGACTGGTTCTACTTTTGACAAAAGTCAACTAACAGCTAATGCGCGATAAAGAGATTAAAGAATTTTTACTATAAACGCAGCAAGAAACTGTCTCTTCGCGCTAGTCGACCACTGTTTCTACGTTTCATACGTGTATTTATGTATTACTTTAATTCTGCCACTCTCAACTTTGATAAGGCTATATTCTCGTTACTTTACAAAAGAAGTTTCAAAAATTTTAAAATTACATTTTGTCATAGTCATAAAATTTATTTTCAATAAAATTCAAACTCTTAATTGTTCATTTCTCGCATATTTTATGGTAATTACTTATAAATATTAAATATCGCCTCTTCCATTTAATTTTGCATAATCCCAGCTTATGTTGAATTTTAGTTTGTGTTTTGTTCAAAGTTTTAAAATAATTTATAGGGTAGCTGTGATCATTATGTTATTTATAACAGAAAAATTGTGTTGCTTAAATTACCTTTACGAAATGTAAATAGTTTCGATAATAAGTTTCAACTGTAACCAACATCTATAAATTTAAATATCAAAAATTGAAATTTGTCTTCAAACATAAAGTGACAATTATTACCAGTGTCGTCCAATTTAAGGTACATCGAGTTGACCAAAAATGGCAATATTTTTAGTGTTCCGTACGGATCACTTGGTGTCTGTCTGTCTGTCTGTCTGTCTGTCTATCTATCTGTTTGTCTGTCACACCCGATTTTCTCCGAAACTATTTGTCATAGAAAGTTCAAATTTAGTAATAATATAGGAATTGATGGCCTCATCAAAGCCGTGTAGTTTTGAAAGTCAAATTTTGACTTAAGGTGTTAGTTTTGGGTGGTGAAATCGGAAGGGAAAAAAAATTTTTTTTAGTAGGTCATCGAGTATGGTGTCAAATGAAAGCTTGTGAAAACACGAGTAAAATATATATATATATATATATATATATATATATATATATATAATGTAATACTTGCGCACACTTTTCTTTGCATTATTTTTAAAAAAATCGCGAAAAATCGCTGTCCCCCCACCTTACCTCAAAAAATACTGATCAAAAAATTTTGAAAAAATTCTGGAGTATTCTCCAGGGGGTGTAGATAATTTATCTGGTATATAAAAAAAGCAAAAATTTCAAGGTCATCAATTTTCAGTAAAGATTGGAAACAAACTTTGTTGAAAACTCATTTGGGGTGTGTTTGTGTGATGTCTATCTCGTAATCTGATCATCTAGTTAGAGCAATTATTAAACTGTCATAATTAGCTGCATTCTTTAAGGTCTGCTATTGCAGCCTGCTACTGAATTGTAGTACGGCCTGGATAAGTGATCGTCTCCAGTGAACCAAAGATAATTTAAGGCTTTTTCAGAGCCATATTTTGTACCCTTTCATGACGTCTTTTTCATTTTTTGCACATCTGAGTCAATACCCAGTACCTAGACAGAAGCTTAAGTGTCGCCACCGTTTTATAAACTGCCAGTTTGTTTGGAAACGCAAGCTTGTTGAAGTTACTTAGCAGTAGATACAACGTCCGTAATAAGGCATTGGATTTAGGTGTCAGAGTTACATTCACGTCCTTACAGACCACCTTCTTACCCCTAACTATTTTTGAGGGGATGTCTTACTTGGCTTGGAGATGTAGAATCACTTTAGTATTTTTTTAACTGACTTACATTTTTTAATCGTCGAACTAATTAGACAGTTTGTTAAAATGTATCTGAAGCTTACTGTATATTAACCTACGATTTTTTGAACTGGCTGTACAGTATCGTCGGTATATAATACCAAGTAGGTAAGTTCTACCTTAGGGATATCGGTCGTAAAGATATTTAATAGCAGTAGCGACAGTGAAGAGCCTTGTGGGACTAATGTATATTTGTGCCCTAAAAATAACTGGCAATTTTCTTTTGTGTATTCCTAAAAAAGGAAAAAAATGGCCTAACCACATTTGAAAGTTATAGATAGAAATATATGAAAGATATTTTGGTTAAAAGAAGATAGAAACAACAGTAAAAGTACGTCCAAGTTAAACTAGACTTTTCTTGTATCTATTGTTTTTGAGGACTCATTTGGACAATGCTATATCATGGAGTCATAATATGGTTCTAAGAATTATCCTATGAAATAGTGGAGAGCCAATTAATTCTTACAGATCAATAAAAAATCAGCAATATTCTTACACATGTCTGTGTATATATTGACCATACATTCCCATAAAAAATTCAACAAACCATTTTGCAATCGATTGAATTGAAAGTCCTTAAAGAAATTGAACACGTTCTAGGAAAACTTATTATCTGCAATAAAGAGGTGGCCTTTACGTGGGTTAGAGTTCACACTGGTCTTACATAAAACGAAAACGGTTGACCAACTTGTGAAGGAAGCAACTGTTGACAGCGAATTTACGAACTGTTAAGTCGTATTATCATACACCTGTATAACTACATGTAGAAAAGTCATGACAGAGTGACAAGATACATAAAATAATTATAGAAAATTAAGACGTAAGCTGAAAAGTTTTTGGTCTGGCACTAAGATGTCACCCTTTTCAAAAAATCAATATGGTTTTTAGAAAGTCTCAACCTTCAAACGATACGTGTCTAAATTTCAAGACATTTCGACGATTAGCTTACAAGTTACAGTGGTTTTAGTGACACTACTTTTGATATTTTCGAAACAATGGAAAAAATCGAATTTCGCGTGTTTTTTGATGGAAAAAAATATCGTTCAAGCACAGCATTAGCTTGATACGCGTTGCGGAGACCCCTGGAAAATCACCCATCATTTACTAGTATGATGATTTTAACGCGGTCGTATAGATACAAATGATGCTGAACGCTCTGGACGCCTAATTTAGGTGGTTACACCGAAAAACATCAAAAAATCCACAAAATTGTTTTGGATGACCGTAAAGTGAAATTGTGTGAGATAGCGGACACCCTAAAGATATCAAAAGGACGTGATGGTCATATTTTGCATGAACATTTGAGCATGAGAAACCTCTGTTCGAAATGGGTACCGCGTTTGCTCACAGTGGACAAAAAACAACAACGTGTTGATGATTCTAAGCGCTGTTTAGACCTGTTTAAGCGCAATAAAAAGGATTTCTTTATGCGATATGTGACAATGGATGAAACATGGATCCACCACTACACACCGGAATCAAATCAACAGTGAGCTGAGTGGACAGTAGACGGTGAAAGTCGCCCGAAGCGACCAAAGAAACAACAGTCGGCCAGGAAGGTTTGGGCCTCTGTTCTTTGGGATGCGCATGAAATAATTTTCATCGACTATGCTCAGAAGGGAAAAGACCATTAATAGCGAATATTATACAAAGCTATTGGTGCATTTGAACACAGGAATCGCAAAGAAACGGCCCCAATTGAACAAGAAAAAAAAGTGCTCTTTCATCAACACAATGCGTCGTGTCACAAGTCAATGGTTACGATAGCAAAATTGCATAAATTGAAGTTCGAATTGCTTCCTTATCCACCGTATTCTCCAGATTTGGCTCCCAGTGACTATTATCTATTCGCAGACTTCAAAAAAATGCTCACAGGAAAGAGATTTGGATACAGTGAAGAAGTTATCGCCGAAACTGAGGCCTATTTTGAAGGGAAAGACAAAACCTTCTACAAGAAAGGTATAGAAACGCTAGAAAAGCGTTGGGCTGATTGTATCGTTCTTGAAGGAGACCATATTGATGAATAAAGTCGAATTTTGCAAAAAAAATGTGTTTTAAGTAGACCACAAAGTTTTCAGCTTACGTGTTACTAGTGCGATCTTAGAGGAAAAAATTTCAGCGTACTTATTTGAGCATATCCTATCAGTCACTCCCAACTCTTAAAACTTTTTAAACTAGCATTACACCGTAGGTTCGTTAGTACTCTATGATCTAATTTGACCTTGTATAAGAAAATCGGTGGCAATCTCATTTTTTTCGTCACTGGTTCTATAAATAAAGAAACCGGCCAAGTGCAAATAGTGTTCCGTACGTTGATTGATTTTGAACTAAAAATTTTTGTTACGGAGGTGATGACCAATGGCTTCACAAAACACATCCCAAATGAGTTTTCAACAAAGTTTGTTTCCGATCTTTGTTGAAAACTGAAGACCTTGAAATCTTTGTTTTTTTTATATACCAGATAAATTATTAAAGCACTTACTCAAAATTTTTTGATCAGTACTTTTCGAGGTGAGGAGGAGAGAACGATTTTTGGCAATTTTTTAAAATAATACAAAGAAAAGTAAATATTTTTGAACTTTAATTTGACACCCCACTCGATGACCTAGTATAATATATTTTTTTCACTTTCGATTTCACACCCCCAAAACTAACCCTTTAAGTCAAAATTTAACTTTTAAAACTGCACGACTCTGATGGGTCCATCAATTCCTATATTAGTGCCAAATTTCAGCTTTCTATGTAAAATAGCTTCGGAGAAAATCAGGTGTGACAGACGGGCAGACAGACAGGCAAACAGACGGTCAAACAGACGTACAGACACCGAAGTGATTCTTACAGAACATTAAAAATTTATCTAAATTAGTATTAAAAATGAAATTAGTAACAGAAAATAATAGTGCGCAATTCGTATTGTAAAATGATATACAATATGAATATATTACAATAACCGTTTATTCCAATAACAAGCAGTAAAGACAAATATGGAAAAATCGACGTTATTTTCGAATCAAGTTAATATGTTAAAAAAATTTTCACGCAATTCTTCAAACTTCAAACTTTTTATTTTGTCACTCACTCAAATTTACATAAAATTAGGCCATTGGCAGGTCGAATGTAATATTAAAAACAAAAATAAAATAAAATATAACAATACAAAATAATACTAAAGTAAAATTATAAAAAATGAAAATAAATAGATAACAAATAAATACATAAAATACAGTAAAAATAAAAACGAGTTATGTAAGGGTACTTTTTACCTCTTGCCATTTAAATGTCCTAAAATTTAAGTTTATAATTAAAAATAAATATGACATAACAACGGTAGCATAAAAGAACAAACAAAAACAAAGAATTGTAAATAAATAAAAAAGAACAAAAACAATAATTATACTTAAAAACCGCACAGTATAAGTTGAGATCAAACATGAACCACATTTACTTCAGATTTCTACCTTTTAATCCATTCCTGCTATATTGGCGTCAGTATTTTTAATTATTTCATGAATTATTTAATGAAATAGTATGCATTTTCTACCAAAAGTCGTTTTTAGTTTGGTGTCAAATTGGTTCACGCCCAAGTTTTGGATGCCTATCGATAACTATTATATAATATTATGGCCTCATAGTCCATTGAGTTTTTGAAAAATAGTATTCCGTGTCTCGAAATCTTTAAAACCTTCCCGTTTCGGGATTGAAAGTTATGATTTTCGGTTAAAAAGCTATATTTGCTAATGTTTGATTTAATGTATACTAGATACTTATAAATATAGATAGACGGTACAATTAAAATTTTAAAATTAACGAAAATACTTTTACATGATTTACGCGTACACAGACTAAAAATCCCCTGTAGGATACTTTTTTGAAGTATAAACATTCTAGATACTTTACTACACTTCACCCAAAGCATGGTACTTTGTGAAATATGGGACTATGCTAATACATAGTAAATATTCAGTAAAACATTTGTATCAAGCACATTTTTCAATTACAAGATGACATAGTAAGCACTGCTTTAGCTTTTTGGACAGAAAATCAGTATTTACTTCCCATGACAAATTGTTAATTATAAAAGTACCCAGAAGCTTTGCACTAGTATCCAAAGTTACTGGCATCTGGGGTTTTCGGGGGTTGAAATTTATTTAAAATTAGTTTATTTCTCTCTCACCAACTTAAAGTTTTACACAAAATATTATTTAAATATTTATATCACAATTAGTCATCATTAGTTCTAAATATTCCCAGTATTATGTGGCGGTGAAAAACATCTTTTCCTAGAAAATCAACAAGTAGGATTATTGGGACGTTTCCAAAAAAATTTAATAATTTATAACATGAAATCGTATGGACTAAGTTAAGGTATTTGAACCTCAGTCAATACAAAAAAAAGATTAATAGACTTAAGGTTTACACTGGTCAATGTATGATGTATATAAATGGTATTAAAAAAACGAGGTCTCCAAAATTATTTACTTGATATTTACAGTCCAATGCAGACGATGCGGCGGCCATTTTATAGATGAGATGAAACCTAGAAAATACATTATCCGAGCTTTCACCACTCCTGAGTGGTATTTTAATTTTGAACTGACGCAGATTCCTGCTCAAACCTTCATTTCAGGGTGCCAAAATGCCGCTAGGCCTAGAAAAGCAAACTGCCTCCAAGGTGTTACGATGATAGAAATCAGGAAACAAACTGGCCGTAATAAATACTGGAGAGGCAGACTTGCTGGGTGTTTCATATGCGCAAGTATTCTCTCAGCGCTCCAGAAATATGGATGGACAGGAGCGATTCAGTTTACATTCTGCCAAATTCGATTTTCTAAATAAAATTAAGAGCTCTTATTCAGAAGGGCTTGATGGAATTCCTAGTGAACTTCTTACTTGAGCAAATTTGGTGTAGTTCCTTACCTTAATGTTTAATTTAACATGTCAGTAAATAATAACACCATACCTAGATAAGTGTCTCAATATTTAAATCGAGGTCAAGGTCGGATCCTTGCAATTACAGATCTGTCAGCGTGGTCATGAAATATCTTTGAACAAATATTAAACTAATATGTAAGAAAGATCCTGGAAGAAGATAGATTTTTCTTTAATAGCCAACATGAGCATTCGTGATAGTCAGTTCTTTCCATGTTTGCACATGACATCGTAATGGTCCTTGATAAATCTAGCCAAGTTAAGGCTATATTGCATAACTTCCAAAAAGCTTTTAATGTTGTTTCTCATGATCTTATAATTGGTAAGCTACAAACATTGAGTCTTAATGTCAGGGTGATAGGATGAATGGCAAACTTTTTGATAGCTATGGTTGGGAACTCTGTGTCTATGGATATTCCAATAACTTAGAGAGTTCCCCAAGGAAGAGTGCTGGGGCATCTCACATTTTTGTTATTTATAAATGGACTTCACAAGCCCTGCTGTTTGCTGATGACAGTATAGTTTATAGAAGCGCCTATGTCTTAGGAGACTTAGAGAGTCTGCAGGTGGACCTGGAATCTATGGAATGGTGGATGTCTTTTAATAATATAGAAATATTTGGCAGGAAAAAAGTCAGTTCAGTGTTTGGATGCTGACGTCTCAGTAAATATGAGCTAGAGTTATCACATAAACAAGATGTAATGTTTGTAATGAAGAACTTACAGCAAACTAAACCAGAGAATAAAGGCTTATTTATCTTTAGTAAGACCTCTATTGGAGTACTGTTGCTTAGTTTGGCATCTGGGGCAAGTAGGATTTAGTAAAGGAATTGAGTAAGTTGAGGAAAGTTGCATGATGAGTATCCTTGAAATTTCAAGGAGAATTTAGTCTATCTAAGGCAATTAGAGATTTAAATTGGAATACTCTGTGTATATAAAATTATTAGTAATGCGCAATTTATTGGAGTGGGTGTAAAGATCTGAAACAATTTAAGTGGTACCATAATTATTAATGGCATGCCCCAATTAGGCAAATTTAAAAATTATTAAGGCAATGATAGTTTTAGATGTTTAATATAATGTTCTGTAATTTATTAATAACAAAAAAGTTTTATAATGTAATATAAGTGTAGCTTTGCTTTATACTCTACTATTATATATATATATATATATATATATATATATATATATATATATATATATATATAATATATAAATATTTCATTATATGTAATGTACATCACAAATCTTGTAGACTGCTGATGTAATTTTAATAAAAAAAAATAAACAAATAATAAATCCCTATGGATTTTTACCTCCTGATCCGCGAAAACCAAAGCGGTCTTTATGGTGACACAGATTTAACCCCCCACTAAATCGGACTGTGTATTTTGGAGAAGCTCGATGACGGATGATGAACTGGGTGCCTCTGTGAAGCAGTTTCTGTCGTGCTTATTCCACCGTAAAAAACTTCTAATTCGTGAAAACGATATTTTTCCAATTTTGAGTTGCATGTCACTACAGGAGCTAGCAGCTCCTTTGGAATCGTACACGCTTATTATCATCCATGAGGCGCTTTTAAAAGCAAGGTGGTTTGTACAACACAGGCCAACATTTTTCAAACCCTGAGACCAGACTATACTTTTTCGAAAATTTTTAGTGCACTGAATGCAAATCCGACTGCAGAATTGCTCCATCACATCCGGTTTTCGAGATATCCTAACCTAAAAAATGCAAAAAAAAACACGGTTTTTCGCTATATTCGGAATTATATTACACCGCCGAATTATTTTTTTGCCACAAAACGCGTTTGCAGCATCTAAAAGTACTACTCTCCCCTTCCAAATGCATTTTGAATTTTTCAGAGAGTAGAGAGATCCGTTGAAATTAATTAGTGTGGCGTTTTCGTTACAACCGTTACCAAAAAAGTGATTATATTATTGTCGGGACGCTGAATCCGAATTCGTTGTCGGTTTAACCCTATCGAGTCATGGTTTGTGCCTAACCTTAAGAAATCTAAAATGGCGGATCCGATATGGAGGGTCGGAATTCTGAAGTCTAAATTACTACAAAACTTACGTTTGCCTTTCTGTCGTGTTAAATTTTGATTCTCTTAGGATTTGAAAATGTAATATCTCTTATCACCTTTCACTCGACGATGATGGGTTAATTTGCCTTTATGCTTGTTTAGAGATTAAAAGTGTCTTTTATCAATGAAGTATTGAAGAAAGGAGTATTATCGAGAAAAGTTTTCGAACAAAAGTTGTGTATTTTTGCTAGGGAAATATAATGCGGTCATAAAAAATATGGGATCCTAATTAAAAAATTAAAGTTAACCTTAAAATAACCTTCAAAATGATATTCCAGGATCATCACAATTATATCACTTTATTGCCCCTTCAATACCCGTCAACTTTTGTCTGAAACATTTTTTAATAAAACTTGACATAAAAAAAAATTAAGAAGGCTGGCGTTCTCAGATTTCACTCGATTTGCAATTTGATGATGTTCTGGTTCCTGGAATAGTTGCCGTGCACTTTCTTCCTCTTCCTGGACGACCGCTATTACAGCCAAGTTAACTGAAATTATTAATTGCCTTGCACACAGTCTGTTGAGGTACCCCGAACCAACAAACAATTTTACTCTAACGTTTTCCATTGCGATTGATTTTCCAAATAGCTTTATATGTGTTTGTCACTCTAACAAGGGTTTACAATTTTTTATGAGAGTTCTAAGAGGAAAAAACCAAAATCCGGTATTTTTAAAACAAATTTTTACAAAAAACTTGTAATTAAAAAGATTGTCTAAATATTGATTTATCCATATGAGCAGTGTACGAGCAATTTCAACTGTATGTCAAGTATTTCTGTTCAATAAATGAAGTTTCTTTGCTTTTGCACAGTCATTAAAATAAAGAAAGGGCTTAAAAGAAGCCGGAGTCGAGAAATACTGACCTCAAATATAATTTTGCTTCAGGAAAATATTTTACCGTAAACGCCGAGCAATATATTTCTGTGAAACCATTGTTCTACTCCTAACTGTGGTACGTGACGAGTAATTCAACAAGTCGGAATTGTAGCCGATTAATTTTCCAGTATGTTCGGTAAAATGTGGAAAAATTGGAATGAACAAACAAAATATAGTGTTGAACAAGCTGGCAATGAGTTATCTACCTAAGTATAGAGGAAAAATCGCAGAGCATTTACATTAATATACCTAGCTCAGCTTCTCTTAAGATGTTTTATCCATCTAAAAAAATATTGATTGCGCCTCAACAAACGACGCTACTTTAGCTTATCTGAGAAAAATAATTATTCCCAGAGTCCTTTCTTCAGATATTTGAACAAAAAGGAGTCCCGTCGTGCTAAATTGGGTAAAATGCACGGGTGGCGGCCAGTGGCTTCGTAATGTAATATCTTGCTTACGATGCAGAAGGTCGAGGGTTCAATCCCGCAGGTCGGTATACTTATTTATTCATTTGTTTAAGTATATTTGGCCTCGCCACGTACATAGGTAGTAGTTGTTCGCAGAAATGCAATAACATCAGTGGTAGCACTACCGCGTGTCTAAAAGGTGCTGTAAAATACAAAAATGTATGTTTCAGCACTTGGACAACATTGACGGGTATTACGACATCCTCGCCGATATCCTCAGGTTAAGAAAAAGTGTAAAAATCCCTACTCATGCGAAGGAGGTGAACGATAAAAAAAATATATAAGGATGACATAGTAACTTGGGGAATCCAGATATGGACCCTGCAGCAGTAAAGTTATGATTCTTCATGAGTTTGGACGTTCTTCTATAAGGGCTTGCTTCAGGGTTTGGATCGTTCCACGTATCATGTCCATACACAAAACTCCTTGGCAGTCAGCCATTCAGAAGGCGACTGAGTTCTCGTCTCCTTTGGAGAAGAATAGCCCTACTTCCTTTTTTTATCGTTCGTTTCCCTGCCTGAATACGGATGTTCCCCTTTTTTTATATTCTAAGGATATCGGCGTAATACCCATCAACGTTGTCCAAGTGCCGAAACATACATTTGTATATCACGGCACCTTTAAAACCACGGGGTATAAAAACCGCGCGGTAGTGCTGCCATGGAGGTTATTGCACATCTGCAACTACTACCTATGAATGTGTCCAAGCTAAATCTATAATCTATAATATATATAAAATGCAACGTCTCTCTGTCTGTCTGTCCGTTAGTGCGCTTATCACTGGAGAACCACTTATCCGATTTACGTACTTTTTTTTTTTTAACATACATATGTTCTCTGGCCAGGTTATAGGCTACATTTTATTACGATAGGTAGCATAAGGAATGCGCAGTGACGATAATAGCGAATGAAGTCGGAAGAAAGTTTGCCGCTAGCGCGTTCCCTTGCAATACACAACCTAAACCATTAAATATTGAACAATATTATGTAGCAGAGAATATCTATAATCTATAATATATATAAAATGCAATGTCTATCTGTCTGTCCGATAGGGCGCTTATCCCTCGAGAACCACTAATCCGATTTACGTGACTTTTTAAATTCATACATATGTTCTCTGACCGGGTTATAGATATATATTTTATTTTTTTTTTTTTTTTTTTTTTATTGGTCTAGCACACGTGCTGCAGGGAAGTCCCTAAAACGCTCCAGGAGCGGCACGAGTGCGGAAATATTACATCTATAATATATATAAAATGCAACGTATCTCTGTCTGTCTGCCTATCTGTCTGTCCGTTAGTGCGCTTATCACTGGAGAACCACTTATCCGATTTACGTAGTTTTTTTTTTTAAACATACATACGTTCTCTGGCCTGGTTATAGGCTATATCTTATTACGATAGGTAGCATAAGGAATGAGCAGTGACGATAATAGTGAATGAAGTCGGAAGAAAGTTCGCCGCTAGCGCGTTCTCTTGCAATACACAGCCTAAACCATTAAATTTGGAACTATATTATGTAGCAGAGAATATCTGTAATCTATAATATATATAAAATGCAATGTCTCTCTATCTGTCTGTCTGTCTATTAGTGCGTTTATCACGCGAGAACCACTTATCCGATTTACATGTCTTTTTTTAAATTCATACATATATTCTTTGGCCAAGTTATATAATAATAATAATCTATATCTATAATATATATAAAATGTAACGTCTCTCTGTTTGTCTGTCTGTCTGTCCGTTAGTGCGCTTATCACTGGAGGACCACTTATCCGATTTACGTGCTTTTTTTTTTTTAAACATATATATGTTCTCTGGCCAGGTTATAGGTTATATTTTATTACGTTAGGTAACATGAGGAATAAGCAGTGAGGATAATAGTGAATCAAATCGGAAAAAAGTTTACCGCTAGCGCGTTCGCTTGCAATACACTGCCTAAACCACTAAATATGGAACAATATCATGTAGCAAAGAATATCTATAATATATATAAAATGCAACGTCTCTCTGTCTGTCTGTCCGTTAGTGCGCTTATCACTGGAGAACCACTTATCCGATTTACGTGCTTTTTTTTTTAAACATACATATGTTGTCTGGTCAGGTTATCGGATATATTTTATTACGTTAGTTGACATAAGGAATAAGCAGTGACGATAATAGTGAATCCAGTCGGAGAAAAGTTTGCCGCTAGCGCCTTCTCTTGCAATACACTGCCTAAAGCATTAAATATGGAACAATATCATGTAGTAAAGAATATAATATATAAAATGCAACGTGTCTTTGTCTGTCTGTCTGTCCGTTAGCGCGCTTATCACTTATACATTATTTACTTGTTTTTTTTTTTTTTTTTTAATTTATACATTGGTTCTCTGGCCAGGTCATCTATAATCTTCTATCTATAATGTATATAAAATGCAACGTCTCGCGTCTGTCTGTCTGTTCGTTAGTGCGTTACATGCTTTTTTTTAAAACATACATATATACTCTGGCCAGGTTATAGGATATATTTTATTGCGTTAGGTAACATAAAGAATACGCAGTGACGATAATAGTGAATCAAGTCGGAAAAAAGGTTACCGTTAGCGCGTTCTCTTGCAATACAATGTCTAAACCATTAAATATGGACATGTTGCAAAGAATATAATATATATAAAATGCAACGTCTCTCTGACTGTCTGTCTGTTCGTTAATGCGCTTATCACCTGAGAACCACTTATCCGATTTACTTGTTTTTATAAATTTATACATATGTTATATATAATTCGATATAAGCCTAGATATTAGGAGATAAGGTGAGATAATGAGAAATAAGTATAAATAATGAGAGATAAGAGGAAATAATGGGAGATAAGGAGAAATAATATGAGATAAGCAGAGATAAGTCTAGATAATGGGAGTTATGGTGAGATAATGGGAGATAAGGAGAAATAATGGGAAGATAAGGAGAAATATTGTGAGATAACTCCAGATAAGCCTAGATAATGGTAGATAATAGGAGATCAGGAGAAATAATGGGAGATAGGGGAAATAATGGCAGATATTTTATTACGTTAGGTAACATAAGGAATAAGCAGAGACGATAGTAGTGAATCAAGTCCGCGCGAGCGGAGCCGCGGGCACGGCTAGTATACTAATAAATTAATAAATAAAGTATATCAATCGGCCAAGATTAGAACCCTAGATCTTCTTCACCGCAAGCAAGTTACTACGCCTCGAAGCCCCGAACCGCTGCTTCGCAGAAGAAATACCCATAGAAGACTTAAATCTAGTTGCCTTTGAAAATTTGCGAAAAAGCGCCCTCATCGTTCTCTAGAGCGGCTAAAGGTTCTGGAGAAATTTCTTTCCACACCAGTTTTTGCTCTTGTATATAGCTCTCATACGCATGTGCTATATTAGCTCGATTAGCATTCCTAGCATGCACCACTCTGGAAAAAATCAAGCGGTTACATTAGTCAAACACTTGCCATCAATATACGTATAAAAGGGACGTAAGTAATGTTCCAAAGAAAATATTTTCAAGGAATTTAATTACAAAGTAACAAAACACATAGCCGTAATTTGACGTGGACAGATTTGTTCTTGTGAAGATGTATTAAAATTTGTAATAATGAACCTTGCTTCCTGGAACAATTGCAAGAAAATATTCGGGAAGAAATGCTAATGATTATAGAAATGACTTACTGAATAGTGATACATAATGTTTTTTTTATGGGCCTAGCACACGTGCTACAGGGATATTCCTAAAGTGCTACAGGAGTGACACGTGTGCGGAAAAAGCGATTCACATTGGTCTTGAATCGTATATTCTCCCAGAAGATTGTCAGGAAGGTAACAACTGTTCACATTTAGATGATATTATTTTTAAGAACCAATTTTCCAATGCCGATATTTTTTTTAATGATAAATAATTCAACTTTTTAAAATAAGAAATTCACAGAAAAAACAATAAATTATGGACTGAGGTGTGCATATGTATGTCAAAGGCAATGGTTCTTAAAGATCTAATTTAGACTCACATCGCAAAAAATTTGAGCGTTTATTTATAGAACGATTTTTTGTTGGTCGTGTAAGTCCAGCCTAAAATTACCTAAGAACTTTAATTAGTGTTCCGTACGGAACACTTATAAGATCTCTTTGGTGTCTGTCTGTGTCCGACAGTCTGTCACACCCGATTTTCTCCGAAACTATTTGACGTAGAAAGTTGAAATTTGGTACTAATATAGAAATTTATGGCCTCATCAGAGCCGTATAGTTTTGAAAGTTAAATTTTGACTAAAAGGGTTAGTTTTGAGGGGTGAAATCGGAAGTGAAAAAAAAATTTTACTAGGTCATCGAGTGGGGTGTCAAATGAAAGTTTGTAAAAAACACGAGTGCAAAAATATATATAATGTCTTACATGCGTACACTTTTCTTTGTATTATTTTGAAAAAATCTGGAAAAAATCGCTGTCCCCCTCTATCTCGAGAAGTAAAAAATTTCGAAAAAATTCTGGAATATTCTCCACGGGGTGTAGATTGAACGAAAATTAGCACGAGTGCATTACCTTTAATAATTTATCTGGTATATAAAAAAACAAAAATTTCAAGGTCATCAGTTTTTAGTAAAGATCGGAAACAAACTTTGTTGAAAACTCATTTGGGGTGTGTTTTTGTGAAGTCACTGATCATTGTATAGCTCCGTAACAAAATTTTTTATTTCAGAAGCAATCAACGTACGGAACACTAATTGCGCAAGTTCAACTTGCACTTGACCGGTTATTTTTTTTATAAACAGCAACAAGCTTCACCGACCAAAAGCATGCTCACCATTTACCCTCTATTCTTATACCAGCAATGGTAAAATGAGAAAAATGAGAACTTAAACAAGCAAATAAAAATAATTGTTACTTTCCTTACTCAAGGGAAATATTGTATTTATGGAAAAATCACTCTCCGTGGTATCCTTAAATTGCGAAAAACATGGTTTCCCATTTTTGTTGGTCCGTTTAACATCATGTCTGTTACAATGCTACACATATTTAAATCAAAACACGATAAATCATCTAATATGCTCTCAAAGGTGGTTGATTCCATCGTCTAGTAAAGATTCGGTCAAATTTATGGTATTTCTAGACTTCCAATATCTACTGGCTTTCACAATATCATTAAAAGTCTAACCTAATTAAGTGCATATTTTTAAGTTATAGAAAAGAAAGTAAATAGCCTTATATCTATCATTAATAGTTGGATATTTTCTAAATTTGTATTTTAATGAGTTATATACAATCATATATCATCAGAAATTGGAATTAATAAATATAGGTGGAAACACCGCTATTGTATCCCAAGCCGTTTATGTTTCAAAATAACATGTCACCGTCCCTTTTCTTGTGGCGTTACGATAGACGTAACATCAGGACTTGCTGAAAGTCAATTAAACCTGCAATTCATCCAATGTTTTCTACTTACGTTTACCATACTGATTAAAATTTTAAATGAGTGATTTGGCAGGAGACGATTGCATAAATATCATGACTTGTCTTGAGTATGCTTAAATATTGTACAATTTCAATAGTAACATAAGAATTGAACCAGGTTTTTTGTTCAGATATTAAATAAACTTTCAGTGTACTATTTATAGTAAAATGTATAAGGGGTTAAATGTGTAGCAGAGGGGATTAGAGGGGCTACTTCGTATATTATATATGTAAGCCTCCCCAAGTTGTCTCCACTGTGCTCTGTTGTTTACTTTTTCCATCCAGTCGTATGCCGCTAGTCTTTTTATGTCGTCAGTCTAACTTGTCTGTGGTCTACCTCTACATCTTTTATGTTCTCTATGCCTCCATTCCACCATACGGCGTGTCCATCTGTTATCATTCATCCTCGCGATATGCCCCGCCCAATTCCACCTCAATATACATATTCGTTGTATTATATCTGTCACTTTTGATCTTTGTATCTCAGGAATACGATCTTGGAGTCTGTTATTTAGAATTATCCCCTCCAATTTAAATGTGGATTGTAACCTAACGCGACTCTTCTATCCAAGTTAGCCTTTAAATTATTTTTTGATATTTCGATTTTTTATCCTAAATATATGAATGTTTATACCTTTCATATTCTTTCACCTTCTATTAATGGTTTCTGGCCGTTACCTTCAGTTTCGTTGTTCAAATATATGATCTTGGTGAAGTTTATTTTTAGACCTATTTCTCAGAGTTGTTATTTAATTCCATCATCATTTCTTGTAATTCTTCTTTTGTGTTGGTGATTAGAGTGACATCATCTACGAACCTTAAGTGATTTAATCATTCACCGTCTATAATTATTTTATATTCCTTCTTATATACGGACATATAAACAATATATATATATATATATATATATATATATATATATATATATATATATATATATATATATATATATATATATATATCACCTTATGTAGTTTTTCAGGGATTTTAGAGTCTGAAAATCAAATTTTTTTATTACTTTTATTGCTATATTGCCATCTCTCTATTAAGTGGATTATATTAAGTCATTCTCTAGTGAGAGAAAGTTTAGTATTTATTTTAGAACTCGGTGATTGCAAATGAAGTCTTAGGTAAGTCACTTTGATCATTTTTTAATGGTTGTTAAACAATAAAAGATGCAAAATAATTTATAACTTTACAAATAGAAAATTTATGTTATATAAAAGCCACGAAAAAATATTTATTGTTCTACCTTTTATAAATTTAAAAGAGATCGAATGAAAAATTAATCATTTTATGAAATATGGATATATGGGTTCACATAAAAAATGTTCGAGAAATATTTACCTTCTTAGCTTTAATATATAAGTACAAATATTTCTTACACGGCACGGCTGTAGTTTAAACCCTAGAGACATGAAACTTTGAGTTAAGGTATACACGTTTATGCCTCGCGGGAACATTCCTTACCAGGCATGTAAAACTTGCTTTTTGCAAAAGGTATCGTTAATTTTGCAAAAAGTTTTGATATTTCTTTTTCATGTCGATTTTCCTCTTACTTACTTAAAGTGAAAAAAAAAACTAGCTGGAGGATTTTTATGTCATGAACCTTTGTGTTAAACGCTAAAATAATCTTGAAATTATTATTAAAATAACCGGTCAAGTGCAAGTTGAACTTGCACAATTAGTGTTGTACGTTTATCGCTTTTAAAATTAAAAATTTTGTTACGGTGGTATAAAATGATCAGTGACTTCACAAAACACACCCCAAAGGAGTTTTCAACAAAGTTTGTTTCCAATCTTTATTGAAAACTATTGTTTTTTTTTATATACCTAATAAATTATTAAAGGTAATGCACTCGTGATAATTTTTGTTCAATCTACACCCCGTGGAGAATATTCCAAAATTTTTTCAAATTTTTCGTTCGGTATTTTTCGAGATAAGGCCGGGGGACAGCGATTTTTTTTAAAAATAATTAAAAAAAAAGTGAGCTTAAGTATTACATTATATATAAATTTTTTACCCGTGTTTTCACAAGCTTTCATTTGACACCACACTCGATGACCTAGTAAATTTTTTTTTTTTTTTTACTTCCGATTTCATCCCCCAAAACTAACCCTTTAAGTCAAAATTTAACTTTCAAAACTAAACAGCTCTGATGAGGCCATCAATTCCTATATTATTACCAAATTTCAACTTTCTATGACAAATAGTTTCGGAGAAAATCGGGTGTGACAGACAGACAGACAGACAGGCAGACAGACAGACAGACACGGAAGTTATCTTATAAGTGTTCCGTACGGAACACTAAAAATAGGCTCGAAAAGATTCAAAATCACTTCTGAGGTTCCATAAAAAAGTTTAATTTTGAAATATTCGAAGTAAAAAAACCAATTAAAAAATCGATACAGTGATTTACCCAGTACGTTCCTTTCAAAGAC